>OW203990.1:13312091-14542842 GCA_934047225.1 Ypsolopha sequella | reverse complement strand
AAGCTGGGGGGCAGGAGTCCCAAAGCCCCCCCCCCCTTCCGCCGCCAATGGTTACAACATCACTAATCAAAGTCTTCTTGTACGAGTTCCACTATTTTATTTCTTTAATTATTGCGACTAATTATTAAAGAAATAAAATAGTGGAACTCGTACAAGAAGACTTTGATTAGTGTTAGAATGAAGTTCCATCAAGGAGTCACACCTTACAGTGTAAATTATTTGATTACAACATCGTTAGACCTAACAATTTTAACATCGTCATATTTCACAGAGGAATACTGATTGGGATTCAGCAGCTATTCTACTCAAAGGCGTATATGAAACTATGATAAGATGTCCTTACATAATGCACTGGCAGCAAACAAAAGCTCTTTTAAATACCGTCCAAGTAAGTAAATTCGTATCACTCACAAAATATTATGTCATATCAAGTTCTTACTTAGGTACCGTTCCAAAACACCTCATAGTGTCCGATGAAGTAGAAGTTATTATATCTGTCAGATAAAAGTAGCTCAATGCTGGTTCCTAAATCTCAAATAAGATCGTTTTGGAACGATCAAACCCGAGCAACTTTTTCTACTGACACAACCAACATTTTGCTCCTGTCAGAAGCATGATTCTTGACATTATATGATTTTTATACGTTTACATGGATATTAAAAAGTACAAAACTTGAACTGAAGAGTGTTAAACTTTTGAACACATCTCAATCACAGATGAAAACTATTCCTATTTTCTCGCCTAGAATGGTATTTTCGTTATTTTCTACGAGTCTGCAACTTGATCATCGGTTAATTTTCTTTATAAAACCTGTAGATAATAAATCATCCATCATTTAAATATTTTCGTGTTCCCGCCAAACTTTTCTTTTGAAATGTTACTCTATGTTCGTTCCGAATCTCACCAAAGCAAAGTTAGTCCGAAGACTATTCCATTAAGACCGGTTCCAAAACGTATTGCTCATCCGACTAGAACTGCTCGGTTATAGGGGTTTGGTTTTGGAACGCTACCTTAATTTTATAGTCTTTAGAACCAATTTATTACTTATTTTCTTCCTACAAATTATGATTCACTCACGTAAATCTGTTTTACGCAACTTGCTATTGGAAAAAGAACTCTAATTACCCCTTAATAATGTTGAAATTCGTTGCAGGCTCTGATAGTGTCAGAGAACAATTGTGGAGAGAATCTTTCTTCCGCAACGGTTGCCTTAATGTCGCAACCGCCGCCGCCACACTTTTGTAGCACTGTAGTCAGATTGATAGCTTTGCAGATCATCAATACTGGGGTAAGTGGATATTGTAAATGTGCTTCATGCACCCTGCTTAAGATTTTCCTAGGTGTATTTTAAATTAACTTTGTATATTTGTTTTGTTTGCAGGATTGCTATTCGTTAGAACAAATGTGTGGAGGCAGCCCCATTTTTCCGTCAGCTGAGAAAACTGAAAATATGCTGATGAATCTGTTTATGCCTCTATGCTTGCGAGTTGGTAGTGGACGCAAAGGTAATATTACAACGTGTTCAAGTGAGGTGAAACATTTTTTTCTCGACAGGCGGCTGCACTAACGCCTCGACTTGAACTTATCCATCCATCAGCCTAGTTCGTCCACTGCTGGACATAAGCCTTTCCAGAACTTTGCCACTATCGGCTGTCATCCTGGAAAAATTGCCCATACTCACACGCTGGGCAGGCGGGTTGGTGAGCGCGGTGCGGGAATTCTCGCACCAGTGTCGCCGCTGCCCGTCACCAGTCTGTTCCATACAAGGCCCGGCTGTTAGGGATGGATATACCGACATCCATCGGTCCCAGGCGTGGTGGGCCTCCTGGCTTTTTGCCTGTGAGCTGTCCTCTTACTCTCCCTAGAATTACTTCGAGGGTGTCTCCATGTAAGATGGTGGTACCTCCACAGTCCACTTTGAAGAACTTATACCTCAAGATAATTAAAAGTGTTTTTTACGTTAATTCTGTTTTAATCAAGTGACTTTCAAAAGAAGTCGGTCGTATTCAAAGTCTTAGTAGTTGATACCGATTTTAATATACAGTGTGTCCCTTCTAAGAGTGCACATCCGAAAAGGGATGAAACTAGACCCTATTTTATCGACAAAAAAAAATATTTTAGGATATCTTTGTTTTATTTGTTTACGTTTTAAAATTTTGGTTGCCTACCATGGAGGCTATGTATAACATATGTCATAACTTTTGATCTACCGCGAGTAATGCAATGAAATAAAACAATAGACGTTGCATACCAAATCAAAAACAAACAATAACCAACTACCATTACCATAAAAATAATATCCTAAAAGATTATTTCTTTCATTTTTCCGTCTTTTTTTTCAGAATTATTATTTTTTTTTTCAAAATAATGTCCCCGTTTCACTATAATTTTATTCCTATTTATCATTGCCTATTCCATTACCTTTCTAACAAAAAAAAATTTATCGTTCTATCATAAAATACAATATTTTCTACGAGCGGTTAACCAAAGGCACTGTGCTCGCGTCCCATAACAAAGATACCCAGGTAGAGCGTCTATTCAAGATTTAAAAAAAAAAAAACTTTGATTTTGTCTCTATTTTTAGATATAGTTTCACCCCCTTTCGGATGTGCACTCTTACGAGGGACGCACTATATTCAATCCAAGCACATAAAATATATTATTTTAAATAATAAGGATCTCTAACAAGTACAACTTTAAAGAAAAGTAGAACTTTAAAGAAAAACATTTGTTAATTTAGTTCATATAAAAAATGACTGATTTTAAAAGAAATTCTTGTCGAGGCGTTAGTGACACATCTCCAATAAGCTTTGCGTGATATTCCCTTTCGAGACATATTGAATATGTTATTATCTTGGTTATATCTTAATAACCGTGTGAACTAATTCAGAAATGTTTGCCTCAGGTAAGTATTATTCTGAGTTTTATAAAATTACCTGAACCTTGAGGTCGTCAGCTCTCAGTTGTCAACTTAATTGCACATAGACTCCAAAACTTTCTTTGCTTTATTCAATTCGACTATTATGTTTATGTTACTTAGTGAAAACTTGTAATTGCCCGAATTCAAGTTACTCAATTAAAATGTATTTGTTACATAAGCGCTGTAAGTTTCATGGACTATAAATACGTAATATCTTGCAGACCGGTCTTTCCTTGTGACCACCCTAAATTCTGACACGTTTCCTACAAACAGATGTGCCGCCTCTCCGACAATCAGACATAAGCTACATAGTATCGGTAGTACTTGCGGCGCTGTGCCCCCCCGCACCCCCCGGACAGGTCTCTAACCAGGGCTCGAAGCTCACCACCGACGCGAGAGTCAACTCGCTCACGTTCACCGGCAGCAGAGACACCAGGAAGACCCTTAAAGTCTCTAATCAGCTCTACAAGATAGCGTTCTTAGGTAATTATTTAATAACACTCGTGCGGACTTCGTCCACACATTCAGACGAGCCACAATTTATGTTTCCTAATAACATAGTTTACATAAGTCAGCGTTGCTTCCACGGCAAGTATTGCTGATCTAAATGTGTAGACAAATTCCGTACAACACTCACTAAAAAAAAATTTTGCTTTTGTTCCTGTTGGAGGGGTGCTGACGTGCAGTGAATGTGGTTGCACGTTCACTGCAAAAATCGGCTACGTCAGCCACGTGAGGGCTCATCCTAACAATAACAATAACAAATATAACAATATTAAAAACAAATACAATGGCGACGAAAAAGGCTTATTTGACTACTGTAAAATTATTAATATCTATAGTAAAATAAAAATGGCTATTATTTGTGAAGAATATGATAATGAAGATAAACTTATTAAGAAAACTAGGCCTAAGAACTTACTAAACCTAACTTACCTACCTACTTATAAACTACCTAACTATAACAATATATATGGTATGAGGACATGGGAGTACATGCTTCCTTTAATACTAAATGAAATACCTACCCATACATTAGATAGACTAAAAAACTTAAATAATAATAAAAAGGGAAAAAGTGCCATAAAGCTTTATTTTCTTCAACATCAGTAGCCTGTGGCTGCGTGATGTTATATAACATAATATAAGTTAGAATTAGTTTAGTTAGTTTAGCATAAAGTTTGTGATCTCGCCATACCCCGCATAAACCATGTGGTTTTAGTCGGATGGCTTTAAATTCTTAAATATGTAAGTTATTTAACTATGAATAAATAAACTAAAACGAAAAAAAAAAACACAGCGCCGCTCTCAGCAGTGACAGTCGCTGTGACCGAAAACGGCCTTGAAGAATTGATTGATATATTTGTCTACAGCTCTGAAAGTGCTCTGCGCTTGCTTCTCAAGTGAACTGTGCACGGAGTGGGGCCGGATCGCGCGCGCGATGCGGGACCTCGGCCGGAGGAACGAGGCGGCCCATCATCTGTGGGACTTCCTAGAGTATGTGGTCACTTACCGCACCCCGCTGTTTATACTGCTGTTGCCGTTCATTGTGCACAAGGTGGGGTTTGTCGTATTTTCTTTTATCTCTTTCTATGACGGAACCTATTCATAGCGCATGTTGTACCCTTAACAGACTTTTTTAACTCCCGAAGCAATAGGGGTGTTACAAGTTTGACGTGTGTATCTGTGTTAGTCTGTGACATCGTAGCTTCCGGATAAACCGATTTTGACGTACAAAATATATAAAAAAACGGCCAAGTGCGAATCGGACTCGCGCACGAAGGGGGGTTCCGTACCATTATCTGTAAAAACGGCAAAAAAATCATGTCTGTTATATGGGAGCCCCCTTAAATATTTATTTTATTCCGTTTTTTAGTATTTGTTGTTATAGCGGCAACAAAAATGCATCATCTGTGAAAATTTCAACTGTCCAACTATCACGGTTCATGAGATACAGCCTGGTGATAGACGGATAGACAAACAGACGGACAGCAGAGTCTTAGTAACAGGGTCCCGTTGATTACCCTTTGGGTACGGAACCCTAAAACCGGATTTAACTCACTTCTGATTTAGTAACTTTTGTTTAAAAGGTGAATTGATCGAGAGTGTTCTTAGCTACTAGCTTTTACCCCCGGCTTTGCCGCGTTTGTTACCCGTGTAGTTTAATTATACAATAAGTATAGGTATACAAGTTATTTTTTATCGCTTAAGCTATCCCAACCACCGATCGGCGACAACGAGCGTCACCTACAGTTCGTGGTTCGCGAACGTGTGAGAGGTCTAAAGTTACCCACCTCCAGAGGTCGCGGCGCTTTACTCGCCGAGTTGGCGAGGGATTTGAGGACTTTGCGGGATACACATGATCAGTTTAAATTTGGTAAGTTAGCTTCTTTGTAGAACTTATTGGTCTTTGCTAAAAAATACTCAACAAAAATTAATGATCAGTATATAATATTATAATTAAAGTTTTTATCCTGAAAAACCGTAATTTTGAATAATTATCGTCCCGAGCGCAAAGTGATGTTTGTATTACAAACTAGCTAGGGTAAATTCATTATAAATTAAAGTTACATGACCCACGTCACGCGGTTTATAATGTGCTTTTCTGTCAACTTCAGCAAAGCAAGTTCGTAAATTGCATAATTTTAATAAATTATGCAATTTTAAATTGCATAGCAGGTGGTAGAGCTCATGCCGGGCTCGACTATGGAGGTACCACCATCTTACTTGGAGACCCCCTCAAAGTAATTCGAGGGAGAGTAAGAGGACAGCTCACAGGCAAAAAACCAGGAGGCCCACCATCCCTGGGACCGATGGATGGCGGTATATCCATCCCTAATAGCCAGGCCTGATATGGAACAGACTGGTGACGGGCAGCGGCGTCACTGGTGCGAGGGTTCCGGCACCGCGCTCACCAACCCGCCTGCCCAGCGTGTGTAAGTATGGGCAATTTTTCCAGCATGACCGCCGGGAGTGGCAAAGGTAAGGAAAGGCTTATGCAGCAGTGGACGAACTAGGCTGATGGATGGATGATGGATGATAATTTTAAAGAATTTTAGATAGACCGTGAAGACCAGGACTGATTCCTTACCTAATTTATATAATCCACAGACCAAATATCGGAGAATCTGGCGACGGGCGGCGGCGGCGGCAAGCGCGCCTCGGAAGTGTTCCCGAGACCGACCGGCGCTCCTTCCGATCTGAAGCACCAGCACCGGCCCTCGCTGATATCCATGCTGGTGGGGCGAGGCGGGGCAGGGGGGGCGCCCCGCACTCCCGACCATCCCTCCGCACCGCTCTCCGCTCAAAGAGGTAATGTAAAGGTTATCACTTGTTACAAAAAGTGGACCAACGAGTTTTTCGTTTTCGGGTGACGACGTCTTGGCACAACGAAGCTATAATTAATCTAAACGAAAACGAGCTACAACTGTTTTCGTCAAAAGCAATGCGCCAAAAAGTGATTCTAGCTTTTACCATAAAGTAATCCATGCCAAGATATGGCGTTGATAGAGGAGCGTGCTTGTATATCTTTGTTAGAAAGAACCACTCAAAGTAGACAGGGCATAAACGATGAAGACAGTGCAAAAGTTTGGGTTTTAAACCCACCCCCCAAAAACCTTAGCCTACCCTCCGTTTACACTTAATTATGCTCAACCCCCTCCCCCTCCCTGAAGTGAATTCCCGGCTACGGCCTTGTTAATAACACTAGGATTTCCTATTAAGTTATAGTTTTCCTTTACTATTTGTTATATTCTACTAATCTGTTTTCAGAATCACTGTCAAGCAGCTCGACAACCAGTCAGCACATGCCTCCGTACGACATTCCCATGGGGAGAGGACCTTACGACAATGTCAATTACTCTGCTAATAACACCAACTCACATTCTGGTATGATACTTGAAAATATTGTTAAGATAAAAGCCGATAATTAATGCTATACGTTGCAAAAATAAAAGTAGGTTGTTAAATAATTTCACAAAAGCCGTCGTGGTACGTCTTTCACTTAACTTGTTTTAATGCTACAATAAATAATTATTAAGTTTTGGCAATTCATCCTTACCTCTATTTGTCATAATCGGTATATTCGGTATATCGAGACAATTGGAACATCCGATTGACCACATACATAACATAACGGTGAACCTCTCATAGCCCTCCATTTTGTTTTGCCTTGGTCAGGTAATGAGTGACTCTGGCTGATTCCTGGCCTCTCACACATATTTTTCTGCTTTGTCACATTCGAATGCAAATGAAAATGTCTTTGTGAAAAGTAATGTACTTTTTTCTCTAGCAGGTGTTCCTTCAAACCAAGAAGTAAAGCCGGCTGCTGGCACGCAATCTCACAACCAAACTAAACTGCGCTTTGTATCTTCAGTGGAATTTAAATTTACTTCAGGTAAAATAGAAGTAATTTTGGCCTAATTACAAAACGTTGGTCACAGGTTAAGATTTATATTTCAGCTTACTTTGATATAATTAACCCCGCAATTTCGGTTTTTCCTGACAGGAGAGACATCGACGACACCCTTGTCCCCGCTGTCCCCCCAGGAGGACAGCAGCTCACATGCGGGCGAAGGGCCGCCTCGTCTACAACGCGCGCACGGACCCAGCAAGAAGACCTTCAAGTTCAGACGCAGTCGCAAGAGTAAGCAGGAGGTAGGAGCGATATACTCACTGTGGAGACATCGACGACTACCTTGTTCTCCCAGGAGGACAGCAGCTCGCATGCGGGCGAGGGGCCGCTGCGGGTACATCGCGCCCTTTAACCTAACAAGAAGACCTTAAGTTTAGATGCAGTCGCAAGAGTAAGCAGGAGGAAGGAACGCAATACTCACTGTGGAGGCATTGACGAACCTCTTGTCCCCCCAGGAAGACAACAAATCACATGCGGGCGAGGGGCCGCCGTAGATGCAACGCGCGCTCTGACCTAGCAAGAAGATCTTAAGTTTAAGACACAGTCGCAAAAGTAAGCGGGAAGTAGGAGCGTCATACTTACTATAGAGGCAGAGAATATAAAGTATTACTACGTAAAGAAGCGACACTCACCTCCCCGCGCGAATTTAACATCCCCCGCGGTCCCCCGCAAGTTAGTGGAAATCTGGTGGCACGTAGAGCTCGAGTAGCACTCGTTCACTGCGCGCGTATTTTGTTTTTTGTTTTATTACGATACTGATTTTTAATGAATATGGTTAGTTTTTGTGGTGTTTATGGATGCATTGAAAACGGAGCAAAAAATAAAGAACGCAGATTTTTTTTATTTCCTGCCGATGAACTAAACCAAGGCATTTTCTTTTATGTATTGGTTTAGGGCGTTAACTACAACTCTCAAGCAGTTGTGTAACAGTTGGTAAGAATTTCAACAGTGCGGACTGTGACATGCATTTCAAAGTTCACACTCGGAACACCTCTAACACCCCCTCGAGCATTTGATTCAAGTCGTGACGATGTATATATTTTTAATACAAAAATAATCCACGGGGATCCAAATTAGGACCTAGGGGTTAACCACGCTAAAATTTAGGAAGAGAATCATATAAGTTGCTGACTAATAATGTTGTCCCTCTCGATCGACGACGCTCACACGCTTGCTGCCAGCCCTAGACAAGCTCACGCACACACACAAGCGTGTGCGGACGAGCCAGATGCGCGCGTGAGAGTGTAGGTAAATAACTTGAGCGAGGACAAAGAAGTGTCGGGGGTGTGATAGAGGCATCGGCGACACCCTTGAGGACCCAGGAATTCTGCAGCACGCGGTAGACCATGCAAGATTACATACATACATATTTTAATGCCTGTCTCCCTGAGAGGTAGACAGTTATAACAGATTTCTATCTGCTAAGATCTAGTCATACACAGCGACCGAAAAAAAAAACGTAGAAGTCTGAGTAAAATTACTCCTGAAAACTGTGTCGGGCACATGTTTTGTTTAGCGTCACCTTCTATAGCGTTCACTGTCATTATGGGTTGGCTTATGATCACGGCTGGTCCAGTCTCGCATGACACAGTACGAACCATTTGTGCCTTTTGCTCTTACAGTGTCTGGTACTATTTTCGAATTGCAATTTGTTATAAACGCGTCTTATATTCTTTTTTCGCTGGTCATACAGACTTTTCTATTCTGGATGCTTTTGACTGCTATTTAGTCATCAGCAGGGCGGCCTAATCGAGTCTACTTTCCACTTGCGCACCATTTATTTCTTTCGTCACTCTCCCTTACATTCATCCTCTCTATATGCTCAAACCATCGAAAACCCCTTATTCTATTATAATTTCTAGTAAAAGGTGGCGCAAAAGTAAGGTCATAATTTGAGTTGGCTGCCACTTTTGCAGATGGCACCAAATGTTACCGTGCTTTGACTATTATAATGTAGATATATAGAGAATTAGTTGTCAACAAGCCATGGAGCGATACACACCTCAAGAACGTGGAATTATTGTTATTGCTTATTTGACAAATTTTGATCTCCCGATTTGGAGATTTGAACTGGCCGTCCAGATCGGCAGATCTAATAGCACCAGACTTTTTCCTTTGGGGCTTTTTAAAATCTCGCATTAACCATAACAAACCACAGATAGCCAGATGTTTTGCGAGCAACAATTCAAAATGCCGTAAAACGAGCGCAATTATGCATCAACTCTGGAGGTGGCCATTTGAGCGATATAATTATTTCCAAGTAATATCATAAATTTTACACTTTCAAAATAAACTTTTTATGAAAACAGAGCTCTTATTTTTTCATTTATAACAAAATGGCAGCCAATTCAAATTATGACATTACTTTTGCGCCACCCATTACTACATCTCCTTTCAGGTCGCAACGATCCCCTATATCGAAATTTTTCACTCTATCATTCAATATCAAACCAACCACACATACACCGTAAGGAACGCAACCACTGCATTCACTCTACTCCGGTGCTTATCTTGCCATACCCAACATTCACTACACTCTAGCCATTGCTCTTTTTGCTGCCCCAAAAGGTCAACATAGATACGATGATGTACCCTTGACTGCGTATAAATGTTCTGCTGCCTCCCCCAGGTTTCTCACATCCGTCTCGAATCTGACGAGTGCCCGTCCCCCGGCCCGACGGAGACGACGCCCCTGCGCCGCGCCTGGCCGCCGCTGCTGCAGCCTGGCAACACGCATGGCAACACTGACACCTCCTGGGACAGCGAGAGCCAGATCTCGCAGACCTCCTCCACCTCGGGATACAGGCTAGACCATTATTTCTATATCTAAATATATAAAACAAAGTCGTGTTAGTTACACCACTTATAACTCAAGATCGGCTGGATCGATGTTAGTTATCTCTTTTTTGGTGTATTCTTATCCGCTCCGAATAGCAGAATAAGGAATAAAATATCGGATAAGTTATCGAATAACAATAAATAAATTAATTAATTTTACGAATGCAAACAGCATGTGGTGCCATCTATTGACAAAACTACGCATATAAAAGAAACCTATTTATCTAGCGTTCTGATATCATAAAATAACATCTAAACCCTAAGTTTTAAAAATCGCTTAGTTATTCCAAGAACTATTATTTCTGCATATATTCAATACCCTACGCTAAGCCTAACAACGGTACTGAAACTACTACATGGGTCCCTGCCATTCTTCTTTCGCAATGGCAAGCAATAAAACATTTCTGTATTTGCAAAAAAGTTGTATTAATGTTATTACCTTAATGAAATCCTAGATTAAGTTTAACTAAAGTTAACACGATATTATTAGACTGTTAGGCGGAACGAAGTTCGCCGGGTCAGCTAGTTAATAATAAAGTAGCGATGGTAGAGTTGATGCCGAGCTCGATTGTGGAGGTACCACCATCTTGCTCACAAACCCCCCTGAAGTTATTGATTATCCATTCCCAACTGCCGGGCCTTAAACAAAATAGACGGGGAACGGCGTCACTGGTGCGAGGGTTTCGGCACCGCGCTCGCCAACCTGTCTGCCCAGCGTTTATGAGTATGAGCATCACTTCTAAGAGGACCGCCTACAGTGGCGTGCACAGAATTTTTTTCCGGAAAAGCAATCAGAAGGTCAAGTACGACAATAAAAAAAATATGAAAAAATTTAAATAACACTTAGAAAAAAAAAGTTTGTATGACGCCAGGGTAGACAATGTCTACCCTAGAGTGAAAATTTCCTATACAAACTTTTTTTTTTCAAAGTGATATTTAAATTTTTTCATATTTTTTTATTGTTGTTCTTGACCAATTGTTTGCTTTTCCAGCAAAAAGTTCTGTGCACGCCACTCGCCAACAGTGGCGAAATCTTGGAAAGGCCTATATCCAGCAGTGGACGAAGACAGGCTGAGAGATGGGAATAAAGTAGCAAAAAGTTGTGTCTATACATTGAATATTTTTGCGAAATTTTAAATGAAATGGGTTATTAGTATTGTGCTGAGGCCAAAACTACGATGTTTTAAATGTTTGTCTGTCTGTCTGTATGTTCCATTTTAATTCGAGACACACTCAACTGATTTGGATGCGGTTTTCTTTATTATCATCGTAGTGACCAGTCGACATATAGGCTAGAAGGGGTGTTGATGAAATAACCATCAAGCTGAAAACGGGGCAAAGATTCAATAACGCGGGCGAAAAGATGGTAAAAAAGAAATATTATTTATGCTTGAGAGCTGCAGGCGGAAGAACATGAATGAAAACCTTAACTTAGTCTTTACCATAACCCGATAATCATTCGCTGTTTGAACTTCTCGCATATTACAGAGAGAGCTACAGCCTGCAAGCGTCCACGCTAGAGTCGCCAGGGGGGTCGGGGCGCGTGGCCCTCGCCTCGCCGGACCCCCCTTCCGCGTCGCAGCGCACCGCCACCCCGCAGCACAGCCCCGACGGTAATCAACCCTTCGTATGTACCACGAGTTTATACCGTGCATCCTGCGAACCCCCTTATGTACTCCCTATATGTACGATGTTCGGTGTTCCATGTAGATAGTCTCCTTTGGTTCAAAGTGTATGTTTTGGTATTTAAGTTGGTCAGGATTGGACTGTCCTTTAGTTGAGAATACATGTTTGTTGAATGTTGAATACATCATGAATGTACCTACAAGTAATGGCGCGTCCACATATTCGTTTCGCTACATGCAATGCAATAAATTTAGTGTGTCGCACAAATTGAGCACCGCTCGGTTCTTCTCGGTTTTTCAGATCAACAAAAAGGAGTTTGAAGGTAGGTAGGAATTGGTCGTGTCTGCGCGCGATGCAATCAAATACATAGTATACAGATGTGCTAAATATATAATGCACATAGAGAAATCTTTGCCAATGTTCGTTTTCTCGAAAAATAGCAGAATCTCAAATTGTAATAGTCCTAAACATTGAAATCACAGATTCCTACGTGCAATATTTAAATGGTACTGTACATTCTTCATTGCATGTTTCATTTCATATCGTGTTTAACGACGATCATTGGCGTAGCCAGGTAAGGGCCGGGGTGTCCACGGCCCCCTCAGAAAACCCAGTGCCCCTCCCCCCCACAGAAATATCGATTAAATGTCATACGTCCGTTCTACTTGATGCAAAATGAAGTGCTCAAAGCACAGACCACTAGTGGTCTGTGGTTCAATGCCAGGTGTAAACTGCAAAAATAGCTAGTTTGATATTAATGTTAATTAATATGAACGTGTGGTTAAAGGAAGTTATCAAAACCAAATTGTTTCAGGCTGTGGCCTCTACTAGGCCTCCGCCCGTGCCTCCCCCCCCCCGACCCCATTACGAACCCTGGCTACGCAAATGGCGACGATATGTATGTATGTATGGTGACGCGCTTCAACGTTCATATTTCTTTATTCTTAGCTTATTCACGAAAATGTTTAGCTTTAATTTTTAATATTTATTGCGAGTCTAATGTAATGAAACTGTTCGATATAGCATCTCTAAGCTGCGAGTCGGGGACCTCGTCCGCAGAACGCACCGCACTTCTAGGAGCCGCCAGTCAGCGCACGCTGCTGCTCTCCGGTGAACTACGAGATGAAGATACGCTACTTTAAACCTTATCGAGAAATAAACAAAGGACTATATCGGCTGGCCACCTTTTTGCCATCTATGACGGTACAGCTAGCTCCTTCACAAATTAGGGGGGTTAGGTTTAGTTATTTAAATCGTAACAATCACACTTGGGCTTCGTTCACTTTGATCGTCGGGCGATGTCCGCTTATCATGCCATTGCTTTTGCACGCGTAAAATTTGTATTTGCTATCCTGCGGTCACTGGTCAGTGATAGGCGGGCCTCAGTGGCCGATTAAAGTGAACACAGTCCTGTTGTCGTAGGTATTTTAGAAGCCAGTCTGTTACTAGTAATATTAAGAGGAGGCCTTCC
This sequence comes from Ypsolopha sequella, assembly GCA_934047225.1. Taxonomy (NCBI): domain Eukaryota; kingdom Metazoa; phylum Arthropoda; class Insecta; order Lepidoptera; family Ypsolophidae; genus Ypsolopha; species Ypsolopha sequella. The sequence continues at coordinate 14,529,573 of OW203990.1, read as the reverse complement.
TTCAGCGAACAGAGGCTTTTTGCTAACAGACTTCTATAAAGTTGAAAATCGCGGGCGCTAAAATGCGCGCGTAATGATTCAAAATGATACTCACTTTCAAGAATAAAATTACATTAAATTGTTTAATTTTTTTTTTCCAAACAAATTTTAACAAACCATCTTTTCCTGCTGTGGGCGCATTCTAGACATAAAACTCAAGCCGCTTAAGAGAAATCATTCCAATACACATAATTTTCAAAAATTATCCAATTAGGTGACTAACTTTGCGACGCAAAGATAAAGGTCTGGAAAAACATATATTTAAGTTGTACATTGATCAGCTATGTAGTTGACTCAATATATTTATGCAAAAACTCTTCAAATTTAGGAAGCCTTGTCTTAATGTTTAACTGATTCTAGTCAAAATGTGATAAGTTGAAATAAGTTGTTAGAGATTTTGCAAGTTTATTAGAAATAAAATGTTTTCTTAGAATTTTATTTTGTATTATTTATGCACATCCTGTTATAATGGTAAGGATTAAATTAAAAAGTTAGGACAGTCTTATTTACTAGATAATAAAAAACAATTTAAGCTTCTTTACAAAGTAAAAAGGGTTGTATGGCTACAAGGACATCAGGTTCTAATGGTATCTCATGAATGTACTTGGAGAAAGTCATCACAATTTTATAAATGCTCCTCTTCACTGATGACAAGAGAGCTGACTTCATCTTGATGGCAAAGAAGTCATTCAGAATATGCTTCCTAGGCACCAGGCCCAGTTTTGTTAACTTGTCCAAATTGTGCTTCAAGTTGACCAAAGCAGATATCACTGCAGACAAATCATTTTGGACAATGCCATACTTATCTTCCTTTAATGAAGCTGCAACAATGAATGCGAGGCCTTCACATGTCCACATCACCGGCTGAGCTTGTAACAACAAAAACTTTAACTTTGTATCAGTCAATTCACCAAAGAAATAGCTAATGCCTGGCTTTTGACATAGTCTATTCAGAAAACTGTTGAATTCAGCTTTAACAATATCAACAAATGTGTCACTCTCTACTTTATTCTTGTTGTGGTCCTTCAGATCAAACAGCTGAGGGGATATTGCCATATTCCTTAGATTCCCGTTGTATGCATATTTAGATGGAGATCCATTAAGCTGTTGCTTCTGAGAAAACTCTAATTCAACAGGTTTGTAATCATTAATGTTTTCTAATTCCTTGTTGAAATTGTTTATAGTGGTGAGGCACTTCACTAGTATGTTGTTCCAGTTTCTTGGATGACCTCCAGGTTGAGATAGGGTGAAAACTTTAGACCTTCTTGCAGGATCGGTCAAAGACATTATTCTCAGATCTTGTGCTCCCAAGTAAGCATTAAACTGTGATCTCTGCCCAAGAGCATCACATAGAGTTAGACTAGATTCAGATGTGATTGGGAACTTCATTGGCTCTGTAAGCACAATGTTAAACACCACTCTCATCGTGTAAACAGATATAAAAAACAGACTAGTATATAACCAAAGTCCAATCCAGATGCCAGACTTGATAAGGTTATAAATATTATCCAGCGGTGGGTCTTCTAAGTACAAGCTGTAAACATCGCAAACCACTCCCCTGGGCTTATTTCCCCACAAATAGTAAAAGCAGCAGTAGTATAGAACTGGTACGATGGAGTTCTTGAATCCCATTGACAGAATATTGCCTATGGCCAGCTTTATTTGTTGGAATTTGTCTTGATAAATGTGAGAAAATAGAAGAGTTGTTGTGCCGAATATATAAATGTTTAAGAAATAGTACAGCCCCATCCACATGCCTCCAAACTGCAGGAATAAGCTTGGCTCCATCAAGCATTGACCATCATAGTTGTCACATGGCTTCTTTAGTATGTTATAGTTGCTCTTAGCTAAAGATGAGTATAATCCCATCGTGAAATATCCACTCAGGGCATACAGAATACTGAAGGTCATGTTCTGCACAGTGAACATATTCAGGAACATGGAAAACCTTGTGAAATACTTAGGTGTTGGTATCGTGTAGTAGCTACCATATATGTATGCTTGAAAAAATGAAACCAAACCAAGGAGCATAATATTTAGCAGCATTTTCCAACCGACAATGTCTTGAATTGTAGAGGATATCCATGATATTGGGTTTAATAAGTTCGCTTGAATTAAGAACACCAGTACAACAGCAAGGAATGTTTGTAGGGCTATATTCCACAGCACAGCAGTAACGAGTCTTTGGGAAAATATCTCGCCTTTTGTTTCCATACCGGTAGCTGTTATAGGTTATGATGAAAATATTTCCACCAAAGTTGGTTTCTTCACAAATTAAATACGTAATTTAGTTTATCGCAACTTTTGTACAATCAGTCTTATTAATTCCCTTGTAGTTTCTTTTTTAACAAAATCATTTTTAACGGTCGATACAAAACATCATTTTTGAAATGTTTGACTTTTTACTTTTTTTTGTCATTTTCTTTCCTTTATGGAAAAGGCTAAAGGCTTAAGCCCATACCGCCTGGTCTTATATTAGTTTCTTTTCTTCTCTGTGTTTGTATTTATCCTCTCTTGAGGATCATCTGAGGGAACTGTCCTGTCGTAGTCACTATCCTGTCAGTTCTTGCCGTGCTAAAGTGATAGACCCATAACACCTCAGAATAAACATAACACTAACAAAATGTTAGGTTAGAAAAAACACATGAAAAGGCACGGCCTGCACTTTTGTTTCATTGAACAACACACTACACTGGTCACGGTGGTTTTATTTCACAATACTCCCTTTTTACTTTTTCTCCGTCTCTCTCTCTCGGTATAAGAGGTTATCAGATCTGTTTAAGAGTACGAAAATATGTGTTATTGAAATTGCATACTAGAATTGATCTATTTATTCCAAAAAAGCAGACAAAATTGCAGATTGAAAAAAAAAAACGAATTAAGTCACCTTGTGAGGCTTATGTATACCTGTATCTTATCTCTTTCTGATAGTCTAGCATAGCAAACAATATCGAGCTCGATAGCGCGTGATACAGTGCTCTGTCTCTCTCACTCTGTTGATTGATCTACCTCGAGAGGGGTGGCCATTTTGTATCGAGCTGTTAAAGCTCAATATGGTCTGCTTGATTGGTTCCCTATCCGTCTTCGTCGGAATTCTCATAGTCTCTTTCATCTTTACTCTGTTTTGTTCAACTCTTTCACTCGTTATTTCAATTTAACTGTTTTTTATGTAATTATAATCATATATTTATAATATTATTTCTTCCTTTTTCCTATATTTTTCTTTTATTCAAGCGTATTTTTTTCTGGCTGTCTACCATAACTCTGAACGCGATTGTACAAGCTAAAAGATATAAGAAACTTTTTAGACTATACTAAAAACCATACAATGGGAATCCACACTGCCTAATTATCCCTGTAGATGGCGCATCGTCGATCCGTCCATGAAAATATGTCATTTACACTGTTGTGGTTGTTGCGTAGTTTTTTGTGATTCTCGTTTAATTTCTTGGAAGTATGCCTTATTGTGCCCTACCTGGTTGCTTTAATAATTGTGTTAATTTATTACCGAAAAACTCCATATTAAAAATGAATAACATAATAAAAACAACAAATATATAACATATTGGCATGCAGGTGATAAGAGGAAGTAAAAAAAATGCGAAATATTGGAGAAACACAGTAGGAGAACCGGAACATACACAACAGCAAAGTTTGACATAGCCGGACCGTAGTATTTATTGGCCAGACCTATGCTAGCGCCATCTGTGAATAGCTTTGCCTGTGGATCCCCATTGGCAGATCGTCCCCGGTATGAAGGGAGCGTTGGGCGGTGCGGGGGTGTCGAGCGGGGTGGTGTGGGCGCGAGCGATCTGCCAATTGTACGGTTTTAGTATAGTATAGTATGGTATCGTCGGATACTGTAATACAAAGCAATAAATAATATAATATTAATTTATGGCATAGGTCTATATATTTTATTAAAATTAATTTTAACTACAGTATTTATACAAATATGGAATGATAGTACATTTTAGTGAATATAAGGGTTATCAAGACAGTTTATATATTAATATATTATAGTATAATAACTTTACTGTGAGTTTTAATTATTTACATACAAAGACTAATAACTGATTTAGAGATAAAGATTGGTGTTCTTTTATCACTTACTGTAGGTACATTACGATTTCAGTAATACAATTTGTTGGAAGCCATAATAAGTAAACAAAGATACTTATCTAGTTCTAAACTCAATAAAATGTAAGTCAACCAAATACATACCTAACAAAACATTAGATACCTACTATACAATATTATGTATCCCTTTTAAACAGTAATATTCAGGTACTTGCAATGAACCACGTTGTAGTTTAATGACACCATATATGTTACTTCATAATAAACGATAACAACAGAAATAACAAATAAGGCAAACATATGTAGACCTACTTATAGTTCTTAGGTATAACAGTCTTTTGCAAAAACTCAAAAGCTCTAATTGTCACTCCACAGATTTTCTAATTAGTTATTATTTAGTTAATTACTTCATATATTAGTAATATCGCCACATATACTAATACTAACTGATATCAGGGAGTTTTACTGCATCTATGACACTCTGTCGAGACCCGAAATAGTTGCTGACAAATTATTCCAAATATGTACCTTTATTATGTACCTGTTTTGTACGTAAAGAACACATTCATATTTAGATCTTACTATTAAAGTCATACATCTACACGTAAAACAATCAAAATAATACTTTTACACAACAGTTAGCTTAAAAATAAAGTTTTAAACGCATAATAAGCAGAAACTTAATAAAAACATATCCATATACAATATATCACAGATACCTAAGGTAGATAACCAGCTATTATCTATCTTGGAGGTATTACACAATGCGGATAGTTTATTTTATATATTAAAATAAATAAAATGCACTCGGCTGCATGGTCAATCGAATTATAAAGTGTCGCAGCACCTTATTAGGTTTGGCAGGGGACAGTCATGTCGAAAAATAATTCATTGTATCAAAAATCAGACTGATAGGAAAAAACACATTTGGAATCTCATTTAGTTAAATTTAAATTCGGCGTTCAGACCTGGAAGTAATCACTGACCGTAGCGTCCGTTCCGTTACTAATACTGCTTTTAGGGTCCCTGTTGGCGACGTTAATACGTTCGTAGCCACCCGAGTCGGACCGCTCCACAGACGAAGCCCCGCCGGCGTGTTGCACTTTCTCATATGGAGGGTCCTTCTTAGACAAGTCGAAATATTTAACACTCTCATAGTTCGGGTCTCTGGAACTTCTAGAGCTTTTCGATCTCACAGACTCGTATTTCGGATCTTTTAACCGCAAAGATTCGTAATTCGGATCCTGTTGACTGACCGACTCGTAATTAGGATCTTTTGGTCGCACCGATTCGTAGTTCGGATCTGATTCACTGCCGGTCGTGTACAGCGGCTCGTGAGGCATCGATTCGTAGTTCGGTTCCAACGTCGCCTCATCGTTGTTGTTGGCAGACCAATCGTTGTATTTATCAGACTTTTTGTTCACCACAGAGTATGTCGGTAGTACTTTGTAGTTTGGCGCTATCGTAGCGTAGGGCGGGGTCGACGGTTGGTTTCTTAGCACCTCGTAATTCGGATCCGAATCGCTGTTGGCGCTGTTGTCCATTTTATTGATATGTTCGTAACCAGGATCGCTGCTAATAATACTGTTAGGTCCGCTGTCCGGTGCCAAGTTACTCAACTTATTCATTAAATTATTGTTCGCATATATTACATTTGGTCCCATTTTGTGCACATCCTTAACAGTTTCGTAACCGGGGTCTTGATTCTGAGAGTTCTTCCTCTCCTTATGAACGATGGTTTCGTAACCATGGTTCATAGACTTCTTGCGATCTATCGTCTCATAGCCGGGGTCGTCGCCCCTAAATTTGGCCGCTTTAGCTTCACCGTTGTCGTTCGATAACTCTTTAGATTGCCGCTTCGATTCGTCTTTTCCTTTAGTCTTCTTCATGACTTTAGCGTACATTTCTTCCACATTCCTCGGTGGGCTTTCAGTTATTCGTTGTTCGGAGTTGATACTTGTATTCGCGTCTGCTGAAGAGTAGTCACTGCAGCCGGGGCCGTCGATAGAGTTGTAGAGGTTATTTGTATCTTTCTGGTCGATGTCGAAGTTGAGTTCCTTGGCGACTAGAGGTCGGATGAGCGGGTCTCCGGAACTGAACCGGTGCTTCTCCACCGGGTAGTTGCATCCGTAGAAGTCGGAGGAGCTGACACAGCTGTTGTTGCGTTGATGCTTCTCGTTTAGACTCCGGCGCATTTTGTCGTGGTTCAAGTGGAGGTCGCCTGGAAAGTACGTCAAATTTAATTTAAAGGCGAGAAACGAAGCGAAAGTGATAATTTTTTGGCACTTAAAATTTCCAGATTAACTTCACATTCGATTTGAAATTTTCTACAATTACCTTCATTAATTTCGAGGGAATCAAGCTGAAAGGTCGTATCTACTAAAATATATAAGTACCGATCAAATAAAGCAAATAAATAGGGATAGCAAATAAATATTTCACCCAATCAAGTCACTTTCGGAAAATCCGTAGATACGACCTTTCTTAAGCTTAGCTTAAGAGGCGTCATCACGCCCAAACCTCCATACAAACGCTGTCACCAAATTGTGGGGTGTATCTATGGAATGTTATTATAATATTTTAGGCTGAGTACATTAACATTATCTAGATCTATGTTTATGTTGGACTAAAAAGCGTGAAATTTGAGTAATCAAGCCCCTAAAATAAGTAAATTTAACGGTTTATTACCAAAAGTGTAGCCGAATGTGCTTTGTTTTAGATTAAATCTAAAAATGAATACGAGTCAAACATCGAAAATGTTATCTAGATTAATAATAATCAAAAGTAATGTTTGAAAACGTCCGCCGTCTTGGCAAAATAATGTTTCTCCTGAAACAAGTTAACAAGTTTGCGCCCGCGACAAAATCGGCACGATTGTATTGTTCTCGCAAGTTTCATGGAGCGTGCACCTTATTGGGAAATGAAACAGTATGACATTTGGCCACGCCCACAAGTTAGTTGGTCGCGTCATGTCTGTTCTTAATGCCCTCGACTGGTTGTCACATATGGTAGCGGTCGTCACATACCCGTACTGGATATCCTCTGCTGCCTAATGGCCAAGCTCTGCGGGAGAGGGGACCGGCCCCGCTGCGTGTCGGGGAACGCGGGGTGCGGAGTACGCGGGGTAGGCGGCAGAGGGGAGTTGGCTTGCCGCTTCTCCGGCTTTGGCGAGCCGAGCGCGTGCTCGCGGTCCACCGACACTGACGATGATGATGCTAGGGACATATTTCATTAGTCAAGATGGATCCCTTTTATCCTCTTAATTATTATTATCACTAAAACAATAGATCGCAGTCCAGATCGTGGCTCTATCAATCTTACAAATTAAGGATTGATTGTTCAGATTTGTAACGAAACCACAAGATAACTAAAAAAAATTGCTCACGGTGTCCACAAGTAATTTACTAAGTATATGCAAAAACTACTTTTTACCAAATTTTTAGTAGCTTCATGATCATGATAATGGAATTGTCGAGTCATGGATTTTGTTAAAGTCCAATTACTTTGAAGCTACAATAATATAATAAAAAATATTATTTTTGCATTTTTCACATTATTCGTACACATTATTTTCGCTGGAAAATAATTTCTTAGTTAATGAGACTTTATGTTAAAATAAAAAAGATTTTAAAAGAGTCGTTGTTTTCGGTTCAAAAGAGAAGAAGAGTTTAATCAAACCAACTTTTGCATTTATAATAATATAAGTATAATATAAATATAAGTTTGTAATGCACTCTAATAATAATTAGAGTATTCAGAGCGATAGATTTCGCTATAAAAACATATAATCTTAAGATATGTATGTTCATTAGTTTATTTACCTTGTCTTGAATGTGTAGCATTGGTCACTGTTCCCATTTCAGGGGGTGCACTCCTCCTGTAACGACGTAAGTTACGTTTTAGCTACTATATATAATATCATATCAAACACTTCTTGTGGGTATCTGATTTATTTGCCGAAACCACAAATGCCCCAGACCATAGATAAATAGGGAAGGATAGATTGCTAACTCCTCTTACTGTTCGCAATACTAAAGATAACGTTGCTAGATACTTGTCTCGCTGGAAATAAAATTTGTCTGAAATCGACGAAATGTAGCATTTTACTGTTCTGGTTAATCATATTTATTTATTTTATGAATAAAAACACGAAATTTTCATAACATCGCATCAGAAAATAGTGAATTCTTATTCAGGTGTTTTTAACATTTTTTTCATTAAACTTTCGGTGGTAAGCTGGCAATCTAACTAAGCGTGCAGATGGTTATTCTGGATTCCGGTAGATGGCGCACAACGATGAATTAAACAAAATATGTGCATTAAAATACGCTTTATTTACCTAACACACACTACTCATACCTCAGAATAAGGAATACAAATAGAAACCTGGCTAAAATAATACGCGGAGAAAGACACCTATCCTTGATTTTCTTACCGACATTTTAGTGCGTTAGAGAGAGATGGATATGTATTAGTTTTTTCTTAATTAGGTAGGTTGTCACTAGTTCGTTGCTTTGCTAGTGATGTAACAATGTCGATTTTTGACTACGATAAATAAACCAAATCGAAATGAACCGCGACCAATCTCCTTACAACACATCATATCGTATCAAAGTGTGAAAAAAAAGAGAATGCAGGAGGCACCGACCTTTCTGGTGACATCCTCTTGCTTTGGAAGGAGGCCAAGAGAATTAATAGCAAAGTGGTCTCTGTCTACCCCAGTGGGACACATGTTATATTGTGTAAATAAGGAATTAATAAAAGGATATCTTTCGTTTAGCATAATATTTTTTATTAAGTACAAATTACTATATCGTAGGCAGGTAGGTACATAAGTAAAGTCCAAAATTGTACTTGTTTCTAGTACAAAAAATGCTGTAGCTTGTATCAGAGATACAACCGTAAACTATTTAAGTGGATACTTTTTAAGTCGCCTCTTAACTCAATCAAATAGATGTTCGTTGATGTCGCGTCTTTGTTCAATCAAGGAGGAAGGAATTAATCGCAACAATAGAAATCATAATAATCATAGACTTACAGGATTCGTAATAATAATATTATGTCAATGATGTGCGATGACAGCGCAATTACTACAGAGGTAATTTAATTAACAAATAATGAACGATTAAAATACCTAATAACCTGTAATAAGAAATCGAATTATGCGCAGTTCAAGTCAATAAGCATTCCCAAAATTCATTTCACGATAGAACTACCCTGTCAAAGTACTTTTATTGTCAACCACTAAGTACGAAAATGTCTTGATCTGCGGAATTTCTTCGTGAAGTCGATCACGGCAGTAACGTGAACGAACAGGCCTTTCAGAACGATTTGCGAACACAGAAGTATGCACTTTTCTAAACCACAGACATCCATAGCTACTGGTTCTGTTGCCTAAAATTGAAAAATTATCGAGTTAATATACTATAGTATAGTACAAGCACGTACCTACAAACAAGATTGATAATGCAATTATACATAATTATTTAAAGGTTACCAATGTGTCTGTATCTGGTAAATATAACGTTGGTAAGGCATCTGCTTTTAAAAGTCTCCATTTTAAATTTTCGTTTGGTCCAAAAGAATCCGACGTAAAGTGTTTCGAACAAATATGACTGCTTTTTTTAATTGCCCAATTTGGTCAAATTATTCGTCTAAGCCATTCACTTTTTAATTCTTCCCTTTTATCTGTAACAAAAAAATATAGCGATATTTATTCGGCATTATTTTTCTTTTAACTCGCGCTGCAATGAGGGATTTTCTTTTCTTTTTTTTTTACTCTTCCCTAGTCGCTGTATAGATGGCGCTGAACTTGGTAAGTTACTGCAAGGAACGGAACGTCACATAATTTTTTGATTATTGCACTTGGATGTAATTTTGAGATCGTAAAACGAAACGTACATTAAAAAGTAATTAATGTCATTGTCATATCACATCACAATGACATTTTGAAAATAAATAAATAATAACAACAAGGAAAAAGAAAAAAATAAGTAGCAGTCTTTTTATGAGTTTTCTAAGCCAGAAAGAAAATGTCCCAAGAGAAAAAGAAGAGAGTCTGTGCCTTGTGGATTTGTATTAAAATGGAGGCATACATCTTTTTCCTAAAGATGAAAGTCGTAAAGCGCAATGAGTACAAGCCATGGTACATTTTAAACCTGGACGGACCATAACAAAGCGTTCGCACATAATATGCTCAGCACACATGTCATCAACAAACGAGTATATGTGACGTGACGCAATGTTTTTTTTTTCAATCGTTTTGGCTTTGGCACCTAGCAACGTAGTCAGTTCAACACCATCTACAGAGTTCTTGGAAACTATGTTTTTTTTTTAATACTCAAAAAGAAAACCTCTCATTAATCTATTATCCTTTATGCACGGCTGCCGCGGGAACCAATGTTCGATAGTTTGCCACACGGACTTTAGTACATCACTATACGAAAAAACATAACCTCTCATAGTCGGCAGAAAATCTATATAAAACAGGCAAATATCGGTGTAGAATTGAACACGAGTATGATTTACAAGAACTACTATTATTGTTACTGAGTTTTAGGTATGATCCTGCAACTTATTAACATAAAAACTATCAGAACTCACCGATGAAATGATATTGCTTCATTGTTGTTTTCTTTTCTTCCTGTATGCGATTTACAGCCTTCAATCGCACAAGACATTTTATTACAATGTTAAAAAAACAATCAACACAAACAATAATAAATCACACTTTCACGAATTTTGAGAGGAAGAGCACCAAAATATTTAATTTCTCTCGGTGAAGCTGTAAACTTTCGCAAAATGCAATAGACATTTCGATGCCACCAAATTAAGATGTGATGCACGCAACGAACGATATTACAACACAACGATACAATGATGAGACATATTTAATTTGATGGTATTATAATATTTAAAATACATCCAAATTACATCCATCTGACATTTGTTTGGTTCAATCTAGTGACAAACCAGGAAAAAATATAAAGTAAGTGCGGTCCGCTGTTTCATTCACTCGTACACAGGAGTAATTTACGTTAGATGAGTACAATGGCTAATGCCCAGTTCTTATTTTAGTCAGGCTTCTATTTGTATTCCTTATTCTGAGACTCATACATACCGGTATATAACTTTACTCTGTGACTCAACTGTCATGTACGGTTGAGCGATTTATCCTCAGATTTATCGTATGCCATGTTTCGCGTATTGTCGTATTCTAGCAAATTTTTGTTTTTGTGGGCGCAGTATAGTTGCTACACACACACACGTCGAATTTCGTTTCAACTGTTCGGTAGATGGCACTAGGTATGTCACAATTCGCATAGCTTAATTAAAAAAAGTTTTTTTTAATTATTTTTTTTTAGAGAATTTACGCGTTTTTAGATCATAGTTTTCAATATTATGGTATTTAAATTAGTCATTATTTATTTATGATTTTTTAAAGAATTTCCGGATGTTACGTCACATGACTAATTTTAGGCCTGATACTGAATGCGGACTTTTGCCTTGCTTGTAAAAAAAAAAACTGTCATCCACAGAGTACTATATTGCTACATCTGTCAAAATTGAAGATTATATTATGTAAAGAAAGATTTTGCTGATTTAAACAAGAACTACATAATGGATCGCTTAACATACAAAAAGTGTTTTGTGCCAGAGTGTAAAAATTCTACCCTCACAAGACCAGACAAAGTCTTTGTAAATGTTAAAAATTGCCTGAAAAAGAAGTGGTGTCGTCAAGTAAACCTCGATTATAATCCTACGAGGCGTTTACACTGTTGCGAAGACCATTTGAATTTAAAGAAAGATCTCGAGAATTATTCTTACTGGAAAATGATGCAAGTGAAACCTACGTTAAAGCCAACAGCAAAATTGCGAAATGCTGATAAACAATTTGCAACTAAACAAACATTGCAGAATGTGACGAGTCTGCCTTCCAATACTGATAAAAATATGGAATTATCGGTGACACAAGATCTACAACATGGAGAACCTTCCATATTACAAAGATTACTACTGCAACCTTGTGAAAACTTGCCAAACAGAAACCTCAATATTATACCAACCAAGACTTCAACATCAACTCACCCTGTTCAAATAAAGGCAGCAACACAGTGCGATCCTGTAAAAATGGTAGATAAAGCCACCTACATGAGAAAACCTTTGCCAAATGATATGCCATCACTAAAATATGAAGAAAAGGGGCCTGCATCGTCAACTGCAACAAGTTTAAATCCATCTCTATATGGCTGTACTTCAGAAACAGAGACGTCAACCATCACAAAAGAACCACAATATCTTGCCAGGCAACAAATATTGCAATTTATAAATGGAAACCCAAAAATGTATATAGGTTTACCTAAACAATATCTTTGGCTTGTAGGCTATATAGCAAACCAGAGCCAAACACCAATCAAAGAAATTGATGTTATGTTAACATTATTTAAAATTAAGCAGAATGATTCTCTATTAAGAATTAGCGAACAATTTCAACTTTCAAGGACAACTGTAACAAATTCGTTTCTTAATGGCATACAAACATTGGCAACCTTTTTTCAAAACCTAATTTTTATGCCTACAAAAGCACAAATAAAACAAAATTTGCCTTTGGTATTTAAAATAAGATTTAGTAATGTGCAATGCATTTTAGATGCCTTTGAAATTGAAATTCAAAAACCTAGCAACCCACTACAACAGGCGCAAACTTGGTCCCAGTACAAACATTGTAATACAGTCAAATATTTAATAGGCTGCACACCAAACGGATTTGTGTCATATATTTCAAAGGGTTTTGGTGGAAGGATCTCAGACAAAGCATTGGTCGAAAATAGTGATCTGATTGAGACACTTCCTTCAAATGCTATAATAATGGCAGATAGAGGCTTCAAAGAAGTCGAAGCCCTCCTCATGACAAAAACTATAAAACTTCTTCGCCCCCCAAGTGTGTATGCCTCTGCAAAACCTACGAAAGAAGAAGTTCTACAAACCAAAGTTATTGCAAGTCTAAGGATACACATTGAAAGGGTTATAAGGAGAGTAAGAGAGTTCCGGCTTCTAAAGCCTCATTCTGTAGTGAGTTATCGACATGTAAGTTATTTGGATGAAATCGTTGTGATTGTTCTTCGCAATGAGACAACTGATGCAACACGGATAAATTAAAAAGGTGAGACGTTATTGTGTGAATGTGCGTAATTAGGCTGCCTTTAGTAGCTTCTTCGGTCATACAATAAAGTACGCGTGTTCGTAATGGAAGTTTGAATTTCCGCGCTCTACCGCGCGTAACCGCGCGTTGTTATTGGTCAAGAGACTGTGTTTAACTGTAAAGCGCTGAACTTATTGCAAGGTAGGCAGTGCCTTTATGCCTTTATGGACGGCACGCCTCTATATCTTATAGGAACGCAGAAAGAAAAGTAAATCTGGATGTGAGGAGCTCTGAATCGGGATCCCTCACATCCAGATTTACTTTTCTTTCTGCGTTTCTATACTGCAATGATATAATGTTACTTTAGAAAAGAAATTTAACACCTAGCACTTTGCATAAACTTTTCGAACAAATATGTCTCCCAAAATTTGGTGGCATTATTTAAATATTCACTGGCTAGACAAGAATCAAAATCAAACCAATACATTTGAACGTCCTTATTTACTTCAAATGAAGGGTCAGCCACACAGAAAACAGCTTTTTTTTTGCCAGTTGCAAGCATCTGTATTTGCATTTGCGCAATGAATTTGCATTTAACTTTACCATTTTCAATATAGTTTTTAACAGTTTCTTTTTTTGACGGGCATTTCACTTCTACAATGAAGTCACCACTGATTCCGTCTGGTGAGGCACCAATCAGGCTGTTTATTAAGAAAAACCCACAATTTTCGATATCTTTCCCGATAATTTTTTCCACTTCTACTATTACTTTTTTTTCAAGTATTTGCCCTCTTTTGATGGCCAATGTTTCAGGCACTTTATAGCCCCCCAAGATTTGTTGCACTAATGATCCATCAGTTTGACATTTGCATGCTGCATGTATTATTGATGCAGTAATCCTCCCTTGCCGAACATTGTGCCACATCTTTGACTGAACCTGTTTTTTTGTTTCATTTTGAATTTCTTCAATAACGGATTGGGTAATCTCCTATCCAAGCATTCTTTTAAATTCTTGAAGCTGTGGTCATTCTCAACCTCCACAAATTCTAAAATCATGTCAAATAAATTATAGGATTTTCTCCTTAGAGAAAAAGACATCACTAATGAGTCCCTAATATTATTAGAGACACATTCTTCTTGAAATTTGCTGAGCACACTATTGTCCTTAGGAGAAGTTTTTATCTTTTTTGCATTTTTAAAAATTTCCTTAGATGGAAGAGGCTGAATGCGTGCACTTGCAAGTTTGGGCTTCTTCCAGTAACATTCGACTGAAGTGGATGCCGGCTCTCCACTTTTCTTACTCAGCCAAAACAAAAACACCAGAGTGTGTTTGCACCCACCAGCTGATGCTGCACATCCATCACAAGACGTAGCTGTGATGGTATCTTCTTTTTCATCAATGCTAGCTGTCACAATATATGTTTTGTTGCCAATCCTGTGTTCTGGAACTACTTTCGCTCTTACAATGCACTTGTCGATCATTCGGCTAACTTCTACAAAACCTACAGCTGTGTCAATGTAGGAATCTCTTGATGACCTGTGAAAGAATAGAACAAGGAATAGGTATATACTCTACCGAAATTATAGGAAAGGTAGGTAGGTAACTTATAAAAGTAGTAAGTAAATGGTATTAAAAAAATACTGTTACTCAATATAACTTACATAAGTACTTTAGCTCCCCGAATTTCAGCAATGTTGTGTTTATCATTAGTGCTCATGTACTCTAATATCATTAGGTTTTCCACTTTGGGCAGGTTTGTAGAGTCGGCTCTCACAAAAACACTCAAGTCCATTTTTACAGATGGTCTTATGCGATGGTAATCTTGAAAGCAATCAAAGTCCTTGGTTTTAGCCGGGGTCAACGAGTAAATGGAATAGATGGAAGTACGTAAGCGTAATTGCAATAAAAAATCAAACAACAACAACAACGAAACTATGTTGAGTGTTACCAACGTCTGCAAAAAAAAACCCTAAACTGTACTTTGTCAGTCACAAGAAGTGCCTATTAATCACGTGACGTATATTTGGCTGAAATTTAAAAAGTGAAACGTCAAGGAGTACAAATTATTATTACTATAAATTGATTTTTTTACTCTATTTATCCTGGATAAAATGGATGGAGTAAAATAATCACACAATGGTACCCAAGGGATGGGAAAAGAAAGAGAGGTAGACCACAAAAAAGGTGGGAGGACATTAGACAAGTCGCGGGAACAACATGGGGTAGAGTGGCCATAGTAAGGCCAGAATGGAGAAGATTGGATGAGGCCTTTGCCACCTGGCAAACGGATCCACACAAAAATGGAACAAAAGAATTATATATGAATAACAAAAAAATATAGTTATAATAATATATATAATATAGTCCGAATGAAGGCTTATATATACAAGGTGACTTTTTGATCATCGTCCAAATTCATACTGGAGGCTTGGTAAGTGATCAGCATCAGGGATCGATACATTTTTTTGTGAAATTCGTATAATGAGATTTCGACTCCCCATAGTAATTCACTCCCAGTTCTGAGTGAATCACTATGGGGAGTCGAAATTTCATTTTATGAATTTTACAAAAATTGTTATTGGTTCATGATGCTGATCACTTACCAAGGCTCAATTATGAATTTGGACGATGTTTACAAATTCACCTTGTATATAAAGTGATTAATTTTTCCATTCAACTGCGTGACCAACTGGCTAGTTTTACCAACAGATAAAGTGGCACTGGACGACAGCGCTCTCCTAAATAACGTCACGTGATATATGAACGCCCCCATAGCAAATGGCTACACGCACGATGTGACAGGCTAAGAAGAAGACACGAAGTGAAAACAGATTAAATGAGGGGACAGAGCTATGCGAGCAAACGAGATACAATATAGATTGTCTCGGTGACTATTAAAAGTTCTATCTCAGTTTTATCGCATTATGTGCACAAAGCACATTATATTTGGTATCTCTCATGTATGATTGTCAATATTAATCCATCACAGAAATTGTTGTCATCAAAAATTATATTTATTTTAATAATGCATTACTTCATAACAAATAAAATTAACTGATCAATCTGGGATTTCGTAACAAGACAGCAACACTTACTGCGTTCAGTTATATTTATAAGACATGGACTTCATGTTCTGTTCTGTGACACTGGCAGTAATATTTTTTAACTTGATGGCAAGCGACACATTTCTATACAGCCTTCAGTCAAGTGACGTCACATGAAGGTCAAATGAAAGTTACAAGCTTTTTCGTAAAAATATTCATCATCATGAGGTTTTTCAGAACAAAAGTTCTAAAATACGGCTTATTAAACCTAAATCTCGAAATGGTTTTCGAATTAACACACCTTAACATATTTTAATCTATGCGAATTTATCTAGTATAGTAGCGACATCAAAAATAATAAGTCGAACTACTAGGTACCGGCGAAAATAATAAGTTTTACGCGGGCTTTGTTCTAATGTATGGAGTGAGCAATCTATCCTTCCTTTATTTATCTATGCCCCAGACACAAGCAATACCTCAAATAAAAGGTTATCGATATAAACTGGAAATTAGCCGGAAATTATGATTACTTCCGGAACCGTACCAAAATACTTTATTAACGATTCTTGTTCACTACCCAAAACAGCCATAACTAAATAAGCTACATATAAAAAACCACCCTTTTGCCCGCGGCTCCGACAGCGTTTGTTCAATCTCTGCCCTGTTCTTGGCTTGGGTGTTATTTTATCAACACCCTTATAGCCAACAGTGAACATATAGACCAGGGTCACTACGATGATAATAAAGAAAATCGCATCCAAATCCGTGTGAGCGTATGACGGGTTTAAACGAAGCATACACAGAAAGACAGAAACAAAAATTCTAAAAATGGCAGTTTTTGCTTCAGTACAATTTTGAAAAAATATTCAATGTACACAAATAACTTTTTTGCTATACTTTATTGTTAATTACGAGTATAGATACGTAGGTACAGCTTGTTAGAATCGGAATTTGTCTTATTCACAGCCGTGACTACACAAGCGATTGATAAAAACAGTCAGAAAATCAGATTTTTTTTCTTCCTGGGATGGAATCGGAATCGTTTAAGGCGTAAATACGTCGACGAACCTGACATTAGCATCCCCGGGTGTGAGCGAGGCGCGGCTCGCGCGGCTCTCAGCAGCTCTGTCCAGCGTCCTCCGTGGATCTACCTCCACAGTGGCGACCACTTGTTGCGTCTGAGGCGCTATTTGAGCGTATGTGTCGGACCCGGTGCCCACACTTGGATCGTCTATGGCCGCGTACATCTCGTCTGAAGAAAGAAGTTCAAGTCTTATTCGTTTAGAGATACCCATTTATTAGGCTCCAGTTTAATAGGGACAATAAAGCCGATTCTGAAGGCTTTAATTTTAGTTTTAGTGCTGTCAAAGCTTCAAATTTTCCAAAGAAATTTAGCTTCTAATCCTAACTCTTAAGGACTATTTTGTATCGAAGAAAATTTAGTTTTGACAGCACTAAAACTAAAATTAAAGCCTTCAGAATCGGCTATATTATACATATAAGGGAAAAAAACACGCTATTTACAACTTGAAAAGTGCAACGTGCTTATTTTAGTAGTGGATTTAGTGTGGTGTGGGCAGGAAAAATAATTTAAGTTTGCAAAACAAATCAAGATTTGAAATCCCTTACCGGAATCATCGGAGACGGTGGCGTAGTGCGGCTGCGACGACACCTTACTACTCTGGGCGCGGATGTTGCTCAACGGTTCCCGCACGCTGATGCTCGTGTAGCCCTCTGTGAAAGATACTCGGGTTGAGATGCAGTCAGATTTGCAACATCACTACACTATAAGCATATTAACCCGTAAGCTCATAACTGTGCCGATCGGCACAGGTCAGTCAAGGTCATGGCAAACGTTCAGTATGAGCAGTATTTATATTATATTATACACAATATGGGTGTCGTTGGAAAGCTAGAAAGAAAAACAACAATAAAAAAATACTACATTAATAAAATAAAAATTGTGGGTACTTGTTTTTCACCTTAATTTTAGGCCCCCCATTTTTTTTAATTTATGGTTATAGTTATATTTTTTATGTTTTTTTGTTTTTCTTTATATTTTTATAATATTTGAATAGGCATATCTATATATACTGTATAGATATATATTTATATATATATATAACCAAAACTTTCTATCTATATACTTTCTCCTGTCCATCAAAAAATAACTTTCTCTTTTTTTTACTTATAAAGGATTTAATCTAGTTTTAGAAAAAAAAAAACGCATCAGATTCTGACAACTACTTTAGGAGATATAGCCAAAAATAAAATTGGCGGGAAAAAAATCGTCCATAGCTTACGGGTTCAAGTTACTGAAGCTAGGTAGTCCTCGGTATATAGTTGTGCCATATCTTGAGCAAGGACTCATAGGGCCTGCGTAGTGTTTGTTGTAATGGTAGGTAGGTACACTGACCGATGTACATATAAGAATAAGTCACTTGAAAAAGAACAGCCTTATAGCTAGCCCAAAAAGTATAAATAACCGAGTTTTATCCGAACGACCCACAAATGAGATTTGTAGTTTAGCTTAATTATACTTAAGGTGATATGTCGTCCGTGCAAAGGTCCCCCTTACTCCAGGCAGAAATACCAGCCGTGCGAGAGGGACGGAATCCGGGAAAATTGTCCAAAAGTCGGTTATAAATTAATACAAAATTAACTAAAATAGCTATGAAACTTTCCATAACCACAAATTTAGGTGTTGTTAAAACCCATCTAAATAAACATTTTTGAAGTCTATATGCTCTCCCGATTTGTCAGAATATCAAAAAAAGTGTAAATTTAGACCTCATTTCTATAATTATTTACATCGAGTGAAATTCCTCCAATCGCATTTCTCATAGCCCAGAATCTAGAAAAAGGTCCCAAAATTGTTATACTAATTTATTCAACTTGGGACTTCTTTTGAACAGTAGATAACTTCAAAATGTGTCCATTTTGACACATTTTGGGATATCCCCTTAAGTACTCTCCTACAACGGTGGGAAGATATTTTACGGACTCTGTAAGGTTAGTACACTCACTGGCAGAGTCCGTAGAGTCCCCGCTGAAGTGTTGCGGCTGGCTGTGCTCCACCACATGCTGCGGGGGGGTGATATAGGGGAGCTCCTGGCTCGAGGGCAGCTGCCCGCTGATGGCCACCGAGGCTGATATCACTACGGACTCTGTAATGTAAGACGATTCATTCATATTTCTACAAGGTTATTCAGTCCAGTACAGCAAATGAAAAGAAACATGGAAGACGCATTTCTAACAAAGTGTGATTCGAAAATGGCACCATACTCATAATCACCAGCTGTGATTGGCCGACTCAAAGACACGGTGCATGCTATTGGAGCCGTCACCATACAAAATTGTGTTCAACACACTTTATCGTGGGGTCATTTTTCAGCTCTAATCAGACTTCCATGTTTTTTTCATTCACTGGTCCAGTAAAATTGAAAATGCACAGGCAGTCATAGGGGCTGGAAACAGAAGTGAAAACTTTAGTGTCAAAATAGCATGTCGGTGACAGTATTAGATTATCCCCTACCAAAAATCGATCAACGCGCCTAAAGAAGTTTTCACTTCAAAAAACACGTTCGACATATTTTTCTCAATTTCTTCATTTGTTAATAATGTGATTAGCGATAAAAATGCAACGCTGCATATTCCCTCAAGGTACTTTCTTGCTGTACTAAACAGAATATTATCGTTATCTTACCAACATAAATGATACTTTGATAATGCCGCTACAGCACAAAATAACCACTTACAGAATGTTTACTCCGCATAACTAGCGAAAAGAGGCGCACGCACACATAGACGCGTACGTACGACGATCTCGGAGATATTCGGGTGAATGCCAATAAGAAATTCTGCCGAGATCATCATACGAACACGTCTATGCATGTGTGCGTCTGTTTTCGCTCCGGTCGTCGAGTCGGCCTTCTGTTAGTATCTATTTTGTGGCTACAGTGACCAGTAATTTGAAACAATGTAATCATGTCTATGGGCATTGCGTCACCGATCTTTTCATTCGTCATCGGATATACAACGTGTAACAAAAAGGAGTAAGTTCCATATTTGAAGAGCTTATTCAGTCAATGATATAGAACAACTTTTAGTATAGAGCCAAACCTGAAACCTCAAAAAAAAATTACCCTTCCATTCATTTCGGCCGAGCGGTATTGCATTTTTATATGAAACAGTTAATTTTTTTTCGCGTTACAGGTTTTGTTTCATAGTAAAAGTTGTTCCATATCATTGACTGAACAAGCTCTTCAAATATGGTTACACCTTTCTGTTACACGTTGTATAGATATAAGTCCTGCCTGACTGAATCATCATCGCCCAGCCCAAACGGCTAGGCTCAGAATCACGAAACGTTGATAAGGCGATAAAAAGGATTTTTACATTTCACAAAAAATTACGCTTTTTCTTACCCAACGAACGAAGCTAGTTTCCGTTAGTTTTTGTTAGCTTAGTTAGTTGGTTAGCTTAGATTCCGAGGGTAAGAAAAGCCATTTTGTGTACAAACGATACCTTTTCTACTACCTTTCAGGTGGACATTAATTCATCAACAGAATCACTTTCTGAAAAATTCGCCATGTTTCCCCCCAAATTGTAATTGAAAGTCTTTTATGTCATTGAAAGTCGCGGCCCGAAAGAACATTTTATAGGTAGGAGAAAAAATTATTTTCTATCACATCCCTCATATTTCATTAACCCAATAGTGTTTTTAATTATTTGTTGAAAACATTTATTATTACTCAGTAGCGGCTCAGTCACAAAGTTTACTGAAGTTAAATTAAAAGCGTTTAAAATACTAGAACCGCGACTTCTCTTTATTCGGCATAGCCACTGTGTAAATTTCAATTTAAAGCTTCAGAACACTACTTCAGTTGAAGACGAGATATTCGAGGTTCAGACAAACGGTTCGTGACTTGGTCTGCGGCGCAGTAGGGAAAAGTAACAGTATTACGTCTGGGCAGTGTCCTTGAAATAACGCTCGGCAGACGCACGCATAACAGGTCGGCCACAGCTTCAGGTTTCGAGAGGCGCGCCTCTTGCGACGGCGCCGGCGGAGAGAACAAATGTATGAAGTTGTATAGAGCCGGCCATGGGTCGCCGCTCGCGCGTCATGTCCGGCTTCGAGTGACTTGCGCTCACGAAACGGTGGTGTACGGGGAGGCGGGCGGTTGAAACAGTGATCGAGCGCACAGGACGAACCTAATGTCGAGCGCTTTGAGCGAGCGAGTGCGCTATACATCCGATGCGGTGGAAGGCGCCGACGGGTGTCGTGGCAGAGCAAAGCCCGTCGCAAAAACCGCCTGGAAGCGCAGCAAGAAGCGACGCCAGAAGCCTGAAGCTGTGGCCCTGGCGTTATGGCTGCCCACATAAATGCGCGGGAATCGGGTGGGGCGTCTCACGTTCTTCGCGTCCTGCGGCGCACACCTACTACCGAGTGCCGAGATTTGGAAGCGCGCGTTTTCGCCATTTTATATGAAGCCATAATACTGTTACTTTTCTGTACTGTGCCTGCGACCACACTGAAGACACTTTTTTACTGTAAGAATAAAATTAGAACTTTTGAATGGAATTACGTTCAGAAACGCGACTCGGCCTTCGGCCTCGATGGAAGCTCACGGATTCAGACAACTATTTAAGTCGGAAACGCATACAATCGAAGACACACTTATAAAGATCAATTAAATAAGAGGACTCACGCGAACTGAACGCGAACGCGAAACTGGGCAAATGCAAGTCAACAACATAACAGTTAAACTATTTTTCACCTCAGAATACCCGTTAAATAAGAATTCAAATATCTAGTATTATAATTTTATATGTATGCATTGTTTTTATAGGCATTCATTTAACGTAAATATCTTATATCTATGTAAATTTATGTCTTAGGTAAGTATACTTAGGTTTAAATTAATCTTGACCTCCTTCCTTTCTGATTGGCATTTACGCCTTCCTTGAGTTATTTCGTAAACTATCTGTTTGCTTTCAAAGGTTGCCCGGAAGATATTGCTATTAGCAATAAGTGCCGCCATTGTACACCATATTTGTTTGTTTTATGTTCGTCTGTATTAATTTGCGTAAATGTTCAAAAAGTGTTATACAACGTGTAACAGAAAGGTGTAACCATATTTGAAGAGCTTATTCAGTCAATGGTATAGAACAACTTTTACTATGAAACAAACCCTGTATCTCGAAAAAAAAAAATCGACTGTTTCATAGAAAAATGAAATGCCGCTCGGCCGAAATGTATGAAAGGGCAGATTTTTTTTTGTTGACCCTATAGTAAAAGTTGTTCTAAACCATTGACTGAATAAGCTCTTCAAATATGGTTACACCTTTCTGTTACACGTTGTATATAAATAATAGTAGTTTATGCTACTAGGGCGAAAAGAAATAAATTACGAGGACGATTTAAAACACGAGCGTAGCGAGTGTTTTAAACGTAACCGAGTAATTTATTGCTTTTACGCCCGTGTATCATACTACGTTTTTCAATGCATAGTGTGAGGAAATGAAAACAAATATAATCTTGTGAACTTTCAATTATGATTGGCTCAAAAGGATTGTATCCAGAGCCGTTAAACAGTGGAAAAAAAGTATAACATCTATGGTACACAGGAAAGGCTGCAGGTTAGCCAACCATTGCAAACAAATTAAAAAAATAATAATAATAAAGCCCTAGGGCAAAATAATCGACTTTCTGTTCGGTTTTGATGCATAAAAAGTGGGCCTTTACGAGCACATGCATTGAAAAATAAAAAATGGTAGATTACAATGTTCTTTCTATTTTATTCATGTATCATGTATTTCTGAACGTGTACATACCTGGTCCGGACTGATTGACTTCTCTTTCATCTATAGGCAGATCTTCTTCTACTCGTTGTTCTGGGGCGATTTCCACACTTCTGGAATAATAATCATTAAAGGTGATCATTGAACCTTGTTCCAGGGGGTCTACCGCGTAATTCTCATTTGTATCAACTTCAAGCAAATGCATGCGAAATTCAACGCGTGCAAAAGAGATGGCATGTTAGGCGGGCGTCGTCGCACGCACGACAAATTTCAATCTCAAGTTGATGTTGATGAAAATGAGAATTACGCGGTAGACCCACTGGTCCCTGGCCGGGTCTCCGGTATGGGTTCGGGCGGTTGATTGGATTTCACCTTGTATAATAATATTTTACCTATAATTTTAATCGTATATATATTGCTACATAAATTAAATAAACATTTAATCTAAGTAGTTCATGTACATTTATTATTTTATTACATATATTTTTATAAGATTAAAATTTGACTTGTGAAACGTGTATTATATATATACCTACTTTGCAAAATAAACTTTTTGAATTTTGAATTTGAATTTAAAAAGTGTACTTTTTTACATTAAATTCAATTAGCCAATAGCAGGGGCAATTTTTAACTATCACGACACTTGTAGTGCATGTTATAATTTAACAAATATCAAAGTGCGCCGCCGCCGCCATGTGTTCCACTACCTGACATTGCGAGTGGGTGCTGGCTGACTAATGTACACCCTTTAATACTACAACATATTAGAACATTAGTAGCAGCTGTTTGACACCAGCCCCTCGGCCTACACAAGGTGACTTTTTGGTCATCGTCCAAATTCATACTAGAGGCTTGGTAAGTGTACAGCATCATGAATCGATAACAATTTTTGTGAAATTCGCATAATGAAATTTCGACTTCCCATAGTAATTCACTTCCAGTCCTGAGTGAATCACTATGGGGAGTCGAAATTTCATTTTGTGAATTTTACAAAAATCGTTATTGGTTCATGATGCTGTTCACTTACCAAGGCTCAAGTATGAATTTGGACGATGTTCACAAATTCACCTTGTATTGTATATGCAAGCCAGTAAAAATAGTACAACCAAACGCCTGGTATTACGAATATGATGGTATATTGTGTTATTACGAACTTTACGCGGGCATCCCACTACCAATTAGTATGTTTGTTACTTCTTCACGCTGAATGATTTGGATGAAATTTGGAGTGGAGGTAGTTTATACCCTAAATTTAACACATAGGATACATTTTATCTCGAAAAAAAAAACACTGTTCCCGTTGGAAAAAGGATGACGTAAAACCGAATATCACGCGGGCGGAACTACGGGCAAAAGCTAGTAAAAAATACTGTTACAGTTACACCAGACATGTTTAAACATTTCATAATACTTACACATGGTTCTCTTTTTGCAATTTTGCATAAGGATGTTCATTTCCTGAAAGAAAAAAACAGAATTCACAGTTAACAGAAAACAAACCTTTCAAAAACGAAAGGAACTAAAAATTGCAAAGCGGTTCAAGAAATCACAAAATTATTGTTAGGGACCTTTTCAACGAGCCCCTAAACAACAAACTGCAAATAAAAAATAGCTCGCCAAATTAAGGTTTTCTGAGAGATGAAACCGTCGGTGGGTCTAGCTAGTTGTTGCGGGTTCGAATCGAGGAGGCACAATTATATGGGATGTAGCGCTCAACACCACCCATTACGACGTGACGTAATAATCGTCAATGGAACGAGTGTTGACTGTTCTTGCACTTCACAGTTCATACAAGTGCTACAAGGATCAGGGGATCTAAAAAGGCAGACTTGGGTGAATCATAATAGTAGTTTATGCTACAAGGGCGCAAAGGAATAAATTACGAGGACGAAATTACGTAACCGAGTAATTTATTGCTTTTACGCCCGTGTTTTCTACTACGTTTTTCAATGCATAGTGTGAGGAAATGAAAACAAATATAATCTTGTGAACTTTAAATTATAATTGGTTCAAAAGGACTGTATCCAGACCCGTTAAACAGTGGAAAAAAAAGTATAACATCTATGGTATACAGGAAAGTCTACAGGTTAGCCAACCATTGCAAAAAATAAAATAAAAAAATAATAAAGCCCTAGGGCAAAATAATCGGCTTTTTGTTCGGTTTTGATGCATAAAAAGTGGGCCTTTACGAGCACATGCATTGAAAAATAATTTGAAAGTAGGATGGAGTTGGGGTTTTTTCACGCAGGCAAAAGAGGCGGTATTAGAACAGAATCATAATGTGATTCATGCAAAACGGCCTTTTTAGAGGACCAGCGGGTCTACCGCGTAATTCTGATTTTCATCAACATCAACTTGATATTGAAATTTGACGTGCGTGCGACAACGCCCGCCTAACATGCCATCTCTTTTGCACGCGTTGAATTTCGCATACATTTGCTTGAAGTTGATACAAATGAGAATTACGCGGTAGAGCCCCTGATGACGCGAGGATGACAGTGACAGCTGTGAAACAAGGAGTACCTATGGTACCGGCGTTAGTTCCGATTTTGGACACAACTAATCCACGCGCTATAAGATCCTTGTAGCGTATTATGTGTTCTATGCTTGTAGCACTGTACTTAGAAATACCTCTGTCATGTCAGCCTCCAATGCTGACATAACGATGTATATTTTTTTATTATATTAAATTAAAAATAAAAGTATTGAAGAAACTTGCATACAAATTACAACAAAACATTGCATTGGTTATTAAAAATAAAGTATTGTTTCATATAAATAATCTTGATGGCAAAATCAATAACTTGCTAGGAGTGTCGAGCATCGAACGATTTTAGCGGCTTATTTGATGTCATTACAGCCAGATTAAATGATACCAATAACCGACAATCAAAGTCTGATAAAACTCAGGTGATAATGAATTAAATACAGTAGCAATTACTGACATGATTTTGTAACTATTATTTTTCAGTAGAGTACTTTATTTATTTAAATGCGCCGGAGCATATACAGGGTGTTGATTTGTTCAGCAACTTCCGTGACAGATTCACGGTACTGCTGACGAAAAAATATTCAAAAAATGTTTTTCCTTCAAAAATTTATTTACGATATTTTGAGGGCGACAAAAAACGTCTAGTGTACGACAGACATGATGAAATTGACTCAGCACTGGCGGAGCACCGCTCCCCGCTGTGTTGGGAGGGACACCCGTGTAAGTAAGTACTAGCGCTCCACGCCGCTGTTACCGTTATCAAGATAATTTTAGGACATATAAAAAAGGATCTAAGAGGCTATGAGAATTTTATTTTTGTCACTGTCACTCCAAGCGAAAACACGCTCAGTGCGAGAGGGGCGGATTCAGGGCGAAAGCAAAAAAATGATAGTTTTATAAAAAACTAAAATAGCTAGCAAAATTTCAAACATCAAATCTGTAGATATTGTTGAAACACACCTAATAAAATATGTTTGAGTTCTGTATATGGTTCCTATTCGTCAAACGAGAAGAAAAAGTGTGTTTAAAAACCTCATTTCAACAATTATTTCTATCGAGGAAAATTTATCCAAACATGTTTTCCAATTGTCCAAAACCCTAGATTATATAGTCAAAATGCATATACCAGAAATTTATTAAAATTTTCCGTGTATTTCATGAAATACACAAAAAAGAAGCACCTCTATTTTTTTACATATCGCCTTAACTCCTTCTTCAAGCGGTATTATTTTAGTTTCTGTTTTTTGGAATAAGCATCATGTACCTATGTATACTAATATTCATGTGACGCAAGGTGTGGACCAAGTCGACACTTGTATTAAAGCAGATTCTAAAGAATTTAAATTAAAATTGAAGCCTTCAGAATCGGCTTTATATAAATATAAATACATCTATTGCGTAGAAAAATAGCTGACAAATTATAGGACCCACAACTCAACGCAGTTTTATCAATTTGAAGCATAGACGATATTTCGTCCATGATTTGAAGTAAGTTTTTTTTTCATACAATGACTTAGCCATTACCGCACGTGATGGAAAGCGTCGATAGAATAGAATAAAAGAATAGAAAAGCTTATTTGTTTGATATTTGGTCTTTAAAAATTTGGTGTTACAATAATTTATGCTTAAATATGTCATTCCTCAAAAATCTACCAAATTTGGCGTACAAATATTTAGATCGAAATGAACACAAACAAAGAAACAAATAACTTAAACGTTAATACCTAAAAATCTGAATTATAAAATCTATATAACTACAGTTAAAAATTATTATTGTAGTTAAAAAATTCATCCATTGAGTCAAAACATTTGTTGCGGAGCCACATATGAAGTTTTCTCTTGAATTGCCTCATTGGTAACGCTTTAAAATCGTCCGGTAAACCATTAAATACTCTGATAAACCATTGAATAAATAAATTTGAATTTGAATCTGACTGCCATTTGAAATACTAGTTTACAATGGTGCATGTAAAGTCTATCGCCTCCTTTTTTTGAGTTACCCCAAAGTATCAATCCATATTGCAATGTAGATGCAGCGTAGGCAAGATATGCACTAATTGCAACTTTTGGCGATACAACATCCCTAAGCCTTCGAAGTGCGAAAACAAACCTGTTAAGTTTGTCTGACAAACTTACAAGACTCCAACATATAAATACATAGTAGGGTCAATATTTGATGCTTGACAAAATAGGGTCTACAAGAGGTCGTTTGTTCAATGTTTGTAAGTATTCTGATGCATTTTTTCTGCAGTCGGAATACTTCATCAATCTTACAACAATTTCCCCATATCACAATTCCGTAAGAATGTGCATACGCATAACAAAACAAGCCGTAAGGGTTGTATCGAAGTCAGTAGCTCGTTTTAATTTATAAAGAGCGTAAATAAAAGAGGACAGTTTCTTTTTCAGGTTCTGTATGTGTGGTTTCCATGTCATATTTGTATCTAAGTCAATTTCCAATAGAGTTGTAGTATGTACTGATTCTAATACAGTATTTTTGTAGGTATATGATAATTGTCATTGTGTCCAAAGTCAGATTTATTTTGTCATTTAGTTCATAAATATTTGAGTATGGTATGAGAATGGAAAGGTCGTCAGCAAAAATAATGCAATCTTCCGCAATTTTGTTGGGGAAATTGTTGATATAGATAAGAAAAAGCACACATCCCAGGACGCTACCTTGGGGGATGGAGCCGTTTGTTACAACTCTATCAGACCTAATGAATTCAATTTTCCCGGAGTCAAAATCCGTATTTTTCGAGGTACGATCTAAATCACTTATGTGCAATTCCCCTTATTCCTGCACCATATGGCGTCTCCAGTAGAGTCGCGTGACAGACTCTATCGTATGCCTTGCTCAGGTCTATAAGGAGGCCTACCGCGTATTTTTTATTATTTAATGCTTCGTGAATCTTCTGTGTGTAGATCGCTAGGGAGGTGGAGCGGTTTGCTCTGAAGCCAAATTGATTTTCGTGCAGGATTTTATATTTTTCCAAAAAGATATTTAAGCGTTTGATCTCAGTGATCATGTGGACATCGAGAGGGAGCGGAGGGCGCTGACTGTAAGATGCAATATGCTGGCCCGCAGATTTGCACGCTGTACTGATAACGTTAAAATTACCCTATTTAAGGCGTACTGCCAGTCCATGTACACGTGCAGTCTGTGGACCAGATATACGCAGAAATCATTCAGTACCCTCCGCGTCCAATACAACAATGCGCTCAGGGTGCTGTTGGGGCTGCCACGATATTGTAGCGCATCGGGAATGTTCGCGGAGGCACAGACTGATAGCTTCACAGCAATAGTCCGAAAACGTGTGGCTTCCCTTATGAGTCATTTAAGGGGCAGCTCCAACAGCATCTTGGAGGGCATTGTTGATCGTTGGGACAGTCCCGTTCTGGGATTCTGGAAAAGGGTTCACGTGGAGTCACATGGCTTCACCAGGAGAATGTTGTTGTAGGCATCACTCAATTTAGTTGTGTGATGTCTGCAACAGCGACTTCTGCTGCCATTTCTGTGTTTTGTGTTTGTGTTTTTTTATTTTTGTGTGTAGCTTAGGATACTAACATAGTTTTTAAGCATGGATTTCGGTCTGAAATAAATATTTTCTTTCTTTCTTTATTATGACCCTCAGTACTACAGAAACATTAAATGTTGGCATATCTTTTTATAATCCCTTGGTCGCCTTTTACGACACCCACGAGAAGACAAGTGACAATATTCTTAATCTACTCCCATACAATAAGGTAATTACAAGTTTATCACAAGCAAGTTTACAAGTTTGGCCCAATTTATTATAACACCGCTAGAGAACCAATCAACAGCGACGAGAAATGGGTCTGCCCTTATACGCACTCCTTGACAACGCATCTGATATTCGTGAACGAGTTAAGTATTTTTCTTCTCATTCTCATTCTCATTTTCGTAAAATTACTTTGAGACACTCGTGCAGTCTATTACGAAATGAAAGAACTACTTTAGATGACGTTGCCACACGCCAAAATCAATTTTATCTACGGCATTTACTTCCATATACAAATTTTTCGATAACCTGCCCTGCTTATAGCATAAAGTACGGATTAGTCTGCTTACGATAAAATTTAGATAATAATTTCTATCTGTCCGTGTACTATTTCTGGAGTACTTTGATTGTTGATAAAATACTGAAATTGCAGAGCACCAATAATGTAGAGGTAATTTTTTTTTTCTTTTTCTTTTTCAATTTTTGCATTAGGTACATGTTTCTTAGGGAATAAACCAGTCAATTGCGAGTCAAACCCACGTGTCTATTTCATAGTTTTTGAAAAAGTGAGGAAAATGGTAGGTATTTAAATGTTGCCCATATCTGTTTATTACAACAAAAAATCATAAATATTGGATAAGGTAGGTTTATACCTAGGTTATATTTAGTAAGGATTTAATAAGACACATGACATGACACAATGACAAAACATATTTTAGCATCTTAACAACACATCAAACAACATTATAAAGAAAACAGTTTTCTGATACGATTTATAGTTTTTCCACAGTACGTAAAAATGTTGCAAAAAAAGTTAAAATAATTGAGGTTTCCCGTGCGCGAATATTTCGAATAACGAATAGGAATCATGTGTTTTACTAAATTTTGCCAGCTATTTTAGTTTTTGTTTACATTCTTTTTTCTCTTTCGCCCTAAATCCGCCTCTCTCGCACTGCGCGCTTTTTAGTTTAGAGTGTCGGTGACCAAAATACAATGTACATAACCTCTTAACATAATACCATACCTTCATCTAAGTTCACTGTAGCATATATTTCAGAGGCGGTGTCCCCGCTGTCGTGCCGGCCGACCTGGTGGGGAATTTCTGGCAGGCTCCTGTGACTGTTCTGAGTTGAAGCTCTGAAACCGGTCAACATAATTACTCTTAAGTCATGTATCTCTAGTAGCAACATTCAATTATGGATTGTTTATGCATGATTATAACCAATTTTTAGAATAGCTAATACATTATCATCTACTTGGTTATCTACTAAGAAGAAATAATTAATGGATGGTTAACTATGGAAACATAATAAGTAAACATAATCGGTGTAACTACAAAACGGTGTTTAACTTTAGACAGTGGTTAAATCTGTTACAATATGAAAGAAAAGGCGACAACAACAGATTTAAACACTGTCTAAAGTTAAACACCGTTTTGTAGTAACACGGAATGAGTTTTGAAGTTATGATGACTCAACCATACAAACCACCACTGTTAGCTACGATTGATATCTTGGATAAACAGTATGCAAAGGTATTAAGATTCAAAGCATTAATTGAAAGAGGATGACATAAAATTGCAAACATGAAACGGTTGTTCTCAAAAATTTTCTAGGTAACAAAATTTTACAAAAGTTTTTGTTTCAAAAATGTAACAGATATTAGGGCTCGCTCACCATTAAACTAGCTTTTAGTTTACGGATCCACTTGCATTAAAGTAGAAAATTCCAGTATTACAGAATTATATTTAAGACTAGCTTTTGCTCCGCCCGCGTTGAAGAGATTTTCGTGGAAATAAGGTAACCTAAGATGATTGACGTGATTTTTCAAATGATAATAAAGACAGTTTTTTTTTTATATCACAATATCAATATTAGTTAAGCGCCTTCGTGTACACGGCTTTCTTTGTTATGCCATAAGATTGCTGTGGGAACCTAGAGAGATTAAACCATCCTAAGTTGGAAATGCACATTCGAGTCCTATCATCATACTCTGGTCACGATGTTTTACAAAAACACTCAACAAGACCGATCAAATAAGCCCAATATCGAGAGGTCAGTAAAAAAAAATACTAGAGCGTGAGAAATCGTGAAAACGATCAGATTACATTCCACATGTTTCACTAAAATTCTCACTGCACTGCTCCCCTTGACCATAGCATGATAAAATATGTCTTAAACCTTCCCGAAGAAATAGTCTACCTTACAATGAAAACTGCATCAAAATCCATTGAGTGGTTCCCAAGTTATGAGTGATCTCTGCTCCTCTGTTAATCGAATTGCCACACAAAGGTAATCAAAGACAAACTACGACATGGTTAACTTACACTGCTCCCTTATGTCATAGCATGATGAAAGATATCATAATAAAATAACTAACTAAAAAATTACATCATCAGCGGAAAACCTATCAACATAATGATTAGTACTATAAAAAAGCAAAGACAATATTTAATAAAAAAAAGTCAATATGTATCGCTCGCTATTCGTAGAAATGAAATCGAAATATAAATTCATGATCAAATTACGATTAGTACCTAGCTCCGCTCAGCTCCATCTATGAAAAACCAAAGGGAATATTCATGAAATAAAAGAACCAGTGCCATCCTTATGCTAACCATCAATAGGTGAAGCTTGCTAATCTTAAAATATTCCATAAATGTTATCGAAATCCTTAGGGCAGTTTTCTAGAACCCAATTACAAATATACAAATATTGCTCATTTATTAGTATTGGAGGGTTCAAGCTGTAGTTTATACTAAGCGGATAAATATAATGTATGCTTTATAATTAAATTCAACAAAAAAAAAAAATTAAGTGAGCTAAAAATAAAAAATTGGGATACATTTGAATATGCTAAGATGAATCTACCACATGTTTCACTTGAAATCTCATTGCACTGCTCCCTTTGGTTATCCTAGCGTGATGAGACATAGTCTTAAACTTTCCCAGAGAAATGCTCTACCTTACAATGAAAACTGCATCAAAATCCATTGAGTGGTTCGTAAGTTATAAGTGAGCGTACAGACAGACAGACAGACAGACATTGCATTTTATATGTATACCTACCTAAAAATAAAAACAATAATAATTTTGACCAGTGCGTGACTTGAAGCCACAACTATTGGGTCACATTTGAATATGCTAAGGTGAATCTACCACATGTTTCACTTGAACCCTCATTGTGCTGCTTACGATGAAAACTGCATCAAAATCCATTAGGTAGTTTGTAAGTTATAAGTAAGCATACAGACAGACATTGCATTTTATATGTATAGAGAAGAAGATAACAGTTGTCACTAAAATATTATGATAAATTAATTTAAAAAATTTGTAAATAAATTCATTTATTCAGAAAATCACTCAGAAACAAAACAAACATCGAAATATATGGAATGAACACTTATTAAAATAATAAAAAAGCCTTGTTACAAAAACAATAAAAAGCCTTTTTTTCCATCCACACAAACTTCACCACACAACAGCCATAATCAAAATGGCAGTTTTTTGACACTAGCTACAGTCAATATACTGCAGCCCTTTAATAAAATCAGTGGGCAGACCAGACTTTAAATTATAAATCAAAAAGACATGTTTTTGATAAACAGGTAAATATAAATTTTTGCCGAATTCCTTAAAATATTTTTTTATAAAAAAATCAAAAATGGTTTAATTTTAAAAATGGTTCAACTTAGAAAAATAAACTTGACAAATAGAAATGGTTAACTTTATTGTCTGTTTTAGTAAAACTAGTGAAAAAAGGCTCACAATTTTTTTGAGAACAACCCAAACCATAGTTATTATAATAATTACCCACCTTTTAAATGAAGTTGGTAAATGTTAGTGAAGAGAAACATTGATTATGTAGGGTGAATGAAAATTATGTTTAACCAGTAATTAATTTTTACATATCAGAAAGTTTTTGTAAATGTACATAAATTTCTTGAATTAAATGCATTGATGTGTTTCCAGTTTTATGGAGTGCGACAATCGCAAATATAAATAAGGTGGTCAGCGCTAAACTGGCTCATCTTTTCTAGTCACAATCGGAAATCAAATGTGTCTGAGAAAAATAGGCCACTTTATCACTGACCGCCTCAAATATTATATACACATAAATTTACAGCAATTATTTGACTATCAAAATCTTACTGGTTCAACTTACTTTCTTTATAACAGTATGTCAAATACCAGAATTAAAATTAACTACCTCTAGCATCAGACACTACAAAAAGAAAGTTACACTACAAACATAAAGTTTGAGTCATCCCACATTAATACTACTCTTAAGTAAGAAATAGCATCTATCTCTGGAATGGCATGTAAGAATATCAGGGTGATTAGTTTGTTAAGTGAAATGTAAGCACATTTAATGTAAGGAATGTCTAGGACATGCTGGTGACGGAACAAACCGCTTGATGGAGGCCGGAGTGGTGGGCGTCGGAGAGGGTGCCTCCTCGTCAAAGCGGATTTTGACCACACCGGCCGTACCAACCAACTCACTTCTGTTAAATATACAAAGTGCTTATTTAGCACTAAAACTAGTTCATTGATTTATTTAAACTACAAAATTAAACTAGATACCAAGAATCAGAAAAAGTTTTCAAAAATCAACTTGTATTACTAAGATATGATGATGACTTACAGGTAGATAATTCTTCTAGAACTACAAAATAGGTAAACAGTACTTTGATGGCAATAAATCGATTTAAGTGATCATGAGAACAAAGTTGGAATACTTTTAGATGAATGATGAAAGTAACAATCAGAATTCAGTGAGAAGTAGGATACTTACTTCTGATTGGATTTTTTGCAGCCGCAGGCACAAGCGGCAAGTGCAGAAACCAGGGAAATCAACACTCCCACACTCAGACCTATTTCTACTAAAGTATACATAACCACTTCCTCCAATATACTACAGATCAGTAAATAGCTGACCACCGGTATGTGAACATTGCGTTACGAAGTGAAGAAATAGGCGAACTCGATACAAATGACTTTCTTCCATTTGTGTAAAATGTTTGGAAATGTAGGGCACTGGTTTAGCGGGGCCACATACTCATTTGAGATACTCTTCAAGAACAACCTTTAGAATACGGGTTCAGTTCGTTTGTTCATTGATGAACAACATCACTACATTTAAGGAGGCAATTAAGATCAAATTACAGTGAAATAGCGTCTACAAGCCACTAAAATACGAAAAGTTGTGATTGTGATTTTTCTAAATAATAACCACAGATAACACAAAAATTGACAGATTGTTGTTTTTTTTTTTTTTTTTTTTTTTTTCGTTTTCCCACTAAGTGGAAAGGCAAAGGGATTTTAGCCATACAGCCATGTCTGACGGTATAATTATTATCTGTTTATATGCACTATCCTCTTCTGTTGAGGACCATCTGAAAGGTCTGTCCTGTCTAAGTCACTGTCCTGTCGTTTCCGCTATAATGATAGCCTTATAACGCAAATACAACAGGGTTAGAAAAAACACACGAAAAGGCACAGCCCGCACTTTTGTTCCATTGAACAACACACTACACAGGTTACGGCGATTTTAATTCACAATATTCTATCACTATTGTTGATCAAAACACCCAAAATGCAATATTTTTTCAATAAAACAAAAAATCGAGGCTATCACATCTTCGCGCCTTTTTTCAAACCCTATTGTTTTTTTATAATATTGCCTCAATTTTGCGTTGTTGAAGCCTCCATGAACATAATATAGGCTTCAAGTGGAAAGTTGGAAGTGCCTCAGCTGTCGGATCCGGCACTTGGAACAGGTGCCAGAGCCGGCATTTCAGACAGCTGCAGGAAGTCGCGTCATTAAGTTGTTTATGTTCTCTGATATCGAATCGTTGGTGTGTATGTACAGTGGAGACCGCATCAAGTAAGACACATTGGACTTCGTACCTATCGTAATTTCTTCTCTCTATGGACTAATTTGGTACTGCAAGTGTATAGCTTGATGTGGTCTCCACTGTACCTACGTGAATATTGCACAAAAAATAAAAATGCAAAAAGGTGAACTTATTGCTAATAAGCATTCTCTACCAGTTAACCTTTGGTGATGTGGAGCGTTCAAGTGCACTAGTTTTGATAGTCTTTTTTGAAACTTATTTAATCAGAGTTAGAAAATTTAAACAGTAAGTCAAAAAAAGGTGCGATGACGAGTTAATGACGAAATTAAGCAAAGTAAGGAGGAGTGAGTTAGTTTTACGTGTAAATAAATAAAGGGAGCAGAGTAAAGAGGAGCGGAGCGAGCCTATCCCATTAGCCTGGCACAGCCAAATTAGACGAAATGTAATCTGTGACGATTTAAAAATGTCATGCATAGGAAAGGAAACCTAACCCAGTGTGAGTTTGTAAACACCTATCAGATCCCAGGATTCTCTGCTAATGGTACCTATATCAACATCAATTTTATATCAGGGAGTTCACTTTCTTGTTTAAAGTTAATTGTATAGCTTTTTTTAAATGAGGGGTTTTCAAAGTCAAATTAAAAAAGAAAAAGTAGTACCGAACGACACAATAGATGGCGCAGCCTGTACTAAAAGTGTCAAAAAAGTCTTCCTGGCAACACTGGATACTTTTGATTTTGACACTTCTTCTTTGCTTCTTTCTTTTTTATGGTCAACCCATGCCTCAAATGTATTATTGCTAAGATCCATTGTTCTTTCCGTAATTAGTTAAACTGTGTGTTCCTAAATTTTTACAATTAGCTACAACGCATGGGTTGACCATGTTGAAAGTTGAATGAAATACCAAGCTATTAACGTAAGTAATATAGATAGAAAACAACATTGTTGGATTTAACAATTGAATTGACAATTTTTATCTTGCTGCCCACAGATTAAAAAATAATCTTTGCTTTTTGACACTTGAAAGCAGGGTAACGCCATCTGTGTTTACTTCTGAAAGCTTGATCAAGTTCAGTCTGGAAAACCGCTCATTACTAAGTACTTTTTTTGTGTTCCGCGAGGTTGTTGCGGATTTGACAAAGGAGTATTAGTTATCTTTTTCTGAACTAGCTCCTGTTATCTATGGCTTGATGATGATAAATTTCGTCTCTTCCAAAAAAGTCACAAGAATAATAGATACCTATCTTTTCAATTATTTAAATTTTAATATTTTTACTTCTTCAAACAGTGATGATTTTCATTTTTCTTTTTTTTCGTTTTCATTATGGTTATTATAATTATAATTATTTTATTAATATGTTGAAACCATCAATTTTCAATTAATTTTGGGGATTCCCTAAAAAAGCTAAGGCTTTTTATAGTGGAAATTTTTTAAAGTACAATTGTAGGTCTGTTGACCGGGTCAGTCAATAGGTAGAGCAACCGCGTTTTTCAATTGTGGGCGGTTATGAAACTGTCTCCCCCTAGATCTGACACTGACGTTTATCAGACAACTCATTCATTCCTCAAATAATTTTACAATTTTTATAATCACATATTATTTGTTTGTTTGTGAGTAATTACCTGAAGAATAGCAAGAAGTACAAATACTTGTTCAATTATCTTTGTAACGACTGTGTTTGGTTATATTAATGGCTAACTACAATAATCCAAATGACTATTCTTGGCAAGCCCAAAACAATAGTCAAGATTTCTCTTATAACAACGCTAATGCCTTTCCAGATCAAGGAGCAACCCTAGGTAAGAGTATAAAAAAAACTCTTAGTTAACACGTTGCCTGTCTAATTACTCAATTTGGAGTCACATTCAAAAAAGACCAAGATAGCATTCCTAAATGCCGGGTAAATGTAAAGTTTACCTGATAAAAGTGAAAGAGATAAGACTGAGATGGAATCTATTTATTTATCGTTTTGGAACAGCCACTTTGTAAAAGCAGTTAATTTACTTGGCAAAGGATATTTTTTTTATAAGTATCATTGCTATTATAAAATGGCTTTACAAGTCATTGCGAAGAATTCTTTAACCCACAAACCAAAAATTGGTGCGTAATGTGATGACAAATGTCAAAGTGAAAATTTACTACAGAGCCTGAGGGCAGCAACAACTCGGCTTGAGTCAAGCTGACCCGAATAATAATACCAGATACTAGTGGTCTGTACTGTCGACATAAAAAGTATGGGCCTCTTAAAATAGTGAAGATTTTTTTCAATTTATTGACAGAATTTTTTTTTTTTTTTTAATAAATGTATTAAATACTATTATTTGAACTGAAATTGAATGCTATAAACTTGTTCTGCAATACAGACTGTTTTTACTGACCAGACATTTAACTGAAAAAAACTGGTAACCGAATTACCTAATCAATCATGTAGAATGCACAAAAATTTGCAAATATACAGCATAAGAGAGAGACAAAAAACAATTGTTATAAGTATCAGTAAACCCATTCATGTGAGCCAAATTTTTTGTAGAAATCGCCTTGTCTTTTATTATAATATTTTAAATTAATATAAAATAAAATAAAATAATAATTAATATTTAAATTAATATTAAATTAAATTAAATTAAAATTAATATTTGTGAGTGAGATACGCTCATGTTTTTTTAGTCTAGACAATTTAAAAAACGAATGAACTTGATGATACTTACATGTATAGTATAGGTATCATAACTGAAATAGGCGTTATAGATAATTGCAGTGCTGTGCATAGAACTTTTTTTGAGAAAAACAATCAGAAGCTCCAGTTTGACAATAAAAAAAATATGAAAAATTTAAATAACACTTTAAAAAAAAAAGTTGCTATGAAAATGTTCACTCTAGGGTAGGTAGTACCTGTACCTGGTGTCATACCATCTTTTTTCTATTTTCTATGCACGCCACTGGCTAATTGTTTTTCCGCTTAGTTTATGTAATTAAAAACCAAAATCTTAAGAAAAAAAAATTTATTGTAATGATTTATTTTAAAATATCGATTTTCTGCCTGACCGTACAAATAATATCTGGTATTATGCAGGCCGGGGTGACTCAGGCTGTATTGTCACTGACTCTAAAATTTAACTGTCAAAACTGAATTTTACATTTCTGGAAAGGTTTATGAACGACTTTGTGAATGTTCAGAGCTGTTTGTTTTCACTCCGGTAGTTGTGGAACAGGTGACAGTTAATTTTTACCTTTACCCTGGCGTTTAGGAATGCTACCTAAATAGGTAGATTCTATTTAGTTTATGTCAGTACACAGTACATATCAAGAATAAATTTATACGAAATGTCTGAAATCCACCATAAATCTTATGTATGAAGGAACATATGGATAAAATCATACCTCTAGTTACTACATAATTTAATTAATAATTTTTTATTGTTGCAGACTTTCAAACATTTTCTACAGAAACGCAAAGCTTTTCCTATGATCAAGCACCTCCATCTTACCCAGCAAACAACAATCAATACTATAATCCAAATATCTTCACACCT
Source organism: Ypsolopha sequella (assembly GCA_934047225.1). NCBI lineage: Eukaryota > Metazoa > Arthropoda > Insecta > Lepidoptera > Ypsolophidae > Ypsolopha > Ypsolopha sequella. The sequence goes on along the minus strand of OW203990.1, from coordinate 14,490,838 downwards.
GCACCAATACCACCTGAAATTGCTGGGGAATCTACTGAATTTGATGAACCGCCACTATTAGACGAGTTGGAGATATATCCTGACAGAATTTTGGAGAAAACCTTAGCTGTACTTAATCCTTTCCATGGCCAGTCCAAGGCAGATGATGCAAACTTTCTTCTTAGGGATACAGACATTGCTGGACCAATTGCATTTTGTTTAGCATTAGCAGTGTGCCTCTTTCTCTCTGGTAATAAGGCACATTTTGGATATGTATATGGTCTATCTGTCATGTCAGTAATTTTGATGTATTTCCTCCTTTCCTTGATGAGTCGCTCTGAAGGTGTGTTCACACTGTTGAGTGTAGCCAGTGTGCTTGGGTACTGTATGTTACCAATGGTTGTGCTGGCTGGCCTAGGAATATTTTTAACTCTTGAGGGAACTATTGGCATGTCCTTGTCAGCGATAGCAGTGATTTGGTCTGCTCTTTCAGCAAGTAGACTGTTTGTCACAATGTCTGGTGATTCTGAACAGAGGCCACTCATTGCCTATCCCTGTGCCTTAGTCAATGGTGTATTTGCTTTACTTGTACTGTTTTAAACCATGCATCTATTTTCTCAAGAAACTAATATGCACAGATCTGCTAAATATATGTGCATCCAGATCTTCACCACTATTTGTATTCTCAAAAACAAGCCAAATCATAAATTGGAAGAGTAATTAGGAATTGGAAACTTATTGAAGAGAAAATAAGAGTCTAAGTCATTTTATAATATGTGCAAAATATTGGAGCCGAAAGCTTTCTATACAATCCATGACTATAGAAAGCATTTTGAAATACTACCTTTGCCAAAAAGTAGTGAAGATTCCTCATAATTTTAATGGTATTACTGTATGGTATAACTATCTGTCATGGATTGTATAGAAAGTGTTTGGTAATAAGACCTTTGCAGATGAGTAGTGAAGATTCCTCATTATTTTAAACTGTATTGTAAATTTTAATTTACAGATAAATTAACAAGAGTTTTATGATATAAAAGTGCAGTGTAACTTTACTTTGAAATATTAAACTAATAATAATTTTACCCTATTTCAGATTTGTAAATAAATACTTTATATTATAATAACATTCGAGATTTTATTCTTTTCATCATATACAAAAAACAAAATTTGTAAATTAAAATATAATCTTTATTTAACTAATTACATTCTATTATATAAAGTGGGCCGGTCACTAAAGAAGTTTTTCAGGATCATGACTTGAGCTAGAGCGACACAGAATATGGCCATAGTTTCACCCATAGACCACCAGAAAACTCTTTCATTCAGATCCTCAGCCCGCTTACGACCTTGAGCTTCCCGCAATCTATGATGGGTCTGAGAATCAATGATCTTGTTCAGAGCAGAATGAACTTCTTCAGTTGATGCTTCTAACTGTAAAAAAAATTGTTAACAAATTATTAAGACTTCATAAAACCAATTTAATAAGATATTGATATGAATTTATTAATTATTTAATAACAAGCATTGGAAAACTGATGCTTACCTGTGTCAATACAGTCGCATGGTCACCAATCCCAGGCAGTGGCTGCTCAGGGCCTACATTCAACTCCATATACACTAGCTTGTGAGAGAATGTACTGAACTCATTGCTGAAGCATACTGTATACACACCTGAAAATAAATAAAATAGTTCAAGCTAATTTAGAATACAATACATAAGGAAGTGTGAAAAATTTCAATTAGTTATGCTTTTATCATCTTACAAAGTGTAAATACACATACCTGTTACTGGAGCCATAAACTGATGAGAATCATATTGCATTTTCTGTTGTTGATAAAGAATTTGTTTGTTGGGACCTTCTATTTTAACATCCACATCATATTGTCCCCCAGTTATCACCTGCAATATAATTTGTTTTCTGAGAGGGCTTCTAAGTATCTAGTTATGAGGCATATATATATTAGGCAATTGTGGGATCAATTGGTTCAATAAAATGAGTAATAACAGGCAAAAGGGACTGTTATTTCCCTTGAATCTGACTTCTAAAGGTTATGTTATAATTTAGACATTATCAACATTTTCTAAATTTTAATGGCGTTATTATTTATAACGATACTCCTAACTTATACTAACAATGTATTATATTATCAATCTACCTGGTATTCAAGGGAAGATGAGGTATTTTTCTCAATATCTTGGTAAAAACATTCGACTGCATTGTCGGCGAGCTCGAATGTAAGTTCCACACTTTTGGAGAGGATTCCATTTATTAGGGCAACTATCACAGCAACGAAAAATGGTTTTGCTATCATTTTTTGTTCTAAACTAACAAGAATTCAAATAATTTACGTAAAATACAAAAAATCTTTATTGCCCGCTTGACAGCTCAACACGTAATTGGCTGCGTTCCAATTTTTTACTTCATAGATGAGTTTTAGTAAAATAACACGTTACAGCTGCGTTCATAATAAAAATACTCGATTATTTTATTCTCCCGAAGCAAGAGTTTTAAGATTTGGTGAAAATTGTAACAATAGTAAAGGGACAAGGGATTAGCCTGCTAAAGGTAAGCGCAGATTACAATCGCAACGCATCGCATTTCAAAGCCCATTTATGCGTTGCGGCCCGCCTGTAGTCTGTGTGCGATGGCCACCGATGGCATACAAAATGTACGAAAATGATGCACAGGAATATTACGATGCGTTGCGGTGAGGGCCGCCCTGAACTGCGCTTACGTGGAAGAGCGCAGCAATAACTTTTTGCTAGAGGAGGCCAGATTTTAAGCCACCACTGCCAACAAAAATTACAGACCGCAAACCATAGAATAAGAACCTAATTGTTCTGTACTCAGAATAAGAATACTAATATATTCTTAGTAGTCTTATAAATAGTATTCTTATTCTGAGGTTCTGTGCCACAGACCACATACCTTTAATGTTAAGTAAATTGACTTGTTTAGGCTGTGGTAGCGTTCTTAAACGCCGAGGGGTAAAGGTATAAAATTAACTGTCACCAGTTCCACAAACCACCCGACTGAGGACTGATTTTCGTTTTGATTTGAACTCTTGATCTTGACATTCGTGTATTACCTACCTGAAATGCACCGTTTGTTTTGTTTTATTAAAAGAGTTGTTCTATTTCACATTAATTGCCGGAGAACCTTGCCCTAAAAAATAAAATATGTATTGATACCTACAATTTCGCTTAGATTAAATTATGTTAAGGTGTGTTAATTCGAAAACCATTTCGAGATTATGTTTAATAAGCCGTATTTTCAAACTTGTGGTCTAAAAAACGGGATTGCGGGGTTCCAAAGCGGGGCGCGCGAAGATGTGATGGCGTCTTTTTTTTGTTTTATTGAAAAAATATTGTATTTTGGGTGTTTTGGTCAACAATAGTGATAGAATATTGTGAATTAAAATTATATTGTTCAATGGAACAAAAGTGCAGGCTGTGACTTTTCGTGTTTTTTCTAACCCTATATCTACATTGTGTTTGTGCTATGGGTTTTTAGCACGAACTGACTGACATGACAGGACAGCGACTACCACAGGACAAACCCTCAGAATATTATTCTGAGGGACAAACCCTTCAGATGATCCTCAAGAGAGGATATAACATATTACAGTGACTACATACAGATAATAAAACCTCAGAAATGGCTGTATGGGCTAAGTTTCCTTTGTGAGAAAAGAGATATTAAAAAAATAAATTGCTGTTCTAAACACTTAGCGCAACTGTCAGGTAACAGTTCGTTTACCCTCGGTTTCACTCGGGTCGATTTTTGAACGATGCAGGGTAAAATTCGCATCGCTCCGAGTGATAATCACACGTTACGAAATTATAAGCCATTAATCCATGTCACAATCAATATACTATAATCAAAGAGTACTATGAATAAATTTTGTATGTAGCCGATTCTGAAGGCTTTAATTTTAGTTTTGGTGCTGTCAAACTTTTAAGGACTATTTTGCAATGAATGATATTTAGTTTTGACGGCACTAAAACTAAAACCTTTAGAAAATTGTCAAGTGATGTCGCGTTGTTATAGTGACCGTCAATTTTTAAATAGTTCGACCGATTTTTATCGAGCATTTTAGTAAGGCAAGCCGGGCTTTTGGGCTTGTATGAATGAAGGTACGAGTACCTTCACTGTGCACACGATAGGTTCCAGAAAAAAAAAATCCAAATTTCCATACAAAAATACATATAATGACGGCATACACCGGTCAAGTAAAACCATGAGACAAAACACACGGTACCTACTACCTAACACTATGAATTTAATAATAAAAACAAAAATATCCTGGGCCTCAGGAGGATAATATGATAAGCAAGTATAATATAATACTATTACCTATCCATTGCAACCAATTTAATATACTTGCTTCATTCCAAATCCCACGGACGGTTTTGAATTTACATATGCCCCAGGACTATTATATTCCTTTGATTCCATACACTTGTTACTGACACCAATTTACATATGCCCCAGGACTATTATATTCCTTTGATTCCATACACTTGTTACTGACACCAATTTACATATGCCCCAGGACTATTATATTCCTTTGATTCCATACACTTGTTACTGACACCAATTTACATATGCCCCAGGACTATTATATTCCTTTGATTCCATACACTTGTTACTGACACCAATTTACATATGCCCCAGGACTATTATATTCCTTTGATTCCATACACTTGTTACTGACACAAATTTACATATGCCCCAGGACTATTATATTCCTTTGATTCCATACACTTGTTACTGACACAAATTTACATATGCCCCAGGACTATTATATTCCTTTGATTCCATACACTTGTTACTGACACAAATTTACATATGCCCCAGGACTATTATATTCCTTTGATTCCATACACTTGTTACTGACACCAATTTACATATGCCCCAGGACTATTATATTCCTTTGATTCCATACACTTGTTACTGACACCAATTTACATATGCCCCAGGACTATTATATTCCTTTGATTCCATACACTTGTTACTGACACCAATTTACATATGCCCCAGGACTATTATATTCCTTTGATTCCATACACTTGTTACTGACACCAATTTACATATGCCCCAGGACTATTATATTCCTTTGATTCCATACACTTGTTACTGACACAAATTTACATATGCCCCAGGACTATTATATTCCTTTGATTCCATACACTTGTTACTGACACCAATTTACATATGCCCCAGGACTATTATATTCCTTTGATTCCATACACTTGTTACTGACACCAATTTACATATGCCCCAGGACTATTATATTCCTTTGATTCCATACACTTGTTACTGACACAAATTTACATATGCCCCAGGACTATTATATTCCTTTGATTCCATACACTTGTTACTGACACCAATTTACATATGCCCCAGGACTATTATATTCCTTTGATTCCATACACTTGTTACTGACACAAATTTACATATGCCCCAGGACTATTATATTCCTTTGATTCCATACACTTGTTACTGACACAAATTTACATATGCCCCAGGACTATTATATTCCTTTGATTCCATACACTTGTTACTGACACCAATTTAAACTACAAATAAATACAACAAATATTATTTTATTAGTATTATTTTACTACACATTTATTGTAAACCTAAAATTTATTGTACAAATAGTTCACAGGAGCCCCTGTCGCTTCAAATCTTCATACGTCTTGCGATTCACGACGTTCCCGAGGGAATCCTCGTACTCTTCATCATTCTCTGCCACCCATCTCTCATTTTCTTTCTGCTGCTTTATTTTCTCCCACACTGTAAACAATAAACGGTAAAATAATTTCGAATATCAAAACTGACGCTTTAAGGATGCATATAAAGTCAGATTGAGCACCTCATTTTGCAAAATAGCGCGCTCTCAGCCGTGGCTGTTACGACCACCAAGAAACACGCGCTTACTAAAAACTGCGTTTTTATTTAAAGAAAGAAAGAATATGTTTAGGCGGGGTTATTGGTCACTTATTTTTAATACATATTGATATATATAGTGGTTTTTTGTAAATTATAGACATTAATTAATATAAGCAAGATATATTTCGAATGCTTTTGGACTCGGCATCAGTTGCATTCAAATGATGCTGATGATTGATTCAGAATGCAACTGATGCCGAGTCGAGGTTTTGAAATATATCTTGCTTATATTAATTAATGTCTATAATTTACAAAAAACCACTATATATATCAATATTTATAAAGAAAAGCCGAATGGTAACATTATATTTCATTATTTTTAATACAAATTTCAAGGCTGTATTATTTAAGGAAGGCCCTTTAACCCTCGAAAAACATGAAATTTACAGGTAACTTCGTAATTTTTTTCTATCGAGCGAACTTAAAATTTGTGCGTTTTTTCTAAAATGTTTAGATCCGCCCTATAGTCTACTATCTATATTATTTTTATTAAACCGATTGACCAAGTTACACAATGTAAAATGGTCATTTGAAGTTGTGCATCTGACCTTATACGGACCCTTAAGAGGCGTCGTTACGCGTAAACCTCCATACACATGCTGTCACCACATTGTGGGGTGTCTATGGAATGTTATAATAATATTTTAGGGCGAGTCCACTAAAATTATCTAGATCCATGTTTAAGTCGAACTATAAACCGTGAAAGGACATCATTCAGCGTTCATACATTTTTGGGCTAAATCTGAAAGTGCCGGCCAAAAAATAAAAATGTTATATTTCGATAAAATGTGATATAATATTCATTTGTTGCTATGGGACCTAAGGTGTAGGGTCATTCTCTGCTTAGTTAGATGATTTCGAAAATTATCTTTTTTGAAGTAATTTTCGATAAAATATCACATTACTGATGATTTATTGTGCAGAAAAGATGTTTTGAACCTATTTTACTACGAGATCAATGCACTAGGGTTATTCCCTGTACTCTTTCACCAGCTGTAAATGGTCATATTCATACTTTTTCGATAAAATAACCTGAATTCCACTTATCTAACTTAATAGATAATTATTTAATTGGTTTAAATCTGAATAAAAAACGGTTACATGAAATAAAACATTTATTTGACAAAATAAACAGTAAAATGGTTAAAATTCGTTCTGTCTGACTATCATATTTTCTAGACCATCTGACGGTGGAACTATGGTGGGATCATGCCGCGCAAAACCTATGTACCATATGATGGTCATAACGTGTGCACATCATCCTAATGTACGTCTTCCAATATTGCAGCTACAGTAGTAATGAGGAATTGCTTCTCTTCCAAGTAAAGTAGGCTCAACGGTGATGTACACGTAGTAAGTTTTGGCTTGAACGTGTCTTGACTGTATGCAACCTCTTATAAGCCAAAGGTCTCTTCCATTAAGTTCCCGAACCTCTTGGGCTGGCACGTCCCCACCAAGCTCTATGATAAACGCACCATCAGATTGAATATGCTCCCCATAACAGCTTCGAGCCTGCTTTATTTGATAGCTGCCCAAGGTAAACAATGTCAGTTGCTCGTGCGTAAATCTGGGGAACTGGTCGAATTCTTGCGTATTGGCTGTCATCGACTAGAAATGTGCTCTCCTTCTGCTGTAGTTATTAGTGATGACAAGATCTGCTAATATATTAGGCAGAGTTATTATTTCATTAATAATTCTTAAAAACTCATTAGCATGCACATTATTGTCAATCAGGACATGGAAGTCATTTATAAGAGCTGCAGCAATTCTAAAGTAGTACATCATATGTCTTAGTGATCGGTTACTGTGGACAACTTATGACTTTGACCACCCAACGATAAATGGTCACAAGCCGAGACTTATTGGCTTGGTCAGTGGTAAGCTGCAGTTCCCTTCGGTTCTTTGTCTCCGGCATATGTACTACGTAGCCGTAGTCTTCAAGGGGCCTCACCAAGTCCCCTGAATCCACGGTCTAAAATAAATACGTCTCCCAGCCTAAAGAACCAATGAAAACCGCCTTCTTCGTTATCTACCGTGTTTTTCATAATCACCGCATCAGAAATCGTTGCAGCATGAGGTCCAGAAACCTCTATTATATGACCATCACAGCATACATAATAAAATTGGTGTGAGAAGGTGACGATACTTGTGACTACTATACGATTTCCGTTGGTAGAAATAGTTAGAGCTCTTTTGGTGATAGATATGAGTACCATCGCACATTGTCACAGCTTTCCTTTCATTGATAGGACTGTCTGGGTTGCCAAAAATTATTTCTGCGGCTATCAAGTTTCGTTGTACTACTTCCTCACGGGTCATGTGGTCGAAAACAACTCGTGATGGCACATAGTCCGCCATCAATGCTTCACGACCTTTCTTCAACATTCTTTGAAAAGTTGATTTGGATATTTTGAATATTGAGGCTAATCTTACATTGGAATCTCCGGTCCGCATTTTTGTTAATACCGCTGCTCACAGAATAAAGCAAATAATGACCCTACAGATTTTGTCTGATAGTATCGAATATATACAATTACATATTCTAACGAAACATAACATTATTTTTGTTTGACCGGCACTTTCATATTTAGGAAAAAAATATATAGATTTTTTCGAAATCATATAGTAAAGCAGAGAATGGCCCTATAGATTTGGTCTTGCATTAACAAATACATATAATTACATATTCAAATGAAACATCAAATTATTTTTGTTTGTTCGGCCTTTCATATTTAGCCCAGAAAAAAATATCGATTTTTCAAACTCATATAATAAGGCAGAGAATGACCCTACCGCTTTGAACTCATAGTAACAAATAAATATAATTACATATTCTAACGAAATATAACATTATTTTTAATTGGCCGGCACTTTCAGATTTAGCCCAAAATGAATGATGTCCTTTGCGTAATATAAAACATAAACATAAAACATAATTTATTTTCACACCAAAATCTTTTTTACATACACTCAACAAATCAACAGACTTAAACAAACAAAATTAAATTATAATTAGAGAAAGGGAACGAGCATACATCTGCTAAGTGTAGGTATCCGCATGGATGTTACCCTGTCTGCCAAACTAAGTTGCCTTGTCCGCATGACAGCCAGTGTCCTACCGATCGATGGATCAGATTTGGCGTAATATAAACAAACAAAAACAATGAAAAATTATAATTAAGGTAACCAATACTGCCTAAAATCTAAAAATACCACTATAAAACAACTAAACCCTACAGCCTATATATATATATTATATTACATACATGACATACGTAAGTATTAAATATATCTACTAATAACATATCAATAAATAGAAGTACTTACATAACAATTACACATACATATATACATACAAGTACAGATATAACATTCATTTATTTAGTGTGGAAACAAAAGGATAATTAGATTTTATTATTTATTTTTAATGTGGGTAACTTGCTTTTTTGTCGTTGACAAAGATATGCAACGGATCTGTTAACAAAGATCGACAAGTAGCTGGAAAGAACCTTATCATCGAGCATGATGGGTCATATTGCTACTTTTTAACGACAGCAAGCCGGTGGCACGTAATTCGCAAACAAATTGCCAGTGACTAAAGATGTTCTAGATACAACAAAATATAAACAGGTAATTGTTTTATTTTTATAGATTACTATTTAAGGTAATTAATATAATTGTATTATTCTTTTATTTTAAGAATTTCTTCGCTCTGTTCGTACGTCATTGGCAAAAGCCAAAGAGAGACAGCAATTTTAAGTCGATACATTGAGAGCGAATAAATATTTAGTAATTTGTTTACAAGTGTGTAGACATACGGACCATGGAATACAAAACTTGACCGAGCATATTGTGTTCGTACTTTAGGTGGTTTACATACTGCGTGTTTGCGTCTAATATTGGCATTTTTTTCCAGGCAGTAAGATAGTTTACCATGTTGGCGAATTAAAATGGTTTTAATGTATAGTTTTCTTACCGAAAGTATACCAGTTAATTCGTATATTTCTATAGTAGGGAATCGTAAACGTTTGAACATCATAATTTTTAATACTGCTCTTTGAGCACGTTCTATTTTAATTAGATGAGTTTTCGCTGCACTACCCCAAAAAGATATACAGTATCGCATAATGGATTCGCATAGCGCGTAGTACACTTGGCGTAAAACCTTGATTTCTGCTACATGGCGGAGAGTCTTAAAGACGTAAATAAATCGTCTTATACGTGAGGTAAGTAGATTTATATGTTCAAGTCCAGTAAGTCTGTGATCAATAATTACTCCTAAATACTTAATAGAAGTAGCTTCCGTTAAAGGAAGACAACTACAGCTATCACGATTATTGCAGGAGTGTATAGTTAGATCAAACGTACCGAGAGGGGGATGTGTGGAATTGTTTATGCAAAAATTTACATATTTTGTTTTATTTAAATTGAGGGTCAATAAATTTGAATTAAGCCAATCATACAGCTTCCCCATTCCCACGTTCGAGAAGTGTTGTGTTTCTGCCCACGTTTTTGCAGAAAACAAAATAACAGTGTCATCAGCAAAAGTTATGATTTTAGCTTTCGGTAGATTAAGGTTACATAGGTCGTTTATGTACGTAAGAAAAAGAGTTGGTCCAAGCACACTTCCTTGTGGGACTCCACAAGTCACCGGTAGGTCCACACTAATTTGATCTTCAACTTTGACTCTTTGTACCCTGTTTGTGAGGTAATTAGCGAGTAAGTTAAGAGGTGTTCCTCGTATTCCAATACATTCGAGCTTTTTCAACAGGATAGGGATAGAAACAGTGTCGAAAGCCTTTGCCAAGTCCAGGAAAACACCAGTACATTTGTTTTGTTTGTCATTAGTATTAATAATAAATTCTGTTAACGAGGTAACTGCATCTTCTGTTGAAAGACCAGCTCTGAAGCCAAATTGGTTGTTGGATAGTATTTTGTTAAATTCTAAATAATTTACTAGTCGCTTATTGATTATTTTTTCAAATATTTTAGAGAGTGTAGTAAGAATTGAGATGGGCCTATAATTTTCAACACTGTCTCTCTCCCCACCCTTATGAATAGGTCGAACTACAGACCGTTTGAAAGCAGAAGGCACAGTACCATCATCCAAACACAAATTTATTATGTGGGTTATGGGGGAAACTATAAATTCACTGACATATTTTATTAGTCTGGTGGATATTCCATCCCAACCAATCGCGCAGTTATTTCTGAGACCTTTAATAACACCTTGTACCTCACTTATATCAGTAGGTATTAACATAAATGAATTACATTGGAAATTGGGTACGTTTGAGAGAACTAACTCAGCCTCAGTCTTGTAGTGATTTGCCAAAATATTTTCAGCCAGGTTCTTGCCTACACCAATGAAGTATTCATTAACATGGTTTACAGACTCATTTTTATTGTGTTTTATGCTTAATAGTTCCATGGGCTCTACAGCACACCTTTTCATATGACATATGTCCTTCAGAGTATCCCATAGTTTTTTTGGATTATTTCGATTTTTCATTACTTCTTCCTTTTCATGTAATCTTTTTATTTTTTTAAGTAACTTGTTGCAAACGTTTCTGTAGTCTTTATATTTTTTACATGTATCAAAGTTAAGTGGGTTTTTTCTAGCTTTAGTGTGCAATCGATCACGTTTTTTAATACATTTTATTAGACCTGGTGTTATCCAACTTTTTAAATTGTTTTTTGACCTAGGTAATTTTAAGGTAACCGAGTTTTTCTCAACGCTAGTTTGTAATATTTGTATTAGAGTATTAGTTGCATCTTCAGCGTCGGTATTATTAAGAATAATAGACATATCTGTGTTTTTTATATCTTCCTGCACTGCTTCATAATCAATTTTTTTATAATAACGTATAGGTTTCTTAAAATTTAAAGCAACTTTTGATAAACTCAGTATAACAGCCATGTGGTCAGTAATATGAGTTTGGATGACAGCCGTTGATGTTGCATGATTAGTTTTTGCAAGAACGTGATCGAGGCAATTTTCCTCTCTAGTGGGGAGGTAATGTAATGGGATCAATCCATGCGCAGCAACAATATTTAGATACTTTAAAGAAGGATTTGTCAGTTTAGATGGTAATATATTTATATTAATGTCTCCTATCAAGACCACGTTTGGACAGTTTGAAATTGATGGTAGCCAATTATCCAGAGAGTGAATAAAATTGGTTGGATTGTTAAACTCATGTGGTCGATAAATTGATACCACAGTGTAATTATCATTTATCGTTAAAACCAAACAATCACACTCCGCCAACTTTGGTTCGTATACATTGACCCTTAGATCGTCTTTAACGTATAGAACTACTCCATTATTTTGATTAATATATCTTTTAGTTGAAAAAGTTTGGTACCCAGGAATTTTAGGAATAATTTTCAAGTCATCAAGCCAGCATTCAGTGAGTGTAATTATATCAACACGTCTATTTAGTCTCGTAAGTAAGATTACAAGCTCATTAAAGTTGTGAGCGCAGGTTACACTTCTTATGTTTAGGGACATTATTATTAAGGAATCAGTAACTGGTTTTATATAAGTATTTAAGTCTTCGGGTATACAAGTAACAGCCGATGGGGTATCAACCAGATCGATGTCATTTATTATTGTGATTGTATTACTCATATTTGATTTTTAATGCAAGGAGGCACCATAAAAGAGTAGTTCTTAGGTTTGATTGGGACAGCTCTCGAGTATTAGTAGGAAAAATGTTTGAGCACGTTTCTTTGATACTTAATACTGGAAAAGGAGGAATTTTCATTAAAATAAATGCAATGCAAAATAATAATAATTCAAACAAACAAAAAATAAATATGTTATAAAATTTTATAAATAATAGAATGAGATAGATATATATATGCATATTACAGTAATATATATTTTTCTGACATGTAAAAGTCAATATGGTAGGTATAAATATATACATTGAAGATAGTCAGACCGTAGCAATTCTAATTTCACTCAGCTGTAATTCAGACTTAACAAGAATGTATGGGTCGTTAACATCTTTCCTCAAATAAACTCTACCTAACTTGGTCCAACAAAATTTAAACAGCTTTTCGGTGACAAATTGTCTGGCCAGATAATGAAGTCTTTTGTTCTTTTTAGTAAGGAATTCAGAAATGAATATGTAAGTCTTACTCTCAGCGTAACCCAGCACAGCTGCAGAAAGTTTGACCGCTCCCTTTCCCTTGTTGTAATTTTTATAGGAATTAATCAACCTATCCTTCAAAAATACGCTCTGGAACTCGATGACAATAGGCTTTTCATCACCTTTCCCGGGTAGACGGTATATGTTTCGAACGTTGGTTTCCTGTATGTCAATCTTCATCATTTTTCCACATTTTTGGACAATACCAAATAGGTCTTCGTTCTTCTTATAAGGAACTCCTCTTATTTCGGCCGATGTCAATTGGGAACTACGCTGCACATCGTCCAACTTCTCTTCAAGGGATGAAATATAGCTCATTTGTTGCTTGTTCTCCTTTTCCATTGTATTTAGAGTAAGTTCGATTTCTTCCTGTTTTTTATTTATAGCTTCGATGAATCTCGTTGTCTCTTCACTGGATTTTTTCGCTTCTTGCATGAAATCATTGATTTTTTGGAACTCAATTTTCTGCTTTTTTTGCCAGTCATTAAACATTTTCTTCAACATACCTTCCATATCCTTCTTAAAATCGTTGAATTTGTGTGCCATATCTTCATTTTGTCCCTTCCGGTATGTCACATTCATAGGAGCGGACGAAGGTGATACTACTTTAGATGGTTTTTGCGGTAATAAGTTACCTGCTCCTTGTGTCTCAGCCATAGTATGCGGAGTCTAGTTTTTTACTAGATCAATGGTTCAAACTGCCGCGAGCGAGCCGCTTGTGTGACACGACCGGTTGGCACGACGAATCCGGTAGAATGAAAATATCTTAACAACAAACCCCTAAAATACGTAAATTTAACGGTTTTTCACCTAAATTGTAGCCGAATGTGCTTTTATTGCTTTAGATAAGATCAAAAAATGAATAAGAGTCAAACATCTAATATGTTATCTAAATTAATAATAACCAAAAATAATGTTTGAAAACGTCCACAGTCTTGCCAAAATGTGGTTTCTCCTGGAACAAGTTTTCAATTTTGCGCCGGTGACGAGATCGGCTCGCAAGTTTCATGGAGCGTGCACCTTATAGCGAAATGAAACAGCATGACATTTGACCACCCCCACAACTGAGTTGGTCGCGTCGTAACGACCATCGTTAAAGTCACCCTTATACCATAGATTATTGGTCTACTTAAGACTGCTCTGCGTTCTCGGCGAGACTCTCGCCACGAATGGGACAAAGCTATATGAGAAAAGGAGATAGACTCTATTGCGTTTCGCCTTATTCGTATAGCTTTGTCCCTTACAGGCGAGAGTCTCGCCGAGAATGTGGAGCGGCCTTTAGGCGCAAAAGCATCGTTAAGGAAGGACGGTCGTCGGTCGTCATGCATGAGCATGAGCCATGAGCGAAGCAACTTAGTTGTGGGCATGACCAAATGTAATGCTATTTGAATTTACATTATATCATTGCAGTATAGAAACGCAGAGAGAAAACTAAATCTGGATGTGATGAGCTCTGAACCGGGATTCGAACCCGGGACCTCTCGCTTTACTTTTCTTTCTGCGTTTCTATACTGCAATGATATAATGTTACTTGCGATGGATAAATCGCCAAGTGTTCAAACATAGAAGTTTATTTCTATCATAGTAATGCTCTTTCATTTCGCTGTTACGTGCACGCTCAATGAAACTTGCGAAGGCAATACAAGAACATCGATTTCGTCGCAGGCACAAAATTCAAAACGTATGTCAAGAAAAGCGAAATTTTGGCAATACCAAACACATTATTGGTTTATCTAGATTAGATTATCAATGCATCATTAGCATTGATTTTTTGATATTACCTAAATAGTAGATTGTTATAAAAGGTAGTTTAACAAGTGTGATCACCCCCAAACTTTTTAATCTTATTTTTCAAATTTACGATATTTAGTATTCCATGGACAATAACGATAATCAAAATAATCCAAGGTGGTAGAGCTGATGCCGGGCTCGACTGTGGAGGTACCACCATCTTATTTGGAGACTCCCTCGAAGTAATTAGGGGAAGAGTAAGACGACAGCTCACAGGCAAAAAACCAGGAGGCCCACCACGCCTGGGACTGATGGATGGCGGTATATCCATCCTTAATAGCCGGGCCTTATATGGAACAGACTGGTGACGGGCAGCGGTGCGAGGGTTCCGGCACCGCGCTCACCAACCCGCCTGCCCAGCGTGTGTGAGTATGGGCAATTCTTCCAGGGTGACCGCCGGGAGTGGAAAGGCTTATGTCCAGCAGTGGACGAACTAGGTTGATGGATAGAAAATAATCCCAATCATCCTGCCAATCAATTCATATTTTTGGGAGGAAAGGTCATGTAAGGTATAGAACAGGAGTTTTTTTTTATAACAAGATCCAGAAAGTATTCAAGAACCTTATTGACTTAGTAATCGAATTCGTCCACTCACGTGCTAGGGCGTCTTCAATTTGCGTGACGTTAGCGAAGTGCGCAGTGTTAGGAATGCCAAGACAACGCATGCCGTGGGCGTGCCGCCACTCTGCGAAGTGACGTTGGAACGCTTTAGGCCCCTTGTAAGTGAAGTTGCCGCAGATTTCACAAGTGTAGCTGATGTTGAGACCATGTAACTTGTAAAGCCAGTAGGGGATGGGCTGGAACAGAAAGAACAATGTATCGAGTTATTTTTTTACATTGCGCTCCTATTTTTCTCGTTCGGAAACAGGAAGTGCGGTGGGTGCATAACATAACCGCATGTCCACCACAGTTATTTAGCTTAAGTATTATACGTAATTTAATTGATCATAGGTAGCAGAGCGTCGTTATAATATCGTTATGAAGATATAGGGCTTAAGAAACCGCGGCTAAAACCTACTTTACTTAACGCACTGTAGGAGCAGAGAATATAAAGTATTACTACGTAAAGAAGCGACACTCACCTCCCCGCGCGAATTTAACGTCCCCCGCAAGTTAGTGGCAAATCTGGAGGCAGGCAGAGCTCGAGTAGCACTCGTTCGCTGCGCGCGTATTTTGTTTTGTTTTGTTGATTTATTTCATAACATTTATTTTATGTTATGAAACAAATAGTACAAGTAGGCGCGTAGCAGTACGATTCGTACTTATGATATTATTAAAATTGTTTATCTTTGCAGGATTAATTAAGTATATATATTTAAAGATTATATTAAAAACTTAGAAAATTTAGGATGTTGCTGTAGGTATTATTTAGGTATTTGCAATTATTTAATTTAAAAGGGTCATTACAAACTTAGAATTAAAAGTTTAGATTTTATCTGACATAAAATAAGCGTATTTTGTTGTTATTCATTTATTAGAAAGATTGCATACATGGAAATTAGGAAAACTGAAAATTGTGAAATACTCTTTCAATATAGTATTAGAGGGACCTGAGTATGTTTACATCAATTGGTATTATTTATCTTGACCTAAAATAGAAATATTAGAAATTTATTTAGTATGCTTTTCGGTTTAATTAAGTTTCTTTTCATATTATGAGAAATACAAAATTAGAATTCAAAAGTTGGCAGCTACCTTATCATAATAACATACCCGATCAACATTCAAAAGATTAGAAAAATTCGTACCCGTAATTTTAAGAAAACATAATTTCTATGATCATGGCATACAAACAAAGGTGCGGGGAGCAGCGCGGGGCCGGGGCGGACTCCACGCCACGTGCCAATCAGCGACGGATGGAGTTTGCTCGCACGCAATTCACAAAGCGGCGAGGCGGCGTGTGAGTAGATGGCGATCCGTCAAGATGAATGAAAAGTGCGTTATTTGTGGGAGGGAATCATTCGTCATCTAAATATTTCTTTTGCCGCCAAAAAATGTTTTCTGCTGCAAAAGAAATATTTAATAGGATATTCAATAGGTAAGGAATGAAAGTACATGATCAGATTTACACCCTCCTGTTTTAAGGCGGCCGAACTTTGGTACCTAATAAAAATAATGCCTCGAAAATTTCACCTTAAAAGAAAGAAATAAGGTACCCACTAAGAAAACCGTTAGTAAAAATTTATAAACAAAAAAATAATAACCGACTTCAATAGTTACAGCAGTCATTCACTAAAAAGTTAATAATAATTCTATAATGACCGATGGTACCGAAGCAACACTTTTGCCGACTTCTTTCTTCCTGAAACATTATGTTATCTAGAAGTCGGCGCTCTTATATTGGTTTTTATGTTGCTATATCGTAGGAAATACGCCGACTTCTAGATAACATATTGTTTCAGGAAGAAAGTGTCTCACATACATTCTATTAAAGTAAATGTTGACTCACGGAAAATACATTAAAATTATATGTGTCATGTTCCAAAAACGACCAAAAATAAATCCTGATATTTGACCACAAATTTCTCATGCGGCCGCAAACGTTATAAATTAAATTGTTTTCTTTGATTATATTTGTTTTATTTCCTCACACTATGCATTGAAAAACGTAGTATTGTACACGGTTGTAAGAGCATTAAATTACTCGGTTACGTTTAAAACACTTGTAATTTATTCCTTTTCGCCCTTGTTGCATAAACTACTATTAAGGCCCTTAATACCGCCAAATGGGTACTTTCTAAAGCCTACTCCTCTTTTATGGCCAAACCAAAAATATTGAAAAAATGTATTATGGATTATCAACTCAAGGACAACATATGCAACAATTTTCTTTTTCGTACCACCAAAACTTCTATATGAAAAATTGTTTCAACTGATTGGTGTCTTTCGGTTTGAATTTCCTACTGCTCCTAAGCGGCTTAGGTGATTTAATTCATTTATGCTTTGATAAATAGATAAACTTGTTAGCTATAAATATAACATAGAATTATTCAATCGAACAATGACGCCCATGTGAAAAGTATTATTTTCTCCTATTTTGCCCTTTCAAGGACGCAGCGAGCGTCGTAACAGCCACCACGCATTGTGCACTGATTTGAACGTTATTTCAATGTCGTTTCCGTCGATATTCATACAGACAAACATCGAGCTGCTAATTTGGCGACGGTAATCGCCTTAAGTAGAGGATCACTTGGTTATTCATAATATTAAAGCCACACCCGCGACACTTTACAACATTTTGAGAAAAAAAAATGTTTTTCTCCATACAAAAAAAAAAAGATTATTTTTTATCTCGAAAACTATCACTTACAGAAATTTGCCAATCAGTATTTGTCACTTGAAATATAAATATTCATTATATAAAATTTCAAATTGGGACCACTGTGCAGGATTTTTCGGGATTTCTTACATACATACATTCTATTATAGTAAATGCTGACTTACGGAAAATAAATAAAAAACAACCGAAAATAAATCCTGATATTTGAGCGCAAATTTTATGTTAAAAAGACATCTTGCTAAGTTTCTCGACGACGACGTTGCGAAAACAGACGCACACATGCATAGACGCGTACGTATGATGATCTCGGCAGAATTTCGTATTGGCATTGACCCGAGTATCTTCGAGATCGTCGTACGTACGCGTCTATGCGTGCGTGCGCCTGTTTTCGCTAGTTATTCGGAGTAAAAATTCTATAAGTGGTTATTTTGTGACCGAACATGTTTTTTTTGCCGTTTTTATAGATAATGGTACCTATCTACACGTCGCGTTGCGTCGTGAAAAGGTTTTCACTGCCATCATGGATCAAATGATTAAATTAGGGTTCCTTTTGATTTTAAATAATGATACTTTTTGTTTCATAGTGATGATCCTGATGTTAGGGTTATGCTTTTGACATAATGATTTACCACTAGGGATGCAACATAGAAATAGAAATAGAAATTGTTTATTTGCAAAAAACTTATCTTATTACATTAGGTGTTGGAACATCCTTTTAAGTATTAAAAATACCTGTGCCAGGATGCCCCGCTCTTTCTTAACTATGGTTATAGTCTTACAAAATAAACTTAATAAATAATTTTAAACTTAGTTATTATACTCGTATAAAAGTGTGAGTGTGTGTTGAGTGTTGAAGGTGTACATGTTGGGTATATATATATAATAATATGAGTTTAGTAAAAACATGAAAAAATTGTTTTGGCCTTATCTTTGGAACGGAAGGTAGTACCGACACCCTTTAGGATTGTACCATAGGCGGTCAAAAAATGTATTTTTAATGCCAAAACTTTAACGGCCTGTATCTTCTAAACGGCTGGGGTAAAACCCACGTTGATAGGTGTCTAATAAAAGGTCTCGCCGAGATCTACCCCTCCCAAGTGTCAAAACTTTAACGGCCTGTATCTTCTAAACGGTAAGAGTTAGACCCATGTTGATGGGTGTCTAAGAAAAGGTCTCGCCGAGATCTACCCCTCCCTAGTGTCAAAACTTCAAAGGCTCGTATCTCCTAAATGGCTGAAGCTAGACCCATATTGATGGTACTCTAATAAAAGGGCTTCACAAGATCTACCTAATGGTAAAATAAAAAATTAAAAAAGTCGTAAAAAAAATAAAAAATAAAATTTTGCAAATTTTGATCGGCCAATATCTCCCAAAAGGCTGGTGCTAGAGAAAACGGGTTTCAACTGTTGTAAATGGCTTGGCAGGGGCTACGTGCCACAATCAAAAAAATTTACATTTGACAGGTTTTAACAGTTTTTTGAAAGGTCTAAACGAGAATTCGGAAAAACCTGTCAAATGTAAATTTTTTTGATTGTGGCACGTAGCCCCTGTCAAGCAATTTACAACAGTCGAAACTCGGTTTCTCTAGCACCAGCTTTTCGGGAGATATAGCCGATCAAAATTTGCGAAATTTTATTTTTATTACGACTTTTTTTATTTTTTATTTTACCATTAAGTAGATCTCGTGAAGCCCTTTTGTTAGAGTACCATCAACATGGGTCTAGCTTCAGCCGTTTAGGAGATACGAGCCTTTGAAGTTTTGACACTTGGGGGGATAGATCTCACCGAGACCTTTTCTTAGACACCCATCAACATGGGTCTAACTCTTACCGTTTAGGAGATACAGGCCGTCAAAGTTTTGACACTTGGGAGAAGTAGATCTCGGCGAGACCTTTTCTTAGACACCCATCAACATGGGTCTAACTTGTACCGTTTAGGAGATACAGGCCGTCAAAGTTTTGACACTTGGGAGGGGTAGATCTCGGCGAGACCTTTTCTTAGACACCCATCAACATGGGTCTAACTTGTACCGTTTAGGAGATACAGGCCGTCAAAGTTTTGACACTTGGGAGGGGTAGATCTCGGCGAGACCTTTTCTTAGACACCCATCAACATGGGTCTAACTTGTACCGTTTAGGAGATACAGGCCGTCAAAGTTTTGACACTTGGGAGGGGTAGATCTCGGCGAGACCTTTTCTTAGACACCCATCAACATGGGTCTAACTTGTACCGTTTAGGAGATACAGACCGTCAAAGTTTTGACACTTGGGAGGAGTAGATCTCGGCGAGACCTTTTCTTAGACACCCATCAACATGGGTTTAACCCCAGCCGTTTAGAAGATACAGGCCGTTAAAGTTTTGACATTTAAAAAAATATATATTCTTGACCCCCTATGGTACAACCCTAAAGGGTGTAGGTACTACATTCCGTTCCAAAGATAAGGCCAAAACAACATTTTATTGTGCATCCCTAGTGGTACATCACTATATCAAAAGCATAACCCTAACATCAGTTATATCACGATCAAACAAAAAGTATCAACATGGGTCTAACCCCAGCCGTTTAGAAGATACAGGCCGTTAAAGTTTTGACATTTAAAAAAATATATATATTTTTGACCCCCTATGGTACAACCCTAAAGGGTGTATGTACTACCTTCAGTTCCAAAGAGAAAAAAAAAATTGTGGTACATCCCTAGTGGATGTACAGTGGAGACCGCATCAAGTAAGACACATTGGACTTTGTACCTATCTTATATTATTCTCTGTAGGGGCTAATTTCGTACTGCAAGTGTATAGCTTGATGTGGTCTCCACTGTACATTCACAAGTCCGACTTTTGAAATGATCGTTTATAACTCTGCACCCAATGCAAAGTTCATCGGCTGCGGCGATGTAAGTCTGATGTTGACACTGTCATGGCGGCCGCTACCGTTCCGAATCTTTACACTGAAGTTCGGTGACAAACAAAAAAAATATATTCTAAGAAATATGATCGCTGATTTTTCCAATAGTTATGAGAAAAGTGTTTTTTTTTTTAATGAAGTTACTTCGAAATAATTTTAATTGAAACATTAGCAATTGCTTTTTATATCCATATAAAATTTAAGAATATTGGAAGTTATTGTTTTGTGCTACAATCGGAACAAAGTTTTATGAATGAAACGTATTTGTACACCTATCATGAACTTCTATGTGGTTGTAGATCTCACCAATACACTCAAAAATCTTGTGAGTTTTGAATACTTTTGATATTTTAATTGCGTAATAATTAAACAATTTTTTAATTAATATTATTGCATATGCGGAAACTAGATTTTTCGTTGATTTTTTAAGCCTTATTTGAGAAGTCTGTTTTGTTGTAATTAAGGTATGTATTCAAT
Source organism: Ypsolopha sequella (assembly GCA_934047225.1). Lineage (NCBI taxonomy): Eukaryota > Metazoa > Arthropoda > Insecta > Lepidoptera > Ypsolophidae > Ypsolopha > Ypsolopha sequella. The sequence goes on along the minus strand of OW203990.1, from coordinate 14,469,283 downwards.
TATAAAATCGTATGAAATTGTGTTGGTTTTACCACCTTAAGGTATTGATTGTCTCAGAAACTAAGCATTTTAGAGCTTTTAATTTTTACCAAAGGAAAAATTACCTATCGCAAATGAATGTTAAAAGGACACTTGACAATCCCTAAAAAAAAATCGGGCAAAGACCTTACATGTTTTTTGCATACTTTATCATAGTAAAAATGAACTTTAACATTTTATTTGCTGATCTCGCGCTCTCCGCTCACCACGGCTACAAAGTGGTACAAAGCGAGCCGACCAGCTCACGACACCGTCACTCGGCCTAGCGTCCCCGCCCCCGCGCTTCACCCCGCGCGTTTTTGTATGCCATGATAATCGAAATCATGTTTTCTTAAAACTCCATGTGCGATTTTTTCTAATGTTTTGAATGATGATCGGGTATGTTATTATGATAAGGTAGCTGCCAACTTTTGAATTCTAATTTTGTATTTCTCATAATATGAAAAGAAACTTAATTAAACCGAAAAGCATACTAAATAAATTTCTAATATTTCTATTTTAGGTCAAGATAAATAATACCATTTGATGTAAACATACTCAGGTCCCTCTAATACTATATTGAAAGACTATTTCACAATTTTCAGTTTACCTATGTTCCATGTATGCTATCTATCTAATAAATGAATAATAACAAGATACGCATGTCTTATGTCAGATACAATCCAAACTTTTAATTCTAATTTTGTAATGACACTTTAGATTCAATAATTGCAAATACCTAATTAATACCTAAAGCAACGTTCTAAGATTTCTAACTTTTTTAACAAAGCTTCAAATATGCATAACCTATCCACTGTCCGAAAACTAAGGATTTTAATAATACCATAAGTTACGTCGAAATTAAAACGTCCGGCTATCGGTCTAAAGTGTTTGTGTTCAAAATCGAGATGCTTTTTATGTTTCATCAAGTAGCGACAATCGCAAGTATAAATATTGTTTTGTTTTATTACGATACTGATTTTTAATCAATATGGTTCGTTATTGAGGTATATATTCATATATATATGAATGCCTAGAAAACGGAGCAACCAATAAAGACCGGAGATTTTTCAAATTTCCTTCCTTCCGGTGAACTAAGCCATTTTCTTTTATGTACGTAAAAAACACCTGTGACTCCTCTGAAAGGATTTGTGTCGTGACGTGACCAGTCTGGGGAACCAGAACTAGGATCTAGGGATTAACCACGCTAAATTTTAGGAAGAGAATCATATATGTTGCTGACTATAAATGTTGTCCCTCTCGATCGACGACGCTCACACGCTTGCTGCCAGCCCTAGACTAGCTCACGCACACACACAAGCGTGTGCGGACAAGCCAGATGCGCGCGTGAGAGTGTAGGTAAATAACTTGAGCGGTGACTATGAAGTGTCGGGGCTGTGTTAGGAGGGAGGGGAAGTTATTTTTTTAATGAGAACTGTGAATTTCTTGAACTGTCTGAAACAACAGATAGACGACAGCGCTATTTCTGTTGAACAAGGAGTGAAATCACAAAATACCCTCGTGAGCTTTCAGTATGCATTACTGACTGGTATACTACGTAGTTAAAAAAAATCGGTGTACAAATATGATGGAAAAACTCAACGAAGTAGGATAAGTATTTCGGCGGCGCAGTTAGTAGCGCGTTTGTCGTGAAAGCAGGAGGTCACAGGTTCGAATCCTGGCCCAAGGACATTTTTCAAAATATTGGTCTTACTTGAAATTTGTTTCTAATAGATCTTTTCTAGTTTGTAATGAACTCTGATAATAATCAAATGACAGACATCACTTTTTAAATTAATTACAGGACATGCACGCTTTTTTTAAATCTGTCTACTAAAAACACTAAAGAAAGCTATTCCTTTCGTAAATATTGTCGAAAAAAAGGCCAACTGCGACGCCATTTATGACTAATTTCTCGCCCAATCAACCCTTCAGGTCAACTATCTCATCAGACGGCCTCACCTTCCCGTCCCACCCGAGTGGCAGATTCTTGGGGTTGTAGGGCACTTCGTCGTCATCCGAGTCGATGTCGTCAGCGCTCTGCGCGTCACTCTCGTCCCCGCTCTCGTCCCGCCTCTCCCCCGCGGCGCGTGCCTGCCGACGCGTCACGTTCTCTACTGTCGCCGCGCGCTCCGCTGATACTAGGTTCGAGAATCTGGAGACAAGAGTATCATTTTTTTATACTATCACTGTAGTGTGGCATACAAACCACATAAAATATTTCAACATAAGTCGTTCGTATGTCCTTTACTATACTTGTAATAATCGTATCCTTGGTATGTATGAGTTTTTTCTTTTTCACAGAAACCTAAAAATATGAAATTAGACACGATTTTATTGCTTTTCTATTTACCTGTACACTTGAGCCTCAATAGCACCGATATCTTTGTGTCTGTGCTGTGTGCTGGCTTTGGCTTTGTTGGCGCCCTTTTTGGCGACAAGAGACTTGTCCAATGCAGTCTGACCCTTGGTACTGAACAACCTGGAAAATGCTACTAAATTAATAAACATAACCAAATAATCCATGATACGGTCGTTAATATGCAGTCAGATGTTTTCACCTGCACCCGTGGTACAGTGTTTAATCGCGCGCGACGCAACTTAGTTGAATCACAAATGCGAGGAGTGTGACACGATGTTTTTGCGATTAAGCAGCATGTCACGAAGTCGCGTTGCGCGTATTAAACACTGTGCTACGGGCGCTGGATCCCAGTTTAATTGTGGCAGTTTTTCTAAATCACCACAGTAGTTTTTATGTTATGCTGCAGACCGATCAATAGGCATCAATGATATCCACAAAAATCAAGGGCTTTTAAAGAAAAAGTTTTTTAAAGAAACCTTGAAGATGGCAAACAGAGTAAATCAAAATCACAATCATAAAAAAGTTGATCAAAAATGCAAAGTAGGAAAAAGGATTTCTACCTTTGAGCCCTCTCCTCTAAGGTACCGCCACATTTCAATCCAAGAGCCATCAGAGCGGACTTCAATCTGTCCAAACCTAGCGAAGCCAGCTCTTCCCAGGAAGAAAAAGCGGACAGGTCTAGATGAGCACCGACGTTGGTTAACGCGCCCCCAGTCTCTTTCTGAAAACAGAACATGTATTTGGTTAAAGTACGTTGGGTCTTAGGTTGGTACCTAGATAGTATACAGGGTAAAAGTTTAGACCGACAATAGACTGAGCGGCGTTTCTTCCGCAAGGCGGATCTGCTAGCTCTGATCCATGGGTCATGGAAATATACCAAATTACATCCATTACTGCCATGGCAGACCGGGCTAAGGAAGTATTTTTGATGTTAGCGTAAAATTCTAAATTTATAGCAGAGATGATGCCAAGTCACTTCCTTGAGAGAGAGCTGGATGGATTCAGCATGTGTAGCTAGACTAGGTAGTTATGAAGCAAATATCTACCCATCTACTCTATGACTCTCTTGATCTTTTATTTCTATATAAAATCATCCACAATTTTTCAGATTCTCCCTACCTTTTAAGTAACATTGGATTTAAATGTCGTGCTTTCACTTCTCAATCACAAAAAAAGATTTTTGGTCAGAGCTTGTGATCTTTATAACAAGGACTTTATTGATCTCGACATATTGCATCTTTCGCTGGGTCAGTTTAGAGAAAAATTATTTAATACTTTTAAAAACAATTGTTAGTTTTAATTTTATTTATTTTGTATTTTTGTATATGTTTATCAATATTTTTATTTTAGTTTTTTTTTTTCTTTTATGTGCCGGTAGTTTATGTAGCTTGTTGTGTGTGTTTTTAATAATTAGTAACTTGTGTTGCTGTTAAAAAAAAAATGTGCATTAATTAATTTTAGTACTAAGATTTCTGTGGCAACGATTTTGATTTTATATTTTATCTATTTTTAATTGTAATTATGTTATAAGAAAACTGTATGTTTCCCAATAAATAAATAAATAAATGACTTGGTTCAGTAAAATTCACACTAGCTCCTGGTAATCACACTGAGACATTCCATGAAAAGCCCAATTTAATAAAAGTTTAAACCAGATCCAAGTATGTAATTTTTCAGCTGGTTCTCAAGTAAAACATTGAAATGAATGATCACACTCACAGGCCAACCAGGAAAGCTTCCAGCCTCCCATTGTTTGACAAAGTCTTGATGAGCAACAGCCAGCTCCTGCACCTGATCCATTAAGGGCTTCGTTCTATTTACGAAGTCTTTGAGGTAGGTCAGAAGAGCTCGGATGTAGTTTCTGTAGTCACTGTTTTTCCTCTCACGAGGGATGTCAAATAGGTGGTCGAAGAGGTTAAGGTAGGTTATGTAGTCCACTTTCTGAAAACAATAGAGGAGGGAACATTGTGTATATTCAAATGTTGATGGTTATGATCGTCAGCACTTGGTGAAACTTCTTTGTTGAAATAAGACACTTGTACTTGTCCAAAGGATTATTATTATTATTATTATTAATAATAGTGTAGTGACTAGAATAGAAAGAGGAATGCTTCGGTGGTTTGGGCATGTAGAGAGGATAAATGAAAGTAGAGTGACGAAAGAAATTCCGCCCTAGAAGGACGTATGCTGACCAAATTGGCGAGATGTTGTAGAAGGGCAATGTCAAAAGTACCCGGAATAGAAGAGCTTGTATGACTAGATTGATGGATGTGGAAGAGGCAAAAGAAGGGGTGACAGGCGTGAGTATATATGTATGTATTAATAATAATCCTCTGGACAAGCACAAGTGTCTTATTTCAAGATAGATAGTGTATATTTAATTTATTACAGCAAATAAAATACTTAGTTGAATACTTCCAGGTAACTAACCTCAATTCCCTTTAGGTTGATATATTTTTCGTAGCACTCATGGAGATCTAAATATTTTCCATATCCCTCTTCATCAGTGAACTCCACGGGAGCTGAAAAAATATTTTAAAAGAAATATAAAGTTGTAGCTGAAGTGGTTAAACGCTCGCCTCCCAATCGTGAGACCCAGGTTCGATCCCCGGTTGGGCAAGCACCAATGAGTTTTTCAGAATTTATATGCCTATTACAATTTGTATTACCTAATAAATAACGGTGAAGGAAAGCATCATGAGGAAATCTGCATGCCCTAAAAAGCATGTATTTCTGCCCGAAGAACAGTGATAGGGCTCATCATCACCCATCTAGTTGGGATGTAATAATCGTGAAATGCGGGTGTACCGTGTGTAGACTGTGATTTGCATTTCACAGTTCATACCCGAAAAACCTCTGACACCCTTTCGGGAATACATGTCGTTACGTTACATTTATTGAACAAGTGAGTGAAGTTTTCCGAGTCTACTTGAACAATCTGGCGTTTGTATGTATATCGAGAGCATCAAACTGAAAAGGTGTATCTACAAATTTTCTGAATTCCGAAAATCCCGACATTTTTGGGCGATTCTCCATATTTATTAGATACTGAAAAAGTAACGGTTGCTCCACTCTGGTTATAGGTACAATTATGGCTATGTCTATGACGGGAAAAGACGTTTTTATAAATAAAGAGAAATATTTATAAACAACTAGTCGATACTTTATATTTTTGTAGATACGCTCTTTCATCTTGATGCCCTCGATATCATCTAATTATATACTCTATGCTCGATATGTACGAACGTTTGTCCGACGATAACTCGAGTATCGTTGATCGGAACGTCACGTCATGAAATTTGGTAGGCGAGTAAATGTGCTAAAAAAGAATTTCGAACATGAGCCAAATCGGTCAAAGGGTTGCCGAGATACGGGGTTATAAATAAGAGGGGGTCTGCGAGTTCAGTTTGGGGCTAACTACTAGTGTATGTATGTACAACCCGTCGGAAATATCTCTGCACCCGAAACCCCCCACCCGCAAGGTTTGCGGGTGAACTGAGGTGCAGAGATATTTCCGACGGGTTGTATATATGTATCTATGAATGTTTGTCCGACGATTACTCGAGTATCATTGATAATGAAATTTGGTAGGCGAGTAAATGAGACAAAAAGAATTTTTAAGTTTGAACATGAGCCAAATATTGGTCTGGCTCTTTCAGTGTGGTTAACACACTCAACTTTTAAAATTTAAATTATATATAATTAAAACAATAATTCGAGGCATATCAGCAATGGCTGCAGAATTTTTATAATGTTTCGAAAGGAAAAGCAACAAACTTAATTTTATACTCAAAACTTACTTGTATAATCTTCTGCCGGGTTTTCTCTGATCTTAGTCAGCTCTTCAAATTCAACAGACATTGGTACACATATCTATAAAGAAAAAAGAAAATACGAAAAATGAATTATCAAGTACTTAAATGGTTCCTTAACAATGAGATGCCATATCGTAACTTGCGTAATTCAAATTCAAATAGTTTATTTTGCAAAGTAGGTGTAAAATAATACACTTTTTACACGTCAAATTTAATCTAATAAAAATATATGTAATAAAATAATAAATGTACATGGACTAGATTAAAGGTTTATTTAATTTATGTAGCAATATATATACGATTAAAATTATAAGTAAAATATACTATATTATACAAGGTGAAATCCAATCAACCGTCCAAACCCATACCGGAGACCCGGCCAGGGACCAGGAACAAGGTTCAATGATCACCAACCGAGCCCCCAGCACGAATCTAGGCGGCCGACCAAATCACACCTATATACTACATACTAATAGGTTACATATATAAATACATACCTACCTCCGCCCATTCGATAAGTCTTGCTAAGAAAGATCATGTCTTTTTTTTACTGTAGTTAACTGTCCTAACTCAATAAAGTGAGTTTTTCAGAAAAAGCCTTTGTTTTCATAGAGTACTGTTTATACTTTAATTTCACATGTTATAATTACTTAGTTATTTGCATTCTTTGGTCCTAACTCAAATCCCCCAAAAATGAGATAGGGCATGAAAAATGAGGTAAAAGATTAATGAGGCCCAAAGCATGCATTTCTGTCAGAAAGGCCTTACTTTATAAAATGCTTATTTAGTGGAAGGGCTTATAGTTACTAGTTACTAGATTATAAAGTCAGATTTCCAATCAATTCTTCTATTGACAGTAAATGGATATTCAAAAAACTATATAATATATAGTTATATAGATATTATCATTCATTACATGTGGTTTTTTTTTCTTAGATTATGTTTTTTATTGCGAAATCCATCGCTTTGAATACTTTAATTATTGTTAGAGTGCATTACAAACTTGAAATCAATCAGAAACAAATTTAAAAGCAAAAATATTTTGAAAAATATTTCTCGAGCCAAGATTTGAACCTGCGACCTGACAAGTGCGCTACTGACTGCGCTTCAAACGAAAACCATAGATAGCTGAGACCATGCCCTGTCAGAATAACTCAACATAGGTCTAACGAATGTCGTACGGTTTTCGAGATTTTTTCAACTTTTATGAAATTTCTAGTATTTGCTACCCTTAGTTCTTTTTTTAAATTTCGTTTGTAAAACTGAAGCAAATTTCACTTTTTTTATTCTTGGTATTTTTTTTAATGAGTTTTCCTATGAAATTTATATCACTGTTTTTCAAAAACGGTAACGGTTTTCCCAGGAAAAAAATTTAAAGTATAAAACTTGACCATTGAAATTTTTTCATCAACATTTAAAGGTCTGTGGTGTAAAAAAAATTATCGAGACCCAATTGCCCATCGGCTTAAACAGTGTTATATTTAGTGCCAATCCAATATTTTTATGCAAGTTTGCACCAGAAGCATAGCCTACAATTTAAAAAAGATCAAATTTGGAACCTTTGAATTTTTTCACAAAATGCCCCCGTCGGTAATAAATACCAATAACTTTTTATTCGGTAAAATGATGATAATTTTTTTTCTGTTATTTGATTGGCACTAAATATAACACTTTTTAAGCCGATAGGGATTTAGGCCTCGATACATTTTTTTTACACCACAGACCTTTAAATGTTGATGAAAATATTTCAATGGTTAAGTTTTATGTTTTCAATTTTTTTCCTGGGAAAACCGTTACCGTTTTTGAAAAACAGTGAACAAGTTTCATAAGAAAACTCATTAAAAAAAAAACAAGAATAAAAAATGAGAAATTTGCTTCAGTTTTACAAATGAAATATAAAAAACCGGCCAAGTGCGAGTCAGACTCGCGCACGAAGGGTTCCGTACCATTACTATAATAATACAGATCGCGCCAAACTTCTAGTCCACTCGGAAGTTGCTCTTCCCAAGAACGGCCCATACATATTGTTCCTGCTGATGCGAATCGCCCCGTGTTTAGAGGGGACTAAAAGTTTGGCGCGATCTGTACTCGTTAACTTGTAAAGCCTACTTAACTGTGAGAGTTTTCCTTTTAATTTCGTTATGCATACTACTGCCGTGATTTTTTTCACGTCTCCAAATACAACCGTTTCGCCGGCAGGGGGGGACACTTGACTCTACAAAAATTAACACTTTTAAGTTTAATATTTCGCAAACGGAACCCTAGATCGAAAAATGGTCTTCTCACACCACCAATATTTTTAAATTACCTATCCAACGACACCCCACACTAGGGGATAGACGAGAAAAAAAAATCATCTCCACTTTAAGAGTAGGGAGACACCCAAAAAAAAAATCTTTTTCAAAATTTTTCTGTACTACTTTATCGGCGTGATAAATATGTATACCCATGCTAAATTACAGCTTTCTTGTACTAATACTCTCTAAGCTAAGCCGCGGACAGACAGACAGACAGACAGGACATGGTCGCATCTATCTATAGTTTCGGTTTGAAGCACTACTTACTGGACACCCTGTATATTTTTCTTTTTTTTATGGATTATTTTTATAATTCCACAATTTTGTAGTTACACTGTAGACAGATAAATAGACAAAAATTTAGAGGGCTTCCATTTTTTTTAATTGTACTTACTCACAAAACTAGACCAAAGAAATTTTACCTCATTTGGATGTTTTCTGTGGAATTCCTTGATCTGCTTCAATCGAGCATAGAATTCTTGAAACTCATTGGGACCAGATAGAGCAGCAATCTCTTCTTTTCTCAGTCCATCCTTGTCTTCATACAATTCTTTTAGTTTAATAGTTGACTCTATGTATCTCTGAAAGTGCAGATAGCATAAGCATAATGGCATAAGTTTACAATCTCACTTAGTTGAACAAATCAGAACATTAGCTGTACTTACATCATGTAAATTCTTCAAACGATGGTCTCCATTTATAGTCTCACGATGCTAAAATTATAAATAAAATATGCATGTAAACCTGCTGGTAGTTACAAAATTACACTTCACACATAGTGCTTTCTATTTTTTTCAGTATTTTGAAGTCAGGGATGCAGAGAATGATCAAAACTGAGATACGCTGTGTTAAACTTAAGCAACAATATATACGATTTTTTTTTAATTTAGATATAAATTAATTTGGGGTGAACTTGAAAAGATATTCGACCAAAACAAAACATATATTTTATTTATTTATTTTTTGTTTTTGACAAATAAACAAGATTCCACTCTTTGAATGCTTTTAAAGACCAAAGAGTGATAGTTTATATATTTGGTATTTATAACTGTTACTCAATGATATTCAATATCATTGCTGTTACTTTTCTAAATATTTATGTTTCTTTCTGTGTACCTAACCTATACGTAATTCAACCTATTCCTTGAAAGGGGTTATACTAGAGATCATTTCCAACGAATTAAGTCCTATCAATAATTCGAATTATAAAAATAGATATTTGACATATTATATATAAGTCATATTCATGGATGTATACGTAAACTGGATTGAGCACTGAAGGATGTTACGCGTAGAAAAATATACTCTATTTCATACAGTTAAAAGTTATTTTATTATGACACAACCAACTAGAGAAAACGTGCCGAGCGGGACAACACACAGTCGATGCCTGTGTCCTACTCGCACAGTTGCCATCACAAAAAAAACAAATTGCGATGGTAGGCTTGAGTTTTTCACGATTTAGTTTTTCAACGACTTTATAGTATTTAGCTTTTAGTAAATACTTTTTTTTTAACCGACTTGAAAAAAAGAGGAGGATCTCAATTCAACTGTATTTTTTTTTGGGTATGTTATTCCTTATCTCCGTCAATTCTGAACTGAATTGAATGATTCTTTTTTTGTTTGGAAAAATTTCCTTTGAGGTAGGTCCCATTTTAAGATTGACCATGATCTGATGAAAGTTTTCAGAGATAGGCAGTGGAACGCCTCAGAAAGTAACAGCGTACCACTTGATATTAAGGAAATCGCTTTGTACTACGATGTTGATCGCAGAGTATTACTTGGAAATTGTCAATCTTCCACCTGACCTTCGATCCTGGTCTTATTAAGTCATTACCATAGAACTCTTTAATGAATGAGAGCACTTACCTCGAGATTGCGGCAATCACTTTGGTAGGGTGCTGATTGTCGGGCATTTCTTGGAAATTATCAGAATACCCACCTGACCTTCCATCCTGGCTTCACCACCATAGAACTCCTTAACGGACGACAGCATACCACTCAAGATTAAGGCAATCGCTTTGTATTAGGATAGTGATTGCCGAGTACTACTTGTAAATTGTAATTTCTCCACCTGAACTTTGATCTTGGCCTCATTACCATAGAACTCCTCAACGGGTGACAGCACATAACTTGAGATTACGGCAATCAGTTTGTATTAGGGTGCTGATTACAGGGTATTTATTAAATATAACCAATTATTACTTGTCCTTCGTTTTATATCAACAGCGCGTTTACAAGAACTATCCATGTTCACGCCACAGCGTGACGCGTGATCCGCGCGCGCATGCGCCGGATGACTAATTTCGCAACACAGCGCTGGCGCCACCTCGCACGCCAGTGACCGCCCCTCTTCCGCGCGGGACATCGTCCGAACCACACGTGCCCAACCAATATCGCGTACCTACCAGTGTTGTGTTCACGTTATATACCAGTGTTGTGTTCACATTACTCCAAGACAATCCTGCACATTCCTGCCCAAGGCGCCAGCTCCATCAGCCCAACAAGGAGGGACGCCACGCGGCGCATTTGTCGGCCCATCCCCAATCATCATCAAAGGTCAGTCAGTTTACCCACAATTCTCCAATCAATACTCAAATCCCATCAGCTCTGCATTCCTGTAACCTCGCCGTTACATTTCTGGTCCTTCGAGTCCGTTATCGAAAATTTCGAAAATATCTGGTCCTTCGGGTCCGTTTTCGAAAATTTTTGATCCTTCGAACCGTTAGTGAATCAGCCCCCGTCGATTTACTACAGTCCATTTTCACCCGGTTACATATTTTGGCCCCCTCCCCGGCCCTTTTTCCGGCAAAAAAATATTTTGTGGTCTCGAATACCTATTTCGGGTAGGTCATAACCGCGCCCGCGCCGCCTAGAACATTCCATTTATCTGTATAGAACCGGCCCCCCCGCCCCCGCCACACAATAAACTCACTTTCATCCCGTTTATTATTATTATTCAGCTCAGATAATATAATTATATCCATTCAGCCCAATTGTTTGTTACAGTCCACTATATTTCTTTGTTAAAACCCCCCCCCGTCACTCCCCGGGATTAATTATCAGCCCTTATAAAACCCATACGTAAAATTAATTAAACTCATAGTCAGCTTTGTGCTCAACACTGTTAAGTACCATTGTTTATATGTAACTCCCAACCCAATTTACCAATTTTTACCCGCGGAGAGGTGTAAATCTACCCACTGTCAAAGATAGTTTTTGTATTTTTCGAGTATTTTTTTTGGTGCGAGTATAAATTCGCTTTATTTCGTGCACTTACATACGTTACATATATTATTACGTTATTACGTTACGTATTACCAAAGCTTGATTTGCATCATTGGATTGTCCACTCATTTAGATCCGATTTCGGCTAGGTAAATACATTCTTTGTTTGTTTACGCACTCAAAGAAGTAGGTAGGTATTTTATTCTATAAATAGAATTTACCACGGCTGTTGTTTTTTTTTGTAGTTGTACTATCGTGTAAGCAAGAACTAACGCGTATTGTCGGCACATGATTTCAAGGCAAATAACATACAAGTTCATCAGCCCTTTTCGATATTTTGTGTTACGGTAATCTCGTGTCGCAGTAATAGATTGCCGGACAGTTTTTTCGTGTTATTGCCTGCTTTTTAACCGGGTGCATATAGCACAAATATAGTAAACATTTTTTTTTTTTTCTTCTCGTCTCTGCTCTTATTGTTTATGGTACACATATAGGGTGTTCAACGTTGGTTTATCAGCTCATATACAGGTTGTTTAAAAAAAAAAATTTTTTTTTTTTTTCCTGTCGTGTTTATTTAAGAGTTCCGTGTTCCGTTTGAACATAAACTTTGTTACTTCGGCCCGCGCAAGTTACAAGCTATCCGCACGTTAGAGTTAGTAAGGCTCAAGTTTTAATAACTCATTTTCAACATTAAAATGCCTTCAAAGAAGCAAGCGGCCATATTTCGCGAAGCAGTTAAGGCTATTGCCAACTTGAAGGAAATAGGCCTAGCTGTCGCGGCGGGCGACAGAACTAAGTACTGTGTCGAAGATTTTACGGGACGGTATCTTAGACTAGAGGTGTACCGGAAGAAACTGGAGGATGTGTATTAAGACATTCTCGAGGACGAGGATCTGGCCATAGATATTGAGGCCGCTTATACGGTGAATTATCAGACGGCGATAAATGACTACGAGGAGGTCGTAGTAGCATCCCAGCGGTTGAGTGTGGCATCAGCGCTTCCCGTCACAGCCTCTCCATCCAGCCCAAGTACCTCAAGCCTATCGTCGACGGTCTTGCCCAAGATCTCAATGCCCAAATTTTCGTCCAAAATAGAAGATTGGCCTTCATTCATAGCCATTTTCCGAAGCCTCATCGGAGAAATGGCTACTGTTTCTGATGCCGTCAAGCATCATTATCTGCTCGGCTCTCTTACAGGTGAAGCACTCAGCATGGTGTCTCACCTTCAGCCCACTAATGAGAATTATGCAGTGGCGATGGAAATTCTCACCAGGCGCTATGAGAACCGTCGTGTTCTCATAGATCGATTTGTGGATATAATTCTAGGGCTGCCACAAATTGACGCTCGTTCAAATATCCGCGCTTTATTTTTAACACCGCTCATATCAGCGCAAAGCGCTCTTTTAAATTTAGATCTGCCCATGAAGGAGTCAGATTATGTCTTCGTATCTATAGTGGTACGAAAACTCCAAGGTGAGCTCCGTACTCTCTTCGAGCGGAAGTACGGATCTCAGCCAACTCTGCCCACTCTGACTAACCTCATTGAGTTCTTGGAAGAGCACGCACGCTGCAAGGAGAATGAGTCATCGTCCCTTGCGTCACAGGATGCTCCTTCTTCAGCACGGCTCGGCCCGTCAGAAAGGCTCGCTCAGCTCAATCAGCTGGTTCAGCCCACTCGAGGTACTCCACGTCAGCCCTACCAGGCTCATCAAGAGTTCCGCCCCATGGCTCCTCGGCAGGACAATCGCTCCCCCCGTCCTATTCGTCAACCATTTTTGGCATTTGCGACAGCGCCAGTTTACTCGGCCCAAACATCCCCATCACCCACTCGCCAACAAAATTATTCGGCTCAACCTTCTTCCCCTACTGGTGGTATGCCATGCCCATACTGCAGGAATAGGGGACACAAACTCATCGCCTGCCCAGAGTTTAATAACCAACCGGTTCAAGGTCGGTGGGATTTTGTGAACTCACGCAACCGGTGCCGACGCTGTTTGGGTCCTCATTATGAGAACGAGTGCAGGTCTACACGTGCATGCAAGGAGTGTGGGCGGACTGACCACCACACTTCACTGCATCGCCATGGGGCCATGTCTCCGACACGCTCATCTGCTCATTTGCTGCCTCCGTCTCTACGTGAGCAGCCCAGACAGCGCTCAGCGCATGAGCCTCAACACCATTCGGCACATGCTACACAGGCATACACGTCCCGTCCCAACCCGCCCACTCAATCGCGATCGCCAAGTAGGTCTCGGGTAGGTAGGCAACAATGACTACCTACAATAACAGAGCACTATGAAGGCGAGGACGACCAGCACTCAGCACACTCATCACATACATACTCAGCTCATTTTCACTCAATGACTTCAACTCCAACAGAGAATTCCTGTAACTCCGCACAACGTGTAGTGAACGTCACTAACACACCAATTTTGTTGCCAACCGTCTCACTTAAAATAGCAGACGTACATGGTCAATTTCACTCAGCACGAGCCCTATTAGACTGTGTAAGTATGCTGACTCTTTGTTCTCAGCGCATGGCCAGAATTTTAAATTTACCATTAAAACATACATCTCTAAAAATCGCAGGAGTTGGAAATCAGCACACACAAGACTCAAAGGCATCAATCACAATTGTATGCCGACCTACACACCGTGACACACCTACGATCACGGCCACAGCCCATATATTGAAGAACGTAACTGGGTACCTACCGTTAGAAAAGCTTCCAGATCTCGCTCAGTTAACAGGTCACCCACCGATTCCTCTTGCTGATCGAGAATATCACACACCAGCTCCGGTTGATCTAATACTAGGATCTGACGTTCTTGGTCAAGTGTTAGACGGAACCAAGGTTTCGCTCGGCCCTGGCAAGCCCATAGCCTTCGGCACGATGTTTGATTTTACATTGATAGGACCTTTCGAAAGTTTACATACCTCACCCACGAATCAGGTCAATTCAGTTCACATTGTCGGCTCTCACACGGACTCAGAGCATTCCACTCATGACATTCACAAAAGTCTTGAGAGGTTTTGGGAATCCGAGGAACCCCAAACCTACAAGCATACCAGCCCATTAGAGGAACAGTGTGAGGACATTTTCCGCACTACAACTACTCGTGAACCATCAGGTCAATATATGGTTACACTGCCCTTTCTGCACAACGCGCCGACATTAGGTTCCACTCATGCTATTGCGCTACGCAGGTTTCTCAATTTAGAGAAGAAGCTGCTAGCGAACCCGCCCTTCCGCTCGAAATACGTAGAATTCATGTCAGATTACATAAAATTGGGACATATGTCGCCGTGTCACCCCAATACCTTTGCTCATAAATCCCATTACTATATCCCACATCATGGCATATTCAAGCCAGGATCAGAAAAGTTACGCTGCGTCTTTGACGGAAGTTGTAAAAGCTCAAATGGCGTCAATTTAAATGATTGTCTTCATACAGGTCCAGCTCTTCAACAAGATATTGTTGACATTATCATGTCCTTCAGGATCCACTCACAAGTTTTCAGCACAGACATCCGAATGATGTTCAGAAATATACTCATTCACCCAGAGCAAAGACCTTTTCAACTCATTCTTTGGCGGTCTTCACCCGACCAGCCCCTGCTCACGTATGCCCTTAATACCGTCACATATGGATTAAGGTCCAGCCCATACCATGCCATCCGCACTTTACTCCAATTGGCTGATGACGAAGGTCATCGCTACCCCCACGCTGCTCAGGTCCTCCGCAAATCAATATTTGTGGACGACATTCTCTCAGGTGCAGATTCTGTGGAATCTGCTCAGTCGCTCCAAAACGATCTGATCGAGTTACTCGCCCTAGGTGGCTTCCAGCTCAGTAAATGGACCTCCAACTCGCCTCAGCTCCTTGAACGGTTCCCAGATGACCAGTGTGACATGCCCAAGGACTTTGACTTCAGTCCCGACTCTAATTCCATTAAGGTTCTGGGAATACAGTGGATTCCTCAAACTGATGAGTTCACTTATCGCATTTCTCTGCCCACTCATGCTCAAGTCACAAAGCGCTCCATTCTCAGTACAGTAGCATCTCTCTATGACCCCAATGGCTGGGTTACTCCAGTCATCTTCCGCGCAAAGATTCTTCTGCAGAAGCTTTGGCTTCTGAAAATAGGATGGGATGAGCCTATCTCTGAATAGCTGGGTCCGTTAGCTCATCCAGTTTAGTTTTTCGGAAGAAAGGATGCCACTTGCCACAATTGTTTATTGGACCAATATCTACCGATAAAGATCGGTAGCCTTCGGGAGCCTCTTCAATTTGGGGGGGGAGGGGGGTTCAAAGATGCACTGCGCCAAGCGTAATTTAAAAAAATTAAACTGTCTGAGTTTGTCAACTACATCAAGATGGGTGTCTTTTTCAGGTAAATTAAGGACGTAGAATTCATTTCTGGCATAAAAAATTGTTAAATAAAAAATATTTTAAGTAGTTTCTTGGAAATTTTTACATAGATTAAATTTTATGAAATACTTTTTCCTTTCAGGCGCCACCAAAAAAAAACCTCAGGTTTTTTTTAAGTAACAAAAAATACGTTACGAAAGCCTATTTTATGCAGATAAATAAAAATATAAGTTTTATTGGATTTTTAAAGAAAAAAACCGGAAATAAAATAAAACAATGTCGGTGAGCTCTTATTTTACTACTACTTATTAACTAACCTGATAAAAGTATATTTATGTATAGTGTATTTATAAAAGTATATATATGCATAAAAACTATAAACACGTAAAAAATGCTTTTCTATGGTTCTTAACTATTTAATTATCATTTTCATTTTTTGTAGCTTCTACCGCAGTGGTACAATTCGGTACATATTAAATTTATTTTAACACAGTTGCATCTTTTTTGCATCCTACTTTGCATTGACACCTTGTTATTTCGAAGCAAATGCTGTCCGCAGCTGGGTTGTCAGACCAGTGGGGTATCTATTGGCTAATTTTCTGCTTCCAGCCCCAATCGGGGGGACTAGGCAGAATTTGTTGTAGCACTAAAGCCTGGCCCCACTCATGAACTCCCTGGCAAGCTGCGCGTATAATATGCTGACAAAGGGCCGCTTCTGTTGGTGGTAAATTTTCAATTTGCCGATCTGTTTTTGTAAAAAGATATTAATGTTTTAGTTAGTACTCAGTGATTGGCTAGCATACCTATCATACATGGCTATGACAAACTTATGTAGCACAATCTCTGCCTCATTTATATTGCTATCTTTAAGATCCTTAAACCCTTTAGTGGCAAAAGAGAATGAATTACATGTTCAAAAGCACTTTTCTTTCCCCTGCCGTTAAAAAACGATACTGTATCGCATCCACTAAGTTCGTGAAACACAGGCAAGACCTCCGCTCTTTCAGAACCTTTAAACAAAATAAATTGTCTTATGCACACTCACGCTATTAAACTGATTATTTATATATTATACATTCTTGACTATTAAAAGAAACGCTCATACCTAGAGCTGATTCAATCTAGAGGCATGCCAAGAAATTGTGGTTTTTCCCCGTTACCACATGAACCCATAATACCTCTAATCTTGGCAATTTCAGTACACATGCCAGAGCGATAACTACCACATCGGTGTTTGCTGTGCATTAACTTCGTATGACCCTGGTCTACTGTATCCGCCAAGTGAACCATCATTCGCGTGTCAGACGCTTCAAGTTAAATGGCTCCAATTTTGGCAGTTCACGAGCAACATTGGAAAGAACAGATTACCCTTCGCTACATAAATTTCTTTATTGATGGGCAAGTCCATCGGGTGATATTTGGACGACAGGAGTCCAAACAGCTCTTCTTTATTCGTGTCACCCTGGAGAAAATATAACGCGCAGTTTGCCAGGGAGTTCATGAGTGGGGCCAGGCTTTAGTGCTGCAACAAATTCTGCCTAGTCCCCCCACTGGTCTGACAACCCAGCTGCGGACAGCATTTGCCTCGAGATAACAAGGTGTCAATGCAAAGTAGGATGCAAAAAAGATGCAACTGTGCTAAAATAAATTTAACCCCCACTTCATTCTGGACTTATCTGGGTCTAGAATCCCCTCAAATACCAAAAGTCCAGCTAAATCAACGTACAACGTGCAGCCACCGTGCTTCGAGTATCTACGTTTCATCAACCCCTTTTTTTAACCCAAACAACTGCAATATTATATTTTACACACACACCCACACACTTTACTATGGTATCCGATAATTACATAATCATTTATCTAATTAAAAATATAACGTCGCGCGCAACTTACGAAGCTATGAAAGTGTTATTCGTTAAACGTCTTACGGAATGTCGAATCAAAAGTGGTTTTACATAGTGATTTAGTCATTAATGTGTTTCGTTTTCCCTTGGATTTTCAATGGCAATAATAGCCTTGAACTATAGCTGAGTTCCAGAATACAGCTAAGTGGTATCATTTAACAAATATCTAGTACATTAGTTTTTCTTGAATACTTTATTTTCCTTTGTTGAATTATGATATATATTGTTTTGAGCATAACCGTTGTCCTAATCTACTAGACGATCACACAAATAAATCACGGCCAATGATTTAATTTGTAATTAATAAACTGATGTACTCCTCAAGTATGTCACAATAACGTAGGAGACGCAGAGAGGTATATATGCATTACTATTACCTCATTCTACGGATGGTACCGCTTCCAGCGGTCATCTTTTAATTATTAAATAAATACATACTAAGTACTGTAAGTACATATGACTGTACATAACACATATGTATATACATATATAAGCAGGATATTTATTTCACTTACAGAAGATAGGACTAGTCCAGAACCTATTTGTTAAAGATTGGTACTCGTGACCAGGAACACAATTGTCTTCTTACAGCAGTACTTACTTACTTCACACCTAGAACTATTTGTTATAGATAGTAGAAGCTGCAAAAAATTAAAATGATAATTAAATAGTTAATACTCTTTTAGAACCATAGAAAAGCATTTTTACGTGTTTATAGTTTTTATGCATATATATACTTTTATAAATACACTATACATAAATATACTTTTATCAGGTTAGTTAATAAGTAGTAGTAAAATAAGAGCTCACCGACATTGTTTTATTTTTTTTCCGGTTTTCTCCTTTAAAAATCCAATAAAACTTATATTTTTATTTATCTGCATAAAATAGGCTTTCGTAACGTATTTTTTGTTACTTAAAAAAACCTGAGGTTTTTTTTTGGTGGCGCCTGAAAGTAAAAAGTATTTCATAAAATTTTAATCTATGTAAAAATTTTCAAGAAACTACTTAAAATATCACAATTTTTTATGCCAGAAATGAATTCTACGTCCTTAATTTACCTGAAAAAGACACCCATCTTGATGTAGTTGTAAAACTAGGACAGTTTAATTTTTTTAAATGACGCTTGGCGCAATGCATCTTTGAACCCCCTTCCCCCCCCCAATTGAAGAGGCTCCCGAAGGCTACCGATCTTTATTGGTAGATATTGGTCCAATAAACAATTGTGGCAAGTGGCATCCTTTCTTCCGGAAAACTAAACTGGTGCCTTTTTTGGGGTCTAACAGTCTAAGCTAGAAGAAGTCCACACAGAGTGGCAACACATTTCAGAGGATCTTCCTCAGCTCTCAAACCTCCGTTTACCTCGACACATTTGTAAGTATAAGCCCACGTCTACTTACTCACTTCACGGGTTCGCGGACGCATCAGAGGCTGGCTTTGGTGCCGTTATCTACCTTCATGAGCGCAATACCACTGGACATGTCAATGTACACCTAATCATTGGCAAGTCCAAGGTCGCACCCATTAAGACTCGCCTCTCAATCCCGAAATTGGAGTTGTCAGCCGCGACTCTTTTATCTCAGCTCATGACTCGAGTGTCAGCCCAACTGTCAGCTCATATACCCATTCAAACACACACATGCTGGTCAGATAGCACAATAGTTTTGGCATGGCTCAATACCCCACCTCACCGATTACAGACTTTCGAGGCCAATCGAGTGGCTAAGATCACAGCTACTTCAACTAGCAATACGTGGAGGCATGTGCCCACGAACCTCAACCCTGCTGACTGTGCAAGCAGAGGCATGTCTGCCCAGTCTCTCTCACTTCATGACCTTTGGTGGTCACCCAGTTGGCTCAAAGAACCTACCTGCACTTGGCCCAAGATGCCACCCGCTCTAGGCTATCATGCTCTCCCAGGCCTTAAGCCCAAAAAGGTACCAGCACACATAGCAGTCCCAGATATCGATCTGGACTTGCTCACTCGCTACAGCTCACTTGACAAGCTCGTCGGAGTGACGGCTTGTATTCAAAGGTTCATATTCAATTGTCGGCACAGCCCAGATGCACGGCGCTCTGGTCCGTTGACAGCTAATGAACGCAGGGACGCTCTGTTGCACTGGGTCCGCTCTGTTCAGCACAATGAGTTTGCTGAAGACATTAATCGTATCCAGACTGATAAAGTTTGTCCCGTTCGGCTCCAGCGCCTCTCGCCCTTCATAAAGGACGGCCTCTTGAGAGTCGGTGGTCGTCTCTCTCACGCGTCAATTAGGTATGACGCTCAACACCCACTCATTCTACCCAGCTCAAGTCCGCTCGTAGATCTCATCATAGACCACTATCACAAAATACACTGCCACCCTGGAGCTGACACATTACACGCCATATTACGCCAGCAGTACTGGATTCTGTCCGCTCGTCGTATTATTAGACACCGCGTGTTTAAATGTATTAGATGTTTTCGGTGCCGCGCTCAGCCCAAGGCTCCGCTCATGGCTGATCTTCCAGTAGACAGAGTTACTCCTCAGCCAGTTTTTAGTCACGTCACGACGGACTTTGCTGGCCACTTCTTCGTTAAATCCAGCACGTTGCGGAACGCGAAACTCATAAAGGCGTACTTTTGTATTTTCGTTTGCCTCGCAACAAAGGCGGTTCATTTGGAACCAGTCTCTGCACTCACAACGGAAGCGTTCTTTGCGGCATTGCAACGTTTTATCTCACGTCGCGGTACTCCAGTTCTCATTCGCTCAGACTGCGGCACAAACTATGTAGGTGCTAGGAATCAGCTCATTGAAGTTCAGAACTTCCTCAGGTCAAACAATGATGCAATCACTCACAAGCTCGCGAATCAGCACATAACTTGGTTACTGAACCCGCCTAAAGGGCCTTGGTTCGGCGCTCTGCACGAAATAAACGTAAAATCCACCAAGCAACTACTTTATCGCGTGATAGGTGAACAGCACCTCACTTTTGAGGAATTCTCTACCCTTTTGGCTCGAATTGAGGCTGTACTCAACTCAAGACCCCTCTGCCCAATTTCATCCGACCCTACGGACTTTGAACCTCTCACGGCCGGACATTTCATTATTGGTCATCCGCTCACCGCTTTACCTGAGCAGTCTTTTGACGACAGACCCATATCTGCTCTTAAACGCTTTCAGCTCATTCAAGCGCTCTCTCAGCGCTTTTGGACTCTCTGGTCCAGATCCTACCTCCATACCCTGCAAACCCGCTCCAAATGGCTCTCCCCTTCTTCCCCTCCTCAAGTGGGTGAACTGGTCCTCATCAAAGAGGATGACCTGCCTCCGCTCCAATGGAAGTTGGGGAGAATTCTCCGCACGATACCTGACAAGGATGGAGTGATCCGAGTTGTGGATCTGGACACAGCCCATGGAAATCTGCGACGACCTGTGTTCAAGATAGCCAGGCTGCCATTGGATTCAGCTCAAGAGGAGTCGCAGCCCCGGCCCCCCCAGGATGTTCACGCCACAGCGTGACGCGTGATCCGCGCGCGCATGCGCCGGATGACTAATTTCGCAACACAGCGCTGGCGCCACCTCGCACGCCAGTGACCGCCCCTCTTCCGCGCGGGACATCGTCCGAACCACACGTGTGCACACTCGCGCCGCCGACACAACCAATATCGCGTACCTACCAGTGTTGTGTTCACGTTATATACCAGTGTTGTGTTCACATTACTCCAAGACAATCCTGCACATTCCTGCCCAAGGCGCCAGCTCCATCAGCCCAACAAGGAGGGACGCCACGCGGCGCATTTGTCGGCCCATCCCCAATCATCATCAAAGGTCAGTCAGTTTACCCACAATTCTCCAATCAATACTCAAATCCCATCAGCTCTGCATTCCTGTAACCTCGCCGTTACAATCCACATTACACAATTTGACCCGTCAACACTAAAAATGTAAAATAATAAACTTTTAACAAAAAATAGTAACCGGCTTTAAATGTAACTGCAGCCATTCGCAAAAAAGTTGAAAATAATTATAAAATGACCGATGGTACTGAAATAACACTTTTTCCGACTTCTTTGTTCCTGAAAAATATGTTCTTTAAAAGTGATCGCGTTCCCTTGGTTATAGCAACACAGAAACCAATATAAGAGCGCCGACTTCTAAAGAACATATTTTTTAGGAAGAAAGAAGGCGGAAAAAGTGTTATTTCGGTACCATCTGTCATTTTATAATTATTTTAAGCTTTTTAGCGAATGGCTGCAGTTACATTTGAAGTCCGTCACTATTTTTTTGTTAGGTTTATTTATGTTTTACATTTAGTTTTATCCGTAAATGTAAGATCAATCATTCCTTAATAAAGTTGGGATTATTCTTATGCTTGCAAACCCTTTTATCTAAAAATGGCGCCACGGCCGTGACATTTGAAAACAAAATTGTAAAATTAATAATTTTTTGCAAAAATGGTTAAAGCATGCAGCGTGAAGGGCTGCAGAAGCCAAATTTTTGGGAATTGTGGGATATCGTTTCATAGGTAAGGCATAATTACAACGTTTTCTCGGAGAAATGATACATGTTTACATTGATACCGCTAGAGTAACCATGATATTGGGTTTTACATTACAGTCTTCCAAAAACTGAAAATATCCGAAGAAAATGGTTAGAAGTTTTAGGAAACGAAGTAAAGTGCAAAAATCCAGTAGTCTGCAGCCGCTATTTTAAAGCAGAAGATTTTAAACCAATAAAATAAATGTTTTGAATACGGTTTTTACTACCTACGAGGTCTCAATCAATTATTTTTAAATATGGTTACCCTACTTAGACAGAGATGAAATTATCTAGTATGACTTCTCGTTCTTCACGTTTTTTGAAACAAGTACTCAGTCCGGTTAGGGTATAGGTTCATGGTCATATTATATGTCAAATATCTATTTTTATAATTCGACCACGGGCCCTAATCAAGGAACAAAATATTTCGGACACGTATTTTGACTTTTTTTTTTTTTGGGAAAATGATACATGACATTTCTCCCCCTCCTCTCCTCTCCTACCCCGGCCTTCTCCTCTAGATCAAGAACAAGACGCCATTTTGTTTGTTTGTTGTCGTTGAGAATATCGAGAAATTGGCGTAAAAATATTTTTTCGTGCCATTTACATTAAATACTTACTGTTTCTCTGTGACATTGTGATTGTAGGAATGCGTTATGATAAGTGTTGTGTGCCGGGATGCAATAATACACGAAAGGACGTTAAATTGCATAAATTCCCAAATTCTGAGAGAAGACTCAAAAGACAAATGGAAATCACGTCTTTTGGACGATGCTTACACAGCATTATTTACTGCTAAAGAAATAACCAGTCCATCAACCAGCCAACCAGTTCATTCTGGTAAGAATGACTAGTAAGAATAAACTTGCTACCTACTTATTATGTGTAGTATTAATAGGTATCTCATTTTAACACTAATATTCATTGTTATCTTTCTATGTCCACAGAGAATTATTATCCAACAGCTGATCATAGCTATGCCAGGAAGAGGCACAATGAACATTCATATGCCGCGTCAAATCATGAACAACCTCCACAAAAAAAAAACTATTCATACCATGGGAACTTCAACAGGTACCTACCTACTTACATTTATTTTGGTCAGAGTAATTGTTGTTGGTGCTAATCTTGTTATACAGTGACAGTGGATTAACTAATCCAGGCATTTTGTATTGAAATTGTAATTGTGTTAAGTATCACAGCGATTGGTGAATATGCACATATAGGGATAAAGAATTGCATGGGGAGCAGCAGCAGGCTTTTGAGAGAGTATGTATCTCTCATTCTCTCTTACACTCTCTGTACAAAATAAGCTTACCTCCGTTCCCTGTTCTGCAATGGTATGGGTGAAGACGGACTTATGCGGCTTATGAATTATTATTATATACATTAATTTATGTGAGCTAAGCCACCTTGTTTATATTATAGTGCTGGCTGAACTGAAGATGTTAAGAATTTGTATAATTTTTAGATCACACACCATTATAAGCACTTGAGCCTGCTCAATTTGAACCGAGTGTGACTTCTATTGAAACTCCTCCAATTATGAAGAACCAAAAAGGTGTTACAAGTTTTCAACACGATTATCGATATTCAGGTATAGTTAAATTGACTTATTATATTTAAAATCTTTATACCATATTATATAGCATTATTATATTTATCATGTAGGTTTTTTCATGTGCATGTTTCTTAATTAAGAGCACTCACCCGAACTCCCCATTTTCACTGTTCCCTGATGATATAATTATTGATTAATATTATAATTAAATATTTGATTTTTACTTGTTTCTATCCTTTCAGTTCATTTATTAAGTTCGAAAATTTTAAGTTCACAATTTTTCATGCCGTCAGGTTTTTGTTTTTTTGAATATTTTTTCATTTCTTGTGGTTTATTTGTTATCTTTTGTGTATTATTGTTGCGTGTGTAAATAAATAAATTATAATTTATTAACAATTTTCAATTATTTTCAGAACCCTCAACATCAAAATCATTGGAAATAACAGTCAGACTGGCAAATTTTAGCTGGTGTAATGTCATTCATTAAGAGTATGCCAAAACAAAAACCAGTTCCGGGCGTGGCTTATTCTTGTTACGTTTGCGCGCGGGGGGAAATTCGTCCCGGTCTCTAAGCTCGCGTCACCATAGCAAAAATACGAATAGAGTGGACGAGGCAGGGTCAAAAGTAATACGTATTTTATTTTATCTAATTTATTAGTGTATTTCGATCATCGTCATTGATCCTACTTGCTATCACGTCGGGACGTAAATTTATTATGGTCGGCTAAAAGTGGTTTTTTGAGTGTTTGATTTATCAGTTGACCCTCGGAACATTTCAGACACTCCTTTAGAGATACATAATAATATCGTGACGGTTAATTGTCACCATTACCCATTCTTTAAATATTTTTCGCCCGTTGAGCTGGTTTTACACTTGCGGGAAAATAAATTGGACCACAAATTTCTTTACAAACAATTTTTACTAAAGTTGTTATTACAAAAAGTGGAAACTAACAAATATACTCAGAAGGAATGCACCACGTCACTATCTATCTCACTGTAGCCTATATCAATTATGCCTCTCTCATTCAACTACGTTTAACTGCCGTTATTTAAGACAATTTGCAAAACTAACATAGAACATTTTTTTTCAGGGTGTGGTGTCGAACTAACCTAATTACAAAAAATTGCTCATAAATTGGGTTTTTATTTTTTCTTTCTGATGTTACAGCATTTCAAGGTTTATTTTTGACTTTATCAATAGCGGGACTATTCAGAGTTGCGCAACAAAAGTTTTATTTTTAGAATTTAGAACTGGTAAGCTTTGACTCTCAAAAATCTGTTCGAATTTATAAAAGTACCATCAACTCGAAGACTATCTACTTTTTGCTGAGGTCATAATTTGATATTCTGGTCAGTCATGAGCTGGCCTACCAGCCTTCCAAGGGAAAGCGTTGACTTTTGGGACACCTGTTTACCCTTGGGAGAAATCGCCAAGTGTTTAAAATATAGAAATTTATTTGTATCATAGTTTGAAATGTTCAGGTCACTTTACGCAAAATGAAAAAATAAAACTCTTTTAGGATTAATTTGTTGTCCCTATGTTTGTCTGTTTGTCCGTTTGTCTAGGCAATTTTTCTGGGTAAAATCAATAAATGCTAATATTTACAGCCCTGTAAAACATACATATTATAACGTTTTTATGGCCTTTTATTTAACTTTTTCATACAAATTTTCTCCTTATGAAAATATAGAGATCAACACTTGACATAATATTTTGCATTTGAAAGAAAGCACAGAAAGGAACTGTAGAACAAATAATGTAAAAAATATAAAAACCATATCGTTCTATTCTAAAGGGATTAATAATTTACTGTTTGTTCAATGTGGCGATAGCTTTGTTTATTATAACTTTTTTCTTTGTTACAAAGATAACAAATATTTTCATACAAGGTTTTCCTTAAGGGCTATTTCTCTGAATTTGTAACAAAATATTAAGAAATAATTATAACGGTAAAGTACAACTTTTAGCTAAGACAATTTATTGTTAAAAGTTTGCTATATGCATAAACATATTTTAATGATATTATGGTATCTTCAAAATAATTGGGTTTTCCATAAGCGTGATATCAGATTATTTAAGGAATTTACGGCTGGTATCACGACGACGGATAAGCCAATTATTTTATTACTATTGTTATATAATTAAAAATATGTTTATGCATACCGCAGACTTTTAACTATAAGTTTTCTTAACAAAAAGTTGTATTTTTACTTATTGAAATTGTATTTCTCATCAAGAAGTGCAAGATGACAAGATATTCAAAATAAGTTAATTGAATTTGTGAAATGGTTTCAGGTAAAAACAGTTTTCCATGAAACGGTAACTGTTTATACTTAGCAAAGTGTGTAAACTTAGTCATCTTAACATGAACGACGCCTGTATTTCTCTCTTTTTTATTTCCAGTATAGATAAAAATATACAAACTTGTTAAACTTTGCGTAAAAACGAGGCAATATTGACGATATCCTGACAGCTATTATGATGGTGTTTTATCAAATTTTGCTTTTTGGGCTGTATAGAGACGTAGTTAGATGTCACTAGAATATACTCATCAAAAAAGATATAAGGAAAATAAGCTGTAGACTTCACATTCGGTTTACACCTATTGTATGAATTTTAAGAAAAATACAGGGGTAAAGGAACCTCTTCAGGAAAACCTTATATTAAACTATTTGTTATCTTAGTAAAAAATAATTAAAGGAAAAAAATAAACAAAGCTATCGCCACATTGAACAGTAGATAATTAATCCCTTTAGAATAGAACAACATGGTTTTCATATTTTTTACATTATTTGTTCAACAATTCCTTTCTGTGTTGACTTTTAAATGCAAAATATTATCTCAAGTGTTCATCCCTACATTTTCATAGTGAGAAAATTTGTATGAAAAACGTAAAATAAAAGGCCATAAAAACGTCAAAAGTACAGCTCTATAGAGGGCCGTTAATATTGGTATTTATTAATTTTACCCAGAAAAAATTGTCTAGACAAACGGACAGACAGACAAACATAGGGATAACAAATTAATCCTAAAAGAGTTTCATTTTTTTCATTTTGCGTAACAGGACCTGAATATGTACCGACAGGATTATCTACGATCTAATAATTTTGCCATGCACTGTAAATATTTCAAGATAAATTTCTATATTTTAAATACTTGGCGATTTATCCCAAGTAAGTGTACCTATATAATTCGCAAAAACTTCACTTATTGGACCTGAAATGGTGAGCCAATACTAGAGGGTAATTTCACGAAAAGGTCATTGACCGTTGTTAAAGATCTCAGTAAGTATAAGTAAATTAATTTGGGTTTCAATAACGATCACAAAATTATTCTTTTAGAGTAACATATATTATTTTCCCGCATAAAAGTATGAATTCATTCGTTTTGTTGTTATGACTATGGCACGATGTAGCTAAATCACTCATACGCATATTTTGTTGAGTTTTTAACGGCAGAAATATGATGCTCCTCGAAATATTACTTTATAAAATTAATTTCAATGTTTTTTGAAGTATTTTTGGGAGATATTTATAGCTTGCAAAAAAGGGCACAGGTTCCACGTCTTACGGGCGCCAACGCTAGGCGTAGACTGACAATATCTTGCTGCCGCTGACTGCATCAGTGAATTTACGTATTTTTGGAAAAAGGGGGTGCTTTTTTTGACCCGAATAACGTGGTATTTGGAAAATGAATAGATATCATTCACACTAATTTTATTTAAAAAAAACCAACAAAATCGCGAAAGCGATACCTGAAACAAAATCGATAAGAAGTGTGCAATAGAGGGTTACAAAAAAATTCATTGACAGTACAAATATGAATCGATTAACGTGGTTTGTGGAAAATGAATACCTTAAAGTTCAACCAAAAACATGTATTTTTTTTATGGCTATACGTAACCTAATTATTGCAACAAAATCATCCGAAAGCTGACATTTTATTTCTGTTTGTATTTTCGTTCCCCTTAACAAAATATTAAGAGGTGCAGATGTATTTCGTTTGGAAAATGTCAAAAACTTGCAGCATATGCAAGCAAAAGCTTTACTTAAATATAAAATAAATAAATTCAAAAGGTAATAAAATAGATAGATTTGTTTTATTTCGTATCTAATTTTGTTTCACTTAAGGACTAAAATGCACAAAAGAAGGAAAAATCGTAAGGTTTTCCAACTTTTGTGCAATTTTAGTCCTATGAAAACCGAAAGGTCTGCCTCCCTACTTTTTTTTTTAATATGGCTGTTTAGAGTTGGTGTCTTGGCCTACACAATAAGATGTGAATAATAAAAAAAGTGATATATCGTTTTCCCCCAGCCAATCAGGAGGCAGAAGACGTGTCTGAGGTTAACTACAGGCGAGAGGGCTATCTGATACGTAGTATCCCTCTATAATTTGTGAATTCGACTAACGACGACCACAAGTGGGTCGAAATATATAAGGTCTTTCAATTTAAATGGAAAGTAAGTTATTTAGGAGGTGATTCAGTATCGTTAATACATCACATTCCACTGCAAAGTATTTTTTACGCGAACTTTTGCTAATTCATAATTTGTTTTTTAAATAATTAAAAGCTAAAAAGGCTTTAAAATAATATTTATTCAATTAAATATTTCTGATCAATGATAGACGAGTAATTTATAAAAAAAATACGTGCCCTGAATTCCCATAATCTCAGAGTTAAAAGGTCTTAAGTGGAAAGAAAACCTTTTTTATTTTGTATTTTTAAAATATTGATGTGTTTTACTTGAAAAAAAATTATCATTTTTGACCCCTAGTTGATAGGCATTATTTGTTGGAAATGATCCCTAGTATAATCTCTTTAAAGGAATAGGTCGAATTACTAAGCACCCTGTATATTACCTATATTATGATGTCCTTTGTCTTTTGTTGTAGATTCATGCTTCTTTCCACAAACATATTTTTTTACCACAGTTAGTAGTCATCAATAAAGTATATTTTAAGATGTGGAGGGAAAAATTATTTTGCTCCAGGGGGTTGGAAGCGAGGGGGTAAAGTATGCTACTGCTGCACCTCAAATAGAAAAATATTACGGTTCCAGTTATGTTACTAGGACATACATATGTGGCATCATTTTCATAAAAATACAGAGACCGACAATTCATTTCTGTGACATTTTAGAACCATTTTCTTACAAAAAGTGGTCAAATTCAACAAAAAAATGAATCTTCAGTTTTTTTTTTTCTATTTAACTGTAAATAATTCAAAAAATTACAGGTTTGTATGAATGAAAAAAATACAGTTAGAAGGTATAGTTCACCTGCTTTAAGAATGTGCTTATATGTGGCATCATTTTCATAAAAATACAGAGACCGACAATTCATTTCTGTGACATTTTAGAACCATTTTCTTACAAAAAGTGGTCAAATTCAACAAAAAAATGAATACTCTTCAGTTTTTTTTTCTATTTAACTGTAAATAATTCAAAAAATTACAGGTTTATATGGATGAAAAAAATACAGTTAGAAAGTATAGTTCACCTGCTTTAAGAATATATGTATATCATGGGTACTTATCATACAATTACTGTAAACGAAAAAAATTGGAAACAATATGCAGCATCGAAAACAACAAGCTGAGTTGCCACTCAGCCATGAGCGCTCTAGATACAAATACAGTGGACTGCTGATCACTGCTGAAACCGTTGCCATTATGGAATGCGCCAGTATGGTACTTTCAAGGTCGGATATAAACAAGAAAATGGCCAAGCAGCACTTTTTGCGCTTAAAAATCCAGTGAATAAATCGGCTCTGATAAGAGTGTAAAAATATGCTCAATAAGCTAGGTGAAAAAACTGAAATAATAGTAGCATGGGTCCCAGGGCATGCAGGCATTGAAGGTAACGAAAAAGCAGACAAATTAGCTAGAGAAGGTGCTGAGGACAGGTTCATAGGACCGGAACCTAGGCTTCCTATTCCTGCAAACATCACCAACAAGGTAATAAGATGGCTTCAGAAGAATCAGCAGATGTATGGAGGAACATCGAGGGCTGCCGACAGTGGAAAATGTTTCTCTCGACTATAGTCTACAAAAAAGTAAGGTATATTCTTAACCTAAGCAGAGTCAACCTAGGTTTGTTGGTAGGTATTCTACCTGGCCACTGCGGCTGAACAGACATCTGTCAATAGTGAAGGTACAGGAGGATCCCTCGTGTCCGCACTGCTGTGAGGAGGATACGAGTAAACATTAAATAGGAAAACCTAAGATGGAGATACTTGGTGATGACCACATCAAGGATCTCAAGTATCTTGAGTACTCAGATATACTTAGAATTATTAAAAGAAGCGGAAGATTTGAGGAGGGAATGCCCCTGGGACATAAGGACACCAAAGCTCTAATCTAAGCAATGGGAATTAGATGGAATAGCTCCAAATAGAGAGCCGACCATCCACCTGAGACAAGCAGGCGTCCCACCTGAACATCATCATCGCTGCTGATCAGTATGAATATCGACTCTATTGCTATAGAAACATGGTGCATTTAGCCGAACGCCAATTGTGATATACAATTCCTACTTATAATAAAAATGTAATCATTATTTTCAATTTTCAACAGTCTCCCGTAGAGATGAAATAGTTAGTGATTTGGCCGGATCCCGGATAGTCGGATATTCAGCGAGGCCGGATAGCCGGATAGGCCAGACACTGGATAGTAACCGGATATCCGTTTCATCTCTAGTCTCCTGCACAATAACAAAGTGCAGTACATTTAAGAGCAGCTTTTGTGCACTTGCACTGCCCAGTACATTATCTTTTACAATTACACCTAATCAGTTCGGAGCACGAAGAGGATGCTTCAGGGAGAGTAGTCCAAAGAGGCTGCCACAACCCCTGTTCTTTGATCCAGCCCCAATCGGAACTCTTCGAATTATTTACAGTTAAATAGAAAAACAAAGAGAAGAGTTTTTAATTTTTTTGCTGAAATTAACCCCATTTTGTAAGAAGATGTTTATAAAATGTCTGTGTCTGTTTTATATATGAAAATGATGCCACATATGTCCCAGTAGCATAGCTGGACTGGAATATTTTTCTGTTTGAGGCAAGGTGGTAGCATACTTCAGCCCATCGCTTCCTGCCCCCTAGAGCAAATAAATTTTCCCTCCACATCTTAAAATACAATTTTAGGATGACTACTAACTGTGGTAAAAAATATTTTTTTTTTGGAAGAAGGGAACAATCTTTGCAGTAAATAACTACACTATACAAGTCAATGCTGGCAAAAGCAATTTTATGGTTTGCTTACATCTTTCCTGATTGTTTACAAATAATACTTAAAATGATTGAGCTCAACTCTTACTTGGCATCCCACAAACATCTTTCTATACCCCCTACTACTTTCTATTCTGCTTACTGGCGCAGGTTTGTCCCCTTCACCTGAAAAGGAACCTGGCTCATGTAGTCCTTTTTAGCCCTACACGCCAACTACAGATATATGATGTTGGGACATGGACATCACTGAGCCTTCCTACTAACTGATCAAATAATATAAACTTACACCAGTTTTCTTGTGAAGAATCTCTTTGACCATTCCGTCCATGGTCCGTTCTCTTTCCTCATGGTAACTTCGTTGCTGTTCAAGAATAGTCTCCATGTTTATTTCTTTTACTAACCGTTATTATGTGATTTCCCTAGATAAAACTGTGATTATGTACAATTACGGAATAAAATAATCGATTAAAATAACGCACTACAAACGAGCGACACGCACGTTTGTTTTGGGTTTTGGCATTTGTTTCTTTTTATAAGGCAAAGGGATCCAAGCCCGTACAGCCGTGTCTTAAACATATTGAGGCGTTTTTTAATTCAATATTTCCACTTCTTTTCGTTAACAAATTCCATTTTTATTTGTAGTTATGACGTAATTTGACAGATTGATTTGCAGTTTTGTGAGTGACCACGCAAACTCATTGGCGTATCTAGATTTTTTTCTAGCAAAGGTACAATTTTCATGTACCTTAATTAACAATTGTACAAAGTAATTGATTAATTTAAGATTAATAATAATAATTGTGACAATTGTGTCAAACCAAACATACAATTGAATTACATATATCAAATATTACAAATATACCCACTAATATTATTTTACAAATATAGTAAAATAATAAAAAAGAGCTATGTGAAGCCCAAGTGGTAAGCTTCGGTTTTCGGCCTGTAACTCTGCATAAATAAAATTAAACAAAATCATCAAAAATCTTCGGGCATGGTTTAACCACGATTATTCTAAAATTATGATGTCAAGTGCAATAAGATTGCTGACCAGCTGCTGAGAACACTAAACCAAATGAGTCGGTTCGTTTGTTCGATGCATAGCCCTGCGGTGCTCAAATAGTGAATAGTCCTGCGACGTATTTAATTTTTGATATTTTTAATTTACTATTTCTTTTTGTATGAAAGATTGGATCAAGGGAATCAATTCAATCATGTGTGTCGGACGATTCTGTGTAATGCCCGTTTTCTGGCATTTATCAGCGAGGCTAAATAAGCCGATATGGGAGTTGCAAAATCTCCCGCACAAGGTGCATTTAAATACGCCTTCGGGGCGCAAGGTCGAGGTGATTCCTCATTTCGCGTTTGTTACCCAACAGGCTGAACCACGATTGGTCATGCAACGTGCGTTCTTCCTGATATGGTCTCTCCAGGCGTCTCTGTCCACGGTGGTGACATTCCCCCAGCCCTCATGATATATAAATCAAAAGTCACCATATCTCTCTTGACGCAGCAGAGGTCTGCTCACGTCTCTCTTGGCATCCGTGACGATAGCCGAGCAGGGTTCATGCGTTGCACATGTTCCAGCCAACGCAAGAATAAGAATAAGAATAAGAATATATTTATTTAAAATTTATCGAAAAAGGCGTTACTTTGCGGAAGTCCAAAATGAATTTGTGGATATATTAATAATTTGCAATATTCCGCTAAACACTCTTACCATGCTATTCAAAATGCATACTCAAGCAAAGCCCGCCCTCCCGCATAAAACATGCACAATCAAAGCAAGCAGTACGAGCACAAAATAAAGCAATCTTAAATAACAAGTAAGAAAACTTATCGACACATGTTTCGCCTCTAAACGAGGCATCCTCGGGTGCGTAGCTGTGTACCTTTCATTCATAATGTCTCGAAGGCAAACAAATTGTGATAATTTTGTATTTTGTATAATTTGTATTATATTTTGTCTGACACAGGGTTCTACAGCTTCAGCCTATGACTTCTATATTGTAGTAATTTACCATGTTTTTAGGGTTCTGTAGTCTGTACCCGTATTGTGTGTTGGTACGGAACCATTATTGCGTGAGTCCGATTGGCACTTACTTGCCCAAATTATTTTTTATAATTAATGCGCTACATTTGGCCACTAATATGCCTGATGAAAAGCTTCGACCTAGGAGGAAGTGCATAGAAAAGTGGGAGATTGAAAGTAAGCGAAGCGTTAATCAGTCTGTTACCACTCTTCCGGTATGACTTCTCATGACGCCGTCATGCTGGAACATGACTAGTCTTACAGTATGACTTCTCATGCTGCCGTCATGCCGGAACATGACGAGTCTTCTGGTATGACTTCTCATGCTGCCATCATGCCGGAACATGACGAGTCTTTCGGTATGACTTCTCATGTCACTGTCATGCCGGAACATGACGAGTCTTCCGGTATGATTTCTCATGTCGCTGTCATGCTGGAACATGACGAATCTTCCGGTATGACCTTCGAAGGCAACCTGTGGAACGCGTAATGGATTACGTCAGCTTTTTTCTGTTCCCATAGGTACTGTACATATTATGATACTATCTTATCTTCAGCCTTGCAGGAGTTGCAGGTGATCATACATTTTTTGAAACCATAACGTCGTCGTGTCACTGAACGGCTATAGCTACTGAACGCACCAACACCATTCAAGCAGAACACTTCCATCCCCATCACAGAAACGATCTACACGCTATGAATCAGCCTTGCAGGTTGCAGGCGGTGGTTATCAAAAGTACGCTTATGTCTGGTACAATACAACCCATCGGAAATATCTATCTCTAGTATAAGTACCTCACTGGAATGCAATTAAATTGGAATCAAATGTATGACGTCATTTGGTCACTATAAAAACTCAAACTAAGAAAAAAATATCTTTGTTTTCTTGGTCTGTGTTTACAAATATGAACATAATTAAATACCTATCGATCTAGTTAGCTACAACAGTAGGTAGATACATACTGTGCGATACATCCCAACGATCGATCGGTATCCATGTCAGTAATCAAAACAAATCGTAAACTAATGTGAACAAAAGCCATAAGAATGTGTAGATTACTCAACCAACAAAGACTCATGCACAACACAGTAAAGTAACCTTTACACAGTTACCGAGCCAGCAACTAGTAAAATGCAAAACTACCCTAACCCAAAGGAGCCCCAGGCAGGCCCAAGACACGTGAATCCGCGCGATATCTCTCTATGTTTCTACTGTGTGAATGTGTGCGTGCGTCAAAACAAGCGTGCGACACAACTATTATACTCCTAGGATACGTTTCGTAACGTGTGATTATCACTCGGAGCGATGCGAATTTTACCCTTCATCGTTCAAAAATCGACCCGAGTGAAACCGAGGGTAAACGAACTGTTACCTGACAGTTGCGCTAAGTGTTTAGAAACGCTTTCGGGGAATGTGAATATCGCACTGACAAGTGCGATTTCTAACTCTGTTTGGGTACCGTTAAAATTCGCCTGACAGTTGTCATTTCGGAGTTTTCTCGGGATTCGGACAATTTTTGAAAATAGAATTCAACATTTCCGTACGAATACGGGAAAATGTTTCGAAACTGCTTCGACAGGATTATGGCTTGCAAATGCAAAGGTTGCAATGCCATCCATATTAAAAGCAATAGGTATTTAGGTACTTTACTTAATTTATTTATTTTGATTTGAGGTTATGTATTTACTTGACGTGTGTCACTCCAGACCGTTTCAAAACGCTTTTCTCACGGGAATCACTCGCAAGCGTTTCAAAACCAGATCTTTCATTCCCTTTCTAGTATATAGCTTTGTCTCTTTCTTAAAAACGAGTGAAATTTCGCACGAAGATCACACGTTTTGAAACGTAGCCTTATTCTGAGATTATACTAGCCGTTCAGAATTTGTACTAAATACGGGTGTGTTCCGTAATACCAAAAATGATTAAAATGTGTTTTGAATTTTGTTTTAATAATCTGTAACTTGAAAACATAGGCTATGTTTCCGCTCGAACAATATCATGCGTTTTGTTGTTTTTAATACAAAACAAATAAGAAGAAAACGGGTAATTTACGGTGTAAAAATCTGCGAATTGCAAATCGCTGACATTTCGTTTCAGGTTGGTATTTTGGAAGGAAACATATTCATGAACCCATAAAAATACTGTCTTAATCAGAATAACAGCATATTATAGTTGAAATATGCTCGAATTGCAAATGATTTTGGTATTACGTTTGTATGGACAATACATTTTTCGCCGGCCTCTTAATATAACAGAATATTAAAGCCGATTCTGAAGGCTTTAATAAATTTTAGTTTCAGTGCATCAACATTTTGTTTATTGCAAAATAGTCCTTAAATGCTCGGAACAGAAGCTAAATGACTTTGAAAAAAAATAAGTTTTGACAGCACTACAACTAAAATTAAAGGCTTCAGAATCAACTACATTATATAATTTCCTAAGTTTTATAGATTTCTATTTATTTAGAGTCAGATAGCCGCTTTACCTACTTATTTATTCCTATGCTAACTTATGTTGCAGCTATCTGAGTAAATAAAACACACAAGACAAAATTCTTCATTTTCCTAAACTTAATTATATGATATTTACATACTTATTTATATGAAAAGCCTGAAATATTTTCCGAAAAACGCGGGAATCTTCGAAAATAATTGTAATGAATGACTATACCCTAAATGTCCCTAAAATCGCGTAGTTCCCGTTTCCATCGCTAGAGGCGCGTGAGTCTCGTCGTGTAGAGTATATATTTATAATATTTTTTATAGCACACCGTGCGTAAAAGGACCACTTTACGCACGCTGCGCGTGCGTAAAGTCGGCATTTTCCGCACTTGTGCTATAAAAAATTATACGAAACTCGTGCGAGAAACTTTTTCTATTATTCCTTTATTTGTATTTTATTCAAGTGTATTTTTTATTAAACTCAAGTAGGTAAACCTAACCTTTAATATTTCCTTGTGTATTTCCCCATATTATTATAACCGACCTGTAATAAGTGTATCTCTGTTACATTACATAAATAAATATATTTCATTTCATATATCATTTCATTTCTCTGTCACACGCGTTGAAAATTGTATACGCAGTCTTGCTGTTAGTGTTGGAACCTGGGACGTCTATTGGGTAGGTTGTATCTGACACAACCCGCTACCTACTGTATTTTTTTTTTTTTTTCCTCAATTTGTCCCATTTTTGGACAGGCAAAGGTATCTAAGAGACCATGATAGCCTTTTCTTTGGTGTTTTATTCTCTTCAATATGTTTATTATATTAGGCAAAAGCCTTGTCTGATACGATATTTCTGTATTTTTTTTTTGTTTCAGATGAAAGCTCTTGCTATGTGGTACAACTTTCGCTGCGTTCATGATTCAAACAAATTCTTGATTTTATTGGAAAACGTCAGCGCTGACTGTCAATCTTCCAGTGTTGCCAACTAAGTGAAATTTCCACTAAAATTGGTGGTTTAGACAATTTCTGATGGAGAAATATTGTTTTTAGTGGCTAGTGGTTTTTTTGTGGATTAGACTACTTCAGTAAGTGGAAAACAAGACACACAACCACTAAACCATTTTCTTTCATGTTTCCACTTTTTCCAGTTTTTGTGTACAACCTATATACAAAGAATTAGAAAATTTTGACATTTCATTAATTATTTTGTCGCATTTTAACGCTGATGTGGAAAGACTAAATCATTTTATATTAAATACCCACGGTGTTTGGGATATCGATGTAAATATTTTCAGGGATGATAAAGAAAGTGATTTTGAACATATTTGATTTTACTATTAGGTATGCAAAGTTTACATTTACATAGTAAACATTTTTCAGTTCTGTCTGCTTAAAAATATTCAACTGCAATAACATTTTAATAAAGCACTTTTGATACAAGATAATATTTTCATTTGAATTTAAAAATATATTATAATTATAAGCTTGAGGTTTATTTTAATTTCTTGTTTGTTTCGTTTAATTGAAGTGTATTAAGGAATTATTTTAAATAAAAATATAATTTTTAGTCATAAATAGTGTTTTAATAAAATTTCATTGCAGTTACAGCTGAAAAATGTCTGAGAAAAACTGAGAAATGTCTTTATCTCGAAAACTACTGAACTTTGCACTAGAGTAAATTCAGTCAAAAATACATCCTGTTTATAATACCAGGTGTAATAATGACGTGCTCAGAAAATTAAACCACATGCTTGAACTTTCAAACAACGCGAAGAAAATATTCACTTCTTCATTAATTTTTTTCATTGCTACTAATTATTTTCTATGGGGAAATGAACTTTTGAAATGAGTAGAGCATGTGGTTTAATTTTCTGAGCACGTCATTATTACACTCGGTATATTATTTATTTTATGACTGGCTTTATATTTTAAAATATAAAGATGTCAAAAGTTTCCTAATTCCTCACTCAGGAACTATGTATATTTCTGGGATGAAAAGAATCCTATGTTCTCCAGCCCTGTATTTTTGCTATATGCTAAATCGTTTCGGAAGTTTCAGAGTGAAAAATTAACTAAGTAACAGAGACAAAAACACACTTTCAGATTTACAATAGGTACCTGTAGGGATATATTTTACCTATATAATGAATTTCTTTATTTTGGTTAACAATATAACAAACAACTACTTAAATAACATTATTCATCTAAAATTCTAAAGATTAAAATGCTTAGAAAATAAACCGAATTAAGAAAATTGTACAATAATAATAATAATAATAACAAAATTTTTATTCATAAACTGAAAATTTA
Organism: Ypsolopha sequella; assembly: GCA_934047225.1. Taxonomy (NCBI): domain Eukaryota; kingdom Metazoa; phylum Arthropoda; class Insecta; order Lepidoptera; family Ypsolophidae; genus Ypsolopha; species Ypsolopha sequella. The sequence goes on along the minus strand of OW203990.1, from coordinate 14,431,188 downwards.
GTCTAAATCGCTGCCCTGCGGAAGGGTCCCCAAGATACAGGCGACATTACCTCGTTGTATTGCCAGGCTTAGCCTTTGGCCGAGGTACGCGCCAGCCCTAGGGTCCCTTGACGTGTATTATATTTATTATATGTATTGTATTATATTATAATAAGTTTTGTTTTCATTCTCAAATCAAAAATTTACTGGAATCTATATTTGTCTGGCAGAGGTAAAAAATTAGAAAAGTTATCTAATACTATGATTGGTGGTTTGAAGTACAGCGTTTAGTGGGCTTGGGAAAAAAAGTTGGCAACACTGCAATCGTCAGTTTGTCATTTCTACACGTTTCATATTTCGCGAAAGACCGGTGCTTAATTTATTTATCAAAATCATGGTCTTTACAAAATTGATCTATCAGTTTTTTTCGTGTACTATAGTCATTAGTTCCTTCGTAATATGCGCCCAGTCGGACGTGCCGCGGCCTCGCGGGGTTTCTCTATCTAAGGCTTCACTCTATTCGCCGACAAAGGATTTTACTTGTTTTGATGGAACGGTAACAATTCCTTTTAGTTTTGTGAACGACGATTACTGTGATTGTTTCGACGGTAGTGACGAGCCGGGGACGGCGGCTTGCTTGAACGGGGTGTTCCACTGCACGAATGCGGGCCACCGCTCGCAGAACATCCCGACGAATAGAGTAAACGACGGTGTTTGTGACTGCTGCGACGGGACCGATGAGTATGCGGTCCCGGGCACCTGCAGAAACACATGCGAGGAGCTCGGCAAAGAGGCGCGGGCTGAGGCACATAGGATGGCTGAACTCCTTAAGGCTGGAAGCCAATTAAGAATTGACCTCATAGAGAAAGGTAACAAGAAGCGAAATGAAATGGCAGAACAACTGGCCCAGTTAGAGAAGGACAAGAATGAAGCTGAAAAAATCAAGGCTGAGAAAGAAAACTTAAAGAATGAGTTAGAGGCTAAGGAGAATGAGGCTCTTAAAGTTTACAGAGAAGCAGAAGAGAGAGTCAAGCAGAAAAAGGCTGAGGAAGACCAGCTAGCCAACAGAAAGGAAGCCATTGACCATTTCACTAGATTTGACTCTGATAATGATGGCCAGCTAACTATTGAAGAGGTTCAAACAAGAAATGTCTTTGACAAGGACAAGGATGGGCAGGTTTCAGAAGATGAAGCCAGACATTTTCTTGGTGAAGGTACAGGTGTGGACTTAGAGACATTCATCTCACAAACTTGGCCTCTGTTGAAACCTCTCATCATGATGGAACAGGGTCTGTTTGTCACTCCTGGCCAATCTGTTGATGAGATGGAACAAGAAGCAGATATGGAAGAAGATGGGAGTGACCTAGACGCAGAAGACCTAGGTGAGGAGGAGGATGTAGACAATGTGGATATGGACCCACCTCAGACTGAAGAACCAGACCTTGAACAAACACAGGAGTATGACACGGAGACGCAACAACTGGTTGATGATGCTACTGAAGCCCGTCGCCAGCTCACTGATTCTGAAAGGGCTTTACGGGAAATAGATTCTAACATTAAGAGCATTAGGGAAAATCTTGAGAAAGATTATGGACCACGACAGGAGTTCGCAACTTTGGATGGACAATGTCTAGAGTATGAAGATAAGGAGTATGTTTACAAACTATGCTTCTTTCAAAAAGTTACACAAAAATCCAAGAATGGTGGTGCAGAAGTAGCTCTAGGCAATTGGGAGGAATGGGCTGGTGATGTGGATAACTTATATTCAGCCATGAAATATACAAATGGCATGGGCTGCTGGAACGGCCCCAATAGAATGACTACAGTGAACATAAATTGTGGCTTAGAAACTAAAATATTGTCTGTCACAGAACCTTTCCGTTGTGAATACAAAATGGAGGTGAACACTCCAGCAGTCTGTGATGAATCTAGACCACAACATGCGTCGCACGATGAGCTGTGAAAATTAACAGATTCCTATTTTCACACCTCTCTGTGTGATGTTACCATAATAAATAGTTACTAGTGATAAAAGATCAATTTCAAGCACTGTTAACTTTTTTCAAAAAAAGTGTGTTATGAAATGATAAAGAGTTCATGATAAAAGTGAAATGAAATTCATAATCAAGGTTTTTGAGCAATTTTCACTTGAATGCATGTAGAATAAGTAGAAAGTATTGTCATAAAAAATGTAGATGTGGTTTTTTTTTCAGTATATTTATTTATTAATTTACCAAGCATTTCTAAATAATATTTTGAAGTGAAGACTGAGGTAATTATTGATCACCCATTACATCATCAGATTATAACAGACATTCCACATTAAAGGCTGTTTAGTTCAGTAGTGGATGAATTAAAATCAATAAAGTGAACAAAATGTAAGTAATTAAATAAAAAGTTGTTTTTTCAATGTTGCATTTAATTTTGTTGCTTTTGAGTTAAGTACATAAGGGTTTTATTGCTCAGTTTGCATATTGCCAAATTAATATACATATAAGAAATGTATATTAGTTTTTGTTAGTTAATAATGATAACATCAATGATACCTATGAATTAATATTATGCAGATGGAAAATTGAGATGATGAGACGTAAATGGCAGCTACCAGAAGTGTTGAGGAATCATATTTATGACTTAGGAGACTAACCCTAACTATTAGAATATATTTGTATTGTACTTCTACATTCACAAATCTTGAAAAAATGTACAGGTGACTAAGAGTTGAGGTGAACAACACACTCATAGGTTTGCATGTATTGTTTTGTTGATTGAACCTGCACACACTTGCAGCATAGTAAAATGGTTTTACATGGGTTTTACTATGCTTGTGGTGCGGCGGTAATGGCATTTTGTAGTGTAACTCAGGAACACTCTCATGCCTTACGCTTTAGATGTAGGTGTTTACCGAAAAGAAGACAGCATTTTTTTTTGCATTGATCGGATTAAATTTCAGACAGCGTGTTTTTAATTTGTTATACCTGTTGTAGAATATAATATACTTATAAAATAGTCTAAAAGATACCTTCTAAAAAATAAGTACTTATCAAAAATAATCCCCTATATTCAAGAAAAGTGTCTGTGAGTACTGTTTGTCTTCGCTCGCGTTGAGCTACAGAGTACATTATATATTTGAGCTACCTGCACAATAATCGAAAAAAAAACAGTCATGTCCTCTTCATATAATATGGCTGTTTCCACCCAAAATCAAGTGCTGCTATCTAGGTCATCGCGTACCTATACTATTTTCAAATACAAAATGCACTTCAATCTTGGTCGAAATGGACCTGAAACGAGTTGGCTACATTCGCCTTTACAGGCAGGTATCCCTCTATAATTTGTGCAGGCAGGTCAGGCAGTGACGTAAAAAAAAAGTTTATTACAGGAAACCCAAACCCAACCAACCCGATCCAAGTGTGAGTGAGTTTATGGTTTATGTGAGCTGTCAAATTGACAGCTGGCTGCAGCTGCAGAGCTGCGTTCAGAGTTCCTTATACTGAGGTCCAGAGGGTACGGTCATCAGATCACAATAAACTAGGTACAAGTGCGCGCCAATCTTTTAGTCGCCTCTGAAGATAGCCGCACGAGGCGACGCAATAGCCGTTTTACGGTGTCAGGGGGACGTTACAGGAGCGAGAGCGCGGAGCACACACGCCTGCGTGCCGCACCACACCCCCCACTCGCCATTTAGCAGGTGTCAACACTATGCGTTACGTTAGTGTTAAGCCGGCGCCAGACATGTGTACACTTATTTGAACACTCGAGTGGACACACTGTGTGGCACGAGACTTTGTCTATGTGTTCCAAAGTTTGTACACAGCTTTGCACTTTGCCGAGCGGTATCGGTTTTTTAGCGCACATCAAAGGAATGTGTTCAAATAAGTGCGTAGCCTGCCACACTATTTGCAAAGACCAGTTGCGCGAGCGCTGTTGTACGGAATGGTTGTGTGAGACACTACGTGCTTGATCGTTCAAAATGGACTGGAGTAACGAATGCGTCCTAGAATTTATTGAGTTGCTGCAAGGGGAACCATATATATATATTTTCGATATATTTTGTTGCTCATGTAAAAAATAATTACATACACATAAATAGTATAAGCACACTGCGTCCACGAAATCGTCGTCCATCTCCTTTGTTGTCTACCAGCATACTGTGGAGAAAAGAGTTTGCGAAGCATGTGTGGCAGGTGCGCCAAATGTGTGTACAAAGTCGTCGAAGAAGTGTGCAAATAAGTGTCCACATGTCTGGCGCCGGCATTAGTGCTACGTCCGTACACTACACATGTGGGCGTTCCATGAAAAGTACATTCGAGGAAAAAAATTCCATGATTCGTTAAGTTTATCGTTGCATCTGTTTGTTTGTATTGTTTTTGTTGCCTTTATTTGTTGTTTTGTTGATTTAGTTTGTTAAAGTTTATAGTTGTTGTTATGCCTCGCGGACGTTATAGCGTTTTAAGGCGACAATGTAGGAAAATGGTGTTTATATTAATGCGTTTTATTACTATAGTTAAGATCGCATTAAAATAATAAATAAATAATGAAATAAGTAGGTACAACAAGTACACCTTCCCACTTATAGTAAACATTTAATAATCAACTGTTGATATTATTGTTTCCTTGACTGTACCTGCGCAAGCTTGCACTCGTAACTCAATCAGAGGCGACTAAAAGATTGGCGCGCACTATACCTACTATTTCCCACTATAAACACCCACGATTCGGTCATGACCCTCAGGCCTCGTAGCACAGTGTTTAATCGCGCGCGATGCCACTTAGTTGAATCACAGGTGCGAGGAGCGTGACATACTGTTTACTCGCAAAAAAACATCGTTTCACTCTCCTCGCGCTTGTGATTCAAAATTAAACACTGTGCTACGAGTGTAAGAAACGTTAAAAATCGTGGGGGAAAATTGGCCGTCAAACGTGATTGTGACTTCAGGCCTGTTTATATGAACCACTATGGTATGTACTGGGTAAGCCACCCACGATAGCTGTTATGTGTTTATTTTGTGTAATCTGATGACTACACCCAAAAACTATAGTTATTATTATTATTATTAGCCGTTTTATCTGGCTTCTTTAAACGTGTCTGCGCACATTAGTTCCGCCAATATCTTGTTTTAAGCGAAAAGACTCATAGGAAGAAAGCTTATTACAGAGATTTTTTTTTTTTTCCCTGTACTTGAATTTTCAAGCGTGAAATTACAAACATAGAATATAGTAAACTTCTACATCTATGAGTACTTACAACAAAATAAATAAATATTAATATACTTAGGTAACAGTAATGAATACCAAATATATATATTGTGTATATTAAATATATATATATATATATATATATATATATACTTATATATATATTAAGATTATTACTCTAAGAATTAATTCTTTTTATAATTTAATATTATTTAATTTTATAAATTTACACAACGTATATATAAGAGGACTATTTACAAAAGTCAGTAAAAAGTTGAAGTTGATGGGACGAGGGATTTGTGAAGGGAGTGAGTCGTAAAAAGAGTATTGTAATCTTTGACACTCAAAAAACATATGATCTACAGTACCCTCATATAAACCACATTCACAGAGGGAATGATCCCTCACCCTGATTTTTGCCAGGAAAACCGGAGAACATACATGGCCTAGTCGAAGGCGACAAACAATGGATGTGGACATCTTGTTAGCATCACGGTATTTAAAGGGCTTTAATGCCATCTCTGTCTCTGTATCCTGCTGTCAGTGTTGGAACTTATTCAGTATACACTATGGTTGGAACCTAACGAAATTGTTAATTTATAAACGTTCGTATGGGTTTATTCGGTTTGTTTACGTAACCGACGATTGCTGAGCGTGGTGGATCTGCATTTATTTTGATTTTTGATAACCATACCCTATGCTATGTACGTATGGCATAGCATTTGTCGCGTTGTGTATGTAAACTGTGCAACGAGTTGCAGCGATGGAATCGATCGATGCTCAGAACAATATTATTCCCATGGATGTATACGTAAACATTATTCCTTATTCTAAGGATGGATGTGTGAAAACGTCCATTTTTTAACTGTCAAAATGAGAAAATACAGAGCTACAAACTTATATGTTTCGATTGAACTAAAATGGCTTTTATATTAACTGGATGACAGTCTTCGCCACCGGAACAGATAAGATTGTGGTTTGTACGCGATGCGAATTATGCTTGGCAAAGAAAGTCATGCTTTGCAACATGTTTGCAACCCGTTGCAGAGTTCATCGCTGCCGCTATTTCAACGTGTTCGTTAAACGTGTTATTGTGGTAATAAATAAAATAAACAAACAAGGATTATGTACATACATAATTAATTTTATTTTTTAATTAAAAGTGTTCAAACTAAGCAAATTGATAATGGAAGTTGAAGAATTGATCGCCGGATTTAATTTCTCAATGTTAAAGGGGAAAGTTGACTTACGAATCATCGAGGCGCTTACGACTATGGGGCTTGAAAAACCTACTCGCATTCAAGCTGAAACCTTACCTCATCTTCTCCAAGGAAAGGATATCATCGGAACAGCGAAAACAGGAAGTGGGAAGACCCTGGCATTCCTGATACCAGTTGTGGACTACTTAATCAAAATGGAATTTTCAAAAAAACATGGTAAGATTTATGAGTTCCAACCTAGTAAGTAAATATGACAACATTTTTGAAGGTGGTAAAACCTTCTAGCAACGTGGTTGTCTCTTTTATAATTACTGTTTTTGATTTTAGGTACAGGATGCATTATTTTGTCACCCACACGGGAGCTTGCTCTTCAAACTTGTGATGTTTTAAATAAACTTCTTGTGGGTACTGATTTAACTCATGGTTTAATTGTTGGAGGAGGAAAGAAGAATAAAGATACAGACCTTATTAGAAATGGTAAATACTCTGGTTATAATTTTCTTGTATCAACCTTTATACAAGGTGACTTTTTGATCATCGTCCAAATTCATACTGGAGGCTCGATAAGTGATCAGTATCTTGGATCAGTAACAATTTTTGTGAAATTCGAGTCCCGATTGAATCACTATGGGGAGTCGAAATTTCATTTTACGAATTTCACCAAAATTGTTATTGATCCATGATACTGATCACTTACCAAGCCACCAGTATGAATTTGGACGATGATCAAAAAGTCACCTTGTATATATACAACTAGACACGGTTAAATTACGGTTACATGCCCACAACTTGCGAGCAAGTGAGAGAAGTGGTCGCTAGTTATAAAAAACCGTCAACAATACCAGAGAATATAAAGTATTACTACGTAAAGAAGCGACACTCACCTCACCGCGCGAATTTAACGTACCCCGCGGTCCCCCGCAAGTTAGTGGAAATCTGGAGTCAGGCAGAGCTCGATTACCACTCGTTTGCTGCGCGCGTGTTTTGTTACAAAGTTTTATCACGATACTGATTTTTAATCAGTATGGTGCGTTATTGCAGTGTTTATGGATGCCTGGAAAACTTTTTTTCAAAAATTAGAATTGCGTGATCAAACCTTACAATTTCGTTCAGTAACGCATTTGGAACAATAAAATCAGTATTTATAACTTTCCATGTTTTGACAAGTTTTCATTTTTTTTTCCAAAATTTATGTTTGAGTAGTTGTTAATTATATGATGATCATTTATGCATACGAAACTATATAGGTACCTACTAAGCTTAGGCATACTATATACATATGTATATATATATATTTTTTTTTAATACTGATTAATCCCCGGGTAACCAGAAATTGGACTATGCTAAAATTTAGGAAGAGAATCACATAAGTTGCTGACTTATATTGTGTCCCTCTCGGGCGACGACGCTCACACGATTGCTGCCAGCCCTAGACTAGCTCACGCACACACACAAGCGTGTGCGGACAAGCCAGATGCGCGCGTGAGAGTGTAGGTAAATAACTTGAGCCTTGACTATGAAGTGTCGGGGGTGTGACAATACAGTTGACAAAATACAACCTGTTTTGTTCTCATTTAAAAGAAATAACAGTGCAAATATAAAAAGTGCACTATGGTAGTATTTATTTTGGGTTAGTTACTAATTTGTTTTGTATTTATTTTCCAATAAAACAGTATTTTCTTGTAGAAAAGGCTAGTAGGCATTTTGAATATCCATCTCGCTTACACTTATTGTCCTTATTGCGTGCATATTCCCTGAGTTGCTTTCAGTTTGATTGTCGGAGTATGCCCGCGAAACACTGATAGCAAGATAGCAGATGCAAATTCTATGCGTGCAAGAGATGGCAAGATAAGCGGGCATCTTCCAACGATCAAACTCTATCAAAGTGTTCGAGGCCCAGGCTTTGGCATAAAATCGTCAGGGAGCACCGTGTCTATTCAATCTATGTCTCTGCTTTCTTGTTTTTTTTTTGACTCTGTATCAGGGGTCTCCAAACTACGGCCTGCGGGCAAAGACCAGCCCGGCGCGTGGTCTTTGGCCGGACATGCCCGGTTTTTAGCCCGCTATAGTTTATTTAAAATTCACAAACTTATAATAATAACGTAATGCCATTTACTATTTATGTACGATTAATAGAAGTTATAATGTCTATTTGTCTAAGAGTAGCATTATTATAAGATTATTAAAACAAAATGCTTTTTGATATTTTTTATTTTTTTCTATTATTTTTGTTCAAAAGTAGGTTACACTAATTAGTTAGTCATAAGGTTATATATATTTTTACTTCATGTCATTCACTATTCAAATATTTTTCACTCATTCAACTGATGCCGGCCCCAAAGTGAGCCGAAATATTTATCGAAAATAACTCAACTGTGATTTTCCTTGTGTTTACGAGTATAAAATTAATTAAATGAACAGCTAAAATAGTCAGATATAAATATTTATTTCATTGCTATAAGAATGTTATTACGACCCTATTTCAAGGTGCACAGAAGACGCATCGGCTAACTCCTTCTCAATGGTTTTAATAACACCTGCCCGAAATTGCGAACAGAGCGGAGTACAGTCTTGCGCCTTGCACAAAAGATATCTCACTGACAGGCTAGTATCGATACGAAAATTTGCGCGTCGAAGCTACAGTATTTTGGAATGATGAGTTATCTAGGTCTTGGCCCTTGGGACTATTGTGGAATCAGTGTGGCCCTTAGGCTAAAATGTTTGGAGACTCCTGCTCTGTATAATAATAAAAATAACCTAGATTTAAAGCTAATTCTGAAGGCTTTAATTTTAGTTTTAGTGCTGACAAAACTTAAATTTTACCAAAGTAATTTAGCTTCCGATTTTAACACTTATGAACTATCTTGATTTTGAACACAAACACTTGTACTATTTGTTTCATAACATAATTATATTTGTTGTACACTTTCAGTTGCACACTTCCCAACCGGTTTCGATAATCAAACCATCTTCAGGGGATACAGAATAGTTATTATTTTAATATACGAGCAATAAAACGACAAACGTATGTCAACAATGATTGTGAGGAAAAATCTATGAACCTTATGAACTATTTTGCAATGAAGAAAATTTAGTTTTGGGAGCACTGAAACTAAAATTAAAGAATCAGCTTCATTTTGCATGTTTGTATGAAGTAGACCTCTCTCCCAAAACAAGTGTTTGATTTGATTCCAAATTTATTATTTGGAATAATTAAAAGCTATAGGTAAGGAGATTCCCCCATTCAAAATAAATTCCTCTGTCATTCTTTCGTATTGTCTTATTTTTTAATGATATAAGTTTAATCTGATACATTAAAGCCGATTCTGAAGGCTTTAATTTTAGTTTTAGTGCTGTCAAAACTTAAATTTTGCCAAAGTAATTTAGCTTCTGTTCCTAAACTTTAAGGACTATTTCGCAATGAAGAAATTCAGAAATCAGAATCGGCTTTACTATATCTGGAATTCCATGTTGTTCTTTTTTAACATAATGTTTTAGGACAAGAAATACATAGATCAGAAAACTTATTCCTACGAGATTAAAACGCACTATTTTAAATTTAATTTTCCAGTTACGAATTCCTTGTTGTTCTTTTTAGGGTTCCGTAGTACTTAAAACGTACAAAAAGAACCTTTATGGTGAGACTCTGTTGTCCGTCCGTCCGTCCGTCCGTCCATCCGTATGTCGCAGCCTCATAACCTTAACACTGTTAAAGATAAAGACATGAAATTTAACACACAAATTAGCATTAATGTGCCCACATATCATGGTGCAAAAAAATATATGAAAAATTTTAAATTGTTCAAAATATTTCCAAAACAAAAGTTAGAAAAATAAAAAAATATTATTCTAAGAATACAATATGAGTATCATTGTAGATATTAAAAAGCTAAATATATACTTTATGTAGGTATATCCCCCCCTTATCTCCGAAACACGTAGACCGAAAAAAAATTCGATTATAGATCATACATAATTGGCCAATTACAGGAGTTTTCCATTGGCCATTATAGCGATTAAAAAAAAGTGGAGCATAAATAAAAAATATAAAAAAAGAAGTAAAATAATAAAAATATATAGTTTGACTATATTTAATTGCATCTATTTCGAGAAATCCTTGAAAAAACATAAAAAGGGGGACCCTTATCTCCAAAACTGGTGGACCGAAAAATATGAAAAAAATCACAGTCATATGTGTTTAAGATTACAGGAAAAATAAAGCGGTTAAGAAATTTACGAAAAAAAATGACAAAATTAAATTTATCATCCACAATACGGAACCAAAATGATTTTAATTTTTATTTTTTTTAGTCTTACTTGCACTTAGCCGGTTTTGTAAGTAGCTTTTATTAGTTTTCATCTAGCTAGAAGTTGATTGCCTTGTGTCATATTCATAATGTACTGGTTTTCAGGTATATCCATAGTGGTGAGCACTCCGGGTCGCTTGCTGGATCATCTGAAGAACACCAAAGAGTTCAACTGCAAGAACTTGAAGTGTCTAGTTGTTGATGAGGCAGACAAGCTGCTTGAAGCTGGTTTTGAGAGAGAACTCAATGGAATTATTAAGCTTTTGCCAAGTTAGTGACAGGATTATTAAAAAAATTAATTCTTCTGATTTCTTCTGCTCTATAGAAAACCATAATTTTGTTTGGAAACTAGCTGTTTGGAAACTGCTTAGCTGTGTTTTTTGACAGGGTTTGTTTTTTACTATATTTAATTTAGAACCCTAAAACTACTGGACATTCTTTAAAAGAAACTCAAACTTGTTTAATTTGCTTTGTTTGTGAAGAAAAATGTGAAGTTTAGCCTCTTTGGATTTGATCTCAGGTTACATCACAATCCTAGAAAAAATTGAAATTTATCTTTATTTAACTTCTTTGTCTTTAGTAATATAAATATTACTATATTTATTTGTTATACATAGATATACCTATAAATAATAATAATATTTATATTTATTTACTTTAATCATAAACATAAATATTATATAATCTCAATTCTCAACTGATTGATTCAGCGGGGTGTTTTTTTTATTATGCATTAAAAGTAAAAACTACAAAAAATATCTTGTTAAAAGATAAATTTTGGTTTATTATTAGAAATATTATAATAGAAAAATGGTATAAAAATGTAGAAATATAAAATAGAATAGTGAAAATAAAAAATATAAATGAGTGTGAAACCGTAACGGAATAAAAAAAAGTAAAATCTGATTTCAGAGACTAGACAGACAGTATTGTTCAGTGCGACTATCAATGACAAAGTACAGCATCTAGCCAGATTGGCACTGAGGAGTAACCCGGAATTAATATCTATCAAGGATGATGATAAATCTAGAACAGTTTCTGGGCTAAAACAAGGGTAATTATCGTTATCTCTTTTAACATATCATTAATAGTATGTACTTGGTTACAATACAATTAAATATTTATTTTAAGAATCTGGCCTATTTAATAATGTAATTGTTTCCACACCTTAAGAACCCGCTCCGTATTTTCGTCCGTTTGATACGAAGTATTTTTTAAATACTTTTCTCATCTTTAGCACGATGTTTTTGTAAAAACCAGGGACATACACCAATTCATATTGGCCGTCTAAATGAAGCCCTAAAATTTATTTGATTGAATTGTTTTTTCTTTGCGAATTATTTTGGTACTTAGACATTATGAAGAACTATTCGGAACGGGCTCGTAAGTACCAAAATAATTTGCAATATTCAATCAAATAATTTTAGGCTTTCATTTAGACGGCCAATATGAAGTAGTGTATGTCCTTGGTTTTTCTAAAAACATCGCGATAAAGGCCAGAAAAATGTTTAACAAAATGCTTTGCATCAAAGTTGTCGTCGTCGCGGACCGGGCTCTTAATAGATTTATCAATTATCTATGTAAGACTATGCCTACACAAAAGTAAAGGCCGCTGCACATTCTCAGCGAGACTCTCGCCATGAAGGGAACAAAGCTATAAGAGTAAAGGAGATATAATCCATTGCGTTTCGCCTTACTCGTATAGCTTTGTCCCCTTCAGGCGAGAGTCTCGCCAAGAATGTGGAGCGGCCTTGACCTAAGACGTACACTTTCCCTGAAAATTAAATTAAATATATTTATTTATGTAATATGGGTACATTATATACACTTATTACACGTTAGGTTTTAGGTAAAATAGTGAAAAAAAAAATTACCTAATTGTGATAAGAGCAAATACAATTTAAAAAATTAGTTTTGCTTATTTACATTTAATAATATTATATACTTAACAAAATGAAAATAATAGGAATAAATAATAAATTACTGGGAATAAATACAACAAAGTTGATATAAAAATAAATAAACAAATACGTTAATTAAATAAATAAATATTACGCCTAACTCAGCCAGTTCGATTAGTCTTGCTAAGACGAAGGGCAAGAAAATTCTTTTTTTAAATATACTTTTATTTTATATACTTATACTTGAAATATGTAAAGTGATAAAAAATCCAAGACAGGAGAAATTCACGTCATAAGGTCTCAGTCCATCACCTATTACAATCAGCTCATTAGTTTATCTATTATAGTCAGAACCTTCTATTATCTATCTATGTATACACAGTGCGGGGCCGTAAATAATTCACTTCGAGCTAAAGAGGGAGATAATCGGCTATTTTCGGCTTCGTAGAGCATCGTCTCTGTCACTCAGTACAATATGTGACGTTTTGTCGCTCGCGTCAGTCGTTGTACACAACTTAGAGTGCGGTCGCGTCCACTTCAAATTATATACATATACAGAGTTGTAAACCCCCACATAAAATTATACAGTGTCATCAAAATTAAAAATAGGGAAACCTATACATAGTCAGTCACGCAAAATTAGATGAATGAGAATTTTGATGATTAAAATTCTGAATTGAAATAAATGTGTTAAATGATTAGAAAGAACAATTATACATTACTTTCAACAATATAATAAATATACATTCGTAATAATTGTTAATTTTTGTTTTTGTATAAAAAAAATATATATATATTTTGGTGTATTTTATTCAAATATTGAAAAATCTTAATTGTTTTAACAACTCCTAGTTAGATACCGGGATGTTAGTGATCCGTGCAAGAGAGACAACGCTCTACTAAGCCGAAACTAGCCGATTACGGCCGATCTATCTCCCAGTGGCGTGCACAGAACTTTTTGCTGGAAAAGCAAGCAATTGGTCAAGAATAACAATAAAAAAATATGAAAAAATTTAAATACCACTTTGAAAAAAAAAATTGTATGACGCCAGGGTAGACAATGTCTACCCTAGAGTGAAAATTTTCAATACAAACTTTTTTTTTTCAAAGTGATATTAATTTTTTTTCATATTTCTTTTATTGTTATTCTTGGCCTTGCTTTTCCAGCAAAAAGTTCTTTGCACGCCACTGGCTATCTCCTTCTTTAGCTCGGTGTGAATTATTAACGCACCCGATCTGTACCTACTAATAATAAAGTAGTAAAAAAGTGTCTGTACATTCAATATTTTTGCCAAAACATTTTTTTTTAGAACTTTGTCTCTGTGTCTGTATGTATGTTCCGTTTTAACTCGAGAACTACTCAACGGATTTGGATGCGGTTTTCTTTGTTGTCATCGTAGTGATCCTGGTCCACATAATAGGCTATAAAGGCTTTTTATTTTGCAGCTACTTCCTTTGCCCCATGGATAAAAGAATACCCTGGCTTTTCAAGATGCTCAAGAAAAGCAAGAAGAAGAAAGTAATGGTCTTCTTTTCATCATGCAAATCCGTCTCATTTCATTATGAGTTCTTTAGAAATTACTGTGAAGCTAGAGTTATGCAGCTACATGTAAGTTATTAACTAATTCTTAGTTTCCGTTAAGGTTAAACTTCAGTAGCTTAGCGCAAAGTGCATAACTTAATTTTGTTTTTCATGTTTAGAAGTTAAAAATTGAAAAATATTTTGGTATGTGGCATTTAACGCCCATAGTTCGGTATTAGTGAGTTTTATAAAGCAAGAGTTTGAAATAGAGTTTAACCTTCAAACGCTAATCTGTTTGTTTAGTATAGGGCTGGTCTAGTCTTCCTATTAAGTAAATCTCGATAAGTGATACTTAGGCGACGAATCAGCCAATCACAGCGCTGCATTGTCTGCATTATACAGTTAAGCACCGCTTAAGTTGAAATGCTGAAATGTAATACTCAAAGTCTGTAATGTCTATCTGTAAAGTTTGTATGCGCGCGGTTCGCGCAAAAACTTCTGAACGCATTTAGATAGAGTTTTCTTTGTTGTGTATTAAGCCTGGTTTTCACGGGGCCAGTAGATGCCAAAAAAAATTATTGAACGATAGTTACTCGCCCCGTTAAAAACAACAAGGAGGCAGTTGTACTGTCGGCGAGCCGCTGTCGGTCAGCTACTTCAAACATTTTAGTTTTACTGTCTTTACACACTTTCGCGAGGTCAGCTACTAGGCCGACACTCACCCCACGTTAACGCGAGAAGACAGTGACAGAAGGGGTCAGTCAGCACTAGTAAACTGATTAAAGACAGCAATATTACTGTCCGGACAGTTAAAAGTCGCAGTGAAAACACGACGGGCTAGTAACAGTACCGTGCAGATAGTAAAAAGTACAGCTGCTGTCTACTGACCAGCCAGGTATTGGCCCGGTAGCTGGCGGACAGTTACTGTACGGTACGACAATACTTGCCCCGTGAGAACAACAAGGAGTTACTGTCGGCCAGCTACCGTCGGTCAGCTACTTCATTTTTGATTTACTGTCTAATGACCTTCCTCATCTCTCATTCACTCTCTTCATTTCTCGCAAAGACAACTACTGGGCCAACACTCGCCCCATTCGAAAGCGAGCAGACAGTGACAGTCAGCAGATTAAAGACAGCAGTTGTCTTACTGTACGGACAAATAATGTTGCAGTGAAAAGAAATCGGGCAAGTGACAGTACTGTAAATAGACAGTAAAAATACAGCTGCTACTTGCTCCATGAAAACCGGCCAGCTTCAGTAGTCGGTAGACAGCAGCTGTACTGTTTACTGTCTGCTGACTTTCAGCCAACACTCGCCCCATTCGAACGCGAGCAGACAGTGACAGTAAAGGTCATAGACGTATAATCATCATTGTCCGCTTGCTTGCTGCTTACCTACAAATCTATGAAACTCTGTCGACGACGCGCCAACGTCTCGCTTGCGTCATCGCTGCATGCCGCTCCAACCCTAGAGTTTGTAGTTTTGTATTTAAGCAGCAACCATAGCGCCTGTAAATGAAACAACTGTTTCAGGGTCAACTAACGCAACCAAAAAGGAGGGAAGCTTTCCAAGAATTTCTGGACGCCAAAAATGGTACATTATTCTGTACAGATATTGCAGCGAGAGGGTTAGATTTCCCATCAGTTGACTGGATAGTCCAATATGACCCACCTACAGACCCTAGAGTAAGCTTTTAGTATAACTCAAACAAGATATCATTATCATCCGCCTCTCCATGGGCGAATATAAGGGGTGTATCAGTATGACAACAATCAATAGATTCAATAGATTTTGGGATTAAAAATGGCTGCCCGCACTGGTTGTGCCGTCAGCATTGTCCAACCGTATACCCGACATCACAAATATCAGGAGATATGGTAAGGAGGCATGGCGCTTGCGAACGCATCTGGCCTAAAATAGTCTTATTATGAGCCTCGCCTAAAATAGGCGAGGCTCATAATGTCAATGTCAACAGAGATGTGATGTGTTGTATTGTCCGTGGCTACAGGTTGATGCGCCGCCCCCTTTGCATGTGTACTATTATATTATACTTGTATGTCTACGTGTGATGTACTTATAAGTAGTTGTTTTGCCGGTGGAATGTAACGTTGAGACACCGAATACGAACTATTAGAGTACTAAGGAAAATCTCCTCATTTTAGCTATTATTTTTTAACCCACTAACACGGTTAAAACATGAAAATTAATTCTTTACAGCCTTTTCTATCTAAAGGTCTTTTTACCTGCGGCATAGTAGTAACTATGCCTGCGGTAGCGGAGCGGTGCGGTGTAAATTGGCGCGAGAATTCGATCGAGAGACGCGAGGCGCTAGTTACCCCTCCCGCACCGATCTCTACCGCAGGAACAGTGGATTGTAAACAACCCGCCTTTTTGTAATTAATCAATAAATTTAAAGTTCAAATTCACAAAACCAATGGAAACTTTGCGATGACAGGTACACAATACATAGGTTCTGTAGGATAACTGTTGAGCAAATTTTGAATTTAAGTGTTCAGTTTTGATTAATTTTTAGGTTCTTAAGCTGTTAAAAAACACATTTTTGTGGTTCGCTTATTTTTCTCATTTGTATGAACGAAACATGGATGGGCCGGTGTGGACCCAGCTAACAACTTCTGACGTCATATTTCCAGGAATACATTCACAGAGTAGGGCGAACAGCTAGAGGGCTAAACACTGAAGGAAATGCAGTTTTAGTACTCAGACCCGAAGAAGAGGAATTCTTAACTTACCTGCGGCAAGAAAACATAACTTTAGACAGATACACATTCGAAGAACCATCGGATAAGATTTCAAGACTGGTAATATAATACTTTTGTTAGGATGCCCCTGTACGGCTGGATTGTTCTTAAGATTCATACAAAAAGTAAAAACTGATTGTGAAGTCAACAGCTTATTGGCTTCATATTTTTTTTCAAAACTATTATCTAGCGATATCTAAATACGTCTCTATGTTGCCCAAAAAGCAAAATTTGATTTAAAAACCATCAAAATTGTTGTCAGAATATCGTGAATATTGCCACGTTTTTACGCAAAGTTTGGCAAGTTGTATAATTTTATCTAAACTGAAAATAAAAAAAGAGAAATACAGACGTCGTTCATGTAAAGAAAATTAAGTTTATACACCTTTCTATAAATAAACAGTCATCGTTTCATGGTAAACAGTGTTTACCTAAAACCATTTCACAAATTCGGCGCTTTTTGAATATCTCGCCATCTTGCACCTCTTGATGAGAGATGGGTTGGAGTGCGGTGTGGGGGGAAGGGAAACGTATATAAAGATGTCTGCAAAGTTTCATTGAAATCAAAGCCATCAGGACGTTACAGACATCTATGGCAGCTGAGCGAGATGGCCCACCTTAAACGAAGTTTTTTGTTGCATTTATAGGGCGTTGGGTTTTCAAGAAATGCGCGATTTGTTGGGGTTTTCCCTATAGTTAATATTGCACCAGGGGCAGGGGGGTTGACTCCTGTCTAGCATTACCAAAGACGATAGCCCGATAGATAAATATGACCTGTCTCAATTTATTGCCTGTTTAAAGTGACTCATTCATCAACTTTATCACTTAGTGGTCACCACAGATTGTGTTGAGGTTTTGTGTTGCTAATATTTTGTTGACATATTTATTATACAAACACTTCAGTTTTATCTTTTTGTATTATCGACGATGATTTTGTACTCATAAAACGAGATAATTTATCTCTCTTACAGTTGGAGGATCTGGTGAAAAATAATGGAGTTATAAAATTATTGGCTAGAAGAGCTTATCTAGGGTACTTGAGGAATTACAGATTACATCCAATGAGGAGTATTTTCAACCTTGACACACTTGACTTGGCGACGGCATGCAAAGCTTTTGGGTTCACTACTCCGCCACATTCCGATATACGTATCCTTTTATAATTAATGGTCTCCATTCGGTGTAACACGACTTAACTTATTTGATAGGAATAACCATATTTTTAGCGTCCCGTCTTTGTCTTTTCGATACAGGAAGAAAAGGACAGAACGCTAAAATTAAGTCCTGTCAAATAAGTTAAAGCGTGTTGTTACACCGAATCGGCTATTGTCAGTCGAAAAGCGTCATTCAGGGATGTATATTACGGCCAAACATATTACACATTATAATGTATCTTCGCCACTAGTCGTATTTCCGAGTGCTCGAAATATATACATACATTTACGGACGTAGGTATGTAGGGGAACGCAAGAAAAAGGTTCGAGCTATGTT
Organism: Ypsolopha sequella; assembly: GCA_934047225.1. Taxonomy (NCBI): domain Eukaryota; kingdom Metazoa; phylum Arthropoda; class Insecta; order Lepidoptera; family Ypsolophidae; genus Ypsolopha; species Ypsolopha sequella. Next base: position 14,412,810 of record OW203990.1, on the reverse strand, counting down.
ATTTATCAATCAAGTTTTTATTGACTTGGGTTTTTTTTTATTGGTTTTTACCGTTTTGTTATTTATTTCTTTTTGAAAAGTTTATGCAAAATATGGGTCGAATTGTTTTGATTTCCAATTCCCATAGCTTAATTCCTAAAAGATACTTTTTAATTGTTTTTTTAGAGAATATTTGTCATTTTGTATCATTGTTTTTATTATTATGGTAAATAATTTGATCATATTTTTCAAGTATTTTTAGATATGACGTCACGTGGGTCATTTTATTTTATTGATACTGATTGTGATGTGTGTTTGCTTTTAAAAAAAGTGGTCTGTTTACTTATCTGTCAAATCAGTCGGAAGCAAATTATTATAAATTTATCTTGATAGCAAAGGACACATTTCTAAACAGCCTTTTCTCAAGTGAAATCACACGAAGGCAAATGGAAGTTGCAGCGTTTTCGTAAAAATATTCATCATCATTAAACCAATATCTCAAAATGGTTTTCGAATTAACACGATGTTACACGAGATTTTATACATTTAGATTTTACCCGTGTAAGAAAACGTTTGTATATCTTCTCATTTTACTTTTTGTGTTTCCTTCTTTTGTACTTATTATCTATGGATTTTCTCAAAATTCAAACCATGAAAGAATGGTGAAGTAAGGGTTAGAAAAGAAATGTCAGAAATAACAACTAATATTTTATCGAAGAAATAATTTTAAAATGCTGAATTGTTTAGAAAATTAATCGAAACGGAGTATTCGAAAATTGTTTTCCAAGAAGTTAACTAAGTTCAATTTTAGAAACGGACGGCAGGTAACGTTTTGATATTATTTGTTTTGTTACTTGGTAGCCTTGTTTATATTTAGGGATAAACCTATTTAAGATGTGCATTTCTACATTGCAGCGTGCTGCCGTCCTTTAATTCATTAATTTTAATTGAAAGATCGAGAGCGAAGGAAGAAAGTTGTTCGAGAACATCTGGACCGTTTTGTCCTATATAAAGGATGTACAGGAGGTTCAAGACGAGTAAGATAAGTACTCATGGTGCAAGATAATGTAAATAATAATATTTAGCCGAATTTAAGAATTGTCCTATATAAAGGACATTACAAAATATATTTTGAGAAAATTCAGGATTGAATTTTGATGTAAATATTATTTAGATTATTCAATTTTTTTTAAACTTAACATCTATCTTTATTTTATACTAGTAGAGTTGTTTCTTTTTTTTTTTTAATTCTGAAGGAGAATTTTCTTTTTTTTGTGTATAAAGGTTTTCTTAATTTTTACTTAATAAATTAAGTGGCGCTCAACGTTTCTTTTGTTTATACATTCTGTAGCGTAAATCCAAAATTAAGTCGAACCAGAAGTAGTAATCTCGTAACATATTTGGCGCCCAACGTGGGGCCCGAGTTCCAGAACTCAGATTTATCTTATTCAGTGTTTATTTATCTGGACGATATTATCTTAATATCTAAAACATTTGATGAACATGTAGAATTATTAGACAAAGTGTTTAAGAAGTTAAAAGAAGCTAATCTCACGATTAACACAGAAAAATCTCATTTCTGTCGGGATCAGTTAAATTACTTGGGATACACAGTTGATAAACATGGACTTAGAACCAACCTCGATAAAGTAGCAGCTATTACAAATTTAAGTCCGCCTAAAACAGCTAGAGAGGTAAAGAGATTCTTAGGAATGGTAGGTTGGTATCGACGTTTCATTCCAAATTTTTCAACTATTGCGTCCCCTCTTAATGAACTAACTAGCAAGAAGAAATTGAAATTTGAGTGGACAGAAGAAGCCCAGAAAGCATTTGAACAACTAAAAAACCATCTTGTTACTTCACCCGTGTTAATTTGTCCAGATTTTACGAAAGAATTCTTCATACAATGCGATGCTAGTGACAAAGGCTTAGGGAGTGTGTTGACTCAGTTGATAAATGGAGAAGAAAAGGTAATTGCGTACGCCTCGAGAAGCCTTAATAATGCGGAAAAGAACTATTCCGTCACAGAAAAAGAATGTTTAGCGGCACTTTTTAGCATCGAAAAGTTTCGAGGGTACATTGAAGGGACACATTTTACTGTGATAACGGATCATGCTTCTCTGAAATGGCTTTATAGTATAAAATCACCAAGTGGCAGATTGGCAAGGTGGGCCATGAGGCTCATGCAGTTCGATTTTGATATCGAACATAGAAAAGGACATTTACATGTTGTCCCTGATGCTCTAAGTAGGTTAGAAATGGCAGAACTCGTAGTTAATTTTCCTACAGGAGATAAATGGTACGATGATGTATGTGAGAATTCTACCAATTTTCCCCATAAATATCCAAAATTTACTGTAAGTGAAGGAAAATTATACAAGTACATCCGTAGTCGTTATGGCTTAGAATCTGATACTTCCTGGAAACTTGTAGTTCCAGCATCAGAAAGGTTAGAAATATTAAAGAAAAACCATGACGAGCCAACTGCAGGTCATTTCGGCGTGCAAAAAACTCTAAAACGTATTGCTTTACGATACTATTGGCCAAAGTTATTAGTAGATGTTAAAAAATTTGTTCGTAATTGTGAAACATGCTTAGCGAATAAATCAACAAACAAAGCAAAACCTGGTCTAATGGGTCAACCTAAACTGGTAGACAAACCATTTCAGACTATTTCGGTCGACTTGCACGGTCCTATGCCTCGATCAAAAAATGGTAACACATTTATCTTGGTCATATGTGATTATTTCTCGAAATATACTTTTATTTTCCCATTACGCCGAGCAACTACTTCAACTATAGTTAAAAAAATGGAAGAGGAAGTATTTTTAGTACATGGCGTCCCAAAAACTGTGATTTGTGACAACGGTAGTGTGTTCACATCAAAAGATTTTAAGGAATTTATAAATAAATATAATATCCCAAATCTATTCTACACATCTATTTATACCCCTCAAGTCAATCCTGTCGAAAGGGTTAATAGAGTGGTAGGGGACGCGATTTCATGTTTCCTTCAAAAGGAACACACTAAATGGGACAAACATCTAAGAAGTATTCAGTGTGCTATAAATAATAGTGTACATGAGGCCACTAAAGCAACTCCGTACTTCCTGGTCCATGGTAGGGAAATAATCTTAGATGGAGTTTTTCATAAAAGTTCTCGGCTAAATGAATTAGAGTTGGTCTTTCCAGACAGAAGTAAATATTCAGAAACTCTTAAAGAGCTTCAGTCTGTTTTCGAAAAGACGAAAGAATATTTGAAGAATGCTTACGAACGTAGTAAGAAAGTTTATAATTTAAGAAGAAGACCATTAGAATTGAAAGAAGGTCAGGTAGTCTGGAAGAAAAACTATGTTTTGTCTAAAGCAGGAGAACACTTTGCTAGTAAATTAGCTCCTAGAAATATAAAATGTATTGTTCAAGAACGTGTGAGTCCATTGACTTATCGTTTAGTAGATGTGAATGGGCGTTTGATAGGATTAACGCACATTAAAGATATTGTACATGTAACGCCTTAATTAATATTTGAAATACTATGTACAACTATTCAAAAATTTGGCTAAACATATACCAGGTATACTTGTTACTAAGTGATGGCAACAGTATATGAATATTAGTACTCGCTTGCATTCTATACATGTTTACCTTTTAATAATCTAGAACTTATATTTGTTTGCCATAGACTTTTTGTTCAAACAAATCTTTTCAGAATTGTTTTCACTTTAAAGAAGGGGGCGATGTTACACGAGATTTTATACATTTAGATTTTACCCGTGTAAGAAAACGTTTGTATATCTTCTCATTTTACTTTTTGTGTTTCCTTCTTTTGTACTTATTATCTATGGATTTTCTCAAAATTCAAACTATGAAAGAATGGTGAAGTAAGGGTTAGAAAAGAAATGTCAGAAATAACAACTAATATTTTATCGAAGAAATAATTTTAAAATGCTGAATTGTTTAGAAAATTAATCGAAACGGAGTATTCGAAAATTGTTTTCCAAGAAGTTAACTAAGTTCAATTTTAGAAACGGACGGCAGGTAACGTTTTGATATTATTTGTTTTGTTACTTGGTAGCCTTGTTTATATTTAGGGATAAACCTATTTAAGATGTGCATTTCTACATTGCAGCGTGCTGCCGTCCTTTAATTCATTAATTTTAATTGAAAGATCGAGAGCGAAGGAAGAAAGTTGTTCGAGAACATCTGGACCGTTTTGTCCTATATAAAGGATGTACAGGAGGTTCAAGACGAGTAAGATAAGTACTCATGGTGCAAGATAATGTAAATAATAATATTTAGCCGAATTTAAGAATTGTCCTATATAAAGGACATTACAAAATATATTTTGAGAAAATTCAGGATTGAATTTTGATGTAAATATTATTTAGATTATTCAATTTTTTTTAAACTTAACATCTATCTTTATTTTATACTAGTAGAGTTGTTTCTTTTTTTTTTTTAATTCTGAAGGAGAATTTTCTTTTTTTTGTGTATAAAGGTTTTCTTAATTTTTACTTAATAAATTAAGTGGCGCTCAACGTTTCTTTTGTTTATACATTCTGTAGCGTAAATCCAAAATTAAGTCGAACCAGAAGTAGTAATCTCGTAACAACACCTTAACATAACTTAATCTAAGCGAATCTTTACTGTTCACTAAAACGTATTTTAAACATACAAATAAACATGTACAAAAGCAAACTTATCTCTACGAAGACATTTTACCACTTTACCTTTGGTGATAACAAAAAATAGTTAATTACAAGGTAGACATGCATACATTATTGCACCAATGCTCGTGAAATAGACACACGACTTAATAATATACGACACTTAATTACTCTAAGATAGGACAGAAAAAGTTAAGTCCTTAGTGATAACCTATGACAAGAATATCTACTAATTAAAAATTTTAATTGACACAAACAAAAACTGAATTATGAGAGAATTTATACTTCAGAAAATATTGAACATATGTTGCCCATTACTACTCGATTAATTGTAAGTAATTTATGAGTCCAAAACATATACATACATACATAATTATACTCACGCCTGTCTCCCAGAGGGGTATATACATTTTTTTACGTTCATGGGTAGATTCATAATGAATAAAAAGTTAGAAAAATGTAACTTTTAAATAATTTAATGCAAAATTTGTACATATACTAAAAAAATAACCATAAAAATTTCGAGCAACTTGACAATTTTTTTGTGTTCCTCTAATTAGTGTAAATGAAATATAATAAATTAGTATCATTATACGTTTAATTAACTTTACTAATTATCCAAAAGGGCGTGTAATTAGTAATTAATTACTACAGCTCTATATAATTCCATAAAAGTCAAATGGTCCGGTTGTTTGCACATTTTATAAATTGAATTTGACTCCTATTTTCTCTCCAATAAGTTTCCGAATGCAACTGCAATGTTTAGGGCTCTTGCAATTTATGATTCGGCTGTTTTAGAAACTAAAACTGGCGAAGATTTCTATGTTCCTTATATCTTTAGCAGATCTGTATTTTTATGCTGAAATATTTATCTACCTACATAAAATTACTATTGAAATATGAAAACAATGTTTGTATGTAAACAGCTGCTGCTTATGTAAAGTTAGGTGAAGAAGAATGCTAATAAAATAAAAATTTGTTTCGGTCGGCTTGACAAAGTATCGAAGGTCACATTGAATACAGGCCAAGTTCAAAACCCGTTTCTACAAACTTCTTTTAATGTATTTATTTTATTGTAATAGCTCTGACTTATGCGCGATAAGCGATAACCATGGAATTAGTATGTACTACGCACACCCGAATGTGGGTGAACTCACATACGGAATAATATTTTTTTAAATTGCTATATGTTCAAATTTTATTAGTAAGCAAAAATAGATTTAGTTTTAGATACCTATGTTAGTTAAGTGAGTTCGTATTAAAGGCTATTTTATTTTATTTTACGTACAACTAGTACACAGTGGCGTGCACAGAACTTTTTGCTGGAAAAGCAAACAATTGGTCAAGAACAACAATAAAAAAAATATAAAAAAATTTAAATGTGACTTTGAAAAAAAAAAGTTTGTATAGGACATTTTCACTCTAGGGTAGACATTAAAGCCGATTCTAAAGGCTTTAATTTTAGTTTTAGTGCTGTCAAAACTTGAATTTTTTCAAAGTAATTTAGCTTCTAGTTCTAACACTTAAGGATTTTTTTGCGATGAAGGAAATTAGTTTTGACAGCACTAAAACTAACAGTAAAGCCTTTAGAATCGGCTATAATGCCTACCCTGGCGTCATACATTTTTTTTTTCAAAGTGATTTTTTCATTGTTGTTCTGGACCAATTGTTTGCTTTTCCAGCAAAAAGTTCCTTGCACGCCACTGCTGAGTAGTACATACTAATTCCATGGCGATAAGTCATGCCTGTCTCCGTATATCTCTGTCAGCAATCCTGATCTACCTCTTTAGCTTCTTCCACATCGATCACACAAGCTTTTCTGTTTCGAGTGCCTTTGAATTTGGTCGAAAAATTGGCGGTCCTTCTAAGGTAGCCTGGGCGCAGTTGCGCGTTATATTTTCCTTCGTTACTCTTCTTTCATTTACCTCCATATGCCCAAAACACTAAAGCAAGCCTCTCTCTGTTCTAATCACTATACTTTACAACCATATAGTGTAATTATTTTAGTTTAAAGATATTGTATAAATATACTTTTCGATTTCTTTAACTCTTTGTGCAGCTGTTAGGTGAATACCTACCAACACATCCCAACGACGTTAAAACATGTCTAACGTACCAGCCAGGTTCTTGATATTTGTGATGATGACAAAATCGGTTTTATCGAGATTTTATTGTTGATATATTATAATTAAACTTGTTAATTAAACTGTTTATTTTGTTATTGATATAATAATGTTATAGCCCGGGAGTCGGTGTCAAAAAACTGCAAGAGCTTAGTAGTATGAGCTGCCTGCCGCCCGTATGGCGTGCTGCATAAGTTTCAGGTTTTTGGCCACGGCTTGCGCGAATGTGTAAAGGTGCGGCCGCCGGCGGTTCGCATGGCCTGCTGGAGTCGAAAATCCTTATATGGTATGGGTGGGGTTGAGTGTTAATTACATTTTTGAAGTGTCAGCTGTAAATAAATATTAAGAATATTATTATGCAAATGGATGACATTTAGGACGGACTGTTTTTGAAGATTTAATTTTAATTATCAAACTGATATTAAAAGCAAAATTTAATACGTAGATGTAGAACCTTGAAACAAAAAACAAACAATGGTAAAGGCTATTGATATATTGATATCGATGTCCATGCGTCTTTAAACTTCAGAGCAGCTTTAGCTCCCCGAGATTTGCGGAACAGTTCTTTGGCTAGGTGTTCGTTAATAAACACTCGGCGAGATTTCCCAGGCACTTCTATCATGTTTGTTGTCACGCAACATCTGGTCACGTGGGGCACGCCTGGTGATCGTTATCACCATAGGACGAGGCCGCTCCAGAGCACCGCCGCCGCCGCCGAGCCCATTAGCCTCACGTCGCCCAGGACCCGGGGATCCAGTTCGACTCCGAGTTTCGCTGAGATCACGTTCACCAGCTGGGGAAGGTTCTTCTCTTCTCACTTTTATTTTCCGTGAGCCCGTGATCTCAATACGATTGAGCAGTTTCCGTTGCTCCTTAGCCGAAAGCTCTTGGCGCAGTTCAGCTACTTCAGCGCGGAAGTATGCGACTTCAGTTTTGTAGACCTCGAGCTCCTTCATTACTTTGAACTCGTTGCAGGTTTCTGCAAGGTCCTCGGTAGTAGAGTTCAATGCAGTTCAGCTACTTCAGCACGGAGGCACAAAATAGATACTACCAGAAGGCTGACTCCATACAACGAGCGAAAACAGATGCACACATGCATAGACGCGTACGTATGATGATCTCGGCAGAATTTCGTATTGGCATTCGACCGACTTCATCCGAGATCGTCGTACGTACGCGTCTTTGTGGCGTGCGCCTGTTTTCGCTAGTTATGCGGAGTGAACCTTCTGTAAAGTGGTTATTTTGTGACGGAGGTATGTGAATTCAGTTTTTTAGATCTCGAGCTCCTTTAATTCCTTCTTCATTACTTTGAACTCGTTGCGGAATTCAGCAAGGTCCTTGGTAGTATAGTTAAAAGATGTTGTAAACAAACTCAGTTCAGACTTCATCGAGTTGAAAACCCTTTCGAGTTGCTGAATCGCCGCGGTAAAAGAAGACGAAACTTATGCTGGGACTTGCATTGATAAAAGAGATTGAGTTGCTAATAGAAAGCTAGGATTGGTATCATCTTCACAACCAAGATTGACATGTATGACTCTCGAAGAGATAACGGACTAGCGGGAGTCGAGTCAGTCAGGGGAACTCTACTCGAAGTCTTGCCGCTTGGGCATAATAATGTGTTTTACCAACTCTTTGTTTTTTGAAATCATCTCTATTCAAATTGAGGCATGATGCATGGTATTTTGGTACAGATTTAGTACAACTTGTCCTTATTGCATGCACCGCACATCATATTTATAGGTATAAATAAAGATAGTAGAACTATTGACGAGCTTAGTAGTAACTACTATTAAATCCGCTTATAAAACATAGTCAACAGTTTTAATTTGTTATTGCATAACGAGGAAATAAATTTCTTTATCGTCGCAATTTCCCAGTTCAATACGATGAACCCTGTAACAAGCTGTGTCTAATGCAAATAAACAAAACACATTAATAATATATAAAATAACATTTTATTTTAAAATAATGACATTCTTACATTACATCACTAATTTCTCTTTCCGCCTTTTTGCCTATAAACCTTGGTCTTCTCGACATTTTTCTTTTGCCCTGCGGTTGCGTTCAAAGACTTGAAATATCCGTAACCGCCACCGCCCTTTCTCTTCTGAGGAGGTCCTTTGTTGGCCACCCTCAGTTCCATTGCAGGCGGAACGGTGAAGCCAAAAGCTTTGGCAACTTTAGCAAGGTCTAAAGTGTCAACATCGAAGATAGTTTTCAGATGATGGGAATCGTAAGCTCGTACGTAACTCTTCATTGCTTCTTTTGCTGATTGATTCAGGAAGTAGTTTCTTGATATTAGCTTTTCGAGCTGTAAATGAAAAAGTTATACATTAAATAAAGCTACACAGAATTTATGGATGCGATGGGTCTACCATGCCCTTAAGGTGGATGGTCCAAGGCAATCTTCATACAAACTTGTGGGAACCAATAACGACGACAGAAGTATTATTATTTAATTCTGTTATCTTTTTCCACACGTTCCATTAACTTTACACCCGCGAATAATCAGTTTTTTTTACAAACAAACTTTTTTAGAATCTAATTTTGTTATTCAAAACTTTTGTAATACAATGTATGAAAGTTTTAAATTGCAAAATTAGACTGTTAAAACATTTTGCTTTTAAGAACAACTGAATATTCGCGGGTGTAAATTTGATGGAACGTGTGGAAAAAGGTAACAATAATACTTCTGTCGTCGTTATTGGTTCTCACAAGTTTTTTATAAAAACTACCTTGGACCATCCACCTTAATCACATTTTGCTTAATACCTACTTTTGATTAAAACATTAAAAAAAAAAAACAATCATAAGTTGTGCGGTGGGGAACGAGACCTCAGAATTATAAAAACTGTAGCACTAATGTTCGATATTGCAGCTATGTGTAGAGCAGCACTATGATTGTTAGAGCGTTGGTGTACCCCGTATTTGGCACTCGGTCATTCCATTGTAGGACAAGCCAAGCGTGGCGAAATGTACGGGGAATAGTCAAAGGTACCTTTGATGGTGTTACCATCAAATATTTTTGCAAAAATTCTCAATATTTTTTTTGTGTTCTTACAAACCACACATCGTTCTATGTAGTACAGGTTCTGTCACGTTATCTTTGTAATAGAAACATGCATTACAGCTCCCTACATGCATCGACACGACATAAATCCATGAGAGGTAAGAGTTGTTTCCGAATGTGGACTGTGAAATGAAAGTCGTCCACACTCGTACACCCATGTTTTCTCGACGATTATGAAGTGCCAGCGTGATGGGTGGTGAGCTCTTTCGCCGAAATTTTCGCACAAATATGGACCCACAGCTTAACGTGCCTTCCGAAGCACGTAAATCGAGCACAAACGTGCCCCTACGGGATTTAAACCTGCGACCTCCGGATTAATGGACGAGAGTTTCGAACCACCCGACCAGAGAGGCGGATGTGATGTCACCGAAGATAATGTGTATTTGGGCCATCAAACAACTCCCTATAATTGGGCCAGGCCAGGCCAGGCCCCGTAGCAGTGTTTAATCGCGCGCGATGCTACTTAGTTGAATCACAGGTGCGAGGAGGGTGACATACTGCTTAATCGCAAAAATATCGTGTCATGTCACGCTTGTGATTCAACCAAGTCGCGTCGCGCGCGATTAAACACTGTGCTACGAGTGCAGATTTAATTTTGGTTATGCCACGGATTGATAAACGAGATATCTCTATTTATAAAACAACAGTTTACAATACAACTTAAATAACGTAAAACTACCTGCATCTGTATATCAGCAATCTTGTTCCACGAGAACTCGAACTCGTTGAGGGAGACCCTCGCCTGCTTCAAGTACCGGAGGAACCCTAACTCTTCAGGTCTCAACACCATTAGCGCGTGGCCGCTCGTGCCGAGACCGCGGGCCGTTCTACCCACTCGGTGGATGTATTCCTGTGAAAGAAACCATTGCATAATTGAGGCGTTTTTAACAAATAAAATAAAAGGCATTTATTTCAGGCACTTAATCCATATTCTACAAATTTTGTAACACGACATTTAATTATTATAAAATTGAATTTAATTATAATTTAAATAAACTAAACTATTATTCGGCGAGAGAGTTAGAAATAGGGCGACTGGATTGCTTTGGCATTTTACATATATTATCATTATTCTTACTGCAGAAAAAAGTTTTGGAATATTGAAAAACTGTCAAAAATAAAGCTATTACAATTCATTATTCGTTTATGAACCAAAAAGAACCAACGTCCAAAATAACAACTTTACAGGATAAATAAAATAAGTCATAACGGATGTACGGAATCGTATAAGCAGAATAAAATTTTCTACCCTAAATAAATAAGGGTAGCTGATGTTATTGTTCCAATTTTATCATTCGAAAGATCTCTTTTTCAGAGTATTGCCAGCAACTAAAATGCTAAAAACTGCAAAATTGGACATTGGTAGTAATTTGTAAATAACGCCTCAATTATGAACCATCGTGAACTTAATTTACCTATGCAAGGAATTTGGGTGCTTTTGTCATGTCATGCGTTTGTCATAAGAAAATAACCGTGTTTGAAGAAAAAAAAAAACAATTAGCACCACCCGGAGATTATGTGTTGGAAGGAAAACGAATTTTCTGGATGGTTCCAATTTATTGTCATTATTTATTACTAGTTGGTAGCCATTATTAATACCAACAGTACCTTTACAAGATGAGACTGTATAACTATTGTTTAGTCATGAAACATTCTGTTTTAAGCTGATATTTAGAGTCCCAAAGTTCGAACTCGAATCGAACTAAGCAGAGTTATTTCCATACTATCTGACACTTGGGAATGCTAAACTCGAGCTCAAAGGGAACTGTGAATAAAAGCCTTAGAATCGTTGGCAAGCTAACACCCGGTTTCTGAAAGGCCAATCAAAGTTAACAGTAGATTAAAAAAACTTTAACCGCAAATAACGGTGAAAATAAAGCATATATGAAGTCTGAATAGTGATGAATCAATAATTAACTTAGTTAATTTTTGATTTCAATGTAAAATTCCCACTTAATCTGCGGATTAACCGCAGATAATTATTTTTTAATCTACTGTTAACATTGATTGGCCTTTCAGAAACCGGGGGTAATTGCCAGTATTGTAGCAATAATGTTCGATAGTGCAGCTATGTTAGAACAGCACTAAGATTGTAAGAGCGTTGTTGTACCCCGTATTTGGCACTCGGTCATTCCATTATAGGACAAGCCAAGCGTGGCGAAATGTACGGGGAATACATACTTTGTCCTATGGACTCAAAACTCAATGTTCTATATCGTCATATTATAGGTATTCTATATCAGTTTTTTTTTTTCATAGTATTAGATTACTAAACTATGTGCAGCCTCTCGTGATCGAACTCTTGGGCATATGCAAACCATGTAAAAACTTCGCGTTACAGAATTTTCAGTAACATATTACAGAAGGTAATACATGAAAAGTTACCTTAGGATCGTCAGACGGGTCGTAGGTACTGCATGATCGTGTCGATGGCGGGTATGTCTAGTCCTCGCATTGCCATGTAAGATGCTGCTCTCCTTACAGAATTGTCAGTAACATATGACAATAGGGACAAGTTACTTTAGGGCCGTCAGGCGCTCCTCAAACTGCCACGCAAGATGCCGCTCTCCTCGTTACAAAATCGTTAGTAACATATGACAGAAGGTAACACACTTAGAGCATGTAACACATGACTAGTTACCTTAGGATCGTCAGGCGGGTCGTACTGCACGATCCAGTCGACGGCGGGTATGTCCAGTCCTCGCGCCGCCACGTCCGTGCACAGCAAGATGCCGGTCTCCGCATTACAGAATTGGAAGAAGGTGGTCGTGCGTTTTGTTTGTTGTTGTTTACCCTGAAAATTTTAAAAGTCAGAGTTGCTTCTTTGGAAACGCGACGTAGCCAAAACCATTTCGGTTCGAAACAAGCTAAGGGCTGCTAACTACTAGCCAACACTGAGCTAGATAGTCTTCGTTAAAAAATCGTTTTTTTTTTTCAATTTGAGCCCCTGAAAGAACTATTCAGTAGGGCCAGACACAACACAGTTGGCAGGGGTGAAATTGTAAACAAAACGCTAGTAAAAAAGTAAAATGGAAAGTAAACTCACGTGGATGGACATGACTGGGAGATCGATGTAGTTGAACAGCTCGTGATGGTATTTGACAGACATACACGTTGAGAAGAAAACCATCACCTTCTTTTTCCTGTTCTTTTTGAGGAATGTGAAGAGCACCATCATTCGCTTCTCTGATGGACACACTATGTATCTGAAGTAGAAACGTTATAGTCACTTTTATTTTATCATCATAATTGGAATGCTGAAGGAAAATACTGTTATGAAACCTGTACTAGATTCGGCTCCTCTGATCATGCTGGTAGAAAATACTAATTACAGTAGAGCCACTGAGTGATGGCGCCTATGACGTTTAAATGCCTACAAAGTATCGTAATAATTTATAAGCAAGTGTGAATTAAAAAATGTAATACTTACTTCATTGTTGATAGTGATGTACTACTTGTTTCGGTTATTATTTATCGATTTGAATGTTGCTTTATTGTGCAATAGAATTCGTATAGAAACAAAGAATTTTTTTAAAATAAGTTTCTCATTTTTTATAGGTCGTGTTTGAGGTCGCCAAGTTACGCAATAATATTTAATTAAAAACAAAACAATGACGAAGCTAAACTAAACGAAAATAAATGATAGTAAAATACTTTTTTCGATTTAGATATTTAAACATCTCTTGGGGACCCCGGGGCACTACACCGCATAGCCCTCCGATAGCTACGCCACTGGTTTTGGCACATTTTCCTTTTGCATCATTATGTTGAATGTTGAATGACGTGTCTAATGTTGAGTAAACTCACACTTGATTTTTATTTTTAACCGAAATTTGAAATGTAAATGCAGCTGTCATAAGTGCCATCACTCAGTGGCTCTACTTTAGTATTAAGCTCGCCTTTGTACAATAATTGTATTTTGTGCAATACAGGGACTTCAACATCGTCGGTGAAACAAGGGTGTATGTACGAGTGTTGACTGTAGAAAAATAGTTCACATCGGGAGAATTTATCCGTTAATTACCTAAAATTTAAATGTATTTGTTTATCCAATGATACCTAAATATCCCTTAAAAATGATGTGATATCCGAAACCGGTTGGGAAAGAAATATAGTATAAATAAATAGTGAGTGAGCAAACATTTGAATTTATTCAAGATGTATTTCCAGTTTCACCAAGTGCCGATAATCGCAAGTATAAATCTTGTTTCTTGAATTCTATTTTATATTATGAGAAGTGATGTCCTGTTAACAAAAGTGGATTTATAACAAAGCTGAGATTCCCTGGGTCAGGCTAGAACAGAAGGCAGACGTAGAACTGCGCATTCTCGGAGCTTCTAAAGAGGGTTCGTGGGGAGATAGTGCACAGGTAAAAGCTTTATGTAAGCCTTCTGTACTGACCCGTCTTACCGTTAGCACGAGTTGTTAATTAAAAAATTTGAAAACGTTTTTAGGAAAGGTTTGAAAGTTTTGGATGGGACATCAATTCCAACAATATATTTCTCCGGATGAGAACTTTTAGGGCAGTTTTTTTCCCGTGACAAGTCGCTACTGTACCAATGACAGTCCACACTCAGAAAGAACACTGGGACTCGGGATTAACATGTTACAAAAAATTTTTAAAATTGTTGTTGCAAATAGGGAACCTGGGGCTCTACCGCGTAATTCTCATTTGTATCAACTTCAAGCAAATGCATGCGAAATTCAACGCGTGCAAAAGAGATGGCATGTTAGGCGGGCGTCGTCGCACGCACGACAAATTTCAATCTCAAGTTGATGTTGATGAAAATGAGAATTACGCGGTAGACCCACGGTTTGTAGGTTTTGTAGCAAAAACGTTTCATAGTGCAGCTATGTAACAACAGCACTATAATTTTGTGAGAGCGTTGATGTACCCCGTGTTTGGCACTCGGTCATTCCATTTTAGGACAAGCCAAGCGTGGCGAAATGTACGGGGAATAATAAAAATACGCGGCAGGTACGTACATATGATCACGGCATTAGTGCGAACATTTGGGTCTAGGCGACGCTTGCGACGTTTATGGATCGATTTAAAGTTGACTATGAATATGTGCAGAAATGGATTGGTGACATTTAACACGGTGATTCCTTCATGCACTTACCCTTGTTCTAGTGAGTCCACAGTAGCCTGCTCCCGGTGGTCGTCTACTCCGACATAGACGGGTTCCTGCTTCACCGCGAGAGCTGTCAGTGACTCGGTCTTCTTGGTTTGTGTCGCACTGAACAGCATCGTTTGTCTCCTTTCTGAAATGGAAGGTATCATTTTGTTAGCGCATCAAAATGCTAATATGTGCTCCAATAAGACACTATGTTTTTTCCATCCGCTTTGCCTAGAAGTTACGCTATTTGGGATTCGCCAAACCTACGCGAGTGAACCGTTTTTAGATGTACTTGAAGGATTACAATAAAATTGCAACACTCCTCACGGCTAAGCAAGACAGATTTCGTGAAACGTGAAAATCTGTGATCAGAAAAATGGAATCGATAAATTTGCTTACTCGGCAATAACTTGATGATTTGTTTGACTTCCTCTTCGAATCCGATCTCGAGTATTCTGTCTGCTTCATCAATGACGAGACACTGCAGGTTCTTGTAGAGGAAGTCCGGAGTGTTCTGAAGATGATCCAGTAATCTGCCTGGTGTTGCCACTAAGATGTTTATGCCTACAAAAAGACTGGTGTTTTACTGTGTTATCCATCTAAATTCCAAGGGTCGGGATAGTCATAAGAGTTTGAAAAATTAGTTTGATATCACTTTTTTTTGCTTAATTGTTTTAAATACAATATTGTTGCAATTATGTTCGATAGTGCAACTATGTACAGAGCAGCACCATGATTGTTAGAGCGTTGTTGTACCCCGTGTTTGGCACTCGGTCATTCCATTGCAGGACAAGCCAAGCGTGGCGAAATGCATGGGGAAGTGGTCATAAACATTTTAGGAAGACACTGAAGACTACACTGGATACTATATATACACTTACAAATAATATTTATTGTTTGTAATTACCAATACTCCGTGGTAAGGATTTCAAAAAGAAAAACAAACCTTTAGACAACTTCTGAGCTTCAGTAGTTCTATTTGCGCCTCCCATCACGAGTCCATAGGTATGATGATGATGCTTCATCAGTTCCTTCAGGACTCCAAACGTCTGCATAGATAACTCTCTTGTTGGAGACAAAACAATAACCCCAGTTCCTGAAATGGTATTTGGAAATGCTTTTACGATTGCTTATTAAAGTGTTCATGACTTGTCAGGTATTGTATAGATCAGATATCCATTCTGTGTTCACAAAACAACTCTTATCATTACAGGCTCCTGTAGCGGTAGTTACAGATTGACAACAGACGTGCCTCTACAGTTGTCACTGGAGACTCAGCCTGGGATCATTGGCAACTAGCACCAGTATTGGAGGATGGAGTCAGGTTTCATATTCGCCTTTTTGTCATCATTTGAAAAGAATAAACTAAAAGATGCAGATGGAACAGTCCCAAAGAATCTTACCATTCCTAGGCATGAACTTCAACTTATAAATCAGCTCAATAGCGGGTATCAGGAAGGCTAAAGTTTTTCCAGAACCAGTCCTAGCTGCTCCCACAATATCTCTTCCTTCAAGCAATGGAGGGATTGCTTTAGACTGGATTTCTGTCATGGTTGTAAAGCCCATATCCTTGATACCCATTAATGTTGCTTCACAAACTTTGCCTTCTAATGCTGTGAATTTCTGGTCTGATAGTATTCCAAGACAGAGACTGGAACCAGGCACTGGAGAAAGATATGAACGGAAATGAGACATTGAAAGGGAAATGGAAATTAAATTGCTATAAATTGCACCAATATACTGATTGGTAAGTGAAATTTTTGACAGAATATTGTAATATCTTTTTCAAATGTAAGCTTTAAATATCTGTAAAAAGATCAGGAGACAGATGTTTCCTTAGTCACCATTATGACATTGGTTAGTCAGGTGTAATATGTTGCAATGGTATTGTAATATGTATAGTACATTTCAAATACCATGGCCCGATTCCACTTGAAACTTAACAATGAGGCTCATAATGTTTGCCTTTTGTTATCTAATTTGGAGCACTTCAAATTGGCACGCGTCGGTGCAATCTGTATGTAACAAAATACCACACCGCAAAAGGGTCTGGCCAGGTATCTTTTGTTATCACTAATCCTATTGTTAACACCTAATGACCGTCTTAAGTGGAATCGGGCCATGGTATTTGAAATGTACTATAATAAGAAATAGGTATAAGTAGAATTCAATGTGCCCTTGATAAACTTACATTGGCTGCTGTCTTCACTGGGTTTGCCCTCATCTTCAGTATCACCTTGATTGTCATTTTGGCCTTCACTATCAGTGTCGCTGTCTGGTTCCTCTTTGATCTCTGGCTCTGGTTTGATTTCCACTTTCTTCTTTTTCGTTTTTTGTTTTTCTGCAACATATATTAGGTAAACAAACATCCATGTTCCACAGGGATAGGCATGCTACATGTTCATCTGCTACAATCTTGACTTTCACACTTTCACATATAAAGCAGCTACTGTGCAAATAGTCACTGATTACTAAGACTTAACTTTATTGTTGATGGAATTAACATAATATAAGGATAAGACCTTAAAATATATTTACCCTAGACCAGTAAAATTAAATGAAAATAAATAAAAATATAGTAAAATTGCTCTATAGACAATATTATATGAAAAAATAGAATAGAAAAAAATACAGTCAAGTTGAGATCCTTCTCCTCTTTTGAAATAGGTTAAAATAGACTTACAGATTAAAAAAGAGCTGATTTGGTGCATTTATAAATTGAATTTTACTACACAGGAAAAATTACAATTAGAGTTTTTTCAAGATATATTTTTGACCCACTTTGGGGCTGGCATCAGTCGAATGAGTGAAATATTTGAATATTGAATGACATGAAGTAAAATATATGTATATAACCTTATGACTAATTAATGTAACCTTTGGTTGTACTTTTGAACAGAAATAATATCAAAAAACAAAATGTTTTTAAATACTATAAAATTGAATGAAAAGCTTTTTATAGAGAAATATAAATAATTATTTTAAATTTATAAATTGAGAAATATTTATTACTTACTTTTGGGCACAGAGTTTCGAGTGATTTCATTTTCTTCATGTGGTCTTTTTTTAATTTCTGTTTTTGGTACACTATCCGATTCTGAAAGAATATATTGTCAAATAAAGTCACCACTTGTGTACTTGATACACAGTTCAAGCAATGTTTGTACCAATTTGTAACAGGGAATACTTTATAGCATATCAAAAATACTAATTGCACATCAAATTCAGGGCAGAAGCGATACGGTATGTTAAGTTCGAAGGTTAAAACCATTGAGGTTAGGTATGGCGAGTTGCAGAACATAGTAAAGTTATGACAACCCAGAAGTCCTTCAACACTGAAGATTGGGCCCCCTCATTGACACCCTGACCTTTTGATCTGCAGAATTCTATTTTTGATAGGATACTAAAGTTGGCATTTTGGCATTTTCTGGTGTGTGATTAAATCACAGAATGCTTAGTCATTAGACGTAGTAAGGAGGGCAAACCTTTTTCGCCAACACATCAGTGCAATTTCACTACTACACAAATGTTATTCCATACTATCCCATCTCTATTTCCTTACTTAGTAACCTCCCCGAATTACCCCTGCAGTGGCGGAAAAAGTTTTTGCATGTCCATGGTTGATAAGATTTGTAATGAGTAAGTGGTCTGTGGAATAAATACTACCCATTTATAACCCATAAACAAGCATAATGAGAATTGCCATTGTGTGGACTATGATACTTTCCAATTCGTTCATATCTGATATTTTGCCAACTCTGAGTAAAAATAAATGGATAATTGAATAAAAATAAAAGGATAATACCTATTTCATACTTTTTATTATTTTCGTGCCTAATATACTAAATTTGCCCTGTTCTTTTCTCCACAATATTTAGGATTAAAGAATGGTTTTGAGGAATTATGTATTATTGAAATTACATACTTGAATTTATTCAAAAAAGCAGACAAAAATTGCACATTGAAGTTAAAAAAATTACCAAATTTGGATGTAAAGATAAAAATTTTTGTGTAAAAGTCTCTATTTCGTGACTTGTGTTCCAAGAAGTTCCAAATATTTGTTAACTTTTTTACTGATACGTAGACTTGCACTATACCATTTTGTAGAATATGTAACATTTTCATAATTTCGTTAGGTGGTAGGTGACAAACGTAAATCTAGATTTACATACTGGAATGAGCGGAAGGTTATGGTTGTGACAATGATTGTTTATTTGTATCTGCCACTGGGCGTAAACCGCTAGATGGACTATGAGTATAAAAGCTGTAATACACTGTCAAACAACTAAGAGTAAACCCCTGCCCACACCCTCAATAACGTCATAAACATTCCTCCCAAGTTATTTGGTATGGTTTAAGTTATTCCTACATCTAAGCTGAGACAAATGATTATTAATTCTTCAAATAAATATGTTTAATAAACATCAAATGTAGGAATAAATCAAGACAATCATTTTTTGCAAGTTATATAGGTTATGTTACCTGATGTGTTTTCTGCAAAACTATTTGTTTTCTTGGCCATGAGTTTCAATTTCTTCTTTTCCCGTTGATTTATCTTCCTCATTAGTATTTTATCTGGAGTAGGCATTGTGTTTTGCACTTATTTCTACTGTTATTTAGTTTATTTACTGAAAATCACGCATGGGACCGTGGTAATATGAAAACTATGAAAAGAACATGTTCCTAAATCAGGGCTGGATTCAGTCAGACCCTCGAAAAGTTATTGTCTATGGGAATCAAAAATGTACTATTTGGCTAAAATTATACTACGTTTCATTTTTCGACGATTTTTGTTTTCAATTAAATAAAATAGTCTAGTATTAGTGAAATAATAAAAAAAATCCTAAATATATTCATAATTTAATAAAATTGAGGCAACTGGAACTCTATCTCAGCCAATTCGTCGATCTGAACTTAGTCCTTGGCATTGACTCGACCGCAGGTTTGGATTTCGTAGTATAATTATACCATTTGTACCATATTTTCATGACATGTAGTATCGTAATGGAACTATACTACGTAAAAATACCATAATTTTATCTTCAGGCCGATCGACTTGGTTTATTGGTTGAGACGTTTTGCTTCTTAACATTTACCCTACAGTTCTGGCATTTACCCTCTCTGCTTCTTTCGTGCGAAGCCGTAAAAGAAAGTAAGTCCAGTATTTGCATCGAATTTATGCCATATGGGGATCTAAAAAGGCCGACTTGGGTGAATCATAAAATGATTTTTTTCACACGTGCAAAAGAGACGGCATTAGAACAGAATCATAATGTGATTCATGCAAAACGGCCTTTTTAGAGGACCTGATGACATGTTACGCCGAGTCAGGGTTGGATTTCGTAGTATAATTATACTATTTGTAACATATTTTCATGACATGTAGTATCGTAATGGAACTATACTAATATAATAATTTTATCTTCAGGCCGACCGACTTGTTTTATTGGTTGAGACGTTTTGCTTTTTTATATTCACTCTACAATATAGGAAACTTCTGTGAGTTATGAATATTCTTAGTAATTTTTTTAAAAATGTCACTAATAAATAGGCTATATGGAATATTTTTAATAAATAAAAAAAAAATCACTGACAGATACACTGGTCGTAGTGTCGATAAGGGGGCGGGCGTGATTTTAATTCAAATAAAAAATCGACTAAAAACGAAATGAAATATAATTTTAGCCAATTAGTATATTTTTAATTACCATAGACAACAATTTTCCGAGAGTCTGAATCCAACCCTGCCACCCTCAATGATCCCCGCGGTCCGTAATAGAATGAGGAAGAGTCACGATTTTTGTTAAGTATGTAGATCGATGACAGTAAAAAAAACATGACTTATGGTGAAAAAAATATCCAAATCGGACAAGAAATGTCGAAAGTACAGCAATTTTACTGTAGCAGTTCAAATAACGCCCGCCAGTACCAGCCGCGAGCGCGTGACGTCATCCCACACATACCCGGGGCGCGACCCCGCACGCGCTCTTCAGTTCTGTAGGTGTACTCTGTTTCCCGCGCAGTTCTTGAGCTGTGCTTGTCACGGTCGCTTTGTTATAGATTTATTGTTGTGTATCAATATCCTTAAAAATGTCTTACAAATATTGTGTCGTGCCAAAGTGCAAGAGTACAAGTAGTAGTACGCCCGACAAACTATTTTTTCATGTTCCAACAGACAAAAAAGCTAGAAAAAAGTGGTGTAGTGTTATGAAGAGAGATCCTTTATCAAGCAAAAGTACTCATTACTGTTGCGAAGATCATTTCGACGTAAGTACCTTTCCTACGTTATACCTTATACTTGACGTATACCTATTTCCTCGTATTATTGAGTAAATGTCACCTATTTTATCGATCAATGGAATCAAAAACCTTAAAACTTAATCCTTTTATGTCATATTGTCTCAACCTTAACACAATCGTATGAGGTAATAACAATAAACAATAATCAACGTAGGTATGATATTTGTAGTCCGGGAGACTACCGCATTTTTATCTACGATAATGAATACCTATCAACAATAGGTAATGATTCGAATTTTAATTTCTTTGCTGTAGGACCTATTTTTTGGATCTGCTTTTCTCAGTAAGTAAAGTATTATTTAAAAATAAAATAAAGAATCTTTAATCTGTTTTTACTTTTTACAGGTCGAAAATGACATGGAAAATTATATAAGGTACCGATTGATGGGTGGTCAACTAAGACTAAAAAAAGGAGTTCTACCGCATAAATTTGACTGCCAAAGAAAGGATAACGCCGTTGTAGAACGGACTGGATATAAAAAAAGACAGCAGATTGAGTACTTTGAAAGAGTGCTTAATCCGGAAGTTGGTCATGAAAACCTAATAACACAAGAAGAGTTCGTGGCGTGTGAAACGATTGATTTTAATTCAAATGATACAGAGGCTATAAACCCGCTTGAAGAAGATAATGCGGCAAATCTACACAATGATCCTAAATATAAATCACTCGCAGTGCAAGTTAATATAAAGCCAAAAGTTCGAAGCAAGGGCATTAATACTGACGCCGGTTTTGACCGGGTTGAAGAGTTTGCTCTTAAAATAAAAACGGTGAAACCAAAAGAACATCGTCAGGATCATCATCGGGAACCAATGCATGATAGCTTCACATCTTACTCTAATACCTCATCAGTTTCTGCGAGCCTAAGTGGATTCAGTGTAAATACTGACGCCTGTGAAATGAAACGACAAGTAGATACTGAGTTATTTAAGGAACACATGCAAAAAGGAACTTTAATGTCTATATCTAGAGAACCTAAGCTTTTTCTCGGATTACCATCGCAAGTGTATTTCTGTTTAGAATATTTGAGTGAATCTACTGAGAGACCTCTGATGGATGTATTATTGAGCTTGAAAAAACTGAGATGGCGTGAACCGAATTCCGTGCTTGCTGTTCAATTTGGAGTTTCGGAATCTACAGTCACCAGACATTTCAAAGAAACAATACCTAAGGTTGCTCAATGCATGGAGAAACTGATTTTTATTCCTCCTCGCGACGATATTCGCTCAAATCTTCCGATACCTTTTAGGAGGCGTTATTCAACAGTCGTCAGCATCATAGATTGTTTAGAAATTCAAATCGAGAAACCTAGCTCAGCAGTACATCAGGCGCTGACGTGGTCACAATATAAAAATGCGAATACTATAAAATATCTAATATCGATAACACCTAATGGACTTATAAACTTCATATCCGAAGGTTATGGAGGAAGGACATCGGACGCCCTTATCTTTGAAGACTGCGGTTTTCTTCAGATGTTATCCCCCGGTGACGTAGTGATGGCTGATAGGGGATTTAAGAATATAGCTCATTTACTTGAACGTCAAGGTTGCAAACTTTTAAGGCCTCCTAGCGTTGATTCGGGATCAAAACTAAGTAAAGAAGAAGTTTTAGAAACTAAAAGAATAGCGGCCCTTCGAGTACACGTCGAGAGAAGTATAGGGCGTTTAAGGGAGTTTGAAATGATTGCACCTCATGCATGTGTTGACATTGATTATGTTAGAATATTAGACTATGTTGTGACATCTGCTTGTGGAGTAGTTAATCTTCAAGAATGCTTATTTAGAAACCAAGTTTAAAATAAAACAATATTTATATCTTAAGCCATCTGTTTATTTTTATACCTTAACCTAAGTTTTGACCAATTTAGGAAAGACTGAGTGTTTCCAAAAACTTGTTGACTTTTCCAAAAGATCTTTGCAGTAAATTTCATCAAAATCTTCTTCAAAGATTTCTACTTCTTTGTTAGCTTCAAAATTCTTATCAGCAACACAAAAAAGCCCTTTAGTTTTGTTGCAAAAAACATTTGCAGCTGGATTTGACCTTTTGATTTGTTTGTGAGACGATTATTTTTAATAAAGCTTTCTTTGCCTTGTGTGGTCATGGGACATTTTATTTCTATGACATATTCTTGTGTTAAGCCATCAGGAGATGCACCTAAAATAGGCCAATCACTTTTCAAAAACAGCCCACCATTTTCGATTACAAATTTTCTCAATTTTGCTACTTTTGCCCTAACATCAGGTTCCAGTACTTTGCCTCTTCGCATTGCAGGAGTTTCTGGTATGGTTGCACCGAATATTTGCTCAACTAATGAACCATCAGGGGTTTTGCAATGGGCGGCGTCGTGTATTTTTGACGCGGTTATTCTGCAATATCGCATCTCATGCCATAAAGGAGACTGAGCTTGAGATAGAGTTTCTTGTTCTATTTTTGAACACTTTTCTGGTGTTTGTTTTGTTGTACAATAATCGATGAAGCCTTGTGCACTGTTCGTGTCGTTACCTTCTTTTTTATAATCATTTATCAAGTTATGCAATGATAATTTCGTAAGTTCATTCTGTGTAACGTAACTTGTTAACTGAATCCTAATAGAATTTAACTGTATATTGTGCACCAGTTTGTTAAAAAATTGTTCACTTCTTACATTAGCGTTATCGTCAATATCTCCAGCGCTGGAACCGATATCTTTGGCTTTTATAAATTTCAAGGTTGTGCCCACTGTGGCCAGTTTTGGTTTGGCCCAATAACATTTTTTTTCAGTTGGAGAAGGCTCTTCACTGCGTCTGTGTATCCACATAAGAAATGCTACACTATGTTTGCAACCTCCTTTTTGTGCAGCACAATCATGACAAGTAACATCAATAATAGTTTTATCATTTTCTTCACATTTGAGAGTGCAGCTATAACCTTTAGTTTTTACTTTATGCTCCGGTGTTATTCTTGCCTTTACTGTGCACACATTTCCATTTCTTTGGACTTGGACATACCCTACGGCATCGTCGCCATATGACTCTCGTACAGACCTGTAATAATCATACAGCATTAAATACCTACATCACATTACCTGATGCGGTTGCACCATTTAAGTGCATCGAAACAAAAAACATGGTAGGTATCCGCTAATGTTAGTTAATCTACGGCGCGCTCCCGGTCTATAATGTTTAGGTGAACTTGAAACCGGCACTTACTAAATCGCAATGAATCATGCCTGCAGTTGCCTGCTTACAAAAACATCAACTCGAACTCCGTAGGAAGAAATAATGTAGGTACTTGACTTGACTAACGTTTTTATGATGGAGTGTGTTATGCTGTCCATGTACCTTTTTACCCAGGTTATTTTATTATTTTCACATTACCTACCGCAACAGCCATGGGAAAAAGTACCTAGGCCTAAACTCACTAACTAACACATTAAATTTGGTAGGTACTTACCGTTGAAGCTTCCAACCTCGGATTTCAGCGCTGGTATACTTCACATGATTGTTTAAGTATTCAAAAACCATGAAAGAATCCACTTTAGGTAGATTATCTGACTGTCCTTTTTCGAATCCATCTTCCAATTTGTTGCTCATTATTACAGAACACCGAAACAATAAACCGATAATGCATAAAACTCGAAAAAAAACCGAGTGTTCGCTACTAATCACGAATGTGCGTACTGGACGACTGCGATCGCGCGGGGTCTGTGTGTGATGACGACATCGGTATCCACGGGCGGGAGGCGCGCGTTTTAAAATCAAGCCCGATAAAATATTAAATAACTTTGCCATTTATGGACGGATTTCAAAAAATCAAAAAGTAGTGTACTCAGAAAATCATAACACATGCAATGTAATAGTCAAAATTGGATTCTCCCGTTATGTGACTTATCCTCATTACAATAGATCATAAGCCATTCACTTCATACTTTCGTAATCGATTTTAGCGATATAATTCTATTTCGGAACGCAGGGCACATAACACTCCCTCCCTTCCCTTTTTCTTTGACTTTGACGTTTTGTTTGTTACTATTGTCTTATAACCTCAAATAATGGAGAAAGAGCGTAAAAATCCCAAGTTTTCTAGCTTCGAAGACCTCATTTCTAAAGCAACCTTAGAAAGCATCGAAAACATGGGATTCAAACGCATGACTGAGGTGCAGGCAGAAGTTTTACCCAAAGTTTTAAAAGGATCCGATGTAGTGGCTACAGCGAAGACTGGCTCAGGCAAAACTTTAGCTTTCTTGATCCCAGTCGTAGAAACTGTAAGAAAACAGCTACAAAATGAGGTACAAGGTAACTCTTCTAATTCCTCTAAAACAATGCTATCATAACCTAACAACATTTCAATTGTATTCAACAACCAATAATAATTCCTCGAAATAATTTTTCATTAATACAGTGCTTTGGTTTATGATGTGACATTGGCGAAATTAAATGTGTTATTCACACACATTATCAGAATCAAAAACAAGATTTTTTTTATAGAAAGCCTAGTAAGTTGATGTGTAGATACATTTTAGTGATAAGGAAATAATCATATAAATATTTTGCAATACTATCCTCGCAACTCTCACAGCCCGTTTAAATTTATCACATAGGCCCTTTTTAAAAGTCTGTTTCATCGTCTGCCCCCATTCAAATTCGCTCGCATCAAACAATCTGTAGTTTTCACTAAAAAAACGCATCATAATAAAAAACAAGAGACCTTTAATAGAATACCAGTAACCAATAATCATTAATAAAGCAGCCCACAAAACAGTGCTCAAAGTGAACTTTTTAGTAGTTTGTTTCGTGAAAACTCAATTTACAAAATCGTCTCTATTTTAATATTGAAATTGCCTGCTTTGTATTTCTAGTCGCTCACTTAGTAATTAAGTCGCAGACTTAAAATTTTTAAATGCAAAATGGATTATTTACAGCCCACTTTTTGTAAGCTCTATCTGGATTTTATTATTAATCAATATTTGTCTTCAGTTAAGTTAATTTTTCGCTTACTCTGGTTATTAAAACAGTATCTCATCATCAGTTGCTAAGTTTTTTTTTATTCTCTCGTTTTATTACTCCCCATTGAATAAATGCGGGCAGAGCCGCAGGCGATACTATAAAATAAATATGTATATGCGTAACTCCTCCCATTCAATTAGTCTTGCTAAGAAGATAGGCAAGAAAAGATGTCTTTTTAGGGTTCCATACCACAAAATGAAAAAACGGAACCCTTATATGATCACTTACAAATTTGATTACCACGAAAACCTATAGGGCACCAATTGACTTAGAAACTTAGAATTTCGTTTACTGGTAGGCCTAGCACACACAGAAAAAAATCTGAATTATTTAGGAAGTTATCATTTACCAACTTAATTAGACCCTTTAAATACATAGAGCTTTATAGAGTGTAAGTGTCAAGTTAAGTTACTCCATCATAACTGCAAGTGGAATTATTTACCATAGGGTTTTTAGGGTTCCATACCCGTATTGTGTAGTGGTACGGAACTCTTTGTTCTTCGCGCATCTGACTCGCACTTGGCCGGTTTTTATTATATGAAACTAGAAGATATTTTAATTTAGATTCATTTAATGGATAAGTTTATTATATTTTGTATATGATAGTTCTATCTTGTTATAATGTTTTGTAAGTTTTTGCGTTCAAATACTGGCGATAGCACTCATCCATATGAACAATTTTTACTACGGAGACAACCCTCAAATCACGAAAATCAGCTTTTCCATAGCTACCCGACCAAATTGTATGATACAACAGATTCTTTTTCTCGATTCCCCAATTTATTTTTTCACAAAATGTTGTTTGTTTAGACTTCTGCTATGTCCAAAAAAAAAAAAATCAGAGACGTTAGATCTTTGTATAGGCTTGATAATATTATGTCCTACTTAAGTAATAAACAAACCCTTATATGATCAAAATCGTTTGTTGCAGGGACATTTTGTGTCGTCATATCACCTACCAGGGAGTTAGCAATGCAAACATACACAGTATTACAAGATCTTGTGTCATATCATGGAAACATGACATCAGCTTTGATTATTGGTGGGGAGAGTAGACAGAGACAGGCTAAAGAGCTATCTCAAGGTATGACTTTATCTCTGGCTATGTATACATTATATACAGGTTATATATATAGGTTGTTTATTTGATAACTGTCAAAAATATGCCAATTTACTGGTGATACTTATAAATATTAAACTTTAGAGCTATAGGAAACTTTTTTTAAACACTGTAAAAAGTGTTGTTATATTGTATAAGTGTTCTTTATTCTCTACTCTTTATTG
The DNA here is from genome assembly GCA_934047225.1 of Ypsolopha sequella. NCBI lineage: Eukaryota > Metazoa > Arthropoda > Insecta > Lepidoptera > Ypsolophidae > Ypsolopha > Ypsolopha sequella. The sequence goes on along the minus strand of OW203990.1, from coordinate 14,385,281 downwards.
TACACAGATACATTAAATATAATTATTTACAATAAAATACATGAACAGAGGTGAGCTTATCTCTAAAAAGAGATTTCTTTCAGCAAACCTTAGTGGGAGAGGACACTATAACAATAAAAATAAGTAATCATACATAATAACAATTTATAAATTTAAATATACTGGACTTTATATACATGTCTACCATTAGATATATACTTGTATAGATAAATACAAATATAAATAAATACATATATAACTTAACTACTTTAAGACAGAGAGAGGTAGTGCTCTTTTGCTCTATTTTTTATCATGTCTATTTATAGTAAGTATTTCATTACTATATTATTGCTATTATTATTTTTAATTTGTGTACATATCTTTGTGCACTTGTATGATTATTCAATAAAAAAAAAAACTTTTTTTATTTCCTCTTGGTTTTGCTGGAAAAAATCTCTTAGAGATAAGCACACCAATGTGCATACTGTTTCAAATTTAATATAATATGTAGCCTTGTTTCTATGTGTGTACAATTAATGGAAATGATGGAAATGGAAATGAAAATCTTTATTCATTCGTCATCATACTACAACTCACTCAACAGTGAAAAGTTTTGTTGTGGCACAGATAATATAATAGTTGTGGGAATGATTATGATGTTAATAATAGCCAATATACAAGGTGACTTTTTGATCATCGTCCAAATTCATACTGGAGGCTTGATAAGTGATCAGTATCTTGGATCAGTAACAATTTTTGTGAAATTCGTATAATGAATTTTCGGCTTCCCATATAAATTCAGTTCCAGTCTCGAGTGAATCACTAGGGGGAGTCATTTAATTTTACGAATTTCACTAATATTGTTATTGATGCATGATACTGATCACTTACAAAGCCACCAGTATGAATTTGGACGATGATCAAAAAGTCACCTTGTATGTATGATCTATATGTTTTTATAGCAAAATCTATCGCTTTGTATACTATATATATTATAAGAGTCCATTACAAACTAGAAAAGATCAATCTGAAACAAAATTTATTCTTCAAATTAAAAAAAAATATATTCGGGAAATTTTGTATCTGTGAGCTCTTGCTTACATGACAAGTGCGCTACCGATTACGCCACCGAAGTACTCATCCTGAACCTTCGAATTTCTCCACCATACCATGCACATATTGGACGTTATGTGATCTCACGCCTTGTTCATTCCGAACATTCGGTGGACAGGTACTGTTGAGTTTGACGGTCCAGGATTACCTTGGTGGCGTAATCAGTAGCGCATTTGTCATGTAAGCAAGAGGTCGCAGGTTCAAATCCTGTTCTGAGGAATCTTTTTAAAATATTTGTTTATTTCAAATTTGTTTCTGTTTGATCTCTTCTAGTTTGTAATGCACTAATAATGTTTAGAATATATGTATGGGTTACTATACCTATGCTTTCCTATATAACCATTATCTTTTGTATATAACTGTTATATAAAATATGGGAAGGAACATATACATACCCCCTATTTAAAATTTGAGAATTTTAAGTTATGCAGTTCTTAGCTATGAAATGCAGCACTATGATTGGCTGATTTCTCTTAGTTCCAAAACTAGTTTCTAGTCTATTAAACCAAAAGCTGGTTGCTATATTTTTTCTCTAGTAAATGGCTTCCTAATAAGACCGGGTTTCACAGCCGGATTTTGAAAAACCCGCCATTTTCTAATAAACCGAAACAGAACACTTAAGTTCACTCAATAGTTATTCAACAGAACACTTAAATTCAAAATTCACTCAATCGTTATGTATGCTGCCACCGCATGCCTATGTATTGTGTATTCTGCCATCGCAAAGTTTCCATTGGTTTCTGTAAATTAGAATTTCGAATTTTTTCAAGTTCAAAATTTACAGAAACCAATGGAAACTTTGTAATGGCAGCATACACAATACATAGACATGCGGTGGCAGCATACACAACTATTGAGTGAATTTTGAATTTAAGTGTTATGTTTCGATTTATTAGAAAAAGGCAGGTTTTTCACAATTCGGCTGCGAAACCGCTTTTAATAAAATAAAACGTATTCAGGTATAAACATAGTAATAGCAACACCAGGGCGACTGTTTGACCACATGCAAACTAAATACTTTGAGTACAAAAAAGTCTGTTGTATCGTTTTGGATGAGGCGGACAAAATTCTCCAGTATGGTTTCGAAGAAGATGTAAAACAGATCATGAACAGACTACCAAGTGAGTACCAGAGTAATGTTACAAATTAAATTGTTGTACTTGATTTCAGTGAAAAAGGACCGGTTCTCCGGATTTGTAATAAAGTACAAAGAAATAATTATAACAGCTAAAATGAAACTTTTAGCTAAGAGCAATGTATACTAAAAGATCATTATACGCTTAAACGTATTTCTAGTGATATTATGGTAGCTTCAAAATAATTGGATTTTCCTTAAGATGATAGTTTCCGCAAAACCATAATTTATTATTCCTGGTTTGAAGAATCTAGCAATACTACATAAAAAAGAAAAATACCTATTTCTTCGATAGATAATAGATAATAGATTATTTTAGGAATTTATGGCTAGTATCACGACTATTGAAAAGCCGATTATTTTATAGCTATTGTAATATCATGTATGTTTATGTATATAGCAAACTATTAGTATACATTGCCCTTAGCTAATATTTTGGCCGTTGGAGCCAACCGTCGAACCGTGAAAAAAAATCTGCTGTTCCATGGAATAGTGACATAGCTATATTACCCGTCCAAAATTTATGAAATAATTGTTTTTTCTCGATATTAAATTTTTTTTTTACGAAAGTAAAAAAAACTTTTTGCCCAGTATATATTTATTTATTTTATTTATCGTATGGCAGATGTTAAAATTTATTTTTATTACACATAATAAACATTTATTTGAATCAATGAATTGTCGAGTCTTTGCAGTATATATAGGATGTGAATATGGAGTTGCGGAAGCCGGAAGCTGGCAATAAAAAAATTTGCTGTTCCATAACTACCTGACCAAAATATATGAACTATCGCCAGTTTCCGGCTTCTTCCGCAACATCATCTTAACTTGTATATACTATAGCTATTTCGTTATGATGGACACTCACCTTAATTTCAATTATTATTATTCTGTTCACAGAGGATAGACAGACTATGTTGTTCAGTGCAACCACATCAGAGAAAACACAACTTTTGACCACAACAGCCATGAAGGATGCAGTGGATTTTATAAATACAAATGAAGACAATCCTATGGCCACTGTTGAAGGATTAAAACATGGGTGAGGCTTCCAACTAGCATGGCCATACAATTAATAATATCTATAGCATAAGGGGTATATCGTCAAAGTCGACACTTTTTGAAGATATTTTGTTGGGGAGTCCGTGCCCTTTGTTCCTGGTGTTCTGACGAGATAGCTCGAGTGAATGAAGCGGAGAGATGGTATTCCAGGTGCGTGTCTTGTGTAAGGTTACAGAGAAAGAGAGAAGAGAATAACTCCGAACTCGATATAAAAATGAGGTGAAAGAATGAATACATAAATGAATGAAGAATGATTGAATGAATGAATTTAAATATAACGCGTGCACTTTTGAATCACACTAAAAACGGCGGCCGGTACCCGTCTCGCACCGGTTTGAAGATTGTCTCTAACAATTTATTTGCTGTTCAAAAAAAGTTCAGAGTTAAATAAATTATTATAACAATTTTAGGACCTTTTTCCTTTTTGGACTATCAGAAACGCGATTGGAGGAACTTCACTCGATAGAAATACTTAATTATTGAAATGTGGTCTATATTTACACTTTTTTGATATTCTGACAAATTCTTATAGTATGCAGACTTCAAAAAATATATTTAGCAGTTTTAGTAAATTTTGTATTTAATTATATAATATATATTAATTTAGGTCGAGAATACACTATTTTCACTGGAATTCATTATAGCAGCATAAGATACTACATACACTCTATGTATATTTTCAGATATGTGATATGTACAACTGAAGACCGGCTCTGGTGGTTATTCAAAGTTCTAAAGAAAACAAGAAAGCAAAAGGTCATGGTGTTTTTTTCCAGTTGTAAATCAGTCGAGTTCCACCATCAGTTCTTTAGTGAACATTGTCATGCACCAGTGCTTTGTATTCATGTAAGTATGTGTTTTTTCCTAGCCATTGTAACATCTATAATCTATACTAATAATATAAAGCACTCAGTAAAAAAGTCTTGTCTGTACATTGAATATTTAAAAAATAATTTAAAAGGCGAAAAATACATTTTTTACAATTTTCGTCTGTCTGTTGTATATTTTTAACTCGAGATCCACTCCACGGATTTGGATGCGGTTTTCGTTATTATCATTGTGTTGACCCTGCGCCCGTAGCACCGTGTTTAATACGCGCGACGCGATTTTAGTTGAATCACAAGTGCGAGGAGCGTGAGATACTGTTTAATCGCAAAAATATCTTGTCACGCTCCTCGCACTTGTGATTCAGCTAAGTTACATCGCGCGCGTTTAAGAATAAGAATAAAAATGGTTTATTACAAAAAAAAAGCTTGAGAAAAATAAACACAAAAATAACAATATCAAAAGGGATAAAAATATTTACAAAAATCTTATCTTAAACCCTGTACTACAGGTACAGGTCAACATATTATTATAGACTATAAGGGGTGTTGATAAAATAACGCTGAAACCGAAAACGGGGCAAATATTGAATAAACGCGGGCGAAAAGCTAGAAAAAAAATACATTCTAATTTATTAATCAACTTCATTCCAGGGTAAAATGAATCAAGCAGACAGAACGCAAACAATGGGAAACTTCTATAATGCTGAAAACGGCACACTGTTTTGTACTGACGTAGCGGCCCGAGGCTTAGATATACCTGCAGTTGATTGGATAGTGCAGTTTGACCCTCCTGGAGACACCAGCGTAAGTTATCATGTCCCCTATTTGTTTGTTGATGTAAGCAGCATTAGGTTAGGCGGTAGGACGTCGGTCATTCAAACTTGGAATGTTTATTTACCTCACTAGCTTGAAAAGCGCGCCTTTGTTGCGTAAAACCAGTGAGCAAAAGTCAATTTTGCTCACTCAGTGAAGAAAAGTGTTTTGAATTAAGATCGCTGCGAATTGGCACTTCTTATTTCATTGGCTAACGAAACGTTAAGTCTGCTCGAGGGAAAGAGGGATAGCAAACAGCACAGCATGGCGACTATCTCTTTCACTCTATACGGATTCCATACACATTGGGAGGCTATACACAGCCCTGCAGCTTGTCGGATACCGTAGGCAAGGTAAACTTCTGTATATCCTCCTAATGTGTATGGAATCCGTGCTATAGACAATGGACTCCGTTTAAACGAATGAACTTCCACCGGAAACGGATAGAGTAAACCGCTTGCGTGACGGTGGTGTTTTGCGTTTTCTATTGGTTTATCAGAGATTTTCCGATTTTTAACGGGTTTTAGAATTCAATTGGCAATCCTTACATTTTATTTCATATGCAATATATGTCTTGATAACATAGTAGTTGCGTTGCAGTATAAACAGAACGGAAGCGGAATAGATTTAACTTCCATGGTCCATGTGAAAAGCGCGGAGTTAAAGGGGCGTTTAACCGATCAGAGAGCGCAGACTCGCTCCGCCTCCCTACTTTTTACTTCTACTGATAAAATGTCGACTGAACAATGTGAACAGGCTGCTTGCAGATAGGGTTGCCAATTACCCGTCTCTCCACAAATCCAAGGCGTACTCTAGGATGCATATTCGGTATTCTCTAGTATCCTATCACCTATATAATAGTATTCTCTACCATTGCAGTGCCCCCCGGTTTATCCTTTGATGTGCAATGGTTCCTGTAGTCCCATAAAACATGGGGCTTCAGGGGCTAGTGTAAATCCTTGGGCTAATAATTCGTTAATCGAGTCTGGTCAAGCCACGCTGGGATCGGTGCATTTCAGTTATTCATTCATAAAATCCTCCTGTATAAACTGCGGGTCTACCGCGTAATTCTGATTTTCATCAACATCAACTTGAGATTGAAATTTGACGTGCGTGCAAAAGAGATGGCATTTTAGGCGGGCGTCGTCGCACGCACGTCAAATTTCAATCTCAAGTTGATGTTGATGAAAATCAGAATTACGTGATAGACCCGCTGCACTCCTCTTCCATTTTTCCATCTGGCAACTCTACGTGCAACATAGATAAAAATCGGGGCGATTACTAACCCACGGGGCTGACTCCACTTTACTTACCACTGAAAACAGATCCTTTTATTGAAAATTCGTTTTTTACAGGAATACATACACAGGGTGGGAAGAACGGCTAGGGGTGAGGGGGCTATAGGAAATGCAGTTTTATTACTTAGACCAGAAGAGCAAGAATTCCTCAATCACTTGAAAGAAGCCAAAGTTTTCTTGGAGTTGTATAAAATGTGGGATGATTTTGACAATTTGCAGTCTATGGTGAGTTTTAATTTTAGATCTAGATCCATTCAAATCAACGCCGTAGATTATGCTCAAATATAAAAAAAAAAAACTAAAAACTTAATCATTATATCAAAATACTTTTGAAATAAGACTTATTTCTTAAATTAGTAATTGACGTCACAGACAAGGCACACCGCATTATAGATCCAAGTCAAATTTACAAAAAATACTTCCCCAGCATTCAACATCTCTCAACCAAGATGTCGACAAAAATATGAAAGCACTGGCAGCTTGGTTGGTACGACGCTGGACTTTCAATCTCACTCGAGACCCTTGTTCAAGCATTAATGAGTTTTTCGGAATTTATTTGCAGTATTTGTATATGTACTTACAAATTGCTGACACTATAGGAAAACATTGAGGTAAACCTGCATGCCATAAAAAGCGATTTGTGCCTTAAGTACCTGCTATCACGTTGAGACGTAACAATCGTCGGCGAAAAGAGGGTGTAAGAGTGTCGACAGGTCCATTAATAGTCCAAACTCGCAAACACCTCTGACACCCACGGGAATATATGTCGTAACAATATGTTTGTATTTGTTTACAGTTAGAAGAATCGGTAGAGAAACACCCTGACTTGCACAAGTTAGCGTTGGAAGCCTACGAGGGTTACATCAGAGCGTTTGAAGTGCGGAAACTGAAAACTGTATTCAACCTCATCACATTAAATCTGGATGCGTTAGCAAAGTCCTTTGGACTGAAGCAAAAGCCTGAAGTAGACATTCGTGAGTATTTCACGTGACATTTTTCATGATCTATCAAGCTACTGCCACTTTAACCCCGGCAGGCTATGTCGGTCACTTTCGATCTCCGACGGATCTCCCCGTTTCGGATTTTATCCAACAGATATACAGTGTTGCCAGATGAGGAAATTGATATTACAGTGTAATGGCTCAAAATTAGTGTTGGGGACAAAATTCATTAATTTTCCGATTTTTTGCAATTTTCGACCAGCTTAGGTGACTTTTGGCTTTAGAAAATTACCGTGTCCCCATACACTGTAATTGTACTAAGTACTACAGTATACAGTAGATCGTGTTTAATTACAGTAGATCTACTGTAATTACAGTGTGTCTGGCAACACTGGAGATATTCCAAGCTTTGCCCGCTTCAAAGCTCGTTAAACTGGTGGATCAAGCCCTTTGTAAGAGACCACGTCTCAGCGCCGTATGTCATCACTGGAAGGACGCACTGGTTGAGATATCATTCCATAAATCTTAACATAATTAAATACTAATCTAAGTCGATAACAAAAATATACCTACTTAGTTGAAGCTATTTTATTATTATTATTTTAAAACATAAATTTGTACGAATGCTAGCATGACAGGCTAACTAGTGGCAGTTCTTATTGCGGGGTCGTACCCGTGAAATCTTTTACAAATAGCTTGAACTGTAGGCGTCTGTGCAAGAACGTCTGTCTAAATTAATTAGAACCAGCTATTATACGTAAAAGCAGCCAGCTTCATAAAAATTTGTTAAGTAGGTAGTTTAATTTTTTGTTTCTTAGTTAATACTTTTCTGTACATGTGCAAAAGTGTAATAAATAAAAAAAATATATTCTCAAGTCAAGTATAAGCGTATATACGTACAAAGTAATGGTCACTGCTCAGCTCCCGTTTGTTATAGCGTCATAATACATCATTACAACCTTTCCCAAGAATCCCGACAGTGAAAACTTCATACGCGAGTTTTCAGCGAATACAGACAAACGTTATTACATATGCGTACATTACATAATATACTCACGCCTGTATTCCAGGTGGGTAGGCAGGGCCCACTTGTTTTCATATGCTATGATACTTTCACACATTTTATATGTACATACTAGCTTTTTGCCCGCGTTTATTCAACTCTGCCCCGTTTTTGGCTTGGGCGTTATTCTATTAAAACTCCTTATAAATAGCCTATATGTCGACCAGGGTCACAATGATGATAATACGGAAAACCGCATCTAAATCCTTTAGTGGTTTCAATGATGTGAGCGAACAGACAGACAGACAGAATTGACTAATGAATTGAAAATTGACTTTTGCTCACTGGTTTTACGCAACAAAGGCGCGCTTTTCAAGCTAGTGAGGTAATAGTAGATTATGCACTAAGGGAATAAAGCAGTGTCTTACGTCACGGGCGGCATATTGAACCCTGAGCGTAACGAGGGACTCTAGAGTTATATAGAGTCCTGAGTAAAGCGAGGGGTTCAAGCTGCCCAAGACAAAGACAGGCTTTATTCCAGAGGAGCATAATCTACTTTTCACACCTTCTGCGGGACAATAAAAAGCTCGACATTTTTTATCAACATTAATAATTATTCAATAAAAGTCACTGACAATCACAGCACCAACCACCGTCTTTTGTTTCACATTCTTTGTAAACACTTTTTTTCTTTTTGTTGAATTCTGCTTATGGTGGCCAGTTCGATTTTCGAACAAACCTCTTAACAATCCCATATGGGCATTTGTTTTCCACGAGTTTCCACACGAATTTGACGTTCCAAATTTAAATCACTTTAATCCCTAAGGATTTTCATATAACTTTATATCCCTTGAGATATAATGCGTTACTTTACGTTGAGGTTGCATGATATGTAATTGGACATTGTCGAGCAGGTGGTGTGAAAAAGAATTTAAAAAGTCGCCGAATTGTGTTCTATCACTCTTCTTTAGTCCCCCTTTTCTATTTTTATTACTTTTCTTCAATGTACAGTTTATTTATATGTATTAATAGAGAAGATTTATCGTTTCCGCCCTAAGACATTTCGTCTAGGGAGAACCAACATTCTTTTATTTATAAACAACAAGATGTCGAATGTTTATTCTATTGTCTGATACATATAAGATTCAATCGCCTATGGTGGGAGGGGAGCGTTGGGCGGCGCGGAGGTAAGAGCCAAGCGGGGTGTGGAGGTGCGAGCGCGGGGCTGAGCGGGAGGAGCGGGGGAGAGCTTCCTACGCGTATAAAAAGAATTGAGATACAATAATAATTTTCCTTTACAGGCGTGGGTTTCAAGAAGAAGCATAGACCAAGGAAAAGAGCAGCAGAAATGTTAGAAGATGGCACTGGAAAATATGCGAAGTTATAATTGTACAAAAATATTCTATTATATTAAGTTAAATCAAGTACTGGGTTTTGTTTCTGAAAGAAATAATCAAGAACAACGTTTTGATTTTTAAAATAGATTCTTTATTAGATTATGCAGATTTTTTTCGTTATTTATTGAACAAAATATCTCTGACTAGTGAGTTTGAAGGAACTAATCTAAAATATTTACACATATTACAATTATATATAACTTAATACGAAGAAAGCCGACTCTGAATTTAAATGATCCAATTTGATAGGAACTTTGACAAATAATTATCACCTAATAACGAACTTACCGTTTTCTAACGTAATGTAGGCCTCCGATTTCACAATTGAGAATTTCAAATTAAGCGACGCTTGAGTATGAAATGCAACGCTGTGATTGACTAATTTTTGTACTTAAGTATCGCTTTGCGAGATTTTCTCAAATTAGGAACTAGAGGTTAGTTTACTGTTTCATTTACTTACACGTAGGTACTTATGTAAGTTTCCTCGACCACTTTCTAAAAATTAGGTTTTCGGGTCACTCATCTCGTAGTAAATATTATTCTTGGTTAACTTCTCGTAGCAATCCTCATGGTTATGCTGATGATTAGTGGCATAGATCATCGCGTCTATGGTCTCTACGGTAGCTGGACATCGGTTTAGCGAGAAGTACTGCACACACCGCCAGGCCGTCTTCCCGTGGCTGGTTGAATGTTTCGTGTAGACGAAGTTCATGTGGACTAACTGCTTGTGCCCTTTCCGACTGTAGATATATTTGTAGCGAAGTGGCAATTGCTGGTGTTCGCTTGACCCATTTACTACTAAGGATAGGGCATCTGGAATAGATCAGAAGGGATTAAAATAGCTTAAAAGAAAAATATATTTAACACTCAACATGAATTGTCCACAAGACAAAGCCAACGCAATGGGTTATGTAGCTCGGATTAACACCGATGTTTAAGATATACGGCCGCGTCAGCACCGCTCCTGCTGTAATAATATACTATAACTATATAAATCTGCCACAGATTAATTCATATAATAAATAAATAAAAAATAAATGACTGTTTATTTTCAGATTAAAAATCCATAGGTAGGTTAGTGTTAGGCTTAAAACTAGGTTAGTAAAACAAAGGGAACATGTACGAAATTGATTATTTAAATAACCCAATGATCGTTCCATCCAGAATTTCTGCGTCCGCGTGAACCTTAAAGCGAGGGTATTCTGAGAAATTTGTCCTGCTCCAACATTTTCTTTTCCTCTCAGGAATCTTGCCATTTCAAGGTGTTTTTATTTATTATTTTGGAATAAGAGGGATGGGTTTTTAATATGGCGACAGTTTTATATCACATTTTGTACCTAAGTTGGTTGCTAAGTTCTGTAACTATGAAAAACACTAATAATACTAAATATGCAAATAACACTACAATGGACTATATACCAAATGAAAGCATAAATATTCAAATTATCTTGTATTAAAATTAAGTTATCTGAAATGACCGCCCCTGGCATGAAAACATGCCTTTAGACGACGAAGCCGTCATCGATGACAGCACGCACGGCTATGTCCAATTCCGCAACTGTCTTGACAATAGCGCGCTTAAGAGAGTCGAGATTCATGTGGGGTTTAGCACAGGCTTTCTCCTCAGTAACTCACCATGTGGCATAATACAGAGGGTTTAGGTTTGGGCTGGAGGATGGCCATTCTTACTGCGGGTTAAAGTCAATTTTGTTAGCCCGAAACCACGCTTGCATAGGTTTTGTTTTGAGCCCGGGGGCTGAGTCCTGCTGGAAGACCCATGGCTGGTTTTGAAATAAGATGTGGCTAAAGGGTTTGACCACAGGGTCCTGAACGGTATCTTGATAGACTCTAACGCCAATTTTCACAGAAATGAACCTTAATTACTCTGAATATATAGGACACCCCCAGCCAAATCATCACTGATGAGGGGTGATGTCTTCGTTGGACTTGGTATCTTGATAGACTCTAGCGCCAATTTTCATAGAAATGAATCTTAATTACTCTGAATATATAGGATACCCCCAGCCAAATCATCACTGATGAGGGGTGATGTCTTCGTTGGACTCTCGGAGCAATCATGCTGGCTTCTTAGCTGTTCTGAGCGTATACTCTATCATTTTGACGGTTAAAATTTTCTTCGACGGTGAAGATTTTTCCATCAGTAAATAAGATTTTTCGATGACCGTTTTGTGCGTAGGACCGCTTTAGTAGCGCGCGACTTCGTGCTAACCTCATAGCCTTCAATCATGCGTTTAGCAGATAACCCTTTCGTCTACGGTAAGTATAAAGTCCAAGGTTGTCATTGATATTTTTTAAGGGAACTTCTCTTCACAGTCATCTGTATTGCCAAGAACTTTTGCTTCCGGACGGGCGACGGGCTTTCTCGCAATTCTCGCCTTCACTGCCTTAATCACAGCTGGTGTCCGAACGGCCCATGGTCTTCCGTAAGTATCTTTTTCGGTCAGGTACTACTGTAACTATGGATAGTGCGATAAATAAATTGCTTGTTGATTTTCAACTTTTGTAGCAACTTGAAAATCATATTCGGTGGGTGCCCACATTTGTGCAGTTCAATTACATCGACACGATTCTCCTTCAAGCCTCATTCCATGGTGAATTAAACAGAATATGGTTTAAGTGTGGTATGGAATAACAGCTTATAAAACTGTTAATATTTCGACATTTTTATTTTTTACTTTTCATTTGATTTAGGGCCTGTTTCACCACTTCCAGATAAGTGCCTGATAGTTATATGTGACAAATAACGCATACAAAATGTGTTCCATTTTTAAACTTATCTTCTGGATATCACTTATCTGGAAGTAGTGAAACAGGCCCTTAATGTCTTGAAATCGATGATGAAATACAGTACAGTACTCCCAAAGTAATAATGCGCATACAAATCTATAGCCGAGCGACCGGACGTACCACGTGACCTTATTGATTGTATAGAAAGTGTAAGGAAATACGAACTTTGCCGAACAGTGGCGAAGATTTGTATGCGCATTATTACTTTGGGAGTACTGTAAGAGAACTTTTTGACCAAACTAAAATGAAACAATATTTAGACCATATGTATCTTAACTATCTTTGCGATTTTATTGGATGCAGTATAATGTAAAAGTACCTAATCGTGTATCTATAGGCCGAAATATTAAGAGCGGTTTCGCAAGCAGATTGTGAAAAACCCGCCTTTTTTAATTAATCGAAACAGAACACTTAATTTCAGATAGTTACTCAATAAAACCTTATTAGTACCTATGTAATGTGTATGCTGCCATCGCAAAATTTCCATTGATTTCTGTAAATCAGAATTTCAAAAATGATATTCAAAATTTAATTATCGCAATTTCACGGTTTGCAATGAATTTAAAAAGAGACAAAATCGGAAGGAACCCCGAGTTTGAGCTGGCTTGGCGGCTCCGCTATGCTGTGAAAGCCTAAAAGGTGCTACTAACGCTCTTATGCAGGTATGTCTAACTAAAGTAACTGTGCGTGCCAATATTCTGACCCGTTATAATTCGGCCTGTTTTTAGTAGGTACGTGCCATATGATATGACTTGTTAAGGGTCCGTATAATGCAAACTGCACAACTTCGAATAACCATTTCACATAACGTAATTTGGTTGATCGGTTTAATAAAAATACCACAACAATATACAATACTTGCATGTCTTACAAAAACGCATTAGATTTAAGTTCACTCGATATAAAAAAATATAAAACGAAAATACATACCTACAAAATTTGATGTTTTTCACGACTTGTTGGTCATCTCGACCGATACAAACTCGTTCCAATGGCTAAGTCGCCACCATTCGACTAAAACTATCATTTGTGGTCAACTCGACCGAAATACGGAGGTACATTACAGTCAATACACAAGTCTTTTAAAAATGTATAAACTTAAAATTACTCGTGAGAACTCATCATGTTCTTAACAATTGCATGATCGTTTCATGTACTTAACTAAATTATTCTTGGTTTTATTTTATAGCTTTATTCGAGCCATTGAAGAATTTGGTTTCAATCCTTTTTTAACTCACTGTACTTGGTATAATAGTGGCGACTCGGCCTTTAGGAGGAGTATTCTTCGGTCGAGAGAGTACTCTTAAAGGGTCACCCTCAAATCATAGAACCTTGAAATTTGTATTAAAATTCAAAGCGCGCTATTCTAAACAAAAAAAAAACAAAACAAAAACATGGACATGGAGTTCAGTTCCTCTGATTAATGCAAAAAGAGGTACTCAATCTGACATTATACGCATCCTTAAGTTCTTACTGAAAGGAAACGGTTGTGAGGACAAAGCGACAAATGCGGGTATCGAAGCATGTGTTATGCAATGCACACTAGGTATAACTTGGTAGGTAAGAGTTAAAACGACATTTCGGTTTATAGATTTATTAAATTAGGAATATTTAAAAAAATCACTCATTCACACTTTACAACTAAATGGTATAAAAAATCACACAAGGTATAAAAATCCAAAATAATCGTAATTGTTACGAAAATGCCCAATAAATATCTAGGAATGTCTAAACTACACAATTAACACAGCATACAAATTATGATGATACTGGCATTAAATAAAGCTAAAAGCCCAAACATACTATTTTCTATGAGTATGGTAAATATCAAATATTTTATTTGATAAACCGGGAGTCAAGAGTCGAAACTTTACCTAATTTATTATTACCGATCGAACTTAAATAATTATTTACTAACGAAGTAGCTTTGCTAGACGACAACTGGAAAATTTCAAGACTAATTTCAAATATTTCAGGTTCCACAGAAATGCAATAATTGTGACATTAGCCCCAACTGCTTCATAATTTATCTGTGTTATTTTATTACTTGTTACAATTTTATTACTTTTTATCATGTTGTTTTTTTTTTTTAGTTTAGACATTTTAAGTTTGATTACGATAAAACATACGTACGAATCTCAATGTTGTTTTTACTTACATTTCATAGCTGTTTTTAATAAGTATAATAACAATTTAATTGATAGAGCAAAAGCACAATAACAAAAGTGTTATAAGAAGGGGTGTGATATTGTCTGTGATAGCCCTTCTGGGACATTTCCTAATATATTTTGTTTCTACAACTTTCCGTGATTGTGATTCGTTAGTCTTAAAGCTCCTAAGTAGTGCCAATATTCCAATTATTTTGAAATTAGTTTCCAAAGAATTTAAAAAATATTAGAGTTTAAATTGGAATTTGGAATTATTCCACCATGCCAATTCAATAAATTATATAATAATCAAATCAGATATATCAAAATTATATAAAAAAATTAAATATAATTTAATTTCAATTAATAAAAATGATAAATTTAAGAAAAACATTCAGTCAATTATATTTTTCATGTTTTTGTAGTAAGCGTAAAGCGTACTATAGCTATAAACGTATAAATATGTAAAAACTCTGGAGATGGTACCTTGGATTAGGGATCAAGGTGTGTATATACAGAGTTTCAATTTCCCAAATCGACGGGATGCGACGCATTCGACATTCGAAAATATGGAATGTCACATTTTCACAAGAATAGTCGCCTTAATAATTTGAAGAATTATTCATACAGTAAATATGGCCACATCCATAAGCTTATTTACCTACCCTGTCGGAAATAAAAAAAAATATATATCTACGTTGAATGCTTTCTCTATTCATAGTATGAAAACTTGATAGGTTTAAAACCGCGGCTTGCTCTCTCGTCTTAAAAACTGTAAAAAAGAAGACACGAAACCTTCAGGTGTTCATATTCGACTCTACCGTACATTTTATATATTTAATATGACTGTTAATTAAATAACTTGGTTGCCCATTTTATCTATTGGAGTAAAACTGTTTTAAGAGGTCAACCACAATACAATTCAGCATACAACCTGGTTACTTTTACATGTGGAATTCTTTATAGAATCATTTGTTCAAATGAGGATACATTATTTAATTTATGGATTTTTAAAATATTAGAATTAATAATTGTGTTTAGAAAAGATAGGCCACTCTGGCCCGGCACTCCCAAAAATATTCGGTCGGTCGTTTATCGGTCGGGCATACGTCCATCTCTGATGCACGCATAAAGAGTGTGATAGAGATGGGTATACGTCCGACCGATATTCGACCGAATTTTGTCACTTCGGAGTAGGCCTTCTTGTTCTGGCAGCCTCATAAGACTTCAAGAGTTCAGATAGAAAAATATTGCATGTTTTATATCTACAAGGAAATTTAGATCACAACTTCATCAAAATGTCAAAAAGTATAATAAAGCTCTAAGAAGATGCCAGAAAGAAGAGTTTTGCTTTTGTAGGGGGCATTCATGAGTTCTCAACGTGCATTTTTTTCATACACTTCATCATATGTGTAGAATTTAAACAAGTACGTTTTTTTTAATTACGTTGTTTCTTTTGTATCCCGGTGTCGGGCAAAGACCACACCTACCCGTATCCACAAATCTCAGTCTAGTTCTACCGTTTCCTAATCTGTCATGAACGAAGCCACATCGTTTCGCTATTTATGTTTTAGTCTGCTTGACCACTGTCTAACGTCATCGTCTATCTCAATGCATAAAACTGACATGACAATTAGGTAAAGATTTTCCCCCGAGATCCCAGTCTAATACAGTAAAAACTATCATAGATGCTATTTTACGTAGAATTAAAATACAAACGTATCATCATAAACGTGATGTATAAAGTATAATATCAAGCCAATATAATCTAAAAAAACTCATTTTTAAATGTTACTCTAAGACAGAGATCATAAAAACTAATTACTAAATTATTTTAAAATATGCGATTCACAAAGTTATTAGATCATTGAGCTCTTATTTTAATACAAAAATAGACTAGAAGATGAGCAATAAAAAAAGACCTTCATCTAATGAAGTTGTATGGCAGAAAGTTTTACATGGCACAAAATAATTGTATCTAAGTGCATTTTTTTCGACAATCAAGGATATTCTGATACTCCTTAAGCAAGCGCAATTTATACACATGAGCCGTCCCCCCACCCGCTCTGCTGCAACCAGGGATTGAAAACAGTACCGGTAACCCATAATTTAAAGGCGGTAGCCCTTATGGCACTTTTGTGAATTCTGTATCAATATTTCACCGTTTTCCTGTTTCGGTACCGATATAAAGAAGATTCAGTGCGTCGCGGATATTAGAGGGGTAAGTAAGGGGGTGGGATGAAAGTATGCTGCACGTCACGTGGGCGGCATTTGAAAGAAAATACAATGTCTCAATCAGTTTTAAGCTGTTAATTTTCGGTAGACTAAATAAAACCAAAATTTCGAAGCGGTTATAACCGGTTAATTTTGGGTTCTTCCTCTGTGTCATACTGGTATGACTGTCGGGATATGCATGTCCTGACAGCCATACTCAAGTTGAGTGGCCTCCTGTATAAAGACAAGCCATAAACAAGCTAGACATGATGAACTTTTTTTTACAGTCGGGTACCTTTGTGTGGACATTATTTTTCGGTATGACGTCATTTCGGTGATTGAAGGCATCGTATTTATGGGTTATTCAATCCTTGGCTGCAGCTTGAGGAGAAGCGCTACAGACGGGTCCGTAAGGGTTAAGAAAGGGGTGAGTTGCGGGAGTCGAGTGAGTGACGTTTCTACGAGTATAACTTCATATCTCTATCACCATGCGCTGACCATGAATGTACACTTGCGATGTCTGCGTGCCAACTCACTCCACATGTAGTTCAGTAATTTAGTTCCAGATTAGTTCTATCGAATTCAATCAAATTTTTGATTTGTTCTGTCAAAATGTGTGAAGGAAGGACACATTTTATAGGCGACCTCCAGCCAGCGGGACACATCCTATTTGGTGTGAAACTAGTTTTATGACCCTGTATTATGTTCTAAGTGAAAACAATCTTCGTGTACATTATTTCGACAAAGAAAAAAAAATTTTTTTTTTAAATTTTCTTATGGGCTGAGAAGGCAAAGGACTATATAACCAATATTTATTTTTTCATCATTGTTTAAAACATTATACGTATAATTGAAAGGTTTGAAAGTAATAATTCAGTAAAACCAAACAGAAAGAAAATATTGATATAACTATATCAGCAACATACTAAAAAATTGTTGGCTGGCTGAAGGTTTTTAAACCCTGTTACAGTAGCCGGCGGTAAATAATGCATATCGCCTATCTTCGGCTTCGTAGAGCGCCGTCTCTGTCACCGTACTATTATTGCTTCGTGCGACAGAGATGACGCTACGATACGATGTGCATTTACTGCCGGGACCTGTATGTATCGTATATCTACTAATAATAAAGTAGTAAATAGTTCTGTCTGTACAATACAGTGCATTAGTTATTAGTATTGTACTGGGGCCAAAACTAAAATTTTTAGAATTTTTATCTGTCTGTATGGTACTATGATATGGTATGTTCCGTTTTAATTCGAGAACCACTCAAAGGATTTGGATGCGGTTTTCTTTATTAACATCCTAGTTATCCTAGTAAACATAAAGGTTATACTTGCTAGAGGTTGCCTGTAAAATCGTATCCTTCATCCATTTTACATACATACATTATAACTCACGCCTGTCTCCCAAAAGGGTAGGCAGACGACACTTCAGATTTCCATCTGATACGATCCTGACACACCTTTCGCCTCCTCCACATTCATCAATCCAGTCATAAAAGTTCCTATATTTCGGGTAATTCGTCTTGAATCATTTTGACAGAGGAAATCAAAAATTTGTTTGGATACAATTAAACTAATCCGGAACTAATCCCAAAAAATACTAAAATCGTCAAAGTACATGGGGTTCCGCTGAGTCTAGGCACTGTCGATGTCTTAGCCATTATGCATGTATTATAAATGTGTTTTAAGTAACTAAGTTGGCACAAGAGCAAAGGCTCACTATCACAGTTACTTACTAAAAAGTTGTGCTTTTAAAGATACTTACAATCTCTTTTATTTATAATATAATATGTATTAATGTATTATTATTATATTGCTTTTCAAATATCAACCAGCTAAATTTTCATTGTTTTAAAATATAATTTTATTGATATCATTCATTACTTACGACTTTAACTGTGGGCTAGTAACTGCCATTTAAATTTGTTTTCCATACTACAAGTACCTACCATATAGAATTTTATTCTGAATCTAACATGAATTGAATTGTGCAGTATTTTTACATACTAGATACATATACAATTTTTTTGGTCCCGTTATAAAATGAGAATCTTTGATCCAAATCAATAAATCTTTTCGATAAGTTTTTCTAATCTAAACCAAATGGGTCTTACAGCTATTAGAAAAATATGTCGTTTTCAAAACTAATTTGTCTTTGATTGCCTCTATGAGACAAATTATATAAATAATCTTACATTTACGTAGCATAGTAGTAATTTTGTAGCTGGGAAGCTTTCATCATATTATTGAAATGTATTTCGAAACATGGCGACTTGCAGAATGGCATCTCGCAGCCAATACACATGAACCGTGTATCCCGTCTCTTGCCTATCTTCCAACAGAGTCTACAAGACCTCTGAGGATACTTCTTTTTACCGTCTTCCTTCTGTGGTATTGTCACGAGCCGATGATCCAGCATTCCTCTCGTGTAGTCTTCATATGTGTTTGTCCTTGATATGTCATGATCATGCGAAACTTTACCGTTGACTAAATTTTTAAGATCCATGAACAATGAAGTCAGACTGCTACAATCTGAAATCACGATGGGCATTTTCATTACAAATCTCAACATTTCCAATCAAAAACAAGATTTATTACAAATGCAGTAATGTTGAAAATGCCATCGTGTTTTCACAAGATGAAGGCATTGCAAAAGAAAATAGGAAACATTAAACATAAATGATTGCATTTTCAACACAATCTGATGCAATTTACCATAAAGCAACAAAGGCAACAAAGATAAAGTTTAATTACTACTGAAGTGAATAAAAACTACAAGTGAAGTTATGGTACAATCAATAGAAAGGTAAATACTCACTTTCTTGAGGAGAGTTGTACTCCAATCGCTCCTTATGGCCTTCTCTGGATGTGTCATAGCTCTTAGGCGTCGTGCAGATAGCTGGGTCTGTCACTATTATATCACTGTCCTCACATTCTGCCTTCACCTCCGCAGTGCCATCACTGGAAGCCTCTTCAAGTTTGCATTTATCATTTTCATCATTATTTGCTGTGGGTAGATTCAAATCAGGCTTATTGTTTAAGCTATAATTTCTTGCAGTATCAATGGGAGTGTCCCTATAAACTTGACCAAACTGATTATAATCGTTTTGAGGGGTTATACTGTTATTTTGTTTGTGAGGTTTGTCTTTTCGCTGTTTTTTCTCGAAGTTAAATATATCTGGGGTGTAATAATTTTTCTGTAGGAATTCTTCAGATTTTCTTTTTAAATTACTAAACCTTTGCAGTCTTTCTATGAATTGTCTTTGTTTTAATAAGTCCAGCTCATTATTTGGTGGTACTTCCTCGGTGGTGGCGGCCTCAATAGGGTCTGATGCATTTGAGTCTGCATCCAGAGTACCATTTTGTGTTTCCATGCCATGCTTTTGTGTTTCTTGTTCTGTTTCCACAGGTTCATCATCAGTCTGAAAATGTAAATGGTGCCATTTAAAGGTCATGCATGTACTAAATGGTTACAGATTACCAACTAAGGATATATATTCCAGGTTTGATTAGGGTGGACAATGAGACAAAAGACCAAATTTGCTTTAACCACTTTGTAGTGCACCATCTGAAATGTGGCTGAAATTAGGGTAATGATGCGCTTTCAAGTGGTTAAGGTTAAACTTAAGTAGCTTAGCACAAAGTGAATAACTTAACTTTGTGTTTCTTGTTTAGAAGTTAAAAATTTACAAACATTTTGGTATATGGCAGTTAACACCAATAGTTCAGTATTATTGAGGTTTATAAATTTGAAAATTAATGCACAATTAGCCATGATCTGGTCCAAACAAAGTTAAAATAGCATTTTCAGGTGGTTTTGAGAAGATCATGACTAATTGTGTATACAAACCTTGCTTTATAAACCTTACTAATACTGAACTATTGGCGTCAAATGGCACAGATCAAAAAGCTTTTCAATATTAAATTTCTAAACAAGAAAAACAAGGTTAAGTTAGGTATGCACTTTGTGCTGACGTTTAACCTTAAGGGGAATCACTATAGAATTATTAATATTATCCAAGGCTATTATAGTTCAGAATAATTTTAAATATACTATAATTATTTACCTGTTTATTAGTTAGTCCCTTGATTTGTAAAACTTCTGCAGTGCCTATAAAACTAGTGAGATCTTCCCTCTTTACACTGACTTCGCCATGGTACATGAATTGTAAGAGATCTCTCATAGCTTTGTGCGTCACATCCCTTAGAACAACTGAAAAATGTGTTAAATACCATTAGACGTTAAACAAGAATTTTCACGTCTGTCTTAACATTTGGACCACTGAGCATTTTGTAACACCCATTCCCCTGTACACCAGCTATTTTTAGCATTATTGTAAATTCTATAGAAAAATAAAGCAATGGATTTAATTAAAACTAATGTTTTTATTAACAAAATATATTCTCATGTTTTTTATTTAAGAAAATCAAAACAAAAGTACTTAATTTTTATGTACCAAAAATGCCTTACAGTTTCATCACAAAATACACGGACAGTTGGCTTGATGCATCCATTGCAATCCCACCACTTGCCCCTGCTTGACACTTTGCAGAAATGAATTACCTAGGTGTGTGTAGTTCAAAAATTGGAACTAAAGAATGCAACAAAACATCAAGCACAACAGTGGATCAGGTTTTTAGAAAAATTCAAGGAATTCCCATCACGAGCTAGAGATGTGGCGTACAGGGGATAACTGAGGGTAACGATATAGGATCATTATTATCGGCTGTCAAAGTGTAAACATATGAAAAATCATACCAATGATAACTGCAAGTAAGTACCAACATTTAGCAGTTAAAGCAGCTTAGTTAGTATTTTACTTTCATCACTCATCTCATCCTGGGATAGAGTGCCTATATAGCTAAGGGGTTACTCGGGAAAAATAGGTGTGAGATCAGCAGCAGCTTGTGAGCATTATTTTTCCTTTTCTTGTCAAACATTCACTCAATAAATGTGAATGTCAAAAAAGGGGCAGAAACCAAGGCTGCATTCCTAAACGCCGGGGTAAAGGTAAAAATTATCTGTCATCCGAGCTCCGAACAGCTCTGAACAATTCTCCAAGTCGTTTCTGAACCTTGTCAGAAATGTAAAATTAACTTTTTACAGTTAAATTTTACTCACCGTAAATTCAGGGGCAAATTTTCACTTTGACATTTATCATAACATTACACACAAATTTTTGGTTTCTTGGTTATAGAATTCTTCAGAATGACTCGTAAAGCCATTTTATTTTGGTAATAATGATACATATACAAAAAATATCCTTTGCCATGTAAATAAACTGCACTTACAAAGTGTCCGTTCCAAAACAATTAGTGTATAGATTCTGTCTGTCTTATCTCTTTCACTTTTAAGAAGTAAACTTTATATTTACCCCGGCGTTTAGGAACGCAGCCAAAGTTTATATATCAACCCAATAGCTCAGCCTACTGGCATCGCACCAAATTTTCCTCAGTGTACACCCTAACAGTGGTTTCTAAATGCAATGATAATATTTAAGTTTTATCTATGTAATAAAGAATCACAAGCAGATGTTGATGATCGCGATTGTCTGCAGTTGGTGGAACTTCAATAAAAAGAATATTTCCAACAATCACAAACAACAAAGTGCTAGTTAACATTAAAATTTCAAGGTGATCAGTCATTTTCTGACATGAATATCACAATACAGTGTCTAGCCAGTTAAGTAGCTGCACTTATTCAATACTGCTTACATAATAAAATTGTATTCAAATAAGTTACATACCAATAGGATGTTGGCAAGGATTCATCTGAAACATTTTCTTGAAATACGGCGAGCATATCGACAATATAACTTTGTGTGCTTGTAGTAAATGGCCTTCCACAGCAATAGTAACATCCACAAACTCCCCGTTGCCTAATAAACCGGCGAATCCTTTGCTTAGGTTTCCATGAAAATTATTCCAAGACAATGAAAATTGTTGCTCCATTTTTCAGTTATAACTTGCTCCTAGGTCGCATCTGGAAAAAACAAAATACGTAGTATTCGATTTGGTTTTAAGTTTTAGAGTAAAACTATTAATTTTAATTGTATACTTACTATTTTCCGGTGTTTTTTTGCAATATTTATTTCGAAATTGCATTTGCATCAATATTGCTTCTTTTTCTTCACAGATCATATATACTTTTTTCTCCCACTATTTGGGAAGGCAAAGGGAACTTAGCCCATACAGCCTAGTCTGAAGTTTTTAATAGGAAGTGACTCAGCTGCCGTATCCGGCCCTTGGGATGGGTGCCGGAGATCGCGTGATTAAATTGTTTATGTTTGTTTAATTAGTCCACAGACTTAGGATTAGGTTTTAAAAAAAAGGTGTCTAGGTTCGCATCTTATTTACATAACCGACTTACCCACGATAGCTGAGTGTTTATTTTGTTTAATCTGATGACCACACCCTGTACATGGCGCGTGGATGACTGTGACAGGGGAACGCAGTTATGAAACAAGGAGTATGGTGTTAGTTCCGATTTTGGACATAACCAATCCACGCGCCGTAAGATCCTTTCCTTGTAGCACTTGTAGCGACACTCCAAACGTAATTTTTGCATTATATTTAGTACAAATATGTCGTTGAGAGATTCCCCTCTGTGCGAAATTTAACGCAAAAATGTCAACTGTCAAACATTATCTTTGATACTGACGTTTGGAGCCTATACGTGCCTATACGAACCTTGCGAACCCTTCTCTGTGATCAGGGGTCTAATTATCTTAGTCCGTTGTAGAAGAAAATTATATTCGGTCAAGCTGAGTGTTACCGAAGGGTCCCTTTTATAGTTCAGGAAATATAATTCGTGCTGATGAATGGGACGGCTTAACTATTGTGTTATAATAGGGTAATTAAATCACAACACCTGTTTACACATAAAATGTAGATGTAGTAAAAGGATTTGATTTAGTTTACTTACTGGTGTTCATCTTATCACACCTGAACGAATTAGTGAATATTTTCAAAATTTAATATCATTTTACTATCTCGTATATAAACCCTGTGTATACATATGTAGTTGTAAATAAAAATGTTGGGTAAAAATGAGGGCCATTTTTTTACAAATCTCTTAGTGACTTCTAAAGAATCAAAATTCTCTTAGGTGCTAAGTCTCAAAATTTGTTGTTCACAGTTTATAGATAGCCGGGAGCGCGAGTCGTGACTTACCGGTACGTGCTTCTATTGTTCAAGGAACGTGCCTCATTGTTCAATTATTATCCAAAGTTAATCCGAATTGGCTCAAATGATAAGTATTTATAATATAGTGCAAAGCTAAGCCTCTTGTAGTGAAAACCATTATTTTTAAAGTTCATTTATACTGAAAGTGTTAATGATATATTGCAAATTATAAATTTTAAAGCCTTTTAAAGTGGGAACCATTATTTATGAAATTCATTTACCTATATATATATATATATATATATATCCCTAATTTTAATAGTGATTTCAAGTAAACATCTAAGCAAAGAAATGGTAAACAGATGTGACTCATAGTTTATTTCAGTAATACTTCAGTCAACCCAAATGCAGGTTTTTAAAACTATAATTACAGGTTAAAAATGAACCCCTAGCTATATCAAGGTAAACAATTACTATGTTTTATATAAAAAATATTTGTTTTGTTAGTTTTGACTTATTTCATAATAATAAAAAAAGATATACGGTCAAAGTTTTCCTACAAAAACAGAATAGCGTTGTCATATCACTCCCGCCACGTGATCGCGCGCTGCCGTGCCTCGCTACCCTTTGTCCCGCGCTGCTATTATAAAGCACGCACGCCGCACGCGACTTTTGCATGCCGCTCAGCGCTAAAATGAGACATCAGTGATCATAAGTTGCAATTTTCCCGTCATACTTTTACGGGCTTAGGACCGTCAGAATACAGAAGCTGTTTTGATCACACTAAACTTTAAGAATGATTTGAATAGGAATTAAAAATTACAAAGGGCAAACAGGTAGTTAAGTGATGAAATCGTTAGTTACAAAAAAAAATTATCCACCAAATAGTCCCTATAAATGGCTTCTGCGCATTTTCCCGCCAATTTGCTCGTAACTCTTAAACCGTGCCGGTGCCTATACTCAACGAACTAAAATTTCAGTTCATTGCGGCATCACCTCAAAATCGTGTATTTCTGCCCGAGGTACAGCGATAAGATTAAGCCCACTCTCTATCATTTTGGATAGCGGTGAAAAGAAGATGTAGAAATGTTGAATTTTCTGGGACGTTGCACATTGAGAAACAACTCGATCCCTCGGGGATAATATGTCACGACCACAGATCTAATAGATGACGCGAGTGTATGTACTTGGCGTGCCAAAAAAGCGCGCCAAAAAGAGAGCAAAGGTCTTCCTCCACAGATATTGACGCCTACAACTTTGACTTGTATGTCTGTATGTAGTCTTACAATTCCTTCTAAAATTCAAACCGCTGTCAACCGTTTTCGTTGTAAAATGTGACACTTGCGTAATCTCTAGGTAAATTTCTGTGGTCGCGATGTTTTCTATGTGTTGATTTTAAATAACATAATCGGGCATAATTTTTTTTATAGCACACTGTGCGTAAAATGACCGCTTTACGCACGCTGCGCGTGCGTAAAGTCGGCATTTTCCGTACTTGTGCTGTAATAAATTATATGAAACTCGTGCGAGAAATTTTTTCTCGACTCGTGTGATTGCAGCACTCGCCTTCGTCTCGTGCCGCAAACTCACACTCACACTCACTCTCGTATCGTAATATACTATTAAAATATGCATGTTCTATTGGGTAATATTCGATAAATGTAATATAGAAGTGGGTCACATTATTACGTTCATTAGTTTAGAAAAATGATACCTATAGTTGCTACTTGCTATATTTATACATACTATATATATATTGTAAGTAACCCATATCTACCTACCGTCAGAAAATTAAATTTTTGGCATTTCTCGTTAATATAAAACCGAACTGCTAGTCAAGCTACAGATGAAGATATCTACTGAAGCCTGTTTATGACACAAAATCGATATCTACTAAAGTAGATGAGATGATGGGCCAAAGCTGTACAGTTATGTAAGTATATTTAGTTTACGGACGGAAGATACAATTCTATATTATATTCATCCAAGGCAACCCACGAGAACTTGCTTGTTTTAAAATGTGAAAAGACCACGGTGGTTTGCACATGTAGAGAGGATAAATAAAAGTAGAGCGACGAAAGAAATGTATGGTGTGCAAGTGGAAGGTACAAACAACAAAGGACCAGTGCAAATTCAAATTAAAATAGTTTATTTTGCAAAGTATGTATATAAAATACACGTTTCACAAGTCAAAATTTAATCTTATAAAAAAAAAGAAATATATGTAATAAAATAATAAATGTACATGAACTAGATTAAAGGTTTATTTAATTTATGTAGTTTTAACAATTATATGATAATAATAAAAAAATAAACTTTATATTTTCGATATATTTCGGCCTCATCAGTGAGGCCGTCATCAGTCGAGGCCGAAATATATCGAAAATATAAAGTTTATTTTTATTATTATCATATAATTGTTAAAACAACAAATAAAAAGCTAATACAGCTAAAATTATATTTATTCATATTTTAATTTATGTAGCAATATATATACGATTATAGCTCAATAGCGATTATAGATTATAGCTAAATACCGCGGACAGAAAAACAGAATACCAATGGACAGTATGTGTCTATTTGAAGACTGGGTTATAACAATTTACTTGTTTGTACTAAAATAGCGGGGGCAGGGAATGCCATTGCAATCTATTCATGAACAAAGCTGTAACTTGTAGACAATAGTGCAATCAAGTTAGATCCATTAACGGGGCGGTACTGCTTCAAGTTTGCATCGCGGTCTAAGTCCATCTAAATTTAGTTGCAACTAACTTGTGGTAGTTTGAGGTCTAGAATCTACAGATGTAGAAGAACATGTTCCATTAGATTACAATAGTTTTGATTGGAAAATTAATTAAATCGTATAATAGTGCTAGATAGTGCAGCTTAGATAGTGCTAAAGCGTATTTGCTTTTGTTACGGCTTCAAATTATAAGGTCAAGGTTACTAATTGAAAAGGTCACTGATACAAATTGATGCCACGGCAGCCAGCAAGGACTTCCTAGGGGGGGGGGGGGGGGGGGTTCGGCCTCTGCTATAGGGATTCTAGTAATCGTGACATACCGGGAAAGTTAAGATTAATAAAAGCATATTAACATGACATGAAAGGTTTATTTATATCAAGACTTAATACCTAAGGCCCTATTACTAAAACCTGAGCTATCTTAAGGTACCTAAATTTGGGTCTACCTGTATACGATGACAGACTTCTTGGCAGCGGTTGGTTTTCCGTCTTCCACGGCTGTCGGATGGAACCCCTGCAGTCGCACGACGTACCGTTACAAATCGCGGCAGCCACAGAAATACTTCGTTTTCAATAATGACACCAGTGGAATACTTGCACTCGACTATATCTCTCCAGTGAAATCACTTGCACACAACTCTCTATGACGAGGGCCGCTCCTAGTCCCTCTCCAGTGAAATAACTTGCAAGCCACTCTCCTTGACGAGGGCTGCCTCTAGTCTGCCCAAACGTCGTTGTTCGCGCCATCTCCGACCTCTCTCTCGGACTAGTCTTTTCTCTCTCATCTTTTCGTAGCTTGCGGGCGCCGAAATTCAAAATGCAAGCGTCGCGTCTTATTTGTGGCCTCTTATTGGCTGAACTCGCATCACGCCAGCCGCGCGCCGTTCCAACCGACAATGATCCAGGGAAAAACCCGCCGACTGTTAGTTACCGCTCTCGTAGATCCGTTGTAAATTCGAGAACCCAAATACTCAATGTTAATGTCAGCGCTACACTTTGTAGATAGTGCTACAGTGTAGCCGCTGTTTAGATACTGCTACGATGTAGTTACTTCGTAGATAGTACTATAGCGTAGCCGCTGCTAAGATAGTTCTACGGCGTAGTTGCTTCGTAGATAGTACTATAGCGTAGTCGCTGCTTGTATAGTGCTACGGCGTAGTTGCTTCGTATATACGTAGTGCTATAGCGTAGCCGCTGCTAAGATAGTTCTACGGCTTAGTTGCTTCGTAGATAGTGCTATAGCGTAGCAACTGCTTAGATAGTGATACGGCGTAGTTGCTTCGTAGATAGTGCTATAGCGTAGCCACTGCTTAGATAGTTCTACTATTTCGTTGATAGTGCTATAGCGCAGCCGCTGCTTAAATTATGCTATAGTGTAGTTGCTTTATAGATAGTACTATAGCGTAGCCACTAATTGGATAGTGCTTCGGCGTAGTTTTGGGTGCAAGAACCAAGTGGTGTGAATTGAGATTAAACCACTGATTACTCCGAATACGCTTGATGCAACCTAGACAGTTAGCCTACAACTCAACTTACTGAGAAAACCTTTTACTTTAACTGATGGTAGGCTTCATCTGTGTCTTGCCACCACCGTCACAACAAAACCGAACCGCCAAGCGACTCGTTTTGTCCCGGCGTGACGTCATGAGAAGTTTTTCGAAGCTTTTATTGCTGAAACAGCCTCTTTCTCTCTCCCGTTATCAGGGCGAGCGCCCTTCATCCTATGTTTCATCGACGCATTTCATCAGGCGCGTTGGAGGCTAAAAAACGAAAAAGCTCGATGAAACAAATTGAGTTAAAATATGACAGATCAAGGTCATTAATAACACATGAGCGTGTTTCTAGAGGTATTTACATTAATAATATTCGATCATAGTCCCATAAGTTTATGACCCTCGTCGTAAATAATTAACTAGCCGTAATCTCGATGAGCTGCATCGTATCAGATCTACCGGCAAGTAGTTTATATGGTTGTGCTGCCGAGTGGAAACACAGATAGCTGAAGGTATTAGCTTGTAGCCCGATTATGTTTGCAGACTGTGCAAGAAGTTAGAATTGCATCTGTGGAGGCATACAATTTTGTTCGTCGAGTGCATATGAATTGTGAATTCAAATACTCGTAAGTACGCAATAATTCTGTCTCAAATGTATGCAGATGGATACAATATGAGCATACGGATATAAAAAAAAACACACACACAGAGTAAAAAGCACAATCTACTGATCTTTCTATTCATTTACAAAAAATGGTTAAAGGCGAGTTTTTTTTTGAAGATTTGCTTGATTTGATTAGAAAAAAAGGCAAATTAATGTAAAAAAATGTGAGCATATTTTTTACTTTAAAATATAAGGGTTTTAAGGTTTCATCAATAAACGGAAGCTCTGATAGCGAAGCCACGGTGTTTGTCCGTCTATCCGTCAAATAACTCAAGTTCGGTGAAATTGGTCTGAAAACTTCGATGGCTTTTCATAATAATTAGACAATTCATGGGTGACATCAAAAAACGTATTTTCAAGCAAACAACATTTGCATCGACGATATGTACAGGGCTGCCACAAATAAAATGGGCATAAAAATAACAGTGTTCGTATGCTCGAAAAACAATCATAATTATTATCTAATAATAATATAAGAGCTATAAACTAAACATATTGCATTAAAATTCAAAAACTTATAAGAAAAATTTAGAAATAAAGAACATGTGGTTGTACCATAGATAAAAACAATTTTATCTACGAGTTGTCCATAGCCAAACGGACACGCATGTACCTTAGATGTGACCATAGATATATAATACTTTATTTTAGGCATGTATTCAGTCTAATTGAATCGAGTGCCTTCCTTCCCATTAATATGTCATATTTATTATCTAATCTTACTAAACAAATTATCTGTATCCTAGCAAAATTTATCCTATCAAGTAATATTAAAATATAACTATGTTTTTTTTTACCTTTTTCAATTGTACTGTGCGTAAAGAACAAATGGCGCGGCGTTTGAAAGTTTGAACAACTAACCATGTCAGAATCTAACTTAACACTGGCAAAAAGTAGCGTTTAAAATAGCAGCCGTCGGTCGTCAAGACACACATAAAAATACAATGTATGTCTGTCATGTAATGTGTAGAAAGCGTAAAGAAATACGACATTTACCGAAGGGTGGCGAAAATAACGGTACATAAAGGAAAATTCCTCTATGAAATGGTACTACTCTACGACGTACGCTCTACGTACAAACTTAACCCTTTATCGAACAGAAAACTCAAATAAATTGTCGGAGCGGTTCTCCTATTTCCTATAAAGTTAAATTTCCCTGCAGCGTCCGTCGATCAGCCCAGTCCGTGCCGTCGACAATTAATTAAGTTGTACAGGAGCACAGTCACCCTATTCTTCGAGATAGCCCGAGCATGACGGTGCACTTTTAATTTTCTGGTGTCACGAGTTATTGCGATAAGCCCGTTTTACTGGTCTCTTCCTCTTTCAGCCGGTTTCTATAGGGCGTAGGACGAGGAAAAGCGACATCACAAAATTCTATCTAGCTGTAGCTATAGTTACATCTAGTTGTAGTTGACCCAAATAAAAGAAGGGGTTACTTCAATCAATCAGAAATAATCAATCGCCTCTGTACGGTATCCGTGGTAGTATATAAAATCATTGTGTCAAAATAATCTTATAGAAGATAATTGTACCTTTGGATAGTTTGTTTGATCGATAGAACAATTATTGTTAGCGTCTCCATACAAATTAGCCCTGTATAGTGGCCTAGTTGCTTAGTTATTTATAATAGCTGAACTGAATATACCTAAAAGAAGAACAAAGTTGACAACAACAGTCAGTGCAGAACTGATCTCCTCTCCATTGTGATTTGTTCCAGAAAATAATCCAGCTAGTATAATACCTATTCCATTAACCCTCTAAATTATCATTATCGCTAAAACAAGATATTGCAATCCAGATCGTGGCAGTTGTGGCAGATCCATCTTACAGATTAAGAAATAAATAAACAATTTATAGGCAATGTTTTGAAATCGTTTGGGAATCCTCCGTTCCCGTCTGTTCAGACAAAGTATGCGGTAGGAGCTCTTATTAAAAGTGTAGAAAAGTTTAATCAAGACAAAGTTTTCTATTGTTTCACTTATTATAATGCCTAAGTATAAAGCATTTTGATGTCATTAATTATTTTTCAGAAAAAATAAAAAAATCAGCTTAGTTGGTTACAATAGAAAACGTCATTGTCTCGTCTTTATCATTAGTTACGAGCAGTGCCAGCCCTAGCTCTTGATCAGGGGCTCTACCGCGTAATTCTCATTTGTATCAACTTCAAAGCAAATGCATGCGAAATTCAACGCGTGCAAAAGAGATGGCATGTTAGGCGGGCGTCGTCGCACGCACGTCAAATTTCAATCTCAACTTGATGTCGATGAAAATGAGAATTACGCGGTAGACCCACAGGATTGAATTTCGGCTTCCTTTGGTTGCCGCTTTCACGTCCCATAATTTATATTTCAGTTATTGTGGAATAGATCATGTAAATCAACTTTTTCAAAAATCAACTTTTATTGCAAAAATCAACACTTAGCTGAGTGAAGTTTCCGGACGAAATATTTATTGTTCTCTGAACTGATCCTCTGGTAAAGACTTTGACGAGGCCGAAGGCCAAGCCGCGTCTTCGAACGAAATTTTTTCTTAATCTCTAAATTTATGTCCAGGTAAAGTGTCTTTGGCGAGGCTGGAGACCAAACCGCGTTTCTGAACATTTTTCGATATTTGATTAGTAAAATATCTTCGGCGAGGCCGAAGGTCGAGCCGCGGTTGCGAACGAAATTATTTCGCCACGTTTCCAAACGAAAATGTTTTTTGACGTCATATTTGATCCCTAGGTAAAGTGTCTTTGGCTGGGCTACGTTTCCGAACGAAGTTATTTTATGATAACTATTTGATCTAATCTCTCGGTAAAATATGATAAAGAAACTATTTTTTGTTCACTAAATTGATCATCTGCTTAAGTGTCTTCTTTGGCAAGGCTGAAAACTGAGGCCCGTTTCCGAAAAAAAATATTTTTGATAACTGATGTGAGAATAAAATGTTTTCAGAATTAACCCTCTTGTAAAATGTCTCTGTTGTGGCCGAAAGCCGAGTCGTGTTTTCGGATGTAATTATTTCTTGTTCTTTGAATTGATCCTTTGGTAAAGTATCTTTGTGTCCAAGCTGCGTTATTTACAAATAACAAAGTTATTTCTCGATCTATTATTTAAGCTCTTGGTAAAATAGATATATTCGGTGAGGCCTAAGGCCAAGCCACGTTTCCAAACGAAATTATTTCTTGTTCTCTGAATTGTTCGGCCTCGCCGCGTTTCCGAAAAAAAATATTTCTTGATATCTTACTTGAATCCCATCGAAGCCCGCTCATATACAAATTTCGGCGGGCGTTTAAATTTAACCCAAGTCCAGGAAAAATGTCTTTGGCGAGGCAGAAGGCCGAGCCGCTGTACCGAACGGAGTAACTTTTTGATAACTTATTTAAGGATTTGATCCCTTAGTCCAGGGGTCGGTAACCTTATGACATAGGAGGGCCACAAACGTTACCAGAGGATCAGCGAGGGCCGCATATAATAAATAACGCATTAGTCAATTTCGTATCATATTTATTGTAGTTTAAAACACAATTTATTATTAAAATCTAATGCGTTTTTTGCGGCTACATTTGACTTGCATTTTAGACGTGGAAAGCTGCGCCGAGCGTAGAACGATTAGACACCTCGCTTGTTCTCTCGTGTTAGTTTTTTTATCGTGGTCGTATTTATTGAATTTTACAGAAAAAATCATATTTAATATACCAGACAAAATTTTAAAAATGTGAAACGGCCCAATTGTATTTTATAACGTTTGTGATTGTCTTGAATTGTGGTTGAGACAAAATTCGACAGTTAAGTTATTGAAATGAGTAAAACCCTAATACCATTTTTAGATTTTGGGCCTACTTTAGATAGATTTGTTTCTTACACCATAAGTTATTTTTAATATTCGCTGCGGCGGAAGTGTAGATACATTATCTGTGATAATAAATATATATTTTATTTATTTATCATTGAAATATTATTCAATAAATCAATTTAACAGAGACTGTCGTTTTAGATTATTTTGCTCGGCGCCCTCTTATGCTTGCTTTTTCGTTAGTTCAGAATAGAAAATGTCTGCTCGCGCAAATATGTACAACCAAACACAATTATCATGCAGTGATTGGGAACCTTGAGGGCCGTACCGAAGTGGGTCACGGGCCCCATGCGGCCCGCGGGCCGCCGGTTGCCGACCCCTGCCTTAGTCTATTGCCGCGCCTCTCAAAAGGCGCTATCAAAATTTTGTTTTACTTGAACTTATTTTTCGCATTTGGAATTTTGGCACCCCTTGCCACCTGGTGAGCGCCTAGAGCGACCGCTTCACTCGCTCTTCCTTAGGGCCGGTGCTGGTTTAGAGTACGCTCACGTCATCAGCGCCAGCGATCAGCGCCAAAGTGGCGATAATCAAATTGCTTCATTATCAGGTCGTCAATAGCCAATGGTGTATGAAAAAGAAAAAGAAAACAAACAAACCTTTTTCTTTTTTTGTGCAATCGTCGTGCTGGCCAGTGCGATTGTTCTAAAAACTTTTAACAAAAAAATAGCAACCGACTTCAATAGTAACAGCAGTCATTCACTAAAAAGTTAATAATAATTCTATAAAGACCGATGGTACCGAAGCAACACTTTTGCCGACTTCTTTCTTCCTGAAACGTTATGTTATCTAGAAGTCGGCGTTCTTATATTGGTTTTTATGTTGCTATATCGTAGGAAATTCGCCGACTTCTAGATAACATAATGTTTCAGGAAGAAAGAAGTCGGCAAAAGTGTTGCTTCGGTACCATCGGTCTTTATAGAATTATTATTAACTTTTTAGTGAATGACTGCTGTTACTATTGAAGTCGGTTGCTATTTTTTTGTTAAAAGTTTATTTTATTTCACATTTTTTAGTGTTGCTGGGTTAAATTGTGAAATATGGGTAGTTCTTGCAAACGTGGTTTTAATATGAAACGAAGTTCAAGTGAGTATAAGTAGCTATGTTTGAGTAGCTTCCTGCTATCAATCTCGAGTTATGTGCTGTCATTCGTTAAAGAGTTCTACGGTGATGAAGCCAAGATCGAAGGTCAGGTGGGTACACTGGCAATTTTCAAGCAATGCCCTGCAATGAACACCATAACACAAACTGATTGCCGCAATCCAAAGTTATGTGCTGTCATCCGTTGAGGAGTTCTATGGTGATGAAGCCAGGATCGAAGGTCAGGTGGGTATTCTGGTAATCTCCAAGTAATACCCTTGAATTAGCACCCTAACGCAGTGATTGCCGCAATCTCGAGTTATGTGCTCTGATCCGTTGAGGAGTTCCATGGTGAATATGGTGATGAAGCCAGGATTGAAGGTCAGGTGGAAGAATGATGATTTTCAAGTAATACCCTGTAATCAGCACCCAGGTACAAAGCGATTACCTCAATTTCGAGAGGTATGCTGTCATTTTCTGAGGAGTTCAACTGCCTATCTCTGAAGACCTTCATCAGATCATGACCAAACCCAAAATGGGAGCTACCTGGAAGTACACTCTTTCAAACAAAAAAAGAACTGTTCAAATCGGTTCAGAAATGACGGAGTTATGGAGTAACAACGCCAAAAAAAAAAAAAAAAACGTACAGTCGAATTGAGAACCGCCTCCTTTTTGAAGTCGGTTAAAAATGGGGTTGGTGCACTGACATGAAATAAGTATTAATGCATTTCAGTGAGCTGGTGGCATACAAACCTTTTTTGAATAGCAAGGTTCGAATTAAAAACCATTTACCACTTACCTATGTATGTTTGCAACTTACGTTGCAACCCAATATGTTTGACGTAGCGGTACATGTTTTTTTATTTGTTTTAGAATAGATTTTGTTTCAGTTGTCAGGAAGATGTTTATCAAAAATAACTAAAAAAAGTCTCATAACTGAACTATTTGTATATTTTGAGGCTCGTTGTAGCTATATCGATTTTTTTTATTAATACGTTATAGTGCGAAATATTGATTTAATAGTGGAAAGTATTATTTTTGAAGGGCGTAATATATATTTATAGTTATATTATTTTTTTGTAGTGCTATTCTTATTGTTCTTTCCAAATATTTTAAAGCAAGTCTCAATGTGTCCTTAAATTATGTACTGTTCCTAAGTTAGGTACATAACCTATCATATCTTTTATTGAAATAATATTATAATTCATAGCATAGTATAGTATATGACATGCATACGTACTAAAAAAGTATAGTAGAACATAGCACTGTTAATTTTTTTGGAACACTTTTAATGTGATAATATGTTATTATCCTGGTCTTGGCCAACCAACCGCTCCACAGCAACTAATCGGCTGGGCGAGAAAATCATTGATAGTGAGCAACACATCTCGAGGATGCCTCGTTTAGAGGCGAAACACGTGTCGATAAATTTTCATGCTTCTTATTTAAGATTGATTTATATTTATACTCGGACTGCTTGCATGTGCATGTCTTATGAGGGAAGGCAGGTGGTGCTTGAGTCTGCATTTTGGTTAGCGGAATATTGCAAATTATTAATATACTTTATTGCCTTTGAAATAGCTATCTCATAACATAAGATACTTCGTTGAGCTTATTACAGGCCGTTAACCGACACAATTAGTTGCGTAAAAAAAATCACGATTAAACAGCCTAGTCAACAAAAACAATAAAAGGTTGTTGTCAATATATTACCCCTACAAAATATTATTACCCATACAATCCCATGAAAAAAAAGTCCATGACTGCTGGAAAAGACGGAACTCTAATCGACGGATGAACATGTGCATTTGATGAATACCGAGGCTAGACACGGCCGGTCTCGCTGTAAGGTTTATAACCTGTTAGATTCTCTGATTTAATACTCACCATGATATTTCAAAATAAAATATTATTTTTTCCCCGGGGTTCTAGTTTGATTCTGCGCCTACTTCCAAATTGTTTTAACATGTAAAAGAGTATTCGTTTTTTGGCCAAATTCTTAAAAATACTTTAGTGAGGAGTACCTAAACAAATCTATTCGTAAGCATAACTATAAAAATAGTTTGATTCGTTACCAAGATTTGACAACTAAGTTTGGTATTAAATAAGCTACAGTATTAGTAGTTGGGGTCGTACATATAAAAGCTATATCGACAGTATCTACAGACTACAACTAAAAAGTCACTCTGCCTAATAATATCAAAAACAAATACAATGACAAAGAAAAAGGATTATTTGACTGCTGTAAAGACATAAATATCTATAGTAGAATAAAAATAGTCATTATTTATGAAGAATATGACAATAAGGATAAACTCATTAAGAAAACTAGGCTTAAGAACTTACGAAACCTAACGTACCTACCCACTTATCAACTACCTACCTATAATAATAATACATGGGAGAATACATGCTTCCTTTGTTATTAAATGAATTACCTACCAGTAGATTGGATAGCCTAAAAAACTGTAAAAACAACAAAAAGCGAAGAAGTGCAATAAAGCATTATTTTCTTGAACATCAGCCAGCCTGTGGCTGTATAATATAAGTTTGTTTAGCAAAAGTTTGCGATCTCGCCATACCGCATTTAAACCACGTGGTTTTAGTCGGATAGCTTTTCATAAATTAAAACTGTATATAGTTTGTGTCATTGAAAAATAAATATAAAAATAACGAGTTATTTCTAGTAGAGTCCGGTATCACATTGAAAAAATAGTTTTCTTATCTATTCAAATATCCTATCTTGTAATGAACAGTTTTGGTGTAAGTTCTCCAAATATACCTAGTTGATGGAGTTGAGGTATATTTTTAACTAGTTCACATGAACGTGCCCTGTACATCGTATTTCGTGTTTTCATTTTATGAAACAGGGATCAAAGATCTGGTATCCACAGGCCCGCGCCCACTCGGGCCGGTCAGTCTGAGTCTGTCCCTGACAGGTAATCGATGCGGTCCGCTAGTTTATTTGGCTATCGGTCCACTCTACATGTGTATCTACTCGATATAATCGGCCCTTTTGTCGATCGAGAAATATCGAGTCGAGCGCCTTTTGCGTTCCGTCGACCGTTAGCCTCGGAATATTGAGAATCGAGATTTGGGTTCGTGTGTGACATGAAACGTAATAGGGTTATATTTTTGTCTTATGATTCGGTTTCTGAAGTGGCGGTAGCTCAGGGGTAGAACGCTGGCCTCTCAATCTTGAGAACCAGGTTCGATCCTCGGTCGGGCATGCACCAATGAGTTTTTCGGAATTTATGTGCATAGTATTTTTTCTTACTTACCACTTGCTGAACGGTGAAGGAAGACTAAAAAGCGTGTATTTGTGCCCTAAGTGCAGCGATAGGGCTTACCATCACCACCCATCACGTTGGGACGTCGGACGAATAACTGTCGGTGAAACGCGGGTGTACCGAGTATGGACTGTTAATTTCAGTTCACTCTCGGAACACCTCTAACACCCCCTCGGGGATTCATGTCGTGGCGATACGAATATGAACCCGCTATGCGAGCAAGTACGCGTCGATTAGATAAATTTGACAGATAGAATCGATAAACTCTAAACGATAACCCTTATTGCAATTAAATAAGAGTTACATTTTTATTTATCGAATCGATGTCGAGTCGATACCAAGTTCATGCTAGTACCCCCCGATTAGATTTCTCTGTTGATGTAGTAAGTGCGGGTAAAGATAAAACTTAGAAATTATTTCGTCTAAAAACATAAGTAAACCAGTTTATGAAAAGACAAGAATCTGTCCCATACAATAAATACAATACATTACGTCCTCTCGTAGAGTCTAGAATTATTTTCTTGCATTCACTGGACAGACCAAATGCTTTTCTTTCGCGTCCGAAGTCAGCTAAATTGCGAATTCTCTTGCCAAGTGTACGACGAGCAGGTTGGAAACCCGTGACATGGTTTAACAATCTGTATACAGTTAGAATTTAATCATAACCCCAACAATTTTAGAGTGTAAGTATTTATTAACATCTGTTGAATACATTTTAGATGAGAAAACAATAAAAATTTGTATTTAAAATGTTACTCGCATTTTATTCGTATTTTGTGCAACTATGACATAATATGAGATACTGGGACACAAGTCCTTGTTTGCGAAACGACCGAAAAGAGTTTCATAATAGACCGCACGAGTGTCCCAATATATAAGTATGACCACTTGCACACAGTACTTTTTCTACGACCATCAAAAATATTGTCTCATAAGTATTCAATTATTTGCATATATGATGTAAACGTTTGAACATTAGCTGTAAATAGACCCTAAAAACTTCATTTTAAAACAAGTGAAGAACGTTGTTCATTTTATGACTGAAGGAACCTCTATAAACCCCGGCAATTGGGTGCCAAGTCGGCACACAATTTGATCTCAATTATTTTTTTAGTGAAGCCGACAATCCTGCACTGCCTTTCTACTGAACTCGGCCCCTTTTTCACATTTATGTTTTTGGTGGGATATCATATAACTCATGAAGGCAATCTAACAAGTCGCTAGCTTAACAACCCTCAGAAAAACGTCATAAAACCAATTGCAAGTTGCTAAAAACCAGAAAAAATAAGTTTACTTGAAAACTAATAAAAGTCGTAGGTACGAGTAATATGTTGATCTCAGGATTTCCAAGGGCTTCAAGTGCACCCCTCTGCCGGCACCCATGTCTCTATACCCTACACATACACCGTGTAATTATGACGTGCTCAGAAAATTTAACCACACTTTTGTAAAAACTTTTGAAACAAGGCGAAAAAACAATCACTTTCGCATAGAAAATGACGAATAAGTATTAAAATTCTCTATGGGGAAGTGAATTTCTTTTTAGCGTTATTTCGAATATTTTGCTTTGGAAGTGGTTCTGTATAATCAGTAGAGCATGTGGTTTAATTTTATGAGTACTTCAAAATTACGCGGTTAAACCTAGGAAGGTTTTTAAAAAAACTGCATTGAAAACTTTCTTATTTTTAACCGACTTCAAAAAGGAGGCGGTTCTCAATTCGACTGTATGTTTTTTTTTTTTTGAATTTATAATGGAACAGATATGCAAACATGACAAAAAAAAAATGTTTTTGCTTTATACAAACAAAAAAAAAACATACCATTTAGCTTTAAAAAAAAACCCACTAAAAACATTTCATTTCATGTAAAGATTTTCAGAGATTTCATTACAGGTTTTTTAATTTTTTCTTTGTTTGTGTGCAAATCCTAGCCTGCATAGCAAATTTCGGTCTTTTAGGACTTGTGGAAGTTTGAAATAGAAATTATCATATTAATACAGAACCAGACTCCCCTTTATGAGGGGATGAAAGGTGAAAGTTACAGATTTCTTAATTTTTTTGTTGGTTTTATGTGCTAATCCTAGCCTGTATACCAGATTTCAGCTTTCTAGGACTTCAGGAAGTATTCTAGAGGTTTTGATGATCATGTGTCAGTACGTGAGTGACGAAATCGACGTATTTTAAGAATTAAAGAAATCCAAATAATACAGGCTAGGCAAATGGAACTTAGCATTATTTCATAATACGGTGTTAACTAGAGAGATAACAGAGAATTAACTTATTAACTAGAGCTATTATTAACTATATAATTAACTAATTAACTAGAGTCTGAAAATTTCAGCTCTCTAGGCCGAAGCGATGGGGGTTCAAAAATAGGACAAAACGCTTTAAGGCGATATGTAAAAACATAGAGGTGCTTTTTTTGTGTATTTCATGAAATGCACGGAAAACTTTAATAAATTTCTGGTGTATGCATTTTGACCATATAATCTAAGGTTTTGAAGTTGGAAAACATGTTTGGATACAATTTTGCTCGATAGAAATAATTGTTGAAATGAGGTCTTCAAACACACTTTCTCTCCTCGTTTGACGAATAGGAACCATATACAGAACTCAAACATATTTTAATAGGTGTGTTTCAAAAATATCTAGAGATTTGATATTTGAAATTTTGCTAGCTATTTTAGTTTTTTTATAAAAATTATAAAACTAACATTTTTCACTTTCTCCCTCTCGCACTGAGCGTGTTTTCGCTTGGAGTGACAGTGACAAAAATAAAATTCGCATAGCCTCTTAAGAAAAGGTACGTAGTGCCCTGCTTCCATCGGCTCGTCTTGGCGGGGCACTTCCGTGCCCCTAGATAAATATATTAGTAGTACCTATTTATATAAAATAGATAATGTACCAATGTATCGTCTTGAAGCAGGCATCTTGCTTGCTTTGTAGATAGCTCTGTTAGCGTGTGACAAAGTGGCTAGCGATCGATCAATACGGATGCTTTGCAGCTTTGCAGCTTGAAGAAAATTTAAAAATAATATTTTTATGCAAAAGAGGAATGCTTATCTACACTACAGAAAATGAACCCTAATATTTACCAATATTTTACGATGAACAATATGAACATACAAAAAAATAAATGCTCCGTTTTTATTTATCACATTTGTAGTTTTATTATAGGCGCTATATTGCCCCTTAACATTGATATTTTGGTTAGAAATCTACATTCAGAGGTTGAATTCAGAAAGCCTTCCGAATAAATAATAAATATAATGATACAGTTAATGTCCGAATTAGTGCTATACTAAAGAGAATTACCCTGGCAAAAAATGTATGCTATTATTAATGCCATATTATTATGACACTTATGGCACCGCACCAGAACACTCGTTTGTCATATATATTCGACTTTTGCTTGTCGTACCACCTTCACAATATACTTTTACGCTCGTTTCGCTTGAGACCTCGCGCTTTATAATGTTACAGCTCTATTTTGACGAAGAAGGTTCGGTTTTTTGGGCAACCCTCCTAGCTCACGAAGAAAACATATTTTTACAATACTACCAGATGGTTTTGTAAAAAAAACCTTGTAAACAAAACCAAATTATGTTATATTTACTTGAATTATCAAATTATTACTTGAATATTATTAGTCTATATTAGATTGTTCAAGTAAACTGAACAATAAATG
This sequence comes from Ypsolopha sequella, assembly GCA_934047225.1. Classification (NCBI taxonomy): domain Eukaryota; kingdom Metazoa; phylum Arthropoda; class Insecta; order Lepidoptera; family Ypsolophidae; genus Ypsolopha; species Ypsolopha sequella. The sequence goes on along the minus strand of OW203990.1, from coordinate 14,344,626 downwards.
AGTAAACTGAACAATAAATATAGACCTCACATATAGTACAATGTTTTCTGTTTAAATGAACTATATTCAGGTAAACGGAACCAGAATTTTTTCTCAGAGCTGATTCATTTATGCAAATCTTAAAAGAAATGTCATATCATTACATAAGACTATGCGAAGTTCTCGTACATATTGTATGTATATGTACGTAAAATTAATTTTGTTTTGAAAGTACATAAAAAGTAAAGAAAACAGGTTGTGATTCATTATCATACGCATATCTTTATAATATAGGTACATGCATGAGTGAGGCCTGCAAGTGAAATGTAGCAGCCAAAGCTCAAGTCGATGAGAATCATAGAGCGCTTGTAGCATCATATATGACATAATGAATGTCTTTCTGTGTTTTATGTTGATGAAAGGTTGTCTGAAACCGAGATTCAGATCTGTTGATAAAGGATCCTGATTTAGGAATAGGAATGATTTGTTTGACTTAAAATCACATATTGTACAAAATCGTTTTGTAAAAATTGTAAGCGTCCTGTCTTTTTCTCTCTGTATCGAAAGGATAAAGACAGGGCGCTTAAAACAAGGTTAGTTCTGTCAAATAAGTTAAGACATGTTACACCTAGTTGACACCAATGTCAATACAGATTAAAGAAGACAAGAGTGTGTATAGCAGTGGCGTGCATAGAACTTTTTTCCGGAAAAGCAATCAAAAGGTCAAGTTTGACAAAAAAAAAATGGAATAATTTAAATAACGCTTTGAAAAAAAAAGTTTGTATGAAAACGTTCTTTCTAGGGTAGGCAGGGCCTACCCTGGCGTCATACAAACTTTTCTTTTTTCAAAGTGTTATTTAAATATTTTTTTTATTGTCAAACTTGACTTAATTACTTTTCCGGAAAAAAGTTCTATGCCCGCCACTGGTGTATAGATTATGAATATAAGAATATGATTGATATCTTGATTGAACATAAGTGTAACATCGTGTACGTTTATTGAACAGTATCAAAATAATATCGTGTCATGACAAATACTTCTTTGAAACTCTCACCCATTATACACACAACCTCACACTCTCTAACACACACACCCCCCCTCTCACACCACACGCAAGCTTTTCCTGTAAATCGAGTTCGTTCTATTAACTTTATTAACTTATCTAATACCTATATTTATTTTTAAACAATTAATTAATGTAATGAAGTGATAGGTTATATAATTTTTTCTTTTTTTTTCTTTCTCTCTATTCACGTAATTGAATTTAAATTGAATTTGAATTAATATTTTTATTTCTATAGATTAGTTCGTTTAATTTTACCTTAGGATAAAGTAAAATAACTAATTGTACCTAATATGTGAGTAATTAATTATAGCATGTTCAGCCAATTTATTAATTTTAACTAATGATTTTTTTTTGTTTCTAATTTATAATTTAATGTTTAGCATATTTTCAATTTTTTTTATATTATATAGTTATGGAAGGACCTAGTCTCCATGTCACCAGGGAATCCTAGTATGGAGGCTAGTGTGACAATTTAGTATGTAAGTTATTTTTTGGTGTCAATAAATATATTTATCATTTCATTTCAAACGAGCATGAGTAAATAAACAATTTCCCAGCAGATTTGTAAGAAATACTCCCAGACAAACATTGTGTACGCAAGCCACGCTGCCACACGATTTTCTATATTAGTGGAGAAAATCCTGGTGTAAGCAGAAGGTAATTGAATGAGCGCGCGTAGCAAAGCCTGGATTTACTAGGTACTAGCCGACCAAGGTCATTAGACAACTAAACTTATAAGAAACTGCCTTTATAGCTGTTAGACAATAAGAGTTTGGCTGGTTATCTTATTATCTTGGCCAGATAGTGTTAGGAGTAGGTAGGATACTGACCTGTCCTACTCCTAGTCGGCTACAACTAGGTTTACCATTGAACAATCCTGAAATAGGGCCGGACATTTCAAAAAAAGTCCGGACGTTTTGGTCACAAATAGTGATAACTACAGGCGTTACAGAGATTTCTAAGTAAATCAAATCAAAATCAATCTAAATGTTTTCTCTCAAGTCAGAAGTCCGGACAAATTAAAAGGCTATGTGAATTTTATTTTTGTCACTGTCACTCCAGGCGAAAACACGCTCAGTGCGAGTGGAGTGGATTCAGAGCGAAAGCGAAAAATGTTAGTTTTATAATTTTTATAAAAAAACTAAAATAGCTAGCAAAATTTTAAATATCAAATCTCTGGATATTGTGAAAACACACCTAATAAAAATATGTTTCAGTTCTGAATATGGTTCCTATTCGTCAAACGAGGAGAAAAAGTGTTTTGAAAACCTCATTTCAACAATTATTTCTATCGAGGAAAATTTATCCAAACATGTTTTCCAATTTCAAAACCCTAGATTATAAGTCAAAATGCATATACCAGAAACTGATAATAATTTTCCGTGTATTTCATGAAATACACAGAAAAGAAACACCCATAGTTTTTTCGCATATCGCCTTAAAAGCCGGACAGAGGCCGGACGGAAGACTGAAAATCCGGACAAATCCAGACGAATGGTAACCCTAGCTACACTAGAACAAATAAGCTGGAGATAAAAATGTGTAACAGTATGTGATGAGGGAAATTCTGAAATACTGTTACAAACAAAGTCAATGTTATTTATGAAAGTATTTAATTCCTACTGCTATGGTATGACGTAAACAGGGTGAAGCTGCTTCTCAGATACAGGTCTAACGAATGTAACTCCTAATAGTAGTTTATGCTACAAGGGCGCAAAGGAATAAATTACGAGGACGATTTAAAACACGAGCGTAGCGAGTATTTTAAACGTAACCGAGTAATTTATTGCTCTTACGCCCGTGTACCATACTACGTTTTTCAATGCATAGTGTGAGGAAATAAAACAAATATAATTTTGTAAACTTTAAATTATATTTTTTCAAAAGGACTGTATCCAGAGCCGTTAAACAGTGGGGAAAAAAGGATAAAATTAATGGTACACAGGAAAGGCTGAAGGTTAGCCATCCATTGTAAATAAATAAAAATAAATAATAATAATAAAGCCCTAGGGCAAAATAATCGACTTTCTGTTCGGTTTTGATGCATAAAAAGTGGGCCTTTACGAGCACTTGCATTGAAAAAATATTTTCAGCCAATCATTATTTAAAGCCAATTCCAATTCCTTTTGAGCCAATCATGATTTAAACTTCACAAGATTATATTTGTTTTATTTCCTCACACTATGCACTGTAAAACGTGGTATGATACACGGGCGTAAGAGCAATAAATTACTCGCTACGCTCGTGTTTTAAATCGTCCTCGTAATTTATTCCTTTTCGCCCTTGTAGTATAAACTACTATTCCCAGTAGACACATCTCCTGTAGTGAAATATCAGTTTATTTTTATAGTAACTGTTTAATTCGTTATAGCAAAGCACAAAACTTTTTGAATTTTTGACAAATTCTTATCTATTATTACCGAAGTTAGCAATAACGATATTCATCACTTGGTATAAAATGTTGTCAAATGACGTCACGATACATGCCGTTGAGCGCACTTTGATTGCCAATAACTCCGCAATTTTTTGAGATACCAAAAAAATGATTTTACTACTGTTTTTAGCTTTTTAAACGCAATTGGTTTTCATAAAAATCTTCATGTAGGGACGGGCTCATTGAAATAACATGTTTCAAAGACTCCTGTTATTTTTCCAAGTTTGTTATTGAAACTGTACGTTTCTCACATTCAATATTTTCGATGGAGGATAAAAATACTCGGTAATCCTCGTCCCCAAGTTCAACTAAAAGAAGCCAACAGAGAGGGAGGGTGGAAATAAAAAGTTTTTCCGAACTTGGTCTGAAATGTCAATGAGACTTCGGTCGTCGGAGGAGGACGTGAAGCTAAATATTTCCTTAATTTCATCCCCCAGCCTGTAAATATTGAGAAGCCATATAAGTCGAAGATTTTATCAATCGATGCAGATTTTAAATTAGGGATAATTTCTAAATTTCATACTCATATTCTTCATTGCACACCATTCATATAAGCAGTCTATGTGCTATAGGCGAGCTTATCTCTGACAGAAATTTCTACCAGCAAAACCTAGGTGTTAAGGATATATTTGTAATAACTTGGGCAAGTGCGAGTCGGACTTGCGCATAAAGGTTTCCGTACCACCACACAATACGGGTACGGAACCCTAAAACATAGTAAATAACAACAAACAACGACAATAAGACGACAAAAAAAATATATATTTGAAATTTTAGTTCAAAGTATGTACTAAAATGTGACCAAATTTGAAACTTGTATTTATTGCCGTCTTTAAGATAGAGCAGTAACAAATAAACGTTAAAAAATGCTACTTGTTCGATGCTTCTTTTTTTTTAATTTCTATTATTTGCCGTAATAGAGGCCGTAGTAAACTCGGAGTCTCTAGTCAGTTATAATTTTCACTCGGTAGATACACTTAGCGCCAAAAAAATCGCACCTTTTGAAAAATTAAAAAATTCGTACCTTTTGAAAAATTAATTTGACGTCGAGTTTATTTTGACAAATATACTTTTTGGGGCTGATTTTACTCTAAAGAGGCTTGAGTTTTATGTCTTAAATGAAGATCAGCATTGAAAAAAAAAGGAAAGGATGTAATTTCATTCAGAAATTATAATTATTCTGAATCATTTAGCGCGCATTTTGGGGCACGGGATTTTGAACTTTATTGAAGTCGGTTTCCGGGTTATTATAGCAAAGTCACTGTGCGCCGCAGGAAGGCCTCCTATTAAGGGCCAGCTTGCCCTGTCATATTCTGATTTTTTGTTGTGTTCGAAATATATTTTGCTTTCATCTAAATAAATTGTATATTACTGTATTTCCTCTTCTATTACAGAAAAACTTACCTAAAAACTTAAATAACATTAAAAACTTAACTAAAGATGACCTAAAAATAAAAAATCTAACAAAGTAAACCTAAAATAATTACAATAAATAGAAAATGCTGGCCAGATCGCTGCCGTCGTTAGGAAGGGTGCCCAAAAGGCTGGCGGCGTTGCCACGTTGAATGGCCAAACTAATTCTTTGGCCAAAGTAGCTTCCAGCCCTTCGGTCACCTGAAGCGTCGACCAAGCGCGACGAAATTTCTTTATAAAGTCACCGCGCTTCCGAACCCCACGGCCCAAGAGTTTCTACAGCAAAAGGCACAAATATGAAGCCCTCGCCAAGGGCTCCATATATGCGCCTTTTTAAAACTTCAGCTTTTGCGGCTGCCGCGCCTGCCCTTATTGCGGTCACTTGGACATGGGACTGTGCCAATGTGTCAACGCACGTTGCGTCCCATATCAGTGACCGCCCGTTTTTCCAAGGAATGAGCGTCATTCCGTCGGGCCGTCTGCCGTCATCGCGTGCTATGCCCTTTGGCTCTAATATAGCCGGCACACTGGCACTGGCAAGGGCCCGACGAATGACGTCATTCAAAGTAGCGTGGCGCGACAGACGACCAGCACTATGCTGACAAGATAAGCCGTGGTGGCCCAATTGATCGACATTGATCGCAGCGATGTGGCTAATTTTTTTGTTGTTATACGAAAACACCTTTTAGCTTTGCTTCACTCCTTTTCGGTTCAGTTAGTGGCCACTGAGCCTAACTGATGGCAGATAAGGTTAGCTAGCAATCAAGTCTAATTTTGCAAAGGCATAAAATAAAATAGCTACCGGAATATAATTATTTATATAACTTTTCCAAAATTTTTGCAGTTACACAACTGTTATATATGTTATTATACATGAATAGGCGCTATTTTGGCTTGCAAGTAAACAGATTGATGTTAGCAGATTACTCATAGCTATTCTATTCAATAGCGCCAGACTAATTCAACACTGAGCGCATTTTACAAAGGGCATTGTCTATTATAGACTTTCAAATGGCGTATTTTTCGCACTAACAACGCAAAAATTTAAACAATAGGTTATTGTGACTATGAAAAAGCTTAACGTTTTGTTAAGTGACAAAAAGTAACAGAATACCAAGTCTAATAAAAAGCTTTCATTGAAAATTTTATTGTATTCTTCGTATGAATCTTGTAGCTGCACTATAATGCACTAGTAATGTGTATTTATACATACAAGTACAAAGCACTAAGAATATACATACGAGAGTGCATTTTTAAGAATGGGAAGTAAAGGGGTAAATAGAAATTCGCAAATATTTATATTTTGCTATATATTCACCTGCTAGCCTAATACAGTTTTCAGATCCTTCATAAGCTTATGCAAACCATCTAAAAGAAAATATAAAATTTTTGTCCTCAAAATATATATTTTTCTCTTCTGCAGTCCACAAAGAATAAGAGGTCGAGTAGTTTTTTTAGTGTTTTAACTTTTGTATACTTAGTTTTAGTTTTGTTGCAATGCAATCTGCAATCTGATATGCAATCTGTATATCAGAATCCCATCTTCGGCCAACGCTTCCTTCGACGTTATATCCTATATCTGGCTACCGACTTATTAGACGGGACAGGACTCATACTACTGGTGGTGGTGTCGCAGTATATTTACGTGCTGATCTAGAATGCAAGGTTGTCTCTGAGTCTGATCCCGGAAGCCCTACCGAACATTTGTTTCTAGAATTATCACTTCGCCATACAAAGCTTCTCTTATGTGTTTTTTATAGTCCATCTTGTCATGTCAATTATTTTTGTTCACTCGAAACAACCCTGGAATCGTTTAGGTCTCAGTATGAGCAAATCATCCTAATGGGAGACTTCAATACCTGCCTCATTAAAAATGACCATAGGGCAAATGTACTACAGTCAATGATGAAGTCCCTAAATTTAAATATTTTACCTTCTGGTCCAACTCATTTTCAACCTGGTGCTCCCCCCTCACTCCTTGACTTGACTTCCGTCTCCGGCTCATGTTATTTTCCATGGCCAATTCAATGCTGCTGGTTTTTCTCATCACGTTCTGATATTCCTCTCTTATAATCTTCGTCCTCCTAAATTCAAGCAAAAAGTTCTTCTTCTTCGTAATTTCAGTGGTATGGATCTGGAGGCACTACGAGTTGATGTGAATATGATTGATTGGTCTTGTGTTACTGAAAACTCGTCAGTAAACGACAAGGTCGAGTATTTTAATAGAATCATTTTAACTATATATGATAAGCATGCCCCTTTAAAGCAAACCAGAGTAAAACATCTCCCAGCCCCGTGGCTTACACCGGAGATTAAAGCGCTAATGGCACAAAGAGATAAGGCTCAAGTTCGGTTTAGGCAAGATCCTTCAGATCTGAATGTCAAACGGTTCAAGTTGCTACGTAACCGCTGCAATAACGCCTGCAGGCATGCTAGACGTCAGCATATATTTGAGTCCATCGAGAACTGTCCACCGCACAATCTTTGGAAGTTCCTAAAATCTCTTGGTGTTGGCAAGCCAAAGCCTGGTCCTCTTTCCAATATTGACTTAAATGCTATCAATAACCATTTTAGTAGTCCATCTTCCTTTTTATCTAGCATTTCAAAATCTGATACCTTGAATACTCTACACAATACCATTCCTTCCTCTGATTACCTACCTTTCCAGTTCCATGAGATTACCTCTGTAGATGTTCGGAAGATTCTTCGCTCTATAACAACTAAGGCAGTAGGTGATGATGGTCTTAGTAAAGATATGTTTATCCCAATTTCTGATGCGGTTTGTCCTATAATAGCAGATATCATTAACTGTTCCCTGTTGTCAGGAGATTTCCCTAGTCCCTGGAAGAAAGCTCACATTATCCCTCTTCCAAAAAAGTCCAATCCTGCTTCTTTCTCAGATTTTCGCCCCATATCTATTCTTCCCATTCTTTCCAAAATCCTTGAGCATTTTGTTCACGAGCAACTTGCTGATTTCCTATCCTATAACCATCTCCTTAATCCCTATCATTCTGGGTTTCGTCCAGGTCACAGCACTACAACAGCTCTTGTAAATGTGACAGATGACATAAGGCTAAACATTGAGCAGAAGAATCTCACCGTCCTAACGCTCCTAGACTTCAGCAACGCTTTCAACACTGTCGACTTTGACATACTTGTTGGCATGCTGAGGTCTTTTAGTGTTTCTCCGGAGGTAGTATCATGGTTCAATTCCTATCTTCGCGGCAGACAGCAGCTAGTCAAAATCGATAGCTCCAAATCTGATTGGTGTAATCTGACTGCCGGCGTTCCACAAGGTGGTGTTCTTTCTCCTCTTCTTTTCTCTATCTTTATCAATTCTATTACTGCATCCTTATCCTCCTCCTTTCATTTATATGCTGACGACTTGCAGTTATATACGGCTGCACCGCTGGACGACATAAACAGGGCAGTACATACTGTTAACACTGATCTTGTCGCCATCAGGGAATGGACAAGGCGTTTTGGTCTGCATGTCAACGCAAAGAAGTCGCAAGCTATAATCATCGGTAGTAATTACTACGTCTCCCGCTTGGACATGTCTGACGTGGCTGACGTGGTTTTTGATGGAGTGATAGTGCCTTATTGCACGACCGTTAGGAATTTGGGTTTGTGGATGGACCAAACTCTTTCGTGGTCTCCACATGTTAATGAAGTAAGCCATAAAGTTTTCGGCTCATATCACTCGCTTAAGCGCCTACAGAATTTCTTGCCACTGAAAACGAAAATTACCTTAGCACAATCTCTTCTTCTTCCCCTTCTGGATTATGCCGATGTCGCTTATCTAGATCCCACTGAAGAGCTGCTCGATAAGCTGGAACGTCTTCAGAACTTGTGCATTCGATTCGTTTTCGGACTGCGCAAGTATGACCACGTCTCGGAGTTTCGATGCAGGCTTAAGTGGCTTCCTATTCGTCTTCGCAGGAACGTACACATTCTTTCCCTGTTATATAATGTTCTCCATAATCCTGTTTACCCTAATTATTAAAAAAAAAGATTTTTCCTACGCACTGATCGCAGCAACAGAGCGCTTCGGTTTTGTCATCATATCGATCTGGCGATGCCTGCGCACACCACTGATCGTTTTTCTAAATCATTTACGGTCAATGCAGTGCGGCTTTGGAATGAACTTCCGCAAACCCTCAGAAATCTTCCTTCTGTGTCCTCGTTTAGATTTAACCTGAAAAATTATTACCTTTTATCTCTCTGACTAGACTGACTATGCTACTTTATTTGTATGTATGTATTTATGTATTTGTGTATGTATTAGTATGTAGTGTATTATATTAAAATATTAGGCTTGAAGAAGATTATTTTTCTTTTTGCACAAATATACTTGTAAATTATTTTTTCTTTTCTCCACACCATCGGTTGACTGGAAGAAATTTCTTTAAGGAATAAGTCCGCCCTTGCCTTTTATTTTTCTGTATTCTGTGTTTAATTTAAATTTTTCTGTGCAATAAAGTGTTTATTCATTCATTCATTCATTCATTCATTCATTCATTATGCTGAAACTGCCTTCACTTGAAAATTTCTTGCCACGAAGCTTTTTTTTCATGTTTGGGAATAGACAATAATCGCAGGGGGCCAGGTCTAGACTAAATGGTAGGTGGTTTTCGAAGCCTGACTTGTATAGGGCAGCCGGGGCAACAGGGCTCTTGTAAACAGGCGCATTGTCGTGCAAGACGCCTTTCGTCAATTTTCTTCGTCTTTTCTCTTTGATTGCTTCCCTCAAACACTCCAGAATTGACGCGTAGTATTCTCCGGTTATATTATCATCCTTGTCCTTATAATCGATTAGCAGGATTCGTTCAGTACCCCAGAAAACAGTCGCCATGAGTTCTCCGGCCGACTGCGACACCTTGAACACGAACTTTTTAAGCGGTGGTGTACCTTTTTATGCCACTGCATGGAGTCCTGTTTAGACTCAGGTTCATAATGATGTAATGTTTGGATGATTTTTCTTTGCTTGGTAAGAAACTTTATAACGGCGTGCTCAATTTTCTCCATTGTGAACGCTGTCTTCCCAATTAAGTTGTTTGGTTGATGATAGTTCAGAGACTAATGAGCCCATTGTAATAAAACTCGATATTTAATAATGGAAGAAAGAAAGAAAGAAAACGGAATTTATTGCCAAAAAAATAATACAAAAGATATTAATAAAACGAAGATATTATGTATAATAGTAACTTAAATTCTAACAAATTAACCAAGAAGGCAAGTAACTAACAAAATGTATTACTTTTGAATTAAGTGTTACATGGTTAATCATGCATATCCTTAAGCTAGCATAAATTAAACATCTTTTGTTTGGCAAATAATAAATAACTAGTGTGTGATGTGCGCGCCAATCTTTTAGTCGCCTCTGAAGATAGACGCAAGAAGCGACGCAATGGCCGTTTTACGGTGTCAGGGGGACGTTACAGGAGCGAGGGCGCTGAGCACACCCGCCTGCGTGCCGCACCACACCCCCCGCTCGCCATTTAGCAGGTGTCAACACTATGCGTTAGTGTTAGTGCTACGTCCGTACACTAATACCCGCGCGTTGCATGAAAAGTACGTTCGTGGAAAAAATTCCATGATTCGTTAAGTTAATCGTTGAATCTGTTTGTGTTGCCTTTATTTGTTGTTTTGTTGATTTAGTTTGTTAAAGTTTATTGTTGTTGTTATGCCTCGCGGTCGTTAAAGCGTTTTAAGGCGACAATGTAGGAAAATGGTGTTTATATTAATTTGTTTTATTTAAACAGTTAAGATTGCACTAAAATAATAAATATATATCAAATAGGTAGGTACAACAAGTACACCTTCCCACTTACAGTAAACATTTAATAATCAACCGTTCATATTATTGTTTCCTTGACTGTACCTGCGCAAGCTTGCACTCGTAACTCAATCAGAGGCGACTAAAAGATTGGCGCGCACTGTATTAATTGTGAATCACAGGTTAAAGTACTAATGAGATCCCTCACCTCTCTCCAACCCCGCCATTCCGCGAACATAAAAACGCACCCTTGTAGGATAGAATAAATCTTAGATATTACAAGAAAACCATCAGAATAGTTAGACAAAAGTTCAGACAGTTTGGAGAAAAATCAATATATAATAAAAATCCCGAAAAACAAATGAAACCCCAACGAAGTGTGGCTTACTGTTAACTGTGCACCGTCAAATTACAATCCTCCTAGTACAATCCTGAACCTCCGACAAAGTACCAAGTGACAAAAATACTAACTTAGCGACAATTACACTAATTTAACAACAACTTTACTGAGTTATGGAAAATATAGTGTATCCAAGAAATTTATTTTAAACGCACTGTAGGCACCAGCTTTGATCAATACATCATTGCGACATGAATCTTGGAGGGAGTGTCAGAGGTATTTTCGAGTATGGACTGTAAAATTCATACAGCCCACACGGGTACTGGTGGTGGTGATTAGGCTAGCAAAGCCAGCCTTCCAGCTTGTCAAAATGAGGCGTCAAGGAGCGCGCCGCCAGCGTGCAGTGAGGAGCAGGCACGGACAAACGAAGGCAGAGCTAGCAACGGCGGCGGCGAGTGAGGACTGCGTCAAATTATACGGTGTTGGGCGCTAATGCAAGAATAAATTTTGAATGGGATGGATAGATAAAATGCCTCAAATTACAATAATTTACTAGGTTTGTACACATTTTAGAAAAAAGAAGTTTTATTATAATAAAATATTCATTTACAAATTCATATGATGTTATTGAACATGGTATTTCAGTTTGACGTTTTAGTTTATTGAACACCTTAGTTTATGAAAACAGCTGAAATTTAAATATAATACATAACTTATAATAAAAACGAAGACCTTTAATTTTCGGTCAAATGTAATTTATGATTGTAACCTTATATTCATTTAGCAATTATTGTATTTGGTTTTCGAATCTTTTAAAATTTAGTTGGAACATTCAGTATTTTAGTCGCAACTTTCAGTACTTTTATTAAAACGCAAGTTGTCGGTCACCTATTTTAAACGGCAACAATAATACATTTTTGGACAAGCTTATTTTTCATTTAATTTCCGGAGTTTTAATTACTATCCTTAATAAATTTGTTTATTTCGCGAATACTATAAAATAATTATAAAAAAATAAAATAATCTCTATTGCTATCTAATGCAAGGCTCAGCAATCCAGAATCAAGAAACCCCCTTTAACCACAGCATTCCAAACCACGATCTAAATCCCCAGCCAGTCACAGGGAAGGAGTCGCCCTCTACCAGAAGGATTTACCTCCGTGCCCTCTGTTTACACCACGCTTGTGCAGCGAAGGCTGCGATAAGCAGACTTGCTTTACAGTATAATCCTCTCAGCCAAGAGCTATTATCCTACTATGTCGCCTACCGTGCTACTCCATGACGGCTAAGCCTCTGCATTGTAAAGGCATTGGCACTACAAGCGCTACATGAGTTTCAAGAAGACTTTCAGCGTCTGTCCGTGGCGGAAGGCGGAGTCTAGCTGTCAAACGGTGTGTGAGCTAAATAAAGGAGGGATTTTTCGTTTAAAACGTTTCTTGCAAGATGCATTCAATTTATAAAACCAAAGAACTAAGCTATATTCAGATTTAAGCATTTCAGGTTATGCTTTAATGTCAGTTTAGGCTTAACATCAATTCAGGATCTGGGTTCTGTCGCTCATACAGATAGTAAAGTTTGGTATTGTAAAATTTGTACCTTTCTGGAATTTTAAATTGTAGCAAATGTAAAATTGTGATAAAGGTATTGCAAGTTTGTAACTTTTATGGAAATGGAACCAGGTCTACTTAACAAAATAATAAAAGTATAGTGAATCCCACCAAAAAAAAATCATGTATAGTAGGTTGCCAAGACTCTCAAGCTATAACGCTTTCAGTACATCTCATGTAGAGCGAAGGCCCTAACTCTGCAAGGGCTAACTCTACAAGCTCAGTTCGGTACCTTCTGAGTGCGGAACTCTAATATTTACTTGGAGGTTTACTTGGAGTATGTACTATAATCTGATCAAATTTGAAACTTGTATGTATTACCGTTTTTAAGGGGTCAAACAATGTTGAAAAAGTGAAAATTTTCGAGGTTCATTGTATGAGGACACCCCTGGGGTTTTTATTTCAAATTCCATTCATAGTGGAACCACACCCCGACACTTCATAGTCCACGCTCAAGTTATTTACCTACACTCTCACGCGCGCATCTGGCTTGTCCGCACACGCTTGTGTGTGTGCGTGAGCTAGTCTAGGGCTGGCAGCAAGCGTGTGAGCGTCGTCGATCGAGAGGGACAACATTTATAGTCAGCAACATAAATGATTCTCTTCCTAAATTTTAGCGTGGTTAATCCCTAGGTCCTAGTTCTGGTTCCCCATGGATAAATTTGTATTAAAAATATATATATCGTCATGACCTGAATGCGCGAGAGGGTGTCAGAGGTGTTCCGAGTGTGAACTTTGAAATGCAAGTCACAGTCCACACTCGGTACACCAGCGTTTCACCTACAAATATTACGTCCCAACGTGGTGTAAGGTGAGCCCTATCGCCGTAAGTACTTTAGGCACAAACACACGATTTTTAGGACATACGGGTTTCCTCACTATGTTTTCCTTTACCGTTCAGAAAGTGGGAAGTACTTACCTATAAGCAAATACGATACGCATTATGTAAATTCCGAAAAACTCATTGGTGCATGCCCAATCTGGATCTCAAGATTGAGAGGCCAGCGTTCTACCCCTGAGTTACCGCCGCTTTTTCATAACTTTAAAAATAAATTAACATAAAATAAAATGGCTTAGTTCATCGGAAGGAAGCAAATTCGAAAAATCTCCGTTCTTTATTGGTTGCTCCATTTTCTAGGCATTCATATATACCACAATAACGAACCATATTGATTAAAAATCAGTATCGTAATAAAACAAAACAAGATTTATACTTGCGATTGTTGGCACTTGATGAAACATAAAAAGCAACTCGATTTTAAACACAAACACTTGTACTATTTGTTTCATAACATAAAACAAATGTTATGAAACAAATAGTACAAGTGTTTGTGTTAAAAATCAAGAAAACAAAACAAAAAACGCACGCAGCGAACGAGTGCTACTCGAGCTCTGCCTGCCTCCAGATTTACCACTAACTTGCGGGGGACCGCGGGGAAGTTAAATTCGCGCGGGGAGGTGAGTGTCGCTTCTTTACGTAGTAATACTTTATATTCTCTGGTGGAACTAGTGTTGATAAAAATTATCATTAGTTCCATCATGGTACAAATCATGGTACTAGTGTCAACGATCGCTTTAAACTGTTATTGTTGCCGTGGTAGAGGCCATACCAATACGTATATTATGTGAAAATTGCAATTGGTTGCCTACTAGTTGAAGCTGCTGTGACAGACGGACGGGCGGATGGACAGACAGACAGCGGAGGCTTAGTAATAGGGTCCCGTTTTGCACCCTTTGGGTACGGAATACGGAACTCTGAAAAGTAAAGTAGTCCGGTTTATTCGCAGGCAAGGGAAACAATTTCTAGCGGCTAACGTTGAAGAGCAAGTATTCTAAACTGCGCTTTTTATTGTAAAGTTTAGAGCAAGCACCGTGGGAATCGCCAGCGATGACAGGGGATTTCCTACTGGACGACGGATTGCGGGTTGCGCTTCTAAAGAGTTACTCTTGTGAATTTTATCTCAGATTTAAACACGTACTCAAATTCATATTTATGAGGTTCTAAGCCGTTTTGGTAGAACTCGAGTCGTTTTACAAACTTTTGTTTAGCTGCTCCGTCAATTCAGATGTCATTTGTTGAATGCTTAAGTTATCATTTGATGGGAAAGAGAACATGCTCAGCAATGGGAAAGCATGACAATCTGCAGACAGACGAAAACAGTTTTCCCACCGTGGATCGTCGTCGCCTGACAAAGAAACTGCTATTTCTCAATATAACCAACCTTTGCATAATGTTTAGGTAATTTACAATAACCTCAACAGACATTTTTATAATATATGTCTATTATGTCTAACGGACAGCCCTCTGTGCAGAGCCTGCATGGAGGCCGAAGAAACGTCAACCCACGTGACAATAGACTCCGTAGATGTCAGCACACAACTGGCTAAGATATCCTTGGTGAATCGGGGAATCTCTGCCAGTCCCATGGTGGCCTATTTCTAGGAATCTGGCGTGAGCTGGGCTGGCTAGAATAGTTGATCCCATTCTTTCTACGTACAAAGGTCCAAATGAATATTGTTATTATTTTGAATCAGGACATATTATTTTATTATGTTTGAATTTGTAAACAAGTTTGTGTAACTTAACATTATAATATTTTAAGTGTAATGTAATGAATGACATGCCTACTTATAATTATTTCTTAAGGTGAGGTTAGTTTGAGATTTATATACAAAATACTGACATTTTTAAAAATATTTCTAGTTTTAGCATTTGTGTTGTTTGTTTCAATTTTATTTCGTATTTTGTTTATTGTTTTATATTTGTATGTCAAATGACAGATTATAAAGGACTATATATTATGTTTGAACACCATTTGTAAACTTATAATGACAAATAAATTTTATTTGAATTTGAAAGACTAGGTTTCATATTCCCTCCAGGGTTTTAGTTTTACAGAAATTATGCATTTACATTATTCTGAAGTTGATATATTATTAGTTTGCAATATTCCGCTAAACACTCTTATCATGCTATTCATAATGTAGACTCAAGCATCAACCGCTGTCCCGCGTATAACATACACAATTGCACAAGCATATGAGCATTAAATAAAGCAATCTTAAATAACAAGCAGGAAAACTTATTGACGCATGTTTCGCCTCTAAACGAGGCATCCTCGGGATGTTTTGCCAACCGACCACTCGACAGCAAAAAACAATGTAAAAAATAATAATTCTGAAGAGCTAAATCTGTCCAGCGGTTCTCAAGTCAAGCCGCGTAAAGACAGACAGGCAGTCACAGGACTCACAGGCAGCTTACTTGGGGATTCAATATTTTTGTATAGCGGTTTGTATGGTCAACTAAAATAATCTTCATACAAAACGTGGAAATAATGATAAATAAACTATTACATATGCAAGATTTATATGTTTTTTTGTGAAATCCATTGCTTTAATTATTATTAGAGTGCATTACAAACTTGTAGTCGGTAGCACGCCTGTCTTGTAAGCAGGAGGTCGCAAGTTCAAATCCTGGCCCGAGGAATTTTTTCAAAAATATTTGTGCTTTGAAATTTGTTTCTGATTGTTTGCAAGTTTGTAATGCACTCTAATAATTATTACATATACAGTGTAATAATATATTTAATTTTCTTTCAACGGCCATTACCTAACGTGCAGACCTTCTTATAACCCATATTACGAGTAAGTATATAAGGTGTATATAGTATACGTAGTATAGGTATACGTAGTTACATAGCTGCCACAAGAAGGCTTTTCGATAAAAGGCTTTTACTTAAAAACCTCAAGAAATGTCCAAGGCAGGCTTGTTGACGTGGGGTTCACAGAGAACTGCTTAATACAGGCAGAGTGCTTGGCGCACTTGTAAATGAGGTAGTAAGGTTGAGGAATATTTCTTATTATAATACCAGCTTTTGCCCACGGATTTGCTCGTGCGCCTTTCAATTTTTGACAGTTTTCGGCTTGGTGGTTATTTTATGAACACCCCGTATAGTCTATATGTTGACTAAAGAAAACTGCATCCAAATAAAAAATGCAAAAAATGTAGTTTTGGTCTCAGTAAAATACGGATCAAAAAGTACATTATCTGTGAAACTGATAACCCATTTTGGAAAAATATTAAATGTTTGTACGACTTTTTACTACTTTATTATTAGTTTAGATTTTAATATTGACCATATTGACCATAAGTTAATAATAATTCTATAAAGACCGTTGGTACCGAAGCAAAACTTTTGCGGACTTCTTTCTTCCTGAAACGTTATGTTATCTAGAGGTCGGCGTTCTTATATTGCTTTCTATGTTGCTATATCGTAGGAAATACGCCGACTTCTAGATAACAAAATGTTTCAGGAAGAAAGAAGTCGGCAAAAGTGTTGCTTCGGTACCATCGGTCTTTATAGAATTATTATTAACTTTTTAGCGAATGACTGCTGTTACTATTGAAGTCGGTTGCTATTTTTTTGTTAAAAGTTTATTTTATTTCACATTTTTTAGTTTTGCTGGGTTAAATTGTGAGGTATAGGTAGTTCTTGCAAACGTGGTGTTAATATGAAACGAAGTTCAAGTGAGTATAAGTAGCCATGTTTGAGTAGCTTCCTGCTATCAGCACCCTAACACAACATGATTACCGCAATCTCGAGTTATGTGCTGTCATCCGTTGAAGAGTTCTACGGTGATGAAGCCAAGATCGAAATTCAGGTGGGTACACTGGTAATTTTCAGCAATGCCCTGCAATGAGCACCCTAACACAAACTGGTTGCCGCAATCTAAAGTTATGTGCTGTCATCCGTTGAGGAGTTCTATGGTGATGAAGCCAGGATCGAAGGTCAGGTGGGTATTCTGATAATCTCCAAGTAATACCCTTGAATCAGCACCCTAACGCAGTGATTGCCGCAATCTCGAGTTATGTGCTCTGATCCGTTGAAGAGTTCTATGGTGAATATGTTGATGAAGCCAGGATCGAAGGTCAGGTGGAAGAATGTCAATTTTCAAGTAATACCTTGTAATTAGCACCCAAGTACATAGCGATTGCCTCAATTTTGAGAGATATGCTGTCATTTTCTGAGGAGTTCTACTGCCTATCTCTGAAGACCTTCATCAGATCATGACCAGACCCAAAATGGGACCTACCTGGAAGTATACTCTTTCAAACAAAAAAAGAATTGTTCAAATCGGTTGGGAAATGACGGAGTTATGGAGTAACAACGCCAAAAAAAAAACATACAGTCGAATCGAGAACCGCCTCCTTTTTGAAGTCGGTTAAAAATACAATTTATTGCGTTCATTGGCTACATTTAATACGCTGCTGTAGCAAGTGTGACTTCATTGTTTTTTTGCTACGTCGCCGGTCGTAGTCTGAACGCATCTTCTAGAAATAATAGTTTTGGACTCAAAACATAAACCACATTTTACAGATAAGCAAGGCTTGAAATCACATAACGCCCTGGTGAGCGTTCTGTGCATTACAGGCGGGTATATTAAGTATTTACAAAAATGCGGTGTACAGATATGGTGGCAAAATTCATCGTTCCAGATATAAACTTCGGTAGCGTGCTTGTCATGTAAACAGGAAGTTGTAGGTTCAAATCCTGGCCCGGGGAATTATTCCAAAAATATTTGTGCTTTTAAATGTGTTTCTGATTGATTTCTAGTTTGTAATGCATTCTAATAATAATAAGAGTATTCAGAGCAATAGATTTCGCTATAAAAAATTATAATCTTATTTTACAGATAATTTGAACAACTTTGTTCTATGGTATTTTATAGGAAATATCGTTTCCTATTAAATACCATAGAAAAACGTTTAATCCCATAAGAAAACCTTCAGGTAAATTCCTTTAGGAAAGTGTTCTTTCGCCTGTATAATTCCAGAAATAAAAAAATGGATCTATTGTTGTCTGTTTGTCATAGAAAAAATACATCATTGGAGCTCCTTGTATATACGCTTCACCGTATCTTATATTTGGCTAAAATACAGCTTTTAGCTAAGAAATTTATTGTTAAATAAATATTGTTTAAAGTTTGCTATATGTATAAACATATTTTTAATGATATTATGGTAGCTTCAAAATAATTGAATTTTCAATAAAGCGTGATAAAAGATTATTTTTGGAAATTACGGCTGGTATCACGACTATAGAAAAGCCAATTGTTTGATAGCTATTGCAATATCATTAAAAATATGTTTATGCATATATAGCAAACTTTTAACTATAAGTTTTCTTAGCTAAAGGTTATATTTTTGCCATTATAATTATTTCTTAATATTTTGTTACAAATCCGGAGAAATTACCCATAAATGTGTTTTGTTTTAATTTTACTAGGTATGTAACTATTTTTATTAGTTAAGTTGTGATGGCATGTTTTTTGTACTATTATTTGTTTTGAACAAAATATGTACCCTAGCATATACACATCCTAACTCACACATTCACCCCTCTCTAAAAGTGAGATGCTTATTCGCCCGTATGCAAATGAATGAGCCACTAAGCTCGAGCCCGCTCTCCACTTTTTAATTCCTTCCGCGCCGGATGGTCACTATGGGGAAGCTTTCACAGTAATTTTAGTAAAAGCCAGCATCGCCTCTTTGGAAAGATCCCAAATATCGCTCACAACGACCAATATGGAGACAAAAGGCCGGATTTTGATGGGACATTGTCGTTCCGTACAAGCTTGCTATAAAATACGTGGCTGATTGTGCATTGTATAATTTTCAATTTCGCATTTTTTGCTCCGATCGTGACTTCTGCTGTCTACAATCACTGGAAAAATATCTCCACTGAGCGATAACATTGAATAATTTATCGTCACAAACGTGACACGAAGTGCCACAAATTGGATTATGGATTTTCAGAGAAATAATTTATAAAAAAAACCATCTTGGCAGCGGATGTAATCTACATTTCGATTGTCGTCTTCTCCATTACTTTGGAATTCCGAGGCGAGATTTATTCGAGGTTAGGCAGAAGCCTTAATTGAGGTCCATTCAACTGAGATATTGGTAAGCGGTCACTCGTCGCAAGCCAATGCCGCTCAAATTAAACTTTTTATGGAAGATGAAGAGCAATTTTAGTAAAGAAATCTATAATTGCTTTTTCGAGGATGAATCATTATTACTTAATTGGTACAATTAAGGCTGCTTCACAAGTGTTAATTTGCGTTTAAGGGTACCCATTAAAGTTCTTAAAAGTGTATTTCTATTTATGCTCAATCGATTAAAGTTTTCTTAAGATAAGTGATTATTAGCAAAGAAATGAAATGGCGACCGTTCTATCTACTTCTCACTTACACACTATCTCCGTCTATATTCGCACATGGAAATACAGTCGATCGCTGAAATCCCACACTGTGACGTAAATATGTCAGGTGTGTGTTTAGTCTATGCTGACAGTACAGCAAGAGCGAGCGGCCATTTCTATTCCTAAAGTTTATTGATTCGGGTAATAGACTGTAGACAGACAGAAAGACGCTACTCAAAAAGTCTATTTAGCCGTTTGAGCTCAGGCGTGTTACGATAAATTCAGGTAAGGTTAATGTCATATCATATAATTTTAAAGCGTCTTTAACCAGACAGATTACTTCCTTATAGTCTTAACCCTTTTGCACGTATTGAATAATTAGCAGTCCTAAAAACGCTGACATTTTAACTAAAAATCTTACAAAACTCAGCAGCTTAAAAAAATCAGAACCATGAGTGATAGGTAGGGTTGCCAACTTTTTTTAGAAGAAATAAAGTATATCTGATTTCAGGGAAGGTAAATAAAAAGTACGGTCCTTTAGAAAAAAGTATTCTTTATTCAAGAGAGTTCAAAGATTTTCTGAAAATAATGTCAAGGTAGCTGCGGGTGGTAGGAACTAGGAACGCCAGACTCCATACTAACATGCTCAAATCCTTTTGTGAAACTGTATTTTTTGTGCTTTTTGCATAAACACAAACGCACAACATAAAAATATCATCCACAATGAAGGAAGTCGTACACTTTCCCTTGGATTTCTTAACGGCTCTGTTTTTTTTTTCAGTTTACGTTTAATTTTATGTAAAGATTGAAATAAAGTATTTTCACGTACTTTATTGGTATTCAAAAGTATAAAGAACAGGGACCCAAAATAACGTAAGATACTTTATTTTAAAGTACGGTTGGCAACCCTAGTGATAGGAGCAAAAAAAGAAGCAACAGTTTTATCAAAAAGCAGAAGTTTTAAGGATTTTATGCAAAGTATCGAAAGTGACAGCTATCACGTACCAGTGAGATAAGTGTAAGACGTAAAGTCACAAGCGGCACACGGAATGGGAGAAGGAAGAAGGCATTCAACGGTTCAGTTAGCGGCTGAGCCGGACTATTGAGGAGGCACAATGGGGCCAATCACCAACTGGCAACTTCCAACATCTTTTGAGAAGCACGTCTTCAGTCTTTGCTCCAAGTCGAGCGGATACTTGGCGTCCTTATTGACAGTTGACTTGGTAAAAACTGTTTGATGAATTATTGTGATGGTAATACAAATTGTGGGATAATTATTTCGTTTATGTGGTTGTTCTTGTCGACTTAATCAAGAACACAAGTGAAACGCAACATATTTCGAGGTAAAAAGATATGAAATAATATTCCACACTTTTAAAAAGTTTGTTTAGCTGTTAAAATCGGGTTCATCTGGAAAAAGTACGCAAATGTCCCTGTAAAAATTGGTAATCTGTTACCAGAGAGCAAGTACTAATGTCTAACAGTGTAATTTACCGAATATTTAAAAATGTTTTTGTAAAACATTGTCACGACTTATTAATAAATAGTTTAAATACGAAAAAAAGCGTAAAAAAATTCAATCATTTCCGCCAAACTTAAAAAAGTTTATTGGCAGATGTTACTCTTTTAGTTTACTTATACTAAAATATTGCCAATTAATGCTACAAAAGAAGATTCACTCATCCCACTGACTTTTTGTTTTAGTTGAATAATTATCCATAAGATGACTTTAATAGTATTTTGTGCGACTGTTACATAACATAGATATTGGTACACGAGTGCTTGTTTACGAAACGAACGAAGTGAGTTTTATGATAATTTTGCACGACTGTCTCAATGTCTAATTATGTTCAGTTGCACACAATACTTTATCTATGATCATCAAAAATATCGCATTTATTTATAATATTTTCAAGTAACAATTTCACGAAAAATGAGATTTCGTTCATTCATTCATGTACCTCGGGCGTGTCGTTCCGGTATTGCTCCCTTGAAGGCTATTCAGGACAAAGAGGGCGTGACGTAAATAAGGTCGGGACTTATTTCTCGTCTCTATCGTTGATTGGGTCTCTAGCGGTTTTATAATAAATGGGCCAATTGCAGCGCAGAATCGCGGTGTTATAATGTAACATTACGTATAAAACTGCTTTTGATGCTGCAATTGCCTTATTGCAGTACGGGAGTACATAAACGTGTTTTTTGTAAGTGCTTTCAGTTATATTTTTCTCATTGCTTCAGGAGGTTACAGGCTCAAAAACTGAAGTCAATAAAAAATATTGTTCGCTCATAAATCTCCAAAAGGATGTCACAGGTGTTTCCGAGTATAGACTGTAAAGTATAAGTGACAGTCCACTCTCGTACACCTACGTTTCACCGACGATAATTACATTTATTTATTTGTATTTTAACAGGTGGTAATACATTTATTTATTTGTATTTTAACTGATGCCGGGCTCGAATGTGGAGGTACCACCATCTTACTTGGAGACCCCCTCGAAGTAATTCGGGGGAGAGTAAGAGGACAGCTCACAGGCAAAAAATCAGGAGGCCCAAATGTTCTGAAAGGCCCACCATGCCTGGGACCGATGGATGGTGGTATATCCATCCCTAATAGCCGGGCTTTATATGGAACAGACCGGTGACGGGCAGTGGCGTCACTGGCGCGCTCACCAACCCACCTGCCCAGCGGTGTGAGTATGGTCAATTCTTCCAGGATGACCGCCGGGAGTGGCAAAGTCCTGGAAAGGCTTATGTCCAGCAGTGAAACGAACTAGGCTGATGGATGATGGATGATGGATGGATGGATGATTTGTATTCTTACAATATTTTATTACACAACGAATAGTGTAAATAAACTCTCATGAGTTTGTTCTGATACTACAATTCCTGAATAATACACATATTTACGAGATTATGCCCACAAAAGCATGAACATCCCAGCGCAGCGTGATAGGTGGTAAGTCCTCTATTGCAGTACTTCAGACCCAAATATGGAAATCATTCCCTTGTAAAGCACGAAGACCGAATACAAACGAGTCCCTTCTTTTTTTGAGCACATGAACTCTTGATTAGTGGTCGGTCTTTGCATAAAAGGCGTTTAATTTTGACATTTACGACTTTTTATTAAGAAAGTGAAACAAGTATTCTTAACATTGTGACTGGAAAACTTATTTTTTCCTCAGAAAAGTATTCAAGGTTGGGTGCCTTAAGTCATGATTCTTTGCTAGTTTTGCTACGTGATCCAAACTACGTGATCTAAAGATTTACTAATATAACTTTATTTCGATATTGATAATATAATGCTTTGTTCTAGATAACTGTGGCCCTTAGTTGATATAATAAATCCAAAAGATATATCTACTTACTAACGAATAAGCTATACATCTAGTAACGCGGTAAGCTTTAATATCATGGGGTGTTCGTTTCTTGTCATTCACTCCTCAGCGTCAGAATATAATAATAATTATTTACAAAACGGTGCCGTTGACTTAAAAAGTCATGGTCGGATCCGGGCTCACAAGTGTCCGAACCAAAAGACAGACATCGCGCGCCAGTCTTGATTGTGAAAAACAATTCTTATAGCAGTGCTCTGTTTTGGGAAAGTCATGATTTAACTCTTAAGAAGCTATGCAAATTTTATTTTTGTCACTTTTGTCCAAGGGAAAAATCACGCAGTGCGAGATCGATTTATATTTTTATTAAAAAAACCAAAATAGCTAGCAAAACTTCAAATATCAAATCTCTAGATATTGTTAAAACACTCCTAATAAAATATGTTTGAGTTCTGTATATGGTTCCAATTCGTCAAACGAGGAGAAAAAGTGTTTTCAACAATTATTTCTATCGAGGAAAATTTATCCAAACTTGTTTTCCAATTTCAAAACCCTAGATTATAAAGTCAAAATCGATATACCAGAAACGGATTATAATTTTCCGTGTATTTCATGAATTAAAAACAGAAAAGAAACACCCGTATTTTTTCGCATATCGCCTTAACTTATTCATCTTTTGTTACAATGTATAGATGTAACATAGTTGTTGACACATAACTACGGACACTTATTTCGTAAAATTTGTATTTGACCCAATGGCCATGGTTGGTAAGTCAATGTACGGTGCGTATATAATTATACGGGCGATATGCTCATATTTTATTATTACACTAAATTAAATGTTACCTCTCAATCTATACCCGGTATATACCAAGTAATACCTACCCCACAAAATAAGATATACTATATACTTCACACTTATCTACAACGGGCATGTTAACGCCTGTATCTCCGATAGCAAACAACGACTCAAAGTTACACAGGTAACGTTGCGATACAAAGTGAATCTGTGTACCCTGACGCACACTTACAATTTCATCAAATAAAGGCTGTATAGCATCGTACATAAGGTAGATTATCCTTTATTATAGATGTAGATGGAAATTAGTAATCTAGTAAATAGGTCGGCGAAGTTGTGTCGTCTCGCAGAAGTTGCAGACGTCGTTGCCAGCTGTCGATCGCGCAAACGCTAATAACTTTATAGTACTTGAATGCATAGATTTCAGTAAAAATATTAGGTCTAAGAATAGTTACAAGAAATTATAGTCACATTACAAAAAAACCAGCTTACGAGCTGCGTCTACGGATTTAACTTTAGACGTCTACGCGATTACTACAAAGATCTACGAGATTGCTACGAAAGGCCTACGATATTAGTAAGTTTGCTGTTTTGTAGACCCGCCACGTCGTAATCTAGACGCATGGAGGCGTCGGAAGATGTGTACTACTAATTTGAAAGTTTTTAAATCTATTTGGTCACTCGATTGATAAAACTGTGAGAAGGGTTTGTTCGTATCTATGACCCGTAAAAAATATCAGTAACTAGCTGACCCAGTGAACTTCGTATCACTTACCTCTTAATATAAACCATATTAATTTAAACCATATGTATGTATTTCAGAACCGGCAGCTTTATAAAGGCATCATCAGATAGTCTAAGTATCGGCTCCATAGTGGGCGGAAAGAGTGGGCAAATCACGCACACATGTTCAGCTTAATGTTCATACTTATTTTGCATGAGACATTATATTAGATTATAGACACTTATATTAACAAATAAGGTACCAGCCTATTTTTTTTGTCTGTATCGATTACGCCACATTACTAAACGTAATAGTAACCTGCCAACAATGACTGTCAGTGTCACTGTCACCGAACTTTCCAAGAAAATATAATTGATATTTCAAAACTATTTTTCAGAAGTTATAGTTAACTTTTAACAATGCATTGTCCCTTTTGTAAAAAGTGGATAGAACGGCAGAACAACAGAAGTACCTGTCCTAGTTGCACAAAAAAATTGTAAAGATGCGACGAATGTTTCACAATAACCGCTGATACCTTCAAGTTTTGTATAAAGTGCGGTCACAATTTGAGCCGAATAATACGAATTAATAGGGCTAAGGAACAAAAAAATCGAGTGAAACAACAACTGTTATTAAAACCGAAGTTCGTCTCAACAATGCCATCATCATCATCTGTGTCATCATCTGAAGGAATAACATTTTCAGGAATTTAATTTAACTGCCGATGAACTAAAGGATTTGGATGAGATTTAAGAAAGTCATGAGCACAACATCGGCAATATTCTGGTTTTACCAGATTTGTCCGAGTCACCAAGGCCTTCCGCCACGCCGTCAAGTCCTGGCGAGGCAAGTCAAGACATCTTTAGCAAGCATGGTTCGCATTTGCTGTTAGATTAATTGATATGGTGCCGATTCAGGTGTCAATCGCAGAAATTTTAGAAAATATGGTTCCTACCGTAAAGATTGATTTATATATCTTTAATAAAAAATATTTGAATTGTATCATATTGAATATTATTTCAGACATATATGTATTAGTAACAACAAATATACCCAAATGCACTACACCGTGGTGGCGCGGCCTTCCAATGTAAGTGGCTGGCAAAATCGACATTTTTCCCACATTTTTTGCATTGCCATCGGCATTAATGGCATCGCGAAGATGAACATACTCTTCAGATCGAAGCTGCTGTTGGTTTAGACGGATGTACGTCAATCGTTCAGTCTCAATTTTGACATACATGACAACTGCAAACTGATGAAAAAGCCGTGACACATCAAAATGTGATTTACTTCACCTTCACGGATTCTGTTTGAATAAAAATTCATAGCATTGACTTTTTTGTTGGTTTCAGCACCTGTAATCAATTAATCAACCATCCCAAAAACTAATGAGTCTAATGGATCAGGTGGTGGGACTAATTGTGGCAATTTTACTTTACCACCAGCACAACATAATCCTGCAAATTCACCGCTGTATTTTAAAGCTTTACAATGTTGACAAATGATTGACATATTCTGCGGAATCGATCAAATTTCATTTTCCCGTGCTCGCTGCTGTTGTGATCGATGTGCCCGAACTCGTTCCATTCTATGCCTATTATCCACTTCATTGTAATTCACTCTAGAATGCAAATCTGCCATACCAATACGACTGTTATCATTATCAGTCTCTCGCTGGTCATCAGTGCGATTAGCGCGTGAGGTAGCTCGTCGCACATTCGATCGACTACGACGACCTATGTAAGGTCGTTTTCTCCTCGGCATTGTAAGCAGTATCAGAATGACAAATCAAGTTTTGAATCTTTTTTCAGGTGTTAATTGGAATCAGGATTTTTTAAGGGTTTGACAATTTTATAATTGCTAAAAACTAAGAAAAAAGAAAGCAGTTTGATCACAGAAAACTGTGACGTCATAATGTAAAACCTTATACAAATTTCATAGTATCGGGGCATTTTGACATTTGATAAAGAGTCGCTGATTTGATTTTTAGGAAAGTACCCAATTTCAGATCGTATAGCGAACTTTACTGTTTCAAAGTATATTTCTGAACGCACCCAACACCAAGTGGTTATATTGTCTTTGCCCAACACAACAACCAAGTGTCATTATAGTGTCATTATTTTACATGTTTTAAATCTAAATACGCGATAATCAGACTATTATGGATATATGTTGTCGATTCCAAACCCTTATTTAATCTAGATCTACATGTTTTTATTCCTAAAATACCGAACCGACGCGACAGGGCGAACATCAAATGTTTGACAGGTAAGAACAGTTTGTATGGGAAAATAAAATTGTCGTTTTTAGTATTTTCCTCGCAATTTTTCCACATTTTCTCATCGCTTAAACCTTCCCTGGACTTCCACGAATATTTCAAGACTAAACTTAGCGAAATCGGTTCAGCCGTTCTCGAGTTTTAGCGAGACTAACGAACAGCAATTCATTTTTATTTATATAGATTTTTGCCTGTCTCACTCGCAATTTACGTAAAACTATTGAACGTATTTAAATATAAATTTCACTGTTGTATAGGTAAACGTTTCGATAGTAGCTTAGGATATATAAAGGAGAAGGTCAGTTCCCCATAAGCAAAATGCCTTAAGAGTGTACAAAAATATATTGTGGTCAATGATAAAGAACAAATTCAGAATAACACGGTTTGACTATCCATTTAAAACGGACACCATCTTATAATAACTTTTTATGATAAATCGTTTTTATTTTGAGGTTATTTTCATATGGCATTGCGAAAATAAACTTAAGCGCGTTTGAAACGTTCATAGTTGTAACAATGTTTCACGATGATTCTGATATATTTAAAAGGGTCATGCTCAAATGTCGTAATGTAATCTCTATCATAATCCAGCATTAATCGTGATATAAAAAGCTGTGACTGCCGATTGCGTCACGCATGACTCTATCAAAGCACGCTGGAAGCGTAGTTTGTGGACTATTTGGTAGATGACGCCCTTTCGTTTCGTTCAGTGTTCGCTCTCATTACTGGCTGCGACATTAAGTACTTATATTATTTTAATATGTGTGTCCGTGTTATTATGAAAGTGAAACTAGCTACGAATAAATCTAACAGAAATTATAGTATAAATTTATTTCATGTACGCGGTTAAGGCCGATTCTGACCATCTCCTTTAACAACTACCGAAAAAGTGATACACATCAGTGTAGTTCCCACGTACCATCCCACTAATATTATAAATGCGAAAGTTTGGATGGATGTATGTATGGATGGATGTTTGTTACTTCTTCGCGCCATAACTACTTAACCGATTGAGCTGAAATTTTGCACAAATGTAGTTCTAGACCTGGAATAGGACATAGGCTACTTTTCGTCTCATAAATCAGTTCCCAGGAGAACAAGAAACAGTGTCGTTCAGAGACGCGGCTTGGCCTCCAGCCTCTCGAAACATACTATACTAGCTAGGGTATTAAATCAGTTATCAAAGACCTCCAAAGACACATTAAAAATATTTACAGATTCCATACGACTATACAAAAACTTAATCAACGCTGGCGAAGCCGCGGGCAAATGCTAGTACATTAATAAAATTGATCTACGTTTAAGGTGAATAACGAATGAATTACTAGATGATACTGGTGTCGATTCGGCTAAACACAATTTAACCAATTTGACAGGACTAACCTTATTTTAAGCGTTCTGTCTTTGTCTTTTCGATACGGAAAAAACAAGACAGAAGGCTCAAATTAAGTTTAGTTCTGTCAAATAAGTTAGCCGAATCGACACAATTGTGTACGCTGAGTTACGTTCAAGAAGTCGAGTGCAGATGAAGTTCTTTAGAATATAATCAACAAGTTTTCATTCTGTGTTCGGTAAAACAATAAAAAATCCACTGAGATGTCGTTATATGCTTACTAATAAACACGTTTCAATGTATTTGTTAATTCATTAGTTTTAAAGATTAAAAAAAAATTCAATGTGTAAGGATATGGGCTGAAGAGCTACAATAGCTTTTTATTTATTTTCCTGGCTACGGTCACTTCTCAGAGCTCCATTTTGCCACAGATCAATTTAAGAATTTAAGATTCTGTCAAACGAAGTAAAGCCATCACGGTATAACGTTGAAAATAAACAAAATTCTAAAAATGTTGCTTTTAAAGTACCTGAAACAAGACAGACAAATACTTACGTAAAACGTCACAAGACAACACAATAAACATAAATTAAACATTATTACTTATTATACTTTAATATAATCAATTTGAATAAACTGGGCAAGGATGAAATTAACTTCTTTATTAGGAATTGAAAATAAATATAATATATTGGCAGGAAGGGATTCATTATAATCTGATGAGAAGGATAATTAGGAGCACAATATTATTGTTTAGTGGACAATTGAAAAATATATGATCCAAACATCCCTTCTCCAAACCACAGTCGCACAGAGGTGAGTCCCTTAACCGGAATCTAAACAACCTAACAGAGACCATGTGTGGCCGAGCCTCATTCTAATGAAGACACTCGTGACTCTTCTGAAAATTTTGTGATATTTATAACACCATGGACGGGATGGAATTTAAGGCTGAATTTGAGAATAAAAATAACTAAAGCAATCCCATTCATTCAGCCACTCAATTTAAATTTTTTTGGGTGGAATGAACATAAGGTCCTGACAAAAGTTTTGGTAGAAGATGTCATCAACCACGGAAATAGCATCCTTAGCTAACCAATCAGCATCCTCATTACCACTGATAATGCCCAGGAATTAAAACCGAGGTGACCTGGGAATTATTGTTAGAACAAAACAAAAGTAGTTCCTTAACTTTACACAATATAGGATTACGTACACAATTCTTGAAGGAATTTTAACGACTAGATTCTATTTCACTGAAACTGTCAGAAAATATAACTGAATTGACAATAAGATTATCAGCAATATGAATTAACGCACTCAGGATAGCAAGACACACTCCTGAGAAAACCGTAGCTTCAGGAGGTAAATTATGAAATCTTTCAAACCCCATATTCAAATGAAAAAATCCAGAACCTACACAGCCATCTTCCGCCAGCTTTGAGGCATCAGTAAAAAACAAGTTCCAGGCAGGCAACTTGGAATGTATAGCCTGATTAAAAATACCATTGGCATTTGGGGTATCCTTGTGAATATCTAAGTTAACAATGTCTGGAGGGAAACAGATAGCTTTATATGAAGTTTTATAAATAGGACGACATTCTGACTGAAATAAATGAGCTTCAATGTCATTAAGCCGAGAAAGACTTATCACAAGACAACGAATACTTTTATGTGCCCAATAATTATTTGTTGAAACCAGGTTAGAACTTAGAGAGAAGAGGAACTTAGAGAGAAGAGGATGGGAATTTGATTGAACATCTCGGAACAGGAATCTGTTCGATAGGAACTGTCTTCTTAGATGCAATGGCGGCTCAACCGCCTCAACCTATATCACGATCGGTGAATCGGTGATCACTTCACAGCCCCCAAAATGACACGAAGAGCTTTAGCCTGTACAGCATCCAGTTTCTTTAAAGCTATTTTACTACAAGGCTCCAAAAAAATGAATGTGGCAAACTTCACATGAATTATTATATTTTTGAGATAATAATTTTTGAGAGTATGGATCGGCACCCCAACCATGTATATACCTGACAAAGCTCTTATAGTAGTTTATGCTACAAGGGCGAAATGAAATAAATTACGAGGACGATTTAAAACACGAGCGTAGCGAGTGTTTTACACGTAACCGGGTAATTTATTGCTCTTACGCCCGTGTATCATACTACGTTTTTCAATGCATAGTGTGAGAAAATAAAACAAATATAATCTTGTGAACTTTAAATTATGATTGGCTCAAAAGGACTGTATCCAGAGCCGTTAAACAGTGGAAAAAAAGTATAACATTTATGGTAGACAGGAAAGGCTGCAAGTTAGCCAACCATTGTAAATAAATAAATAAAAAAAAAATAAAGCCCTAGGGCAAAATAATCGACTTTCTGTTCGGTTTTGATGCATAAAAAGTAGGCCTTTACGAGCACTTGCATTGAAAAAATATTGAAATTTTTCTCGAATTTTTTGATATATTGATCAATGTGGAATTTACCACTTAATTTGGTGTCTAAAACTAGTCCCAGAAATTTAACGCTATCCTGGATAAGAACATTGTGCCCATTATACCCAAAAGTCACATTTGGAAGATGTCTAGACTTGGTGAAAATGACGACAACACTTTTTGTAGGAGACAGAACCCTATTATATTGTCGCCTATAAAAAGTGACCAGGCCCCTTAGCACAGTGTTAATCGCGCGCGATGCCACTTAGTTGAATCACAGGTGCAAGGAGCGTGACATACTGTTTGAAAACATTGTGATTCAACCAAGTCGCGTCGCACGCGGTTAAACACTGTGCTTCGGGGCCAGATGCTGCTAATGTAATAGTGTCTTATTTGTGTTAAATTGTTGAGCATTTAACAGTTTGTTCGCGATGTTAAATGTTAACGTATTTAAGAAAAATAAAATAATTACTTGTAACTTATATTTTTTGACTTTATACTTAATAAAGAAATTTAGATTTGAAATCAGAGATGCTCAACGGAAAGTTTCTGATACATATATGTACGTGGGTATATATATATATATATATATATATATTTCATAGACCCACATATCGCCTTCTCGTTTTTAATAAAATACTTGCTGAGACTGCAGTTCTAGGTCACTGAAATTGAAAGGGAAGTGACGATGTCATGTGGCTCGACATGTTATTACAAATTTTGCCGCTAAAATGAACATTTACCGACTTGATTTAGCTGCTTTTTTTGTTCCTTCCTTCATATGGGCACTGTTGGTTTAGACAAAAAGATATTCCGGATATTAACTTGGAAGTACTTCTCATAAATTCTCATACATTATTTCCTGTGGATGGGCTGATTTGATATAATTGGTAAAAGAAGGAAACCAGCAAAACGCAATTTGAACTCACTCGGTGTTTATTTATTAATGCATTTTATGAAGTAGACGGCACATACTTACATACTTTAAAGTTGATAAAATAATACGGTATTTTTCAAGCCCGATTCACATTTGAACGTTCGGGATTGTCCATCGCTGAATATTTTCAAAAGACGGCTGAAGGAGCACCTTTTGTCACTGTCATGAGTATCTTTCACAATTCATTAATATTCACAAGTATTTATTTCTATAGTATATTATTAATATATATATATATTTATAATGTATTTATTAGTATATAATATATATATATTTTAAATATTTATGTAGGTATATTATACAATAGGTTAATTTTACATTAATGGTACCGTATTATATTTAAATAAATTATTATTATTATATATTATTTTATCTATGTACACGTATGTTTGTCTACTTTTATATAAATTATTATATTCTATTATTCCCAGAGGTAGACTGGAAGAAATCTCTTAATAGAGACAAGTTTGCCTTTGTACATGTCAACTTGTTTATAGTATGTTTGTACATGTTTGTTTTCTGTGTGCAATAAAGAATAAGAATTTGATATATTTTCGCAATACCTATGGCTACAAATATTTGTACTATACAATTAGCAAGCACGGTACGATTTTCTTACAATACAAGCGCTTTTACGGTTTGATCTTGTTTAGAAGTTGGGGGTAAGTTAGCATATATCGCAGGTTATTTAGAAAAGGCTTGCTTGCCGCGCCCGGGGCGTCTCTCTCGGAATATTATAATAGTGGTCGGGGCACCGCAGAGTATCATCTCGGCTACATTGTGAGCGGCAGGATGCTCATTAGATGAACGCCCCGGGCCCCGGGGCCTCCGCGTCACCGTGCCGCCGCCGCGTCGCCGCCACCGCCGCCGCTATACACGGGGTCCAATACGACCACGCTTGAAATTCTGTCCGGGTGTATATTCTATAATACCGGGTTTAAATAGTCAGTTATGTTTAAATAGAAACATAATCTACTGCTGACTTTGAAAAACATTTAAAAGAAAACATAACCGCCCAAATTGAATAAACATTGGTCCTGCCTATACAAAATTCAGGTTCTCAGAAGTCAATTTATATGAAACTAGATGTGCCCGCAGCTCTGCCCGCGTTGAAAATATAATAATAATTGATAATTAAAAAAAAGCTTGAAACACTTGAATCATAAGAGGAGACGATTGTGAGTGACGTTGGATGTAGGAAATAGCCTCTGGAATTAATTAATTTATATGAAATTAAGTATCGGGAAAAATAATTTGATGTTCAATTTGCGTTTAAAGTTGCGTTGTATGATGTTACGATTTTGGAAACCCGAAACCAGCCCTGGTCAACTGTCCTAGAACTAGCGGCGACAAAGCTATTAACCAATCAGGTGGCGAGGGCAGGCCAGAATGTTCCCACTTTTGTACATTTCACAATTTTATGGTAACACTCAACTAACCTGATAAAAATATTTTAGTTTAGATTATTTTTATTTAATAAAGTCATTTTAAGAATAGTATTTTATGTCAATTAAAATATACTACATAATATTATAACATATTATGTGAACTATTTTTGTGTCTTTTGGCTCCGAAGGAGTGGTTTCCAGCGCTGTTAAAAACAAAAAAAAAAGAAATGTCATACGAAGAAAAGACGACATTTTTTACAAACAGCTTTTTATTTTGAAATTGAGTTCTTTATTGTTTTCACAACAAATAATCAAGATGAAGGAGGAAAAAGAAAGTGTTCAAAGTACGGGCGTACACTGGACACCGATCCCAGCTTGAAATTGTACTGATTTCCTTGTCCAGGTACAAAGAATACGAATACGGTTGCGGAAATTTTTGGAAAATACTTTTCTTCCTTGGAATTTGGTTCAAATTGATCTTGCTGGCTTCACTAGCTTGTAATGCACTCTAAATAATATGTTTGATGTGATTCTATTTAAAATTGTATCAGCCTGCGTTGGCTTAAGGGTGCTACACCAAAATTTTGTTAAATCCATGATTAATGTCTCCAGTTTACCACGATATTTGTCAGAATAACCTGTCTTCACACAATTTGAAAAGTGTAATTTTTAAAAACTGTAAAATTTAACTTGATAATAAACATTGAGTGTAAATTAAAGCTTTTCAATGTAAGTTTCTAAGAAACTCGTTTTATTATATTTTATGATCGCTTTTAAAAATAATCTTTGTTAAAGATATGAAATTGTACCTTTAGTAAAAGTTCCCAACGATCATAAAATATAATAGATTAAGTAATGATCCCTGTTCAAACAAGCAATATTTGAAGTCCGCTCATAAATACATGTATATGTATACCTATATATATATGGATAACTTTTAATAAGTTAAAAGTAAAGTTAATAATAAGTATATATATATGGATAACTATGAAGGTTTATAATGGGCGATCCATAGATGGCGCTAGCAGTAAAGAAATATTGTCGCTTTTTTTTTCTACTGAGTTTTCATTCTTCTCCTGGTAAAAGTGTTCCGTGCCCGAAACAGTATGAACGGCCGTTTAGACATGCCATACAGATCTGACGTTTCTGAAACGCGGGAAATTTTGATTTAATAATTTCATTCTCGATCATGTATCCAAACTCATTTTGTTTATGCCATTCATCATTGTGACAATCTAAGGAATCAAATTGCATAATTTTTTTCGTGATTTTAGCCTTCGTGTGCACACAAAGGTGTGTAGAGCGCCATCTGATTATTTTCCGTGAATTTTGTCTCTTTCTAGCTTTTCAATTTAATATATTAGATGTTACGGGTATGGCAATAATATTTTTCGCGTTGAGTCAGAAGCCTTCTATAGGGCCGTAGACTTCTGTAGGAGGTATTAGTCTCAAATTGATATCTCTCACGGGGCTAGAAAAAAGGCTTTTGACAGACGGACAAAACATAAGGATACCGTTTTTCAATTTGAGGTACGGAAAGCCAAAAAAAAAAAAAAAAATTTGCGCTTTCTTTTTCTCGTTTTTCAAATATTATAAATAATTTCAAGTAATGACATAATTAGCCACTGGAACACGAGTGCTCGGTTCTGAAACGGAGCGAAGCTCTAATTATGTCACAGTTGCACAAAATACTGTTGCAAGCCTAACGACAGAACACCTTTGTAAATTTACCTTAGCCGTATCTGGTATTAACAGAAACGCAATTAATTATTCTACGAATAAAACACATTAGATTAAGGTTGTTTTAATTAAGCAAGCCCGGTAAGTCAGTAGGCATTACAGAGGCGCCACAGGGACCAATATTCCGGCTTGGAGCAGATCAGAACTAATCCCGGATTAGTGTCAAATCGACGCGAGCGTCACCCAATCATCACGCATTCTATCTACCAGATTTGTCATTTGAGTTCGTCATATATTCGTAGTATATACGTTTTATTAAATTAAACTTAAAAAGAGTAATAATATTTAAAAATGTAACTTTGGAAATTTAAAATAAAGGCGAGGGTTTTTGTGTTTCAACTAAAAATGCTTGTTTTCAAACCAATTTCCCGGCCATTGAAATTTGATAAAAATGCTCAAAAAAATGCATGTCCTTCTTCATGTCTTTATTTAAATCGTTCCAGGATTTTGTATACACTTTACATCACTTTACTGCATTGAAATAATTCTGAAACATTTATGCTATTTTCAGTTAATAATCAGTTTCATTTATTGTAAACGCATTGTTTTGCAATGAAAAATACATGAAGTGAAAGGATTTGAGTTTTGTCTAGTTTTGATGAGTTTCTTGAGCAGTCCACTCTCTCTAAGTAAGATAGATAACTGTAAAATGAAAGCGTTGGAGCAGCACAGAATTCTCCGAATACCCTCGCCTTAAGCGATGCTTAGCTAAGAAATGAAGTCCTGTCATTGGCTAAGTATAGACAAGTCGAAGTTAAAAATACAAATGTAAGTATCAGTTTTGAATAGCATGAAAATAACACAAACAACTTATATGAGATTGCTGAAGAAAGATCAAACGTTATTATAAATAACTTTTTTTACCTCTAGTGTCAGCAGTTCGTTTATATTATAACCTCTTGCATTGCTAGCATAATATATATATTTTTTTAATGGCCTAGCATAATATGAGTAAGTGTTACTTAGGTCATGTCATGGAGAAAGAATTTTTAACATACGTCTTCGGAAAACTTCGGTAACTGTCGGTCTCTATAATTCAAGAACGGCTAGGCTGCCTTTAAATTTGGCATGGAGATAATCAATCTGGGACCGCGGCAAAAATACAGAAAAATTTTTGATGCTGCCATATTTTGAAAACAGAATTTCATCTGGGATGTCTGTATAGATTACTATATTACTACTTACGTAGTAGTATATTGCATACCATGGGTGTAGCCAGGGGGGGGGTTTGGAGGTTCAAACCCCCCCTGAAAAGTTCAAAATGTTACAACCCTTCCCCTGCTTTGACATTTTCCGGGTCAAGAATCAAATCCACCTTCTGATTTTTTCAGAAAAATAAATGTCCTTTTTTGTCGGTTATATTTTTTTGTACCCCCCAAATACTACAACCTGGCTATGCCCATGTTGCATACGATCGTTTACTCGATACCGGCATAGGTATACGGGGGAACGATTCGTATCCTCTATGAAACGAAAAACTTAAGATGGTTCTTCTTATTTTTTGATTTAAGATATTAAATAAATGTGATTTATGGCATTTCGCGAACTTAGTTTAACGTCAGTTAGGCCTTTTCGGAAATATTTTGTTATTTTATGCATTACGTTATCAACGTGTGGGCATATAAAATCACAAATCACATTTTTTTAATATCTTTAATTAAAATATCAGAAGAACCATCTTAAATTGTGCGTTTCGTAGCGAAAACCAATCGTTTCCCCTTAACCAAGTCTGTGTAGTTATACCGGGTGTATTTTTAAAATTAAAGCATATTAACTGATAAAAAAATAATATTTTCGTTTTTTCATACTGTGTATTTTAAAAAACTTTCTGTGTATTTTCTGTGGGCAGGTCATATTATTTTCATTTACGCCGCAATTTAAAAAGAAATGTAATTTTTGGTGAAATATATTTCTTCGGGAAAGTTGTACAGTATTTTCAGTAGAATATGTGGTTTCATTTAGAGCATGTACATTTTTTGTAACGAAAATAGTATTTTGTGCAACTGTTGCAAAATTTGAGACATTGGAACACGCGTGCTTGTTTACGAACGAAGTGAGTTTCGTAATAGTTTTGCACGAGTGTCCCAATATCTAATAATATGTTCAGTTCATAGACGAATACAGCCTACAGACTCCTCATAACAGGCGACCGATTTCTGTCAACACATCTGACTGAACCAGCAGATATAATTCGCCACTCCAAAATTATATGTTTCGGTAGGCCAAACCAAAATGGCTTCTATATTTACTATGTTAGAGTCTTCGTCTTCGGGAAAGATAAGTTTGTTGCGCTATACGTAAGATTGGAAGAGCCAATAGGATTGCAGTATCCCGTTTCTCATGCCTCGGATTGTTGACAGAATTATTTACACGCAAGATGTTGAACAATAGACGTCTTTCTGGGCTGTATTGTCTATGGTTCAGTTGCACACAATACTTTATCTACGACCATCAAAAATATCGTTTTTATTTATAATATTTTCAAATAACAATTTCACGAAAAATGAGAAGAAGAACACTCGTTAATGTTAACTCGTTTAAGGCCAATCAGGATAAAGGGGGCGTGGCTTAAGAAATAACATCGGGACTTATTTCTCGTCTTTGTTGCTGATTTTCTCTCTAGCGGTGTTATAATAAATTGGGCTAATCGCAGCGCAGAATCGCGGTGTTATAATGTAATATCATAACATCGGATAAACAATCTAGGTACTTATAAAACTGCTTTTAATGTTGCAATTGCCTTATTGCAGTATGTGAGTAAATAAAAGTACTATGTCAACCCACCTACGTTATATGTTTATATTTTAGTGCACTACTGCAGCTGGTACGTTCTTAAAGCAATTAATTACGAGCTACCCTCCATTTATTATGTCATCTTGATCGAGTTAATGGACCGTCCGTTACAATGCCTCTCGAAGCGACCGCCTTGTTTCTGCTATAATTAGTTTAATTATTCGGTTAAAACTTGGTGAGACTTTTGGTTACCGTTTTGGCCCTACCTAGAGGCCAACTTTGGGAGGTCTGTTGAGTTCAAATTGCATGCATTGAGAGCATTCAAATTGTAACTTTACTGTTATTTTGAACATGGAAAGGAATTGCAGCATAGTGGAGCAGCAACCCGCGCATCTTCTGTTGGATTTTTTTATGAAGAGAAGGTGCAGCTATTTAAATAGTAGTTTATGCTACAAGGGCGCAAAGGAATAAATTACGAGGACGATTTAAAACACGAGCGTAGCGAGTGTTTTAAACGTAACCGAGTAATTTATTGCTTTTACGCCCGTGTATCATACTACGTTTTTCAATGCATAGTGTGAGGAAATGAAAACAAATATAATCTTGTGAACTTTAAATTATAATTGGCTCAAAAAGACTGTATCCAGAGCCGTTAAACAGTGGAAAAAAGTATAATATCTATGGTACACAGGAAAGGCTGCAGGTTAGCCAACCATTGTAAATAAATTAAAAAACATAATAATAATAAAGCCCTAGAGCAAAATAATCGACTTTCTGTTCGGTTTTGATGCATAAAAAGTGGGCCTTTACGAGCACTTGCATTGAAAAATTCTTTATTGTATGCTATGATTTAGTAGCGGGTGTTTACCTTTAAACATCATTATGTTTGTACGTTTGTTTTCTGATACATTTTGCGTGTTGTAGTATCAAATGAAAGGGCTTCATTAGCCATATACATTTCAGCCAATCGATTTCTAAAAAAAAAAAATACCAAAGCATACCTGGAGTAAAAACTTGGTGTGTTTTGAAAATGTTTCTTGGTTTAAGAAAAGAGCATGAAATGTATGTATGAAATGATGTGGTATTTTTATAATTAGCTCATAAATCCCTTTCATTTAATAAAACAACACGCTAGATTTCAGAAAAAAATATTCAAATACATTGTGATCTCATAAAAATCAAACAGCGCAATTTGTAGGTACACCATTATTCAGCATATAATAAAGAAATTCCACATAGTCGTACCTTCCATTTGTGAAAAATCACACAAAATGCAGTCTGTATCAGTGACTTGCATTTATTGGTTTATAACGTCATTTGTGAGTTGGCAGAGTTTGACAGAATCGTATTGGCCAAAACGAAACGTTTTTAAATATAGCAAACCATATGCTAGTTTTGACATACAAATTGTACTTTTTAAATTTATAATAAACACAAATAAACTGATCAAGAAATATCAATATACGTAATTTATTATGAATAAATCTTACAAAATATGGCACAAAATTAATTGGTCTAGCTCGAAACACATTGTTACTTTGTTACTCTTACCTCATTTTAGTAGATTAACCAACGAAATCAATAATTTATTTATAAAACATTTTATCCCAGACTTGAGATGGGTGACCGTTTTGTAGACGGTTCAAGTGCCATCCGGTTAAGTGGCCAGATAATGAATGTACAGCTCAATGAGTCCCGGATGCAACCCGTTATGGTTAAACAGAATGGACCCGGTTCGCCAACTAATGATAAATAATAAATATTCCGCTTACCCAACAAAATTAATCTCGCTTACCCCTAAAATCCGAGCCCCAAATTAATCCATCAAACGACTAGTCTATTAGACCTATTTCAAGTCAACAAACACTCGGGGAAGACCCTCCCTCTTAAAAGACCTAATTCAGCCTAACAGCGCTGATAATATCTTACAAGATGGCGCCGAAACCCTCCGACCCTCGGTGTTCATTACCAGGTCGTATTCATTTCCTTCATTGTCATTCCCGTTCAATTTACCCGACCGCACGTAACGTACTGTGTACGTAGCGACGAAAGCTCGCCCTGCGTCATTTGCGAAATAAATCGTTTATAATCAAGTGCTGTGACGTCATCAACAACTGTCTTCAACCCGACATGTAATTTCCCGCGCGTCAATTATCTAGGAACCTCGAGAGCCTACTGTCAAGAGTCAAGACTTGATAATACTTGTAATATCACTGGGTCAAAGTGCGGTGGGAGCGGCTTTCAATTTGTTTTAAACTTCAATTTGTAATTTCCTAGCAACTCGTGACACTGTTGAACGCTTTGATAGAAGACGGTTAAGTGACAAAGTAACCCAATAAAGTTAACCGTTTTATGCAAGCTTTATAAAGTATATCTATCGAGCACTCGGGCCGCTCGGCAGAGTCGGCGATTAACGGCCGGATAATCAATTAACCGTTGACCGGCTCCGTCCGGGTGCAACCGGAAATATGACGAGACACCAGATAAATTAACAGGATATCTGGGTCCTCAGACCTCTACTCCTAATGCAGTTTACCAATTTTACATACATATATTAGTAGTTTATGCTACAAGGGCGCAAAGGAATAAATTACGAGGACGATTTAAAACACGAGCGTAGCGGGTGTTTTAAACGTAACCGAGTAATTTATTGCTTTTACGCCCGTGTATCATACTACGTTTTTCAATGCATAGTGTGAGGAAATGAAAACAAATATAATCTTGTGAACTTTAAATTATGATTGGCTCAAAAGGATTGTATCCAGAGCCGTTAAACAGTGGAAAAAAAATTATAACATCTATGGTACACAGGAAAGGCTGCAGGTTAGCCAACCATTGCAAACAAATAAAAAAAGAAAAAAAAGCCCTAGTGCAAAATAATCGACTTTCTGTTCGGTTTTGATGCATAAAAAGTGGGCCTTTACGAGCACATGCATTGAAAAATATTTTACTCACGTTGATGAAGAACCTCTAAGATGTTTTCTGTGTAAAATAGGATCACTGTTCGTTATCTTTCTTGATCCGGCACTTGAAAGAAATATCACGACATGCGACGCTGCATTTTTATGCACTTCGTTGTTACGAGAGCTGTGGAAGTAAATTCTGAAATTACTCTTCTAGAACAAACTATCATTCACATACTGTATATATTTTTTCCATTCTCTTTTAGAGATGAACATCTGACCTACTTCCGCAAAGCCAAAGCTTTAGCTGAAACTATCTATTTTCCGCCATTGGATGTAAACTCTGAACTGGCCTCAAAATCTCGTCTGCAACAAATCCGAAACCCTTTATCTTTCAATCCGTGCCCGAGGAACCTTAACCCGAATGATTTCCGAGTCATTAAGCGACTTCCTTCGCGCTAAGTAAGACAGACAACATCTGACTTAGATCCGTATCGGGGAATGTAGAGATTAACTAAACCCAGCTATTACACGGAATTGGTAGAGTTATCAACCACGGACGCAGTGAATTCGTGCTATCTACCCGTAATACAGGCTTAGTCGAGCTCCAATCAAACTAAACAAACCTCTACTAATCGTATTTCTATTCTGTATCACGGTGAAGCGGGCTTCTGTGCCGTGCGCCGGATTAGCTGCCGGGAGACGGCGAGGCATTATACTGCCGTTACGGGAGTTTATGAACTCAGTTTCAGTTGAGAGGACCTCCATGCCTCTGACAGTTGATACTTGAACTTAGTTGTCTGAGGATCTGCCTCCGCTGACGTTCATTGACAACTAAACTGAGCATTTAGGAGGCTAATCTAGTAGCGACTGACTTTAAAACAGACCGTTTCGATTTTATATTGTTAGATAGGTATGTATCATATTAATATCTAGAGAACTCATTGTCTTTCTTACTTATTAAAGAGTAATTCATCGTTCCCGAAACTGAAAGTTTTAAGAGGCACGGCGGGAACGCATTTAAACTTTTTTCATTTACAAGAAAATTGTTTAGCAATCGCAGTGTCTCAGGCTGTTCAGAAATAATCTCTTTTGTCACAGCTCGGCGCTGAGTAAGCACTTTGCGAAGTTTAAGAAGGCTTGTTTGGACGCTTCCGATATTTGTTAAGTCTGTGGCAGCTCAACAAGATTTCACCCGAGATAATTAATGTGTTGCGGCGGAAACTTTCCACCTAACGATGTATGGACTTTCATTTTAAAAGTTTTCTGCTTTAAACTGCTTTATGTTCACAAATGTGTTTTACTGTGAATGCGTTAAAACTATTCTTGGAAATGCATGTACCTATTTTG
The DNA here is from genome assembly GCA_934047225.1 of Ypsolopha sequella. Classification (NCBI taxonomy): domain Eukaryota; kingdom Metazoa; phylum Arthropoda; class Insecta; order Lepidoptera; family Ypsolophidae; genus Ypsolopha; species Ypsolopha sequella. The sequence continues at coordinate 14,302,848 of OW203990.1, read as the reverse complement.
TGTCCTGGCACGCGCCGGATTATCCTGCGGAGCCGGATGAAGGTCACTCTTAAAGGGCAAGTAGCAGCCGACGACCTTGAATCAACCTGTGTCGCTAAAAATACCGACAAAAACTATATTGAAATAACGTTCATATCAGCGCGCACTGATTTATGACGTCGCTGGGTCTCCTGATAGCACAAAATAGAAGAAAATAATACCTTACACATAGACGCGATAGGTAAAAAATAATATTTCATAAATCATTTTTCTAAGCAAAATTTTCCTTGTATTTTAGTTCAAAAACCATACAAATACCATTAGTGGTATCAAATAAATAACCAATTTTACTTAATTTTAGGCTTAAAACAGCTTGACTTTGAAGAATATTTTCATGCTGAATAATTTTCTCAAATGAAGTTGTTTTTTATAGTTTAACTAACAATATATACATTTTCTAAAATTTTTAATCATGCCATTTATGAGAAATAACTTTATCAATAGTCATTTTTCAGTCATTTTAGGTTGACCAAAACGTCGAGATTTTCTCGTAAAACTCAAAGTGAGTCTCAGCTGGTATTTCGTTATTCTGTGAAAATGATTAGAGTTAATTCTACCATCACCAGCCACCATGACATGACTGATGTATGAGTGCTTATAGTGACGTCACAAATTACCATGTTACATCACTGAGTCAGCCACAGGGCAGTTGCTTTGCTTTGATGTGCGTGATGCGACTAATAGGAGGCGGCCCGGGACCAAACGACATCCGAATTACTACGTATTGCCAAAGGCATGAATTGAGAGCTACATACGTAACAGCTAAAGCACTGTCAGAGGAATTTCCGACTCACTGTGTTAATGCCTTAAAAGCATGTTTATTTGTGTCCAAAGTTAGGTTCGGTGATATGGCGGGCAATTAAAGGAGAAAAGTGAGTGTCGAGGGTATTGACTAATGCTATACAATTATGTCGATTCGGCGCAACACAACTTAACTTATGTGACAGGACTAACCTTATTTTGAACGTCCTGTCTTAGTCTTTACGATACAGAAAGTAAAAGACAGAACACTTAAATTACGTTTAGTCCTGTCAAATAAGTTAAAAGGTGTTACACCGAATCGGTACAAGTGAGTGCGATGATGATATGCGCTGCCGACTTAGTTTTGCATAGCTTCTATTACCTTTATGATGATAAATATTTTTAATATGTAAATTTATTTTGTTAAATTTTTATTGTTTATGTAGGCATTAAAGGATGGTTTATGGATATTTATTTATTATTTCTTTTATGTTTTCAGAATTTTTGATTAATTACATTAATTAGACACTTGAATGTCATTAATGTACTAAATTATAAGTAAATACCTAAACTAGAATTAATTAAATTGTACAAGCATACTTACATGAATAAACTGCAGTTGTATTCAATTGCTTAGTATTTATGTTGTTATTTAATATAAACATTAAAAACATTGTTAGTAAAATGAAAATTAGGGGGAGGGGGGTGCAAGTATAGATTTTTGTCTTATTTCTACTACATAATGATGGTATTAATTATTATTTGTTTTCGTTTATTCTAAACTTTAACAAGGGGTCGGCTTAAGGGGTTGCGCAATGCTAAAATTCAGTCCTGCTCTAACGCGTTTGTTTTTTGACTCTCTGTCCTGCTCTAATCAGATGCCGCGCACGCAAAACTTCAGTTATTTAGAAATCGTGGCTCCAGTAAAACATTAACCATAATTTCTTTATGTAATAAAGATGTTTTTCTCTAGTTAGTATCTGCGTGTGTTGGTTTCGTTTCAATCGGTTTTGAAACATGGAAACTGAATCGCTTTTTTCGTGAAATACATGCTTTTTTTAAATTAATGTAATTAATGGAAGATTGAAAGTATGTTTATTTAAAAAGTGTAATTAATAATTGTCTTGAGTCAAAAAACATCAAATATTTTTTTTTTATTTTTACGATCTACATTGACGGAACTGAATCCAATACAAAACAGATGTTTAGCATTATGGAGCCCCTTAAATACAGCTATTTCCTGAAGTCACATGCTGTGCTGTATTCCCTTTCTACAGGAAACAATGGTGGTTTTTGTTATTTTTTTTTTGTATAAAAGCTAGATATTAATGATATTATTAAAACCTCATGGTTATCCATTGTAAGACAACTATTATTTTGTTAATTTAAAAATTGTAATGATAGAAGATTTTATTATTTTTGTAAAGCTTATTCCGAGTTTTTTGGTGGAATACAGTGTTTTGTATTTGTATGTTTAAGTAAATAAAGCCTAATAATAAAATCGTTTAGTTAAATCCTAGGTTGTAACGTGTCACGTTATTCTACCTGAGATTAAACCACAATTGAGATTTTAATCAGAGCAGGTGGTAAACAGTGCCATGCCAGAAGGCTACAAATTGGTTTTGCTACGATACAAAATGAAATGTCAGGACAGTATTGTAGGAGAATCAATTTGTTCCACTGTTGCTTAGGTAAATTACATCAGTAAGGTAGACCAAGTTGGAAAGGTCCATTATGAAAATTAAAATTAAAATACAATTGTTTTTTTTCTACTACCTTTATGAAAAAGTTCCTACTTACTAGAATTTACTCGAAATACCCGAAATACTCGAAATAAGTTTTGAAAATCGAACTTTCCGGGCCCCGCTGCGGAATGACTGGAGCTGTATTTTTGAATCACTCGCCGTGAATCATATATTCACGCACGAAAAAAAATCACGTGCGTAATTCAATTCGATTGATAACGATTTGACGTATTTTTGAATCAGTAGAAATCAATGTAAACGGTTTTCGTTTCACGCAGAAAAAATTAAAACCGGAAAGCAATATTTCGTTGATTTTAAGAACCGGTAATAAATGGAGGTGAACGGAACGTAAATTAAAAAGTTATAATGTCATGTCAGTCTCATCGATGCATCGACATCGACATTTTCTTCTTGTCATTCTTGCATAGTTTCTACTAGTAGAAATCGGAAAACGAGTGGGTCAGAACACTCGTTGCAGAATTCACTGAGAGAATTTTCAAATATACTGATTTCATGTTTTCGTATGCGAATCATGCGGATTCATATGCGAATTGAAATTCGAATCATTCAAAAATACAGCTCATATCCATCCATAGAGAAATATCGTATTGAAATTTCATTTATTGCAAAATTAGGTTCTTCTTGACGTTTGTCTTCATTTCATGATAAATTAGGTTCTTTTTGACGTCCTTAGTTTGTATTTACAATCGAAATTCCCTGCGTTCCGATTGATGACATAATCGATTATATCGCGTCTGAAATTCTTTTTTCGCAAAATGATACTGGCCACAAATAAAAGCAGCCGGCCGAAGCCTGAAAAAAAAAGGTAAAAACCGCACCGCGCGTTAAAAAGTCATAAAATACATTAAATTGGAAAGGAAAAATTAAATATTTAAATACATAAATCAGGTAGTAGAAAAAGTATCGTTCGCAACGAGTAAAAATGGGTTTTCTTACCCTCGGAAGGTAAGATTTCGACGTTCGCTTTCGGCTCACGTCGAAACTAGCTTCATTCCTCGGGTAAGAAAATCCGCCATTTTATACTCGTCACGAAATATACTATTTTGCAACTGTGATATAATATGAGCCATTTGTAATAATAGACTGCACGCGTGTGAAAAATGAGAAGAAAAACACTCGTTCATTAAGTCAGGTGCGTCGTCCGGTATTGGTGCCTGAGGGCCAGTCAGAAGCCACGAGGAGAAAAGAGGGCGTGGCTTATTTTGGTTGGCTCTCTAGCGGTGTTATAATAGATTGAGCCAATCACAGAGCAGAATCGTGGTGTCATAATGCAATATTTCAACATCAGATGAACAATATAGGTACTCATAAAACTGCTTTTGATGTTGTAATGACCTTATTGTAGTATAGGAGTAAATAAAGTACTACGCTACGTAGAGCTTTCTTTAGCAATATACAGCTACGACGCGCGTAGCAAAGCGTCTAGTATTTATTCCTTTGCATTACTAAAATCAACGTAACCTTTGATATGAATAATATAATTAATATAAAAGGATTTATAATATTATCGTCAAAAATTTCAATTTCGGTTGAAAATGTCCAAAGACGAAAATCACTGTTTTTTCTTACAAATAAATGACCACCATGACGGTATTTTTTTAGGGTTCCGTACCCGAAGGGTGCCAAACTAGACCCTATTACTTAGCCTCCGCTGTCTGTTCGTCTGTTTGTTTAGCTGTTATAGGTAGCAGTGGCGAAGGCGCCATAGAAGCCGATTCCCACCGGCTTACCTTTCAGAAATAGATACCTCCAACTACAACCAACCAATTCTTCACTCATTATTTTGTGTTCTTCTAACTAAGAATTACTAAAAAAAATGCCTGCGCGAAACGAAAAGCAAATCTTCCGTACGTACACATTATTTCAACTCATTATGGCGCGTATTGATGTTTGCACAAAATTAGGAGGTCAGGCCGGTCCATTTTAGCTAACCTTGCAACCATGCCACATTGCGATCTTTGGGGCAGGCTCCCATAGTGTAAATAGTGTAAAGCGTAAAGAATAAGCTGATGCTGGTCGGGTTAAGTATTTCTCTCTCTCTCTCTCTCTCTCTCCCTCTAATTAAAAAGTAATTAACATTTTTTTTCTCCTTCTGATGCATAAATAAGTGCAGGTGATATGATTGCAAGATTAAAAATAAGAAATCAAAAAGAGAATACATCGCGAGTTAGGCATTTTTAATTAGAAGTATAGTTCGGTTTGATTTTTTCGGAAGTTCGAATATTTATTTAGTACGTATTTGGCGGCATTTTCTTTCTTTATATTATACGTACTTGTGAATTGATTAGTTTTTTGTGATTTAGCGAGATAACTGTTATTTTTCACCTGTTTTTGTTTAATTTACGGTGTTTATCTCATATATTTGTTTATTGCAGTGAGTTTTATTTAACCATAACATATCAGTTTTCATATTGAGTGCTGTTCATGGAACTAATTTTATCATACTTCAAATACACTGTCATCATCAAATCATTAATGCTTTTTTGTATGGTGAAAGGGGGGTGCTATCTTAATTAAGGATTCTTAGAATTGGCGCTTGCATCACGTGGTGAGTGCTTTTTTTTGGAACGGCTTATACCACCGTCATAATTCCACCTCTCGCCACTAATAGGTAGCCAGTTGAAATTTACACAGAATACGAGTTGCTGTAACCCCTATCAAGGCAAATAATAAGAACAAAAAAAAAAACTGAAACCCACGGACTCCCATACAAAAAAGTAGCAATTCTTTAAGTTTTTGACGTTGACGCTCTGTTTTGAATACAGTTATAATTTAATTTGGTACATAATCTAAAGTAAAACAAGGTACGGGACCGTTTATGCGCGAGTTCGACTCGCATTTCGCCAAATTATTTAAACCATAAATATGAATCCCGAAGGGATGTCAAAGTTGGGAACTGTGAAATTCACACTTTTCACTCCGCTTTTCACCGATGTTTATTACGTCCCAAAAAACGTGATGGGTGTTGAGCCCTATCGCGTTACTTCGGGCACAAATGGACTAACAGCTAAACGTACCTTCCAAAGTACGGAGACTGGACACAAATATATGTGCACCGCGGGGATTGAACCCACGACGCTCTACCACTCGGTCACAGAGACCGATATTTTTTTCTCTTTAAACGGAAACTTAATCTCACAGAACCGTCAACACGAGTAAACAAGAACTTTGTCTCTAATGGCGGAACAATGAGATCCCTAATGTTAAACCAGAGACAAATAATTCTTTGTTTAAACCCGCAACAGTTCGAGTCCTATCCGATACAAATTCGATTGTAATAAAAGTGTTATTTGTCGTCGGTCCGAGTTCGGTCTTCATTTCGGGTAGTAAATTTGTCGAACCAACGGGCGCCGAGCGGCTCCCGAAATTGCGGGCTTATTGCAGCCACCGGCGTGTTTGTCGGCACTGGTCAAAGCTTTGTAAGCTGAAAGGTGCTCTACAAACTTATAAATTTCATGACTTACTATTTTATGATCTGCATGTGGATTAACTGTCGCTAGCTACGTAACAAATAATTTTAAGGTTGGTCGTCATGACACGCGATCAACTCAGTTGTGGGCGTGGCCAAATGTAATGCTGTTTCATTTAGCTATAAGGTGCACGCTCCATGAAACTTGCGAGGACAATCAATCGTGCCGATTTCGTCACCGGCGCAAAATTCAAAACTTGTTTCATGACAAATCACTTTTGGTAAGACTGTGGACGTTTTCAAACATTATTACACTTTTGGTAAAAAAAACCATTAAATTTATGTAATTTAGGTGTTCAAATTTCACGGTTTTTAGTTCGACAAAGACCTAGATAATGCCTTTAATAATATTCCATAGAAACTCCGAAATCTGGTGACAGCGTTTGTATGGAGGTTTAAGCATAACGACGACTCTTAAGGCTGAACCAGAGCCTAGAACATTAACAATGCCATTTTTTGATTTTCGTTTTTTTTTTTGATTTTCGAAGCTTCGTTTGAAAAAAATAGGACTCTCTTTATCTTGAAAAAGATAAACGATTGATTTGTTAGATTTTTATTAAGGGAACGCACTAATAAAATATGTATTAAGACATATACTTTTGTCTAAAGAAACTATATTTCAACCCTAGTATTTTTGTTTCCTTAGTATTCCTTAGAAGAACGCGGTTATCGAACTTGTTTTTTTCTTTCATAAAATACAAGTATGAAAGAAATCTACTAAAATCCAAATATTTTTAAACACTAAATATTTCAGTATAAGCTAAAAACCCCCAATTCTATTGTTTCATTGCGTGATTAGTATTACCTGTTGAAGAAAAATAGGCCAATGAGCCAACCAATAAAATCGCTTTATACTTGCGATTGTCGGCACTTGATGAAACATAGACAGCATCTTGATTTTCAACACAAACAATTTTACCATTTGTTTTATAAAATATATTTGTTGCACCCTTCCCAACCGGTTTCGGAAATCAATCCATCTTCAGGGGATACAAAACACTTATTATTTTATTTTAATATACGAGCAATAAAATGAAAAACGTATGTCAACAATGATTGAAAGGAAAAACCTTTTTTTCCAGAATCAAACAAGTGTTTGTGTTAGTAATTAGCCTATGCCATACTCTTAAGTTATAGTGGTCCACTATAACCAATACCAACTCTAAGTTATGAAAGGAGGTCCTCTACATGTGGATAGAGTAATTACCTGCAGTGTTACTATACTGGTCGCAAGATCACGCTGCACGCGGAGCAATAAAAAGTGCGAGCACTGTGAAACATATTGCGTGCTCACTCTCACTTATGGGTTTTATGGCAACGGGTAGTGCAGCACAACACGCGTATCAATATGTTGTCGGTAAATGTTTACAAAATAAAAATCAAACTATAAGTCTTATTTTTTGTATGTGCGTTTTATATACTCGTATGTAAATCATTTAATTTAATTGTATTGAATTTTATTGTATTAACTTAAGACGAAAAACTATAATAGTAAACAAAAACAAATAATAATGATTGATTAATGATAATAATTATTAAATGACATTAATAGTGGACGAATAAAACACTTGCAATGTTTCACGACCTAAAATTTCACTATTTCCCAACTAGTTTTGCCTAGTCCAGCTCACTATTTTAGTTCTATCGATAGTTGCTCAACGCGAGCACAACACTACGCAAAACACGTTTAATGATCCTGCGTGCAGCGAGATCTTGCGACCAGTATAGCATATCGTTCTAATTGAGATCTATTTTACATATATATGTATGGGTGTCCTCTGACGTTGCAGCAGCCTTTGAGTATTAAATGCTCTAAGGCAGCAGCCGACCGACAGAGATTAATTTAGTCCATACATATTCCTGGCTTTAAATATGAATAATTCTTACTACTAAAAGTTTATGTAGGTTTAGCCTGTCCTCATATAAATGCAACTCCAAAGGATTAAGAGATTCTTTTCCAATATGCTTTTTTTGTTGCCTTTCTCTCTTATGTTTTACTAGCCTTTCGCCCGCGGCTCCGCCAGCATTTATTAAATCTCGGGCCCGTTTTCGGCTTGGGCATTATTTTATTAAGAACCCTTACAGTCTATTATGTTGACTAGGGTTTCTACGATATTAATAAAGAAAACCGCATCCAAATGATTGAGTGGTTCGACTCGCGAGTTAAAACGGAACAGACAGAGAGACAAAAATTATTAAATGGTATATTTGGTTTCAGTACAATACTAATAAACAATTTCAACAAAAATTTAAAAACAAATATTCTGTGTGCGGACACAACTTATTTATTACTTTATTATTTGTATAGAGTAAAGAAGATACAGATATTAACTTGAAAATTGCCAGCACTGTGGGTGTAACTTGAGAGAGAATATCGAGGAAAACTTAGCGATTTAGTATACAAATGCTTGACTTACATAGAACGCAAAGCACTACGTATTTGTTCAAGTGTTTAGCTCTTATATAACTTAGAAGATTATTCTCAAGTTATAGGGCTTAACTTAGAAATAGTTCTGATTTATAGTTTAACCCTAGATGACTTCTGAAAACCTTGTGCCACGCAAAACTAAAATTAATTTATGTCGATGTCTTGATTCAGAAAAAAACATTTTATAAACGAGTTTCGTTTATTTTATGCTACGATTTATTTGATAGAAACACGACTACCTATCTGATATCATGCAATCATTTAAGAATATGAAACAAATTGTTTGCTTATCGGAGTATTCGGAGGGTATGTTATGTTTATCCGAAGAAAATATTTCAGCTGAGAAGATTGATTTATTAATCAAATATTTTGAAATAATAATTTCAAATCTATTTAAATTTCACCCTCTTAAAATCTGAAAATGTCATCAGTTTTTTATGTTTAGCCAATTAATGGCTTTTAATTTTAAGGTATGTTCATAAAGATAAACAAAAAGTACGAAAACAAGTATTTTTCCAATTACCAGAGTACTTTTACTTACTGCGTGGAGGTAAAATTCTTTCAAAAGAAATCCAAATAGGGAATATATACACAGAAGAGAGATACTGACATATCTATAAACAGTTAGTGATTCAGTGGATGGCGGTGGATATTCAACTAATTTTTAAAAGTAATACTGCGCAAAAAGAAATTACATAGAACATTAAAATCATACATATACCTATACAGTAGTGAAATATAATATAGTATAAAACAAAATAATACTTAAATAACATTAAAAACCTACCTATAAAATAAAACTTGCCTAAAACAAAACACTAACCTAAAACCCTTATAAAACCTATACCTAATAAAAATCAAATTAAAAAAAAATCCTATCTAGATCGCCACCGTCATGTAGAAGGGTACCTAGAAGGCTGGCAGCGTTTCCTGTTTGAATGGCCAGACTGATTCTCTGGCCAGGATACGCACCAGCCTGCGGGTCTCCACAAGCGTCGATCAGAAAGGTGAAGTAACAGAAGATAACAGAACAGAAAGGTAACAGAAGTAACAGAAAGGTGTAACCATATTTGAAAAGCTTATTCAGTCAATGGTATAGAACAACTTTTACTATGGGACAAATCCTGTATCTTGAAAAATAACAACTTTTTCATATAAAAATACAATGCCATGTTGGCTCCATAGTAAAAGTTGTTCTATACCATTGACTGAATAAGCTCTTCAAATATGGTTACACCTTTCTGTTACACCTTGTATAGTATAATATAATAAAATAATAATAATAATAATATTGCATATTGAAGCTAATGTTCTAACATTGTAAATATTACAATGTATGCTCAAAATTCATAAATACAATTAATTCTATAAAATAAAATTCTCAGAAAACGGAGTTAGGTATACTGTTAACAAAGGCGCTAAATGTAAAAACTTTGTTTGCTTCTAACCGATTTAAAATAAACCAGCTTTTAAATATCTACACCATTCTACACCATGTCATAATTCGAATGTAACAAAATCCATTCACAAACTAAATTGTTTTATTTTTTCCTGTAATTCTGAAATCCTAACTAATTTCATTGTGAAATTGCATTCAAAATGTGGATATTATGTATTTGTAAAGTCTCCTTGAAAATCTTTTTGACAAAATGGCTTAGTACATTTTATATTAATAAAAAATCGACTTTTTGCAACTTTTCCACGAATCCGTCCCACTCCCACTGAAGGTTTTTTCGCATATGGAGTAACAGGGACGCTAAAACTTTTACATATCGCCTTAACAAACCGAACCGGTATTATCATGACACCTCCACTTTCAATACATGTGAAGTGTGAACCTAACGCTAGCCTCCTTGCTCTGCTCGTCATCGCACCTACTCGTATTTTTCACTTTTTAGTGAAAAACTTTAGAATTCGGATTTTTTGAAAATTACGAAGTCATTTTATAAATTGCCTTGGAAAAATTACAAAACTGCAAGCATTTTACAAATTGCAAAACAGCGAGCAGTAAGAAACTGTTGACGCCGTTTTTACTACTTGCCTGCATATTTATATTCTTACATTACGTTTTCTGCCTTATCTTTTTATTAGCCTTGTCAAACAAGATGTTCTGTTGCAAAATCTAACTTTGGAACCACAGAAAGAGCCTCCCACCCCTTAAAATGCCATTTAAGAATTTTTTGTAAATAAAGAATTTTGAATTTATGAATGTTTGATACCCAATCATTGACGTACTGACAAGTAGACATCGGAAAGTGTCCGAACCAAAAGAGTGTCAAAACCATTGAAAACTAAAAAAGCGTGTCAATCGCAATCAAAATTGAGCCATGCAACATTGACATACGATTCAAATTTAAATGTTTTGTTTCATAATATTATGACACTTCACTAAGGACACTTTTTTCGTAAATCTTGTACTAGACCCGGGGTCCATGGTTTGTATGTCAATGTACCCAATGGATATTTTAGTTTCCCAACCTATTTACTGGTGTTTCACAACAGGCAGCAACTAGCACAGTGCGTCGACAGGCGACTGGCATGCCACACAGCATGAGAGACGCGACGGTGGCAGACGTGAGTAACGGCCGCCCCCTACCTCCCCCCCGACTTCGGAGATTTAGTGCCGGCGCTGTGTCGCGATAACTAGCTCTGTTTACACTACATTTAACTTGCGCTCACCGATTCCGGGGCCTCGAGTCATTGGTAAGTTTCTAACTAGTCATTTGAACTTTACAAGACATTAAAAACTATATACAGACACACTCACGCTTGTCCCCCAGAGAGGTAGGCAGGGATCTTCATCTGCTACGATCCTGACACACCGCTTTCGCTATTTCTAAATCCATCATTCGTGACTTACAAGCTTTTTTATTCTGGCCGCTTCAGTCTTGGTTCTTCTTCAGTATGTCTTAAATTTTGTCGGCGAACATCCTTCTAGGGCGGCCCAGTTGACTTGTTACAATCTTAAAAACAAATTATGTAAAAAGCTGCCAACCAGTGCATAGTTGCTTCATTTATTGTTTTCTTTGTTCTCTTTCTTTGTTCAAATTGTTTAGAATTTTCAAATTATTAATTTTGAGGGCATACAAGTTAGACATTAATCAGAAAAAAATTCTCTGAGAAAAAACCCGTATCGTGATCGCGGCTAAAACCCGTAAACTCTACCTATTGCGGACTAGCAGTGTGTAGTCGTAGCACACAACATGCCCCAGCTCAATAAGCCTGTTAGTTTTTGCGTTATGCTGCAGACAGAAGAATGGACGGACTGACATAGCGATTGGTGTTTTCGTGTCATGAAAAAGCCCTAAAAAGACGTCGTCACTATCGTTGCCTACTACTGGACTATACGACTTATCACTTTGTCTCTGAAAAAAAAAACCGGCCAAATGGGAGTCAGACTCGCGTACCTAGGGTTCCGTACTGTGGATGATAAATTTAATTTTGTATTTTTTTAGTGAATTTCTCAACCGCTTTATTTTTCCTGTCATCTTTACGTATACACATATTACCATGATTTTTTTTCATATTTTTTGGTCAACCAGTTTCGGAGATAAAGGGGGGGGGGGGGGACATACATATTTTTGTGGTTTTTTAAACATTTCTCGAAACCAGTGCCAGTAAATATAGTAAAAGTATATATTTTTACCATCAACTCTTTAATGCTTACAATTTGATACCCATATTGTATTTTTATCAAATATTTTTTTAATTAATTAGACTTTTTTTTGTATATTTTTTAATCGCCATGGTTTTTCTGTAATAAGCCAGTTATGATCTATAATCGTCATTTTTTTCATATTTTTCGGTCTACCAGGTTCGGAGGTAAGGGGACATACATATTTTTGTGGTTTTTTAAAGATTTCTCGAAACCAGTGCCAGTAAATATAGTAAAAGTATATATTTTTACAATCAACTTTTTAATATATACCATTTGATGGGAATATTGTATTTTTAGAATACATATTTTTTATTTTTCTCACTTTTGTTTTGAAAATATTTTGAACAATTTCAAATTTTTCATATTTTTTTACACCGTAAAATGTGGGCAAATTATTGCTATTTTTGTGCCAAATTTCATGTCTTTAACGGTGCTAAAGTTATGAGCCTGTGACATACAGACGGACGGACAACGAAGTCTCACCATAAAGGTTCCTTTTGTACCTTTTAGCTACGGAACCCTAAAAAAGAGCTTGACCAGAGGCGTTATTCGGGAAATTTTCAAGCCAATATTTCCGCTAAATCATCATTCCATCATTTTTGTACTTTACCTGCGTAACTCCTGGCCCTCTAAAAAGGCCGCTTTGGATGAATTATATTATGATTCAGTTCTAATACCGTCTCTTTTGCACGCGTGAAAAAACTCCGACTCTATCCTACTTTCAAATCATTTCATGATTCACCCAAGTCGGCCTTTTTAGATCCCCAGATGGCATTATACTTAGGTAAATAATGGTTAACGATAGATAAAAAAAATATACATTGCCTCAACGGGCCTGGTATTGTCTAGAAAAACTAGGTATTTTATACAATCACTGAGTTATATAATTTGCCGGTGACATATACAAAAACTGATGAGACATTTCAAATAATCGCACCAAAATTAGGCTTCTGTACTCTCACCGAGGAGAGTATTGCATTTATTTTATTATTATGTCCTTTATTGTACACAGAAGTATATTTATTGTACTATGATAAGTTACTGTAATATGTATGTAGCCTGTTGATCTCGGACAAAGACCACACTGTATGAGATTCCACAAACGAATTGCTCTCTCTTTCTCTCTCAATATGTCGGTGGATTACAATTGTTCAATAAGTAAAGCTTAGAAACGATACAGCGTTGCAGTGTATAAATTGATGCATGGTGTTGTATGTTATCGGGGGATGTAATGTAAAAAATAAATATCATTGTGACAAATATTTTATAACTCTATTTCTGTTGTAATAATTATAAAAACAGGCCAGCGGAATTTTCTCCCATTGTACATAAAATAGTCGCGCTATCAAAAACAAATGCGACGCAGCTACTTTCCTGCAAATAACGAATGAATATGTAAAGTTATAGTGCCGCATAGTTGTTTATCATGCAGCACAATTTTGTAAAAGCGTCGCAATGTGACTCAAGAGAGGCGTTTTGGACTGCACTTTACCTGCACGATCTTCTAAAGTAATCAAAATTCATGAGCTGTGTTAATGCATTGCCACAGCATATACATTTTTAAAACACCTGTCTTCCAATTGAAAAGTTACTTGTTAATCTAACTGTTGATGTTGATAATCTACTTGTTGATGAGTTAAAACTGAGCGGCATTTTTTGGCATTTTATCAACGACAATGGTACCGATTCGGCGCAACACAACTGACAAGACTAACCTTATTTTGAGCGTCCCGTCTTTGTCTTTTCGATACAGAAAGAAAAGGACAGAACACTTAAATTAAGTTTAGTCCTGTTAATTAAGTCAAGTTGTGTTGCGCCGAATCGGTGTTATTGTCGTTGCATTTTATTTAATAGTAGTTTATGCTACAAGGGCCAAAAGGAATAAATTACGAGGACGATTTAAAACACGAGCGTAGCGAGTGTTTTAAACGTAACCGAGTAATTTATTGCTTTTACGCCCGTGTATCATACTACATTTTTCAATGCATAGTGTGAGGAAATGAAAACAAATATAATCTTGTGAACTTTAAATTATAATTGGCTCAAAAGGGCTGTACCCATAGCCGTTAAACGGTGTAAAAAAAGTATAACGTCTATGGTACACAGGAAAGGCTGCAGGTTAGCCAACCATTGTAAATAAATTTAAAAAAAAAATTATAATAAAGCCCTAGGGCAAAACAATCGACTTTCTGTTCGATTTTGATGCATAAAAAGTGGGCCTTTACGAGCACATGCATTGAAAAATTATATATATGCATGAAAACAACAAACACGTAAAAAATGCTTTTCTATGGTTCTAAAAGAGTATTAACTATTTAATTATCATTTTAATTTTTTGCAGCTTCTATCGCAGTGGTACAATTCGGTACATGTTACAATTTCTTTTAACACAGTTGCATCTTTTTTGCAACCTACATTGCATTGACACCTTGTTATCTCGAGACAAATGCTGTCCACAGCTGGGTTGTCAGATAAATAAACAATAAATAACTGTGGCAAGTGGCATTCTTTCTTCCGGAAAACTAAACTGATGCCTTTTTTGGGGTCTAACAGTCTAAACTATATACCTATATGCGAAAATCGATTATCTAACTGTACGTTTTACAATTTTGTATAACAATATCAGAAAAAAAAAAAAAAAACATAATATTAAATATTACCGTGAGATATATTTCGGGTCATTCGTGCCTGGCATCAGTCAATAATACGTATATTTATTTTTATTTATTTTCCAACTTACAACTTCCATTGCAGGAATACAACCTAATGCGATAGGATGTAAAATCGTAACAAAATCTGCCTTTTATAATTTTGCGTCATCCAAATATCGATACAGCCTACTTCAGTGACACTTTGATCATTCAATCTTTAGTATAAAGCGGGGGGAGATGTTTTGTTCGTTTCACAAGGAGAGCGCGATGTTGATTTCAGACTAAAATAAAATACGACGTGATTGTAAATAACGAACGTGGCGTTTCAAAATGACTTTAGTGGTAATGCAATTTTTATGAAACTTGAGTTTTTTTTTTGTATGACTAAACATTAAAATGTTAAAGTGTTGAATCTTTTTATGGCATCAGACATTTATTTTGGAATGACAACGTCCGATTCGACACCCGATCCAGCACCCGATCCATGCACTTGCACCCCCCTGACTTGGAGAAAACTAAACAAAAATAAAAAATAATATATTTTTCAATTTATTTTATAAAAGAAAGTGACTTGAGTGACGTAAATGCCCAAACGTATTATATTTTTTGTGCTTTTATAATTCTGGGGATGCAAATAAGTATTATATCATATAATTTATGAGTAGATGCACCCCCTGACAATAATCCAATCAGTGTCCATGACCTGATCCGATTACTTTGGAATGGCACCGGGAGCCTAAATAACTCAAGCTGCCATGGCACATAAAAACGAGGATTTAGTACTCCTAGTTCAGTAGAAAAAAGTCCGGCCAAGTATAATAGCTTTGCAATTACAACTAAGTCGTAAAGTAAGTCATTCAGTGGGCTTCTGAAACTTTATGTTATTGGACTCCGTGCAGTAGTCCGCTTAAACGCAAGCATTGCTTCTATGTTGTTGCTGATAGAGGATGCATAGTATGTACATTGATAAATGCGACATTGTTTCTTGAGAACAGCATTTTTTAATATTATGATAATAATAATAAATTCGCTTCCAGCCATGGAGGATGCAGAAGGCGGGAGGTATTCGACACTCGCATACACTCGGTTTCTTTCCCTGGGGCTCTGAACCCCGGTCGACTGTGCTTCTGTCGGGGGTACACAGTCTTTCTATCTCTCAAATTAATTTGGCCAAGACAAAACCGAGATGAAAACTGCCAGAATAAGGTTAAAAATTCTTTAGTAAAAAAAAATTGTAAACTATACTTGGAAATAAAAAAATATAATAATGATAATCAAGACAAACGAAATTAATTTTTATACTGTACATCATCATACTTCTCCCCGTTTCGTATTCGGTATCGGCTCTATATTTCGAGTATGTCAAGTCTTGTTGAAACTATACGTATAATGCTGCAAATCCACTTTGATGTAATTGTTTTTTCTTCTACTGCCTTTCACGACAACGAGGTAGCATTAACGTAAAAAAAAAAACACTAGTTTTATTAGGTATTTTAAAACGTTTCAATTATATCAAGAAAGTTGACTTATTATTATAACCATGGACGAATTTATTTCGTCCATGTTATAACTACCATAATGATTATTGATTTTAAGCCCTAAATTAAAGTTGAGTATTTATATTAAGATTCTCACTGAAGGAAAACGCGGTTGGATGAATTTTTCTCTATAGAATTCAATTCCGGAAAGACCTCTAAATTGTTTTATTTTTTCTTGTAATTCTAACTAATTTCATTGTGAAATTGTATTAAAAATGTGGATATTATGTATTTGTAAAGTCTCCTTGAAAATCTTTTTGACAAAACAGCTTAGTTCATTTTATATTAATAAAAAACCGACTTTTTGCTACTTTTCCACGAATCTGTCCCACTCGCACTGAGGGTTTTTTCGCATATGGAGTAACAGGGACGCTAAAACTTTTACATATCGCCTTAATAAACCGAACCGGTATTATCGTAACACTTCCACTTTCAATACATGTAAACCACCAAGATTCCTAGTCTGAGCACCATGTTCCCAAAAAGTATACTGTATATAAAGTATAATATAAAGTAAGTATACTGTTTTGCAATAATAATAAAAGCATGTAAGCGTTCTTTTCAGTGTTCTTTTAAGTGTTTTAAGTGTTCTTTTACGGGCTATATATTTTTTAAATAGCGTCTATTCCTCAACAACGACGTAGGGGAAGTCCTGCTGAAGGTGTATGTGCGGAATGCCTTCAACGCGGTGGACAGGGGAGCCCGTTGACTTTAAATCAAAGAACACATTTCGCCAATATACATTACCTACTCGTATATCAGCGCTACCATAAACCATCAAAATAAGTTTACAGAAACCATCTTTATCAGTCAGCTGTCGGATGTCAACAGGGCGATCCGCTTAGATCGGCCATGTTTAGCTTGGCCATCAACCCAGCCATATCGTTATTGATGTCTAAGTTTAGTATTATATGTGGTGCTTGGATGGCGTCAACATAGGGGGCAAAGCGAAATCCGTTCTCAGAGATTTAAATATTTTAATTGAAATTTCGAAAAAAATGTTTTAACACTCAACTTTTCAAAATGTGAGCTATTTATTTCCGACGCTGTTTCATCTACAGAAAAACTCAATATTATTTCAAAATTTAATACACTTGCTACTAACATAAAATTTTAGATAAAAACTTTACTTCGCTTCCTTGGTGCTCCAGTCCTCGAGGAAGCAGTCTCTGGGTACGTACACGAAGTGGCAGAATTCAAGGATTCATCGGAACGCCAAATTAATCCGCCAATACCTTTTCGTACTCAAGTTGACGTACGTACTTTGTTCTTTACCTTTGTGAAGATTTGGTTGTTTACTCGAGTTGCTTGAAAACGTGCTTCGAGAGACCCTGACCGCAATATTGAACTGTGCTCTTGATAATAGGAGCTGGAGCCAGGCTACACTCCCAGTTCGTTTCGGTGGGAGTAAGAAAGATTTCAAGCATTGCACTCCCTGCGTTTCTGTCCTCCGTTTACAGTACTCGCGTCCTCTACGGTACAATCATAAACCCGTAAACCCGTTGGTGACATAGAGGCGTCGTACTAGGCGGAGGCCAGAAACACTTGGACGCTTGTGTCTGGCCAGGCAAATATCAAAAACCATGGGACAAGCCAATCTGTGGGCAGGTCCAGAGGTATCTTCTGGATACAGCTTTCAGCGTCACAGACCGTCACAGAACGTATTTAAATCTGGTTTGGAGTGTTTTTGGTGCAATTATTTGATCTCCAAGTAAAGTCTCTTTGGTGGGGCCTATTACAGTACCTCTGTATATACTACATAAGAAGTTCTGCCCACAGCTGTGAACACGACCAGGCTGCTAGGAGAGCTCACTCTCGAGCAGGCTACGTAAAACTGGCCGTGCGAAAAGCAGTTCCCCCTAAGATCAATTCCTGCTGTTTTCAGTGACTGGCCCTGAGACTTATTAATAGTCATTGCGAAAAGGAAAAAATGGAACCCTAATAAGATCACTTGTATGGCTGTCTGTCTGTCCGTCTGTTACAGCCGATTTGCTCTGACACACATACTTTCAAGAATTTTTATGTCCACTATATTAAATGTCAAAATCGATGCCATTTTTGTAATTAACGTCCAAAAAAAACATAAAAACGACACCCATATTGATATTTACACATTTCAACATTTTAACCCCATCGCACCCCAACAGGGGATGATGGTATTTCACGTTCACTACTTTGGATTTGGAAATCATTGTTGTTTTCGTAATCAGCGACCCGATAAACCATACAAACGATACCCATGTTGGTTTTCAGACTTAGTCACCCCATTTCTCCATTTTAGGGGTTGAATTCTGGAAAAGCCTTTTTCACGTCCACCACGTTGGATTTTAAAATCGTTGTTGTTTTCGTAATCAGCGAACCAATAAACCATACAAATGATACCCATGTTGATTTTCAGAATTTGTCACCCCATTTCCCCCTTTTAGTATGAAGTCTGAAAAACCTGAAACAAGTGTTTACTAATTTATGGATAGGAGTACTCCTGTGAAGTCTCGAATAAAATAGTCTAACTAGTTTCACCCCCTTAGAGGTGGAATTTCGAAAAATCCTTTCTTATTCCTTGTCTACATTACAAAGGAAAGCTCTGTGCAAAATTTCCGCTTTCTAGGTCCAAGGGTTTGGGCTGTGCGTTGATGAGTCAGTGAATAAGTGAGTCAGTCAGGACTTCTCTTTTTATGTATATGATGATTATATTTTTATGTGTAATTTTAGATTCAGATTAGGTTAATCATAATTCAAAATGAAAATATTAACTCTTGCAATTTAAGTTTTATCGAATAATAAAATTCACAAAAAAAAAAACAGTCAACACTCGTGTAACCCTTTCTTCACCGAAAATTTTACGTACCAATATGAAATGGTTGAGCCTTATCGCCGGACTCCGGGCACAAATACAAACTTTTTGGGGCGAGCAGGTCTACTTGTCCGTGTTTTAATTCATCGTTAGCGAGTGGTTAGTATACAATTACAGTACTCTCAAAGTAATAATGCGCATACAAATCTATAGTCGAGAGACCGGACGTACCACGTGACCTTATTGTGAAATAAGAACTTTGCCGAACAGTGGCGAAGATTTGTATGCGCATTACTTTGAGAGTACTGTACTATGTACATTATTCATAAACACTTACTGGTGCTTGCTTGACCCGCAGTATTCAAAGCCAATCAATATTGAGAGTCCAGCGTCCTATATCCTGATCGCTTAACTAAAAGTAATAATACACTAACAATAAAACACATGTGAAATTCAGTTCACAGGGTCACAACAGACATTAAAATCTCAATGCATAATGGGAAGAGGGAAGTAGCTGCTTCCAATAGCTGTATGCAAGGAGAGAGCCGTCTGCAAGCTGTTCTGAAAAGGCTGGATATTGGTACATAATATTGCAATCTCCGTCGGTAAACACTTGCGTGCGTTTGGAAGCAATACGTATTCGAGCGTTCGCCCGCGGTTAAACTTCCGTCGGAACAGCAATCTGCTCTTTCCTATTTAACCACTCGCGGTGGATTCGTCTTGTTGCACATGCGAACAGATGTCCAATAGCGCCTCCTGTTCTCTGCTTACATTCAAGTTATTAACTTTGTTTGCTTTCAGTATGCTTTACTTTAACCGGTTTTAATTTTCGTACTTGGTTCGAATATTCGAATTCTTTTGAGAGAGTTTTATAATCTTTTCTTTTAAAAACATCAAGTTAGAGAAAATTTAAATAATAACACTTATATGGGAACGCAAACGAACAATACTTACACAGACCTCTATAAACATTAAAAATAGCTTTTCAATTTACTCCACTCATGCTCGTACCATAACAGTTGAAATGACTTGTGGATAGATAACAATGCGCTATGATACCTAAAAATACCGATACTATAAAAATATTTGAAAGGATTGACATTGATGGAAAAATAAAAATAGAAAATGTAGAGCTACCTAGTCGGAATCAAACCTACACCGCCAAAAAAACCTTGAACAAATCTAATTGTGATATCGGGCGGACTCGTAGCTCGTACACAATCTAGCTCGATACGAAAAAGGGGTGTCTGAAAAACGGCTGTGCGATTGCAAATGGAATAAAAGGCCCGAGCAAAGTTTGGGTGGATATTTTGTTTTATGACGTGTTGTTATCTTTGCGGGCTGCAGGGTGTGTGTGTGTGGGGGGGGGTACAAGTGGTGGAGTACAACTGGCATTGTGTGACGGTGCTTTGTTCCGCGCGTGTGTCGCCAATATATCTCAAAACTTGTGCGGTGCGATGCATCGCGAGCGGGCCTCACGCTGGGGACCTGATTCTATTAGCGAAACTGCAAGAGAAGCCTTCTGCGATACAGCCTTACTTTGAATGGTATGACTTTGGGAACATTTAATGTTTAATCTCGGTGTACTATTACAGAGAAACATATTATCGTACTTATGTTCTTTAATCCTGACGCTTATATGGAAGTAATCAGGGCCGGATCAAGGATCTTCGACTGCGCCAGTTTTAAGCAGTTTTTGTCGAAGGATAAAATGTTTATATATTTTGAGTACAAGTCTATCTCATCCCTTTTGATATATGTATGGCTGACAAATATGTAATTGCTTCATTATGCTCTGCTGAATAGATTTATTTTATTCTTAAAAACCTGCGTGTTTATAGACACTTTTCTCGTTATCATATTTACTTCGAGAATTAGAAAAAACTACCACAGCTATACAATGTTTCACCTGTTTATAAAAATCATGTTACTATTTAGAAATTGATTAAAAATTAAGTAGTTACTTAGCTGTTTAGGATGTGTTATATTTCTTTTTTATTGAACTTCATTCAACAAGGAACTGTAAGGCACTGTTGCGATTTCAATAAAATAACAAACATAACAAGCAATAAATAATGTAGTCCATAATTGGAAAAACGTCCCGATTCACGCCTTTGTGAGCCGACCTAAATCCTTTTAATGCATACAGTGTATTTGGTCTGGGAGATTGCAATGTTTGTTTCAATTTCCGTGCGACGCCGACGAAAACCGCTATTTCGAGGATTCCTCTAAGACTCAGGTGTTATGTGCACAATTTCGCCAAAATGGAATACATCATTTCTTTGGAATTCTGTTTTAAAACAAAGGCTGTGATTTATTTGCGTTATAAGTGGCAATTTCTATAAATTTATACAAGGTGTAACAGAAAGGTGTAACCATATTTGAAGAGCTTATTCTGTCAATGGTATAGAACAACTTTTACTATGGAGCCAAACCTGAAATCTCAAATAAAAAATCTGCCCTTCCATACATTTCGGCCAAGCGGCATTGCATTTTTCTATGAAACAGAAAACATTTTTTTTCGAGATACACGTTTTGTTCCATAGTAAAAGTTGTTCTATATCATTGACTGAATAAGCTCTTCAAATATGGTTACACCTTTCTGTTACACGTTGTATAATATTTACTATTTACTTATTATTTCTTCCAGCTTCCACATTATTAACCTAAATAACCTGTTTAAAATACGTCACTTTATTTCGCGAAATAAATATTTCGCGAAATAAATAAAGTTAATGTTTATTATTTCAGTCTTCGTTTACTTCTTTTTACCACCTAGACGCTGGTGTATTCAAAGCTAAGCACTCGACAATAAAGTTGCAACAACTATGTTTATACATAATATACATATTATTTATGTTTTATATATAATTTATATACAAATTTTAAACAACAAATTTATACACAAAATACAAAGTTTATAGAACAATAGAAAATTGACAGTCTTATTATTATGCAACTTTATGCATTACTCGCAAAACCATTCAAGCAACAGGATACTGAAAGAATTTTAAAGTCTAGGGGTCAAAAATACTTCCATTTAATTTTTGGGCATAAACGTTCCTTAGAACCACATAAGTAAATCCTAAGACTTCCTGACTCCTAGGGTGTTGGCGACGCGCACCCCCCCTTCACCCAAATGGTCCTCGATTTGATTTTTTTTAAAATTTGCTTAAAAATGGAGGGAGTTAGGTAAAAACTCTCAGTAGCAAATAATTCTCAATAAATTACCTATCAAACGGCACTAATTTTATACAAATTGAGATTTTAGTCTTTGAGATATGCTTGCCAAAATAAAACAATATTTTTTTCTCATATTTCTGCAAATTCCTTAATTTTCTGAAAGAACTTGGCTACATTAAATACTAAAACATTGCTAACTCGGAACGCATTCACTTCCGTTGTTAATTAATTTAAACTATACAAGAATTCGGATTGAAGCCGGCAGGCAGGAGTAAATAACGTTGTGCATGTAAGTACTATCAGAGAAGACTGCAGGATAATTTTCAGCCAGCATTTTATAAATAGTATAGACAACCAACAGTTTTTTGTATTTTATAATTTACTTGACTGGTCTAGATGTGTGCCTTCCGAGTGTTCCGAGTGACTGATGAATTTTATCTCCGTTTATGGAACTGATATTTTTTTATTTATCAAAAAATAAGATATAGTATGTCCTAAATATATTTATAGCAAGAGGATTGTGTCGGAACCAGTTAAACGATTTATCAAGATCTTCTTGAGCCTGTTTGATTAAATCATGAACACAATTACCAAAATAAAACAAACATATATTATTGGCGTAAACAGTATGTGCATGTAACCCTACTGCGTTAATATTGTTAAAATTTAATTTTGAAAAGCAGCGGGCGTAAAACTGAACCTTGAGGTAACCACAGCTTCGTAAACATTACTCTCATGACGTTTGGAAAAATATAACACAAAAGTGTTTATGTTACTCCTGTAATATCTATGCTGTTGTGTTTATTCGTATTATACAATACAAAAAATACAATACAAAAATCTTTATTTATCATTAAAAGCGGTTTAACATAGCTGGGTTGGAGACTCCTTTTAAGTACGTAAATACTTGTATTAGGAGACCCCGCTCTTCCACACAGTTTTTATATAAAGTTAACAATGACAAGTAAAGATTGCATTAAATTAATTAAATTAAATTAAAGTAACTTAACTTAACTTAACTTATTCTAGTTACTTTGTAGTGAGTGTGAGGGTGCGTATGTAAGGGTGTGTGTGTGTGTGTGTGTGAATATTAGTTATTTATATGTATACTAAATAACAATAAACAATAATTATTTAAACTCTTCTTTCCTTGTATGTATATTATTATGATTATTTATTAGTTTATTCTATTATTTATTAGTTTATTAAGTTGTATTTCAATGGCTAAAGGTATCAAAAGATTTTTTAATCAATACAAGCTCTTTTATCTATATCAAATTATGTATCAGTATTTAATCAGTAGTGATAATAAATATTTTTACTTCATAAAAGCTTTTTTTACTGTTTTATTATATATATATATATATATACAGACTTTTATGAATATTATGGTAGAAATTAAATAAAAAAGAAAACTTTCGATATATATTTCGACCCACTGATATATGTATATCAATCGACCCCAAGAGGGTTGAAATATATATCGAAAGTTTTCTTTTTTATTTATTTCTACCATAATATTCATAAAAGTCTGTATATTTAACTAAATGTAGCAGATATTGCAGGTATTAGCCAAAGCCCACATTTTCTTTAAAAAAAAACAAAATAAGTTGTTGTTTAACATAATTCTAATCTACCGGGTGGAATTTTGTCCGGACCGGATTTGTTATGGACCGGTAAAACATAAAAAGAGCGATAGTTACCGGGTGTAGCTCTAACATCTGATTTAAATATGTTATTTCCATAGTTTTTACAAAGATATAATTTTTAACAACTGTTCCCTCATTAAACAATAGATGAAAAAAATCGGTAAAAGTAATAAAAGCAAAAAGTGGGTCTGCGGCAATTTCTGCGATGGTACATAGACTCGTACATTTTTTATTCGGCGCGGGACAGCGACTAAGCGATCTGCTCCATTTATTTTCCCGTTGGATCTCGCATCCGTATCTCGTATGTGGAACTATTTCCATTATCGTTTATTCCCGTTCGTTGATACAGAGGCTTTCTTATTGAGGCTGATGGCCGTTGAGATATACGGGTATGATAATGGGCTTTCGTTATTTGAAAATTTCTGTTGCCGTCTTGGAAGACCTCTTATAAAAAACAAACCGTTGGACAACGGTGGTGTTTTAAAGCGTTATTTTTCATAAATACTCTTACATCAACCAACAACATTTCACAAATCAGAAACTGGCCCTTAGTCAGTTTTCCAGGAAAAAGAAGAAAAAAGCATTGTTGACTTGGCAATAAAGCAAAAGTTTCACTGAGAAGCCTTAAAAAGTAGCAAAAATAAGATCCAAACTTCCTCGGTAACAATACTTTTACGACCCACTTTCCCAGTACTTTTTTGTTAAATTGTACTTTAATGAAGGAATAATTAAATGGTAACAATAAATAAATCACACCTATTGCTCGGTAAGTTTGTTGTATCATTTAAAGGTTTGTAAAGCAGTATCAATATAAAATAAGAACTCTTAACTCTTAATTAAAAAGCAGTTATAATGTTACAGCAACACACAAAGGAGCTACTACATTATTCAAAACAGTCTGCAGTACATTGAAAACAAACGGGCACTGAGTGTAATGAAAATAGTTGCAAAGCGAGGCGAGCGGAGCGGAGTGTGAACGTCGCCAAATACTTTCTAATTAATTTTTGCGACTAATGCTGAGTGAAAATGTCACATTCCGGCACAATAAAGTGCGAACAGTCAACAGTTTCTACGCTTTTGATTTACTTCCTCGTGTACCACCTAAAAGCAACAGTAGCTCGGTTGATAGGACGCTGGTCTTTAAGTCTTGAGAACCGGGTTTGAATCTGCCAATGAGTTAAGGCGATATGTAAAAATTTTAGCGTCCCTGTACTCCATATGCGAAAAAACCCTCAGTGCGAGAGGGATGCATTCGAGGAAAAGAAGCAAAAATTCGGTTTTTTATTATTATAAAATGTATTAAAGTTGCTATCAAAATTTCGTTTAACCAGCCCCTCCCACTGGTAGCATAGTGTTTAATCGCGCGCGACGCCACTAGTTGAATCACAACTTGTAATTCACAAGTGCAAGGAGCGTACTGTTTAATCGCAAAAACATCGTGTCAGCATGACAATTGCGCAATTGTGATTCAACTAAGTGAACATCGCGCGCGATTAAATTTTTTGTATGGATACCACCCTGGGGTCTAAATTTTTATATATTTATATTTTTTTCCGTTGTAGAAAATATGTATTTTATATAGTAACACGCATTATGCGAAAATTTCAGCTTTCTACCTATAACGGCTGTAGCTGTAGACGCTTGTGACGGACGGACAGATATAAAGAGGCTTAGGGTCCCGTTTGGCACCCTTCGGGTACAGAACCCTAAAAAATTAATCGTGGATTTAAGTTGTTTATATCTATAGAGGTGGTAGAGCTGATGCCGGGCTCGACTGTGGAGGTACCACTATCTTATTTTTAGACCCCCTCAAAGTAATTCGGGGGAGAGTAAGAGGACAGCTCACAGGCAAAAAACAAGGAGGCCCACCATGCCTGGGACCGATGGATGGCGGTATATCCATCCCTAATAGCCGGGCCTTATATGAAACAGACTGATGACGGGCAGTGGCGTCACTGGTGCGAGGGTTCTGGCACCGCGCTCAGCAACCCGCCTGCCCAGCGTGTGTGAGTATGGGCAATTCTTCCAGGAAAGGCTTATGTCCTGCAGATGACGAACTAGGCTCATGGATGGATGGATATTTATTTGATTGGACTGTTTTATTTAAAATGAGTAACAGTTGTGTAAATTCAAGAAAATATTGTAAATAATACAATGTTTCCTTTCATACTTCTGTCGATTTATAGCTATTAACATATACGTAGATTAGTTTAGTATTTAGTATTATTAGATTGCAACTGTGTCATAGTTATATCCCTAGTAAGATAGCTATGAACCTCTTTCGTATTACTATGTTACGGTGTATAACTATATCTCTAGGGATATAATTATATCACGGCTTTAACCATCTTACTGCGACACATACACAATTTGTTTGCAGTACCTACTCAAACAGATTGTTTTGTCACCTAAATGATTTACTTAATTGTGCAATCACAGAAATAAAAAAATTTGGTTTAAAATATCATATTTTTATTTAAACAACATTTTTTATAACCTACAAACAGATTTTTTTGTTTTCAAACTCTGCTGTCCATCCGTCTGTTTGTCCATCCTCCGTTTAAAGAGTCTAGTTCATAAACGGAATGAGTTACACAGATCTAAAGATTATTTTGTGTAGAATGTAGGCCCAAAACCGAACATTGAATTTAAAAATTCAATCAAATTATTTTTCAAAACTTTTTTTCCTTGTCCTGTGGGGTGTCATTGTTTAGCTAGAGCGTCTTTTCATCACCTCCAGCGGAGTTCTTATGAATTACGGTGTCTAGGAACAAAGCCTTGACAGCATGGCCATCCATTGCCATTTAAAAAATTGTAAAATATTTCTACGTGTAGATGAATATTAAATTTTTTGTTGAACCGTCTACAATAAAGTGTGTCTTCATTCATTAATTCCTTCATTCTTTCATTCATTCATACATTACTTACATATTATGTCGTATAGTGTTCACAGTACAGTCGACCACAAATGTGGCACATTGAGTCGCTCATTGCGGCTTAAATCGTACTCTCTTTAGTAGTAGAGAAGGTACGATAACACTACTTCTATCTTATAGCTACTTCAATATTTCAATATGTTTTTCATTACTTTTTCTTAAGAGTGCTTTTGCAGCCGGATTGTGAAAAACCGGTTCTTTTTTCAAAATTTTCAATTCAAGATTCTTGAAATTCTATTTTGCAGAAACCAATGGAAACTTAGCGATGCAAACATACATAACACATAGGTAATAAGGTTTTGTTGAATAACTATTGAATGAATTTTGAATTTAAGTGTTCTGTTTCGATTAATAAGAAAAAGGCGGGTTTTTCACAATCCGGCTGCAAAACAATAAAAAGCTGAGTATTTGCGAATGCGGTCCGCACGTCGGGGGTTCCGTTTTTAATTCGTGTTTGTCATTTATTTAAATTTTGAAAACATCGCTGTGACGTAAACTGTTTTTTGCTCGCTTTGTTATATAACGTTTTTAGATTTATCACAAAAAATCGGACGGACGGACTCGAAAGTAACACCTTGAGAGCTCTTTTTTTCATTTTGGAATACGGATCCTAAAAATCTTCATTGGTTTAGTTCTTATTATGTCTGTCAAAACCCCCCTTTTACAAGGAGCTTTTGGCACGTGGGTGACAGTGACAGGAGGGGGGGGGGGGGGGCGCAACTGTGAAACAGGGAGTATGGTAGCGGCGACACAACAAATCCACGCGCCAAAAGAGCCTTGTAGCAATGTAGAACAATGTGCAATGATGTCAAACTAAAATATATTACTAATATAATTCACGAACAATATAATATGCATAATAATATGCAGCGCCTTTTCAAGATTACGTCGTCATTATATGTGGGCGCTTGATTGTACAGACAAAGCATAAAACAGCTTGTTACACTATTTTGCTCAAATTTTTCTCAGAATTCTAATAAGTTAGAAGATTTGAGCAAAATTTTAACAAAAGTTACAAACTAATATTACAGTTTTATGTCAAATGTACATTCATCTAAAAAATTTATTAACAACAAGCAAAATAAAATTGGTCATTAATTGTTGGTCATTATTTGGAATAATGTCATTTTAGTATTTGATGTATAAATACAGTATTATATTAGTTTTTGAGATGGAAAAATGGTCAAGAACTGAAAACAACATTTTTGAAAATAAAAATATATTTTTGTAATCTACTCTAATGAGCTCTGAACTATGACACCCTACATGACAGGTTAAAAAAGTATTTTTCGGCCCCTTTTTGATTTTTTAGTAATAATAATTTAAATGAATTTTTAATCCAATATCCGGTTTAGGTCAAAATTCTACACAAAATACCCGCTGGTCTTAACTTATTCCATCTACGAGCTAGAGACCAGCGATGATGACATACTTATGGACGGACAAACAGACAGACAGATAGACGGACAGACAGCAGAGTGGATTAAGGCCATATCTACCGTATGTATAATACAGGCATCTTTAATTTAAAGCACATTATCTACTGATAAAACTGAACAACTTTCTCAACTGTGAAAAAATTCGATTAATTTTGAAAATATTATACTGTGAATTTTCTATGGGAATGTCTAATTCTTTTTGAATTTTAAATTTATACCCGTGGTAGTAATTCTTTATATTGATTTATTATATCGTGGAGGCAGATGTTTTGCTTCCTCTCCTGTATAGTCGCGCTAGATAGTGAAGTGGGCGGCCGTTAATGGGCCACTCGCCGGATACCTGTCAGATGACTGTCACGCGCCGCAAGGATTTGTGCCGATGATTGTACCGACGATGGGTAAAACAGCACATTCCGCATTTTGGCGCACTAAAGTTATTGATGAGTCATCGAAGTGTTCCGTTGTTATGAAAAGTGACGTTTTCTCTGGTTCCTTCGAAAGACGGATGACGGAATATCGAACGAAGCCCCCTTAGCTGTTTGTCTTTCTTTTCATGGCACTTCTCCAAAACTATTGGTAAATTTTGAATATCGATGTAAATGTAGGCAGATCGTAGACTTGGGCAGATCGTAAAGTATGACATGAAAAATCTTTCACAAAAAGTTAAAAAATAGGTGCGACGACAAACGGAGCGAGGAGGAACGTGTTAGGTTTACTTGTAATAGTATATACGAGAGCGACGAAACGTTTTCTGACGAGTGTGACACGAGTCGAGAAAAAGTTCCTCGCACGAGTTTCGTATAATTTTTTATAGCACAAGTGCGGAAAATGCCGACTTTACGCACGCGCAGCGTGCGTAAGGCGGTCATTTTACGCACAGTGTGCTATAAATAAATTTGGGAAGCCGAGCAAAGTAAAGCGGAGCAAGGCAACCTTCCTAGTTATAGACATATGATCTGCCCAGGTAGTTCATATTTGTCCAATTTTAGGTTGTGCCGACGACATCAATATCTAAAATGATGAAAATACCGGAATCAAATTAAAAAGAAATGTTGAGATTCCTTAAGTAGTTAATAATGTACGTTTATAACTATAATTTACAGCGAAAACGGTCATTAGTTAGAGAAACGTTAAGTGAACTGAAGCGTGAAACCAAGATTTTAGTTGCAATATCACGTTTTCTCTTGGTTTCATTGATAATTCCATTAGGAAATATTTTCATCGTAGGGTTTCTTTAGAACTCACACACTGTAAGTTTATAAAATACTCGTACTCGAGTTTTGTGTTTAAAATATTGCATATCAAAAGCTTTATGTTATATGTACACAATGTTGTATTATTTTAGTTTAATAATAATAATAATTTATATTATTATTTAGACATTGTGAAGCAAAGCACGTGTTGACGAAAAGGCGTGTTGACGATTTAATCATTTATTTTATCTCAATCTCGATTAAAAACAATCACAACGTATAAACAAACAATTCATCTAACTTACATTTAAAAATTAAGCCTAGTAATATAACATGATTTTTTAAAACGCTCCTTAAATCCCGATACTGCTGAAAAAGTTAGAAATAGAGTGGCTAAGAAAAAAATTAAATTTCATCTATCACTTGAGATGCGATTAGAGTCTCTATCTCAGGAACATGTCTCAACAAAGATACACGGACTAACACATTTCGTATTCATCAAACATCTCCTTTGGTCGGAATATACTCTCCGAAACTTGGTATCGCCTTGAGCTCATTGTTAATGAACGAACAGTTTATACACTACACATTATTAAAAAAAAAATAAAAACCTGAACGTTCGTGACAATTTTCATTGCGACAAAGGTTTAACGAGCTGCATAATCCACGCGCAATATTTATATTTATCGTCCCGTGAGGTTTTAAAACAAATAGCTTTGGAAGCGGACTACTGTTCTTTAAACGAATTGTGGCCCCATCTTGGTTCGCGGATGGGGTAAAGTTTCGAACTTTGGAGGAAGTTATTCAACCGCTTGTTTGCTCTGCTTGAAGGAAGGTCAATTCGGATATCAACAAGAGCTAAATTCCTCTGTTAATGCCGTTAACGGTGTGAATACAGCCCTCTATTACTCATAACAAGCTAGGATATGTACATTTTTGTCGTTTCCTTGCGGTTGAGAATTGTGTTCATATGATATTTATACGTATATTGTTCTATCTGGCCCTACTTTGATAGTTGTTGACCTTTAGTGCCTTCTTTTAACCCTCTTACAAAACAATATATCGCAGTCCAGAGGGCATATTATGTATATTTAGTTGACAACTGGACTGGGTGCCTATCATCAAAAATATAGATATACTATCGAATTCCGATTGTCTAAGGATATGTTCTATGTCTAAGGTGGTTGCCTATCATCAAAAACATACATAAAAACTGAACTATCGACCTTAAGTGGGTATTGAACTATTTACGAACTATGTCGTCACTTCAAGTGCGAACATATCCTGAGACAACCGGAATTCGAAAATAATTTTATACTACAACCATGTCTAAAATATTTATTATAAAATATTTTAGACATGGTTGTAGTATTAAATTATTTTCATTGTTAGTTAGGATTTGTAAAAGGCCCTAGAAAATGCTTTAGACTTTACAGCAAAACCGTTCGGGCATAATAAAATTTACTGTATATGTGGATAAGTACAAGTGTTTTTTTAATCAATGTTTTATAAATTCTACCAAGTGAAATTAATCACTAGCATCTACAAATTTTATTTAGTAACAATTTCAAAACTTGGAACTATTCTGATTTGAACTATAGATGTTATATCCTACGAAGTCTACTTGGCTATGGTTGTAGTAGTGAC
Organism: Ypsolopha sequella; assembly: GCA_934047225.1. Lineage (NCBI taxonomy): Eukaryota > Metazoa > Arthropoda > Insecta > Lepidoptera > Ypsolophidae > Ypsolopha > Ypsolopha sequella. The sequence continues at coordinate 14,271,717 of OW203990.1, read as the reverse complement.
GTGTACAGATACGCACGTTTTGTGTGTGTTGCGCTTTTTTGTAAGCACTCCCGAGGTTACGCATACATACTAGAGAAAGTAGACTTTGTAGAATAAAAAATCTAATTAAAAAATATTTGGAATCCTAAATCAAAAAATATCAATAATTTTAAACTATTTGTTAATCTAAAAGAACAATGAAGAACAATTTTGTGATCCATTTAATACTTAATATCAATGTACACTATTTTGTTGCAAATAGATAATATAAAAAAAATTAAAATAAAAAATAACGCTGGTTCTTTGTCTTATAAAACTTTTTACAGAAGAAATTGATTGAGGTCCCTCAACCATATACTAAAGAAAAATATGTAGGTTGGGTATAATAATAGTAGCAATAATTCAAATGTATTTCTTCCGGGCAAACCGGGTTCATGTCATTAAATGCCAGTTTATATTTTGTATTGCATTTAGGTCCAGAAAAATACATTTTTTGCTCTTATGACGAAGTACTGATACAAATTAGATAAAAAGATTTCATCGTGTATTAGCGTTATTGTATGACTTGAGCGATACATCTCACACTGCCTAATAAAAAAAACTTAAAGTAATATAATTTTGAAAAACTGTACAAAATACCTAAAGGTATTTTTTTTTGCTATTTATACCTTAATTTAGTCAGTAGTCCTTGCATTGAGTACGGAACTAAAAAGAGAATGTATAATTTATGTCGATCCACTATTCATGAGTACAAAAATAAATCTGAGGCAAATTGTCAAGTAATTGTCAATTGTATAATAAAGGTGGTAGAGCTGATGCCGGGTTCGACTGTGGAGGTACCACCATCTTACTTGGAGACCCTCTCGAAGTAATTCGGGGAGAGTAAGAGGACAGCTTACAGGCAAAAAAGCAGGAGGCGCACCATCCCTGGGACCTATGGATGGCGGCATATCCATCCCTAATAGCCGGGCCTTATATGGAACAGACTGGTGACAGGCAGTGGCGTCACTGGTGCGAGGGTTCCGGCACCGCGCTCACCAACCCGCCTGCACAGCGTGTGTAAGTATGGGCAATTCTTCCAAGATGACCGCTGGGAGTGGCAAAGTCCTGGAAAGGCTTATGTCCAGCAGTGGACGAACTAGGCTGAAGGGTGTAAAGCACAAGTCACATTTTATTTATTTATTCTTTAGGTGTTTTGGAAAACTAGGGACGAGACAGTAAAAGATAGCAAGCATTTAAAACAAACATGCAGTCATGGGGACGGGAGAAGTGAAAACTTTACTGTCAAAATAGCCTGTCAGTGATGGTGACGCGAACCTACCAAAAATCGCTAAACGCGCCTGTAGAAATTTTCACATCAAAAATATTCTTATTCTTATTGCACACAGAAAACTTAATTCTAAATTATATAATAAAAGTTATGTACAATGGCGTGCTTATCTCAATAATGAGATTTGTTCCAGCAAACCAATAAGGGTGATAAGGATATTTGAAATAAATTAGATATTCATAATATGCACGATAATACTTATACAGAAACAAGATTAAATTAATTGTAGATACCTAATTAGTTAAAAATAATAACAAACTACATAAAATTTACATGCCTATAGAGTATAAATAAATATAACAATACATATTCAGTAAATAAATACACAATTAATTATATATATATTACTTATCCAACAGTAATAAATAACTATTGTAAAATACATAATTGAAAACTAGAAAAGGTACAAAGATAAAAAGGACTTAAATACCAACGTATAAAAAACTGCAGGAGTATGTTACTTAAAAGACGTACCCTAGAAATACTACTTTTTTAATTATTACGCATCGTTTTTATTAAAATCAATAGAAAAAACGCAGAGGAGGTGACAATATTGCAGCGAAAATAGCATAAGACTGAAAAGAAAGATAAAGTGCGTAGTTATAGCTCGCAATATCAGAGTTTTTTATTAGACCACAGGTGCCTTTTATAGGCCATCGCAGTGTCTTTTATACCTAGTTGTCAACAGCAATAAAAAAAAATGCCGAAATGCCAGTTTTGTCGGTTGTATTTTGGTGAAACACTTTTTCATTAAAATTGCGCGATCACGCATACTCATTCGTCACAAAGCTTTTTTGTGTGGTTTTGCCAACAGCGCGTATTTTATCAATTGTGCAAGTACAATATTTTATTGAAAAGGCTGAAAATGGTTCAAATTATTTAATAGCGTACTGAATTAGGAATAGCAGCGATAAATATTAATGTGAAGCTGATATAGTAATTGTCACATTGTTTTTAAAATAATTTTTCACACCACCTGCTCGACAATGTCCAATTACATATCATGCAATCTCAACGTAAAGTAACGCATTATATCTCAAGGGATATAAAATTATATGGAAATCCCTAGGGATTAAAGTGATTTAAATTTGGAACGTCAAATTCGTGTGGAAACTCGTGGAAAACAAATGCCCATATGGGATTGTAAAGAGGTTTGTTCAAAAATCGAACTGGCCACCATAAGCAGAATTTAACAAAAAGAAGTTTGGTGCTGTGATTGTCAGTGAATTTTATTGAATAATTATTAATGTTGATAAAAAGTGTCGAGCTTTTTATTGTCTCGCAGAAGGTGTAAAAAGTAGAGTATGCTCCTCTGGAATAAAGCCTGTCTTTGTCTTGGGCAGCTTGAACCCCTCGCTTTACTCAGGACTCTATATAACTCCCTCGCTACGCTCAGGAGTTAACTCTAGAGTCCCTCGTTACGCTCAGGGTTCAATATGCCGCCCGTGACGTAAGACACTGTTTTATTCCCTTAGTGCATAATCTACTATATTCGGTCCTTGGGGCGAGCGAAGAAGACCCTTAGTAGTAGAAGATAGCATTTCGTAGTAGTGGTCTTGTAGCGGCCACCAATGCGAAGGGGGCACGTGATTTTTCCTCAAAATGTCCGATGTAGTGGTGTAGGCGACGCTGCGCTGGAGGATAACGTCCGTGTAGGCGTTGTCGAAAGCCGCAAGGTGATTAGATGACAAGGGATCAGGACTTGATGTGACTATGTACACGTGCATTGTTATATCGCAATTCGCAAAGTGAGCGTGCGTTCAGCTTCTAGTAATTCATTGGAGAATGAGGCAGCTTTTTTGGCGGGTCTACTAACACATATTTAAGTCATTCATATCGTTTATTTTCTGACGGTGAAGGAGCAGCGCTTTGGTGGAGAGGCTATTCTGTCTTGACCTTTAATTAAGGCGTTGTTGCTGCTTATACAGGAAGACAAAGTGCAGTGTGGGATGTGATGTTGGGCCAGTTGTGTCTGTTACGATAACGTATAACTTAAACTCAGTAGTTAAGAAGCTAGTAGGTTGTTCTACCCCATGTAGTTAGTAATTTTTTGTACTACCTTTATGAAAAAGTTCCATTTAATACTCGAAATTAGTTTTGAAAATCGAACTTTCCGTGCCCCGTTGCGAAATGACTATCAGGTCAGTTTGAAATGAAATTTCATTTATTGCAAAATTAGGTTCTTTTTGACGTTTGTTTTAAATTAGGTTTTTTTTTGACGTCCTTACTTTGTCTTTACAATCGAAATTCCCTGCGTTCCGATTCACGACATAATCGATTATATCGCGTCTGACACTCTTTTTTCGCAAAATGATACTGGCCACAAATAAAAGGTGCCGGCCGAAGCCTAAAAGAAAAAAAAAGGTAAAAACCGCGCCGCGCTTTGCAAAGTCATAAAACACATTAAATTTGAAGGGAAAAAATTAATATTTAAATACATAAATCAGGTAGTAGAAAAAGTACCGTTCGCAACAAGTAAAAATGGGTTTTCTTACCCTCGGAATGTAAGCTTTCGACGTTCGCCTTCGGCTCACGTCGAAACCAGCTTCATTCCTCGGGTAAGAAAATCCGCCATTTAATACTCGTCACGAAATATACTATTATCTTATGCGCAGATAATTTAATAATGTATTAGTTAGCATGATCCTAAACTCAAAATAGTCATGACATGACATACTTCCCAGACAAGGTGTAACAAGTGATTGTTTTTACTCAACGCATTGTGTTACCGTAGTTATATGAATAAATAAGACATAAGACATAAGACATTTATTTTCGTAACTATTATTACACGTCATTTTTGCATAATACACAGGTAATAATAAAAAAAAATAGAAATCAATGACAAAATAAATCACGAATTTAAACAAGTATAAAAAAAATTAAAGTGTAAATAATTATCAATAAAAAGTAAAAATAAATTAATCCTAACTTCCACTAGTAATAATACATAGCAATCATATTCAAAAATTACACCTAACTTTCATTTTAAAAGTGATGGTGCAAAATCTTCAAATTTATAAAGTGTTTGCTCGATGAGATAGCGTTTCAGCTTAGATTTGAAGTTATTTAGGCGGTGACTTTAAGATATGTTCCGGTATATTATTGTACACGCTTGGGCCCATTATGTGTGTCAGTATGGCAGACTTAGCTACTCTGAGTACGGTACGTACTACGGTTTTTTCTGACATAGATAGCAACCTGATACACTATTATGGCTATATACAGGGTGTAATCGTTAAGTGTGACCAGGTGGTTATTCCGTAACTATTACAGATATCAAAAAAATTTAAACTGATATCAAAAGTACGTTACCTAATCAGTAAAATGACATCAATAACTTTTTGAAAATCAAACGAAAAGTATCCAAAATTTTGACATTAAACATTCCCATACATTGTATCGCACAACAAGGACGTCACTTCGAAAATCTGCTTTGAATATAAAATTTTGTACTTACTAAGAAATAAATATTATTCAATTAAAAGATAGTTTTATAACTTTGTAAGGTGAATAAACAGTTTCCTTTAATATCAGTACTAAGCTGAAATAACCTTTTAAAATAAGGAAACTAAAACCTTTCTACTAATCTCATACTAAATGTATGGGAATGTTTAATGTCCAAATTTTGGATACTTCTCGTTTGATTTTCAAAAAGTTATTGATGTCATTTTACTGATTAGATAACGTACTTTTGATATCAGTTTAAATTTTTTTGATATCCGTAATAGTTACGGAATAATCACCTGGTCACACTTAACGATTACACTCTGTATACGAGAACAACCAAATCTTCAAAGTATAAAACCTAAAAAATTCTTACAAATAAAATACGATATTAAAAAGATCTTCATACGTTATTAAACTCTTAATAAAAGAGCTGGTAAAGTGGCCAAAGAACACTGAATCTGAAAACTGTAGCAAAAAATGTGACAAGTCATCAAATCTACATATTTTATTAGTCTCCGCGCGCCGACATCGGCCCTCTGAGGGAACGGTTGCCTTTTAGGGATGTTCTCTGAAGATGGATTAAGAAATATCGATTGTTGAAAACCTCACAAAATTATATTTGTTAGTAAGACTTCTTCTTCGTGACGTGTTGATGGTAATGGGCAATTCTAAACTTGGGCAGCCCAATGGGCCGCTACGTCAATTCCTCTTTGGTTGTCATTGAGGAGGTCGTCCAGGGTGCAGGTGTTGAGACATCCGGGATAAGACAGCAGATGCGTTGGTCGGTGAGGTGGCGCCGCATGTACAAAGGTTAGATGCCGCGTTTCAGTAGCCCTATTCCACAGTGGCCCACATTTCTTCTAAGTCTATTCAGCGACTTCCAAGTCACGCAGTAGGGCTTAAAACATTTACGTATGTTGTAAACTTGAAAAGATCAAGATATATTATCGTCTCAAATACAATTTAACTAGAGGACGTCCACAACTTCGTCCACGTGGATTTGGGATCTATAGAGCCCGTTGTACCCGTGGGAATGCATATTCGATTCAAAAGCTTCTACCCTGTTTCATCCCTTTATGGGGTTCATTTTGAAAAATCCCTTTTTAGTGCACTTCAACATATGTTCCAAATGTTATATTAACCTATACCTTCAGCAGTTCAGCAAGCACGTATTCAGACTTTTAGTTTGGGGGGATATTTATTTAAAAAGCAATGTGAAAAATTACAGTCCCAGTCAGAAAGGTACTTGGGTTCTATATTCTATAAGTTTTTAGATAGAAAATATACATAAAAAGATAATAAATAAAAGGATATATACTCATAAATAGAAAAGTGCACTTCAAGAGATTATGCGCAAAACGTGGAATTACAAAAAAAAGTTGTTTAATAGAAATAAATATTCTACTATTTTTTCCGGTTATTTAGTATATAATGAAAATACTAGTAAAACAGCAACAACTATTACTCACGAAACTCGAATTCAAAACACAGGTATCGATAATCTCACAGAATTTAAAGTTCCAAAATCGAGTCGTTGTAATACAGGAGTAGAACCAAGTTAGAATGCGCGGCAGCAGGCCACTGGGCGGGCGGCGGGCTAGGGCGGGTGGCAGGCGACAGCGGGCGACCCGACGACACTTCATAAAGGACACTTTTATACTTTAGCCTTTTATTTATGAAGCCTTTTCACTTCCTCAGATTCATTTTATTGTGGCTGCCATAGGCAGTGTGGTTTTATTAACTTATAGACTTACTTTTAATATTTGATTGCGCACGCGATTTTTAAAATTTTAATTTGTTCTCGTAGTGTCTTATTAAACAAGCATTGATCTCTTATGGAAAGGCAAGGCTGGTTAAGTGGATTTGTGACACCTATTATTATTATTTCGAGAATTTTTGATCTCGTCTCTCCCTCTTGGCCGAAAGAATTTAAAGAGAGAGAGACGGTACATCCCTCGGCAGAAGCACAGTCGACCGAGGTTCAGAGCCCCAGGGAAAGAAACCGGCGAACGATGCGAGCAGTATCGAGCAGAACCGCCTTCTGCATCCGCGCTGGAAGCGAACTGCCGCGGAATCCCAAACGTCTCAGGTTGGTTTCAAGACTGGTTGGTATTAACCCGTTCGCGGATAAAACAACTGGGATTATTTCGGTGGATGCCACGCCCCACATGTCGGTAACCTCGTGAGCCAGGTCGAGATACTTCCTCCTCTTCTCGGTTTCGGCTTTCACGAGGTTCTCATCGTGTGGGATTGTGATATCCATCAAAAATACCCGAGACTGCGCCCGGTCCATCAACACGATATCAGGTTTATTCGTGAGAATAGTCCTATCCGTGATGACAGACCGATCCCAGTAGAGCTTGGCGCGGCCGTTTTCTAGTACTGGCGCCGGTGAGTACTTGTAATATGGCACCTTCTGATTTACGAGGTCGTACTTGTGGGCGAGTTCTTGATGAAGGATTTTGGCCACTTGGTTGTGTCTGTGCAGATACTCAGTGTTGGCAAGAGCGGAACACCCGGAAATAACATGTCGGAGAGATTCTCCAGGATGGGCACATGCCCGGCAGATGTCCTGGGTCCCATCCTTGATAATGTATTTCCGGTAGTTGCGCGTCTTGATCACCTGATCTTGTATTGCACAGACAAAACCCTCGGTTTCCCCGAAGAGGTCACCAAAGCGCAGCCAATGCATGGAGGTTTTTTTGTCAACATGAGGCTCGTGAAGGGCCTTGTGAAACCTCCCGTGCAATTCCTTTCCTCGCCACACAGACTCTCGTTCAGCGGTGCTAAGTACAACCGGGTCGCGCCATTCTTCGCTGGCTAAGGACAAAGGGGTGAGTCTTTTATCACATGCCACGACTTCTTTATGGATTACATCATCCGTTTTCGACAGGAAATAATCCCTGAGACTGCATATTTCACGGTTGTGCATAGCCTTGGCGTTTAAAAAGCCTCGACCACCACACTTCCGCGGGAGATACAGTCTCATGACCGACGATTTCGGATGATGCATCCTATGAAGGGTCAGGATTGTGCGGACTTTTCTGTCCAGAGCATCTAGTTCGGTCTGAGTCCATCTGAGCACTCCGAATGTGTACATGAGAACAGGCATGACCCAAGCATTATAAGCTCGTACCTTATTTCCGCCCGACAAAAAGCTCTCAAGCACTTTTGTCAGGCGATTATAAAATACCCCACAAACGGCTTGTTTCATGTCTGCTTCATTCACACCGATTGTTTGGGACATGCCCAGATACCGGTATGTTTCAGTCTCAGAAAGGGATTTCAATCGATTGGAGCCGACATCGACTCCATCGGAGCGAACAACATGACCCCTCTCCACATGCAAGACCGCACACTTTTCGACCCCTAGCTCCATCCTGATGGAGTTGCTGAAATCATCAGTGATCTTCAACAACTCCTCCAGTTTCTGAGCTGTGGGGCCAAAAAGCTTCAGGTCATCCATGTAGAGAAGGTGCGATATCCGCATTCCTCCCCTCCGAAACTGAAAGCCCGCCGCTGATTTCTCCAAAAGTTGACTCAAAGGGTTCAGCGACAAGCAAAACCAAAGCGGGCTCAGACAATCACCCTGGAAAATACCCCTTTTTATCCGTATTTGGTCATCGGCATCCGTCATTTTCTCGCCTGCTAGACTAAGGATAGTACTCCATTGCCCCATACATGCTTCAAGGAAGTGTCGAACTGTATTGTCGACTTTGTACAGCTCAAGGACCCTTAGGAGCCAAGAGTGGGGAACCGAGTCGAAAGCCTTTTTGTAGTCTATCCAGGCGGCGGAGAAGTTCCGACGGTTGCGTCTGACCAGTTTGCCAGCGACCGCGTCAATGAGGAGCAGTTCCTTGCTACCGCGGCTACCACCCCTACATCCGTTCTGAGCATCCGAGATGATGTGATTTTCAACAATGTGTTGAGAAATCTTGGAGTTCAGAACGGAAGTAAGCGTCTTGTATAGAGTACAAAGACACGTGATGGGGCGGTATTTCGATGGATCCGCGGTATCTTCGCTTTTTGGAGCTAAGTGAGTGACTCCGGTAGTTAAGAAGTTCGGGAGCGTACCATCGTCAAGGGCCTGTTGGAACTGCCTTGCGAGGGTAGCATGGGAACGCCAGAATCCTTTCAGCCAGTAATGCTGCAGTCCGTCTGGTCCTGGACTTTTCCAGTTCGGGGCTTTACGGACCGCAGCAGTTACGTCCTCCTTTGAGATTCTGACTGGGTTCATTGGCGTGATAGACGCACATGCTCCCTCGACAGCTTCGAACCACGGGCCTTCCTGATGAGTGACAGGCTGTGACCATAGGCTTCGCCAGAAGGCGACTACATCAGCCTGCTCCGGTCGAGCGCCTATCGATCTCATTTCCGGACGCTCCAGAGTTCTGTAAAACTTCTTTTGGTCACTCTCGAAGAGACGATTGTGTTGGTGCCTCTTTACCGTTTCGGAGTATCGCCTTAATCGCTTACCCCAAGCAGCAATCTTCTGCTTCAGGTAGTCGATGCGCTCTGTTAGGTTTTGGTTAAAGTCTGGGTGCGATATATCAATGTCTTGCCCAGCAAATGCCTCCGCAACAAAGCGCATCACTCTAGGCCTCGTGTTGCCTGACCTGAAGCTGGTCAGTTTGCCGATAAGGATCCTTGCTCTGGTGATACGGCGGTTAATTCTGCGTTGCCAGGCTGGTATCTGACCACTTCTGGGAGTGATTGATCCAGTACCTGGCATACGAACGCCAACTATCCGGCAAACTGCCATAGCGGCGCTGAATAGCACCGTATCCGTATCCCAGAGGTCGATGCTGCTTTCCAGAAATGGAGGCATCACCTGATTAATGACCCCAACGACATCCCGAACCTTGATGCTCAGAGGCACTCGGGGAAGCCGAGGCCTCAGTTCCATAGGCACTTGGCGATACTCTACAATCGTCTCTTCTAATATGCTCCTCATTTGCTCTAAATCCTGGGAGACCGTTTCTGCAATGTTTTCTTCTGCGACATTTTGTGGATTAAGTTCTGACTCTTCATTGCCATTTGGTTGGGTAGAGACATCTTCCACATGTGGTGCATTATCCATTACAGAAACAGTCTCGCGTCTCAGTTGTTCGAGTTCGGCAGCGTTAAATACGTTAGAGCGCTGTATATACCGAACTCTGTCCGCTAGGTTTTGTTCCGTGACAGTTATCGAGGGCTCCAGCAACAGAAATTCGCGGAACATTACTGCTCGATATCCCGTTGCACCGGTATTGCCCCCCGTTGCTCTGAAGTACGCGCGCATGGCATTGGCGTTCATTTCGCTAGACCATCTCATGCACCGTACTCTCTCACCAGCGGCGAGTGCCGAGTGCTGGGTCTGTGAAGACCCTGCCGACACCAAGCCAACTGGTGGTGATGGTGGATTGGCGGACTGGTCAGGTGGTTGGACCAGTCTGCGGTTTGTGCTGGCGGCTCGCATGCTGCTACGTCCAGCGCCAGCCCCAGACGCGCCCTGGCGATCACCCCCAGGTAGCGGCCCTATACGTTTACCATTATTCCTTTCCATCATTAAGAGTTTGCCATTGCCCTGTTAGCCGTGTAAGTTTTGTACACGTTGTCCGCCTCTTACGTGGCCTGCTGTTCGGCTCGGACGTAGGGTTGGACTTTAAGAGGCTTATTATTATTATTATTATTATTATTTATTATACACAAGAAGCTAGAAGCTGATGATGTGTATATCACTGCACTTTAAGTCTTATTTATTTAAAAATTTATCTAGTCTATTTTTAAAACAGTTCACTGATGTAGCACTTATAACAGTCTCTGGTAGTTTATTCCACTCGGGAACAACACGGTTAGGCACCTATAAAAGAGTATTTTCGGTATCTTATTAGTTTTTTGAAGTTTCATTTTACTACAACATTTAAGGCATGTATTCTATCAAAATCGTCCTATAGCTTGGAATTAAATTGTCAAGTTCATTCAAATTTTGGTAACATTTCCTGGCTTATCAAAATTTGGCTCTAATACAAGTTACAAAATAAAGCGTCAATAAACTGATAGTGATATGATAAAGTCAAAGATAAGGTACTGACACTACTATTCTACTAAATTGAAGAGTTGCAATAAATTATTTAAATTCCGCGTCGGGTGTTCTTTTTACGAAAGCGTCACAGCGGTTGCGCGGTACAACGCTCCGCACTTCGCATTCTGACCGAGTGGGACCTTCTTTTACGATCTACGAGTACATACAGACATAGACGTCAGATTTTTAATTGTACAAAAGCAATGTCATTCTACAAAAGGCATATAAACTGTAAATAAAAAAACCGCCCAAGTGCGAATCAGACTCGCGTACCTAGGGCACAGAATAAAATACTACCTACAGAAGAATCACCTTGCAAAAACGTTGAAATAAATAGCTACTCTCGCTAAGTAGCAATAAAGTACAAACTAGCTCGCACCCGCCCTTCGGCAACTTTTTATAATTACCTACAGTCAGGTACCACACGTGTGTGTAAGTGAAAATGTATGGAATTACTACGCGCTAGAGCTTCTTTTACTGTGACGGTCTCAAGGTCATAAATCACTGTTCACTTGGTAGGGTTGTTTAAAATGTTGCACGCATGAAAGAGGTATTTTATAAGGTGTTTATGCAGCTAAATTCATACTGGATGCTTGGTAAATGATCAGTATCACGGATCGATAACAAGTATTGTTAATTTCACAAAATAATATGTTGACCTACCTACCTACCATAGTAATTGACTCGGCGCTAGGCTTGCGTTTGTAGGGAACAGGGTTTTTTAAAATAAGGAAATAATTTTCGAATTTCCCAAAAAAGGTCATCGAACCTTGATACCGACATCTTACCGTGTCTTCAGTATGAATTTGGCTGCATAAATTAATGTCACCGTATATTTTAGTTTGTAAAATTTATTTATAAATGAATGATGTAATATTTTGTTTTATTACTCATACATTATATACGACAACTGTATTGTATATTGATAAATAGACCTGACATGCATCTTGACTGAGAGTAAATTATTTATATTTATATTTTGAGGACCTAATAAAAGTAGTATCAAGTATATGTAAGCTTTCTTTGACTATCCATAGCCAGAACAGAACATAAAAAGTCGAGACGCGTAGGTACAAGTGATAACGTGTATCACAGAGCGTGCGTAACACTCGACTGACTCTAGTGCCGACGACGGGTTGCATCGCGGTAGGTATTTATCGCGGGTCACGTGGTCAAGTGAGACCCCCCTGCCTAGGGTTCCGTATTGTAGATGATAAATTTAATTTTGTAATTTTTTTTCGTGAATTTCTCAACCACTTTATTTTTCCTGTAATTTTTACGTAAACACATATTACCATGATTTTTTCCATATTTTATGATCCAGGAGTTTTAGAGATAAGAAGGAGGGGGGGGTACCTAAAATTTTCTATGGTTTTTCAAGGATTTCTCGAAATAGATGCAATTAAATATAGCCAAACTATATATTTTTACAATAAACTTTTTAATACCTAAATTGTGTTTTTATAAAATATTTTATTTCTTTATTTTACTTATTTTTTTATACTTTTCATTTGTGCTCGATTTTTTTTATCGCTATGATTTTTCTGTAATTGGCCAGTTATGATCTATAATCGTAATTTTTTTTATATTTTTCGGTCTACCAGTTTCGGAGAAAGGGGGGGGGGGACATTCATATTTTTGTGGTTTTTAATACCTACAATTGGAACTGCTGTTTTAAATTTGGCATCGGTTTAAATTTTAATTGCTTTTGCTAGCTCAATGATTTCCCAAAGTGAACTGGGCACTTTTATTTCATTTATGTTTTTAGTGGGATTTCAACAATTTCTTTAAAAAACTTATCAAATAAAGTAACAACGAAGATTGATTTTTGATTGGCTACAAATTTATTCTAAGCTCATGCAGCAGTTACATTCAAAGCGTGTTTGTTACCCATTAAACTCATAGAATTCAAAGCAAATTTGTGGCTTGTATGTAAATGGACATCCATTTCCATTGGCTCGCAAACACAATCCTCGGCATCTTGTCGGTTACAAACGAGATGCATCAACATACTCGAATCAACCAACCGACAACAGGAATGCATCGCAGCACCACGACCGATGCTGTCGTAATCAACTGTGGAACAGCTTACTATGAATCAGGATTTATTTCAGTCATTTGAATTCTAAGATCTGAATTTGCTTAGATCAGCGTGTCTACCGCGTAATTCTGATTTTCATCAACATCAACTTGAGATTGAAATTTGACGTGCGTGCGGCGACGCCCGCCTAACATGCTATCTCTTTTGCACGCACGTCAAATTTCAATCTCAAGTTGATGTTGATGAAAATCAGAATTACGCGGTAGCCCCGCAGGTATGGGCATCAAAAAGTTTTAAAGCTGATGCTGGGCTCGACTGTGGAGGTACCACCATCTTACTTGGAGACCCCGTTGAAGTAATTCGGGGGAGAGTAAGAGGACAGCTCACAGGCAAAAAACCAGGAGGCCCATCATGCCTGGGACCGATGGATGGCGGTATATCCATCCCTAATAGCCGGACCTTATAACGAACAGACTGGTGACGGGCAGCGGCTTCATTGGTGCGAGGGTTCCGGCACCGCGCTCACTAACCCGCCTGCCCAGTGGTGTGAGTATGGGCAATTCTTCCAGGATGACCGCCGGGAGTGGCAAAGTCCTGGAAAGGCATTTGTATGGTTTATCGGGTCGCTGATTACGAAAACAACAACGATTTCCAAATCCAACGTAGTGGACGTAAAATACCATCATCTGTTGGGGTGCGATGGGGTTGAAATGTTGAAATGTGTAAATATCAATATGGGTGTCGTTTTTATAGTTTTTTTTGGACGTTAATTACGAAAATGGCATCGATTTTGACATTTAATATAGTGGACATGAAAATTCTTGAAAGTATGTGTGTCAGAGCAAATCGGCTGTAACAGATGAACAGACAAACGGCCACACAAGTGATCCAATTAGGGTTCCATTTTTTCCTTTTCGCAATGACGATTAATAAGTCTCAGGGTCAGTCACTAAAAACAGCAGGAATTGATCTTAGGGGGGACTGCTTTTCGCACGGCCAGTTTTACGTAGCCTGCTCGAGAGTGAGCTCATCTAGCAGCCTGGTCGTGTTAACAGCTGAGGGCAGAACTTCTAATGTAGTATATAAAGAGGTACTTAAAGTATGAATAAAAAAAAAACTAATAGGTAATAGACCCCGCCAAAGAGACTTTAGCTGGAGATCAAATAATTGCACCAAAAACACTCCAAACCAGATTTAAATACGTTCTATAAAAAGTACTACACAAACACTAAATCAACGCGGGTGAAGCCGCAGGCAAAAGCTAGTTGTATATACAATTTCAAACTCTTGCTTTTAAACCTCACTAATACTGAACTATTGGCGTCAAATGCCACTTACCAAAATGCTTTTAAATTTAAAATTTATAAACAAGAAAAACAAAGTTAAGGGCCTTCCTATTGCCAAATGGTACTTTCTAAAGCCTACTGCTCGTTTATGGCCAAACCAAAAATAATGAAAAAATGTATTATGAACTCTTAGACAACATATGCAACATTTTTCTTTTTCATATCACCAAAACTTCTACATGATTTTTTTTTTAACTGAATGTTTTTTTTTTGGCTTAAATTTCCTACTGCTCCTAAGTGGCTTGGCCGATTGAATTTATTTATGTTTTTTTAAATAGATAAACTTGATAGCTATAAACATAACATATGATTATTCAATCAAACAATCACGTCCATGTGAAAAGTATAATTTTCTCCTATTTCGCCCTATCAAGGACGCAGCGAGCGTCGTAACAGCCACTACGCATTGTGCGCTGATATAAACGTTATTTCAATGTCGTTTCCGTTGATTTTCGTAGTGACAAATATCGAGCTGCTAATTTGGCGATGGTAATCGCCTTGAGTAATGCACTTTGCGCTAAGCTACTGACGTTTAACCTTAAACCTCCTCTTTTTTGCGCCACCAATTCTTGTCTTGGGATTTTAAAACTAAATAAATCCACCATTTTGGTGGACAAGACCAAGATTTTCTAAAAATTTTGCTTTGAATCCCCCACTCACTAGTAGGATGTCTGACCAAGACCTGACATAAAAACGGGTACGGTTCCCAGAACAAATATTGTGTTCATAATAATGGCAGAACTATTGCGAAGTATTAGTTATGTTATGAATTGACATTTTGTACGAAATTACATATTATTTGACATGTATAAGTGGCCGTTTCCACATGCAATTGCTCATTGATTTTTAATCTTGTAAAGAGTTTCAAATATTAATAGTGAAGCCACGTTCAGCTCATCTGTAAATATCAGAAATTCATCACATTGGAAGCGCCCTACGACTGAGGGCTGGAATTACTCGTGAATGTTTTATTTCAGGCACTCTGAAACGCCACGGAAAGGCTTGGAGCCCAAACCGAGCGCACAATTGTGAGCCACTGTGTGCTGTGTAATGGACACGTAGCCAGCTGAGCGATAACCGTCAAATTACCTACGTGCTGTTGCCGGTCCAGGACGAGACGAGATCTTATGACTGTTGAGAGAGTAGCACATTTTGATTATAAATGTATTACCTTAAATACATTACAGTATAGGTTTTTTTGGGAACA
Source organism: Ypsolopha sequella (assembly GCA_934047225.1). NCBI lineage: Eukaryota > Metazoa > Arthropoda > Insecta > Lepidoptera > Ypsolophidae > Ypsolopha > Ypsolopha sequella. The sequence continues at coordinate 14,256,300 of OW203990.1, read as the reverse complement.
AATATCAATCCAATTAGATCTCATCTCTGTTAAAATTCGAATTACATGTAGAATAATAGTAATGACACGGATCTGACAATATTTAAGGTGACTTTTTGATCATCGTCCAAATTCATATTGGTGGCTTGGTAAGTGATCAGTATCATGGATCAATAACAATTTTGGTGAAATTCGTAAAATTAAATTTCGACTCCCCATAGTGATTCACTCGGGACTGGAAGTGAATTCCTATGTGAAGCCGAAATTTTAGGAATTTCACAAAAATTGTTATTGATCCAAGATACTGGTCACTTATCAAGCCTCCAGTATGAATTTGGACGATGATCAAAAAGTCACCTTGTATATAATTTTCATCACGAATGCTCTGAAATCAAGTTGTATTTAACTGGATATGCGGGAGGTAAATGTGATTTACAACCCTAGGGAGGTAAGTTTTTTGGGACAAGACCTCATATTTGAGGCAAGACCCCGGCAAGACGGTTAAAGGTGACACAATAAATTATTTTAAAACGATCGCACAATTCAGCAAGAAAATAGCAACAAAAAAAAGAGAAAATTGGCGCCACGTATATCTTGTTGAAAACGTTGTTGGAAATATGTTTATAACGAAAAAATTATGAATTCAAGTGGTAATGATGATTTTGATTTGACGCCTTAATCGATAAAACTACAAGCAAGTGACGGACTGAAAAGAAAGTAAAATCTTTGTCGAAAAGTGTACTAATTGCATATTTCAATGAATTATCAAAAATATTAACATACCAGGGATACCGGTAACTTTGTCAAATTGTTAATTAACCATTAATTTTCATAACATTTTAGGTACTTTTTTCCAATAAACAGTTGTTTTGTAAATTGTTTTTTATTTCCTCGCATTAGTGTTGAAACGTAGAGTATTGCACTCGGGTGTAAGTGATGAATTATACCCTCGAACCATAAGAAACCTCGCTTGCTTCGCTCGCTCGTGCTCTTAATTTTCTCGGGTGTAATTGATGACTTATCTCCCTTGTATAACAATCTACAATAATTTTTATTCAACAATATTTCAATTAAAAAAGGACGAATAGTCATGTTCTGCGGGCTGTTACCATATGGAGTTAAAAAGTATAGATACCAAACTTAAAAAAAATATGTTATCAACTATTTAGGTAAATTCACCATTATTATAAAATGTATCGTACTTAAACTCTATAAATCAGCTAATAAATCTTTTAATTAAAACGCATTCAATGCCAGGTGACAAATCTTATCAAGCTAATCCTGCGTTTAAAAATTAAGTATTATTATAACAACTGATATTCGGCCTGCGGCTTCAATTTTACATATTGAAGCTTCAACTCTAAATTTCGGCCATTGCCTTACCTGCACGTCTACTCGTTACGATGTTGAAGTTCAGCCTCTTGACCTTTGCTTCTTCAAGTTACGATCCTGTAGTTACCACCTGCAACCCTACCTACGCGTCCACTACCTACGATTTTGAAGTTTGGCCTGCGGTCTCACTTGCTCGTCTCTAAGCTTATGAAGTTGAAATTGTAGCCTTATCTACGCATGTGCGAGCTATTATCTTAAAGTTGGGCCTACAAGCTACAACCTAGAATTTCAGCCTGTGGCCTAACCGGCATGACTACTAGCTATGACCTCAAAGTTGGCCTGCACTCTCACCTATAAGCTGCAATTCCAACCTCCACCCTCATCTGCACGCCTACTAGGTACGATCCTGAATTTTAGCCTGCCTTATTTGCATTACTTACATGTACCATCTACAATCACCAAGGGCACAAAGGGTGCAAGAGCTCAATGACGGAGCTCTGCCAAAAATATCAAAAGAAGCCCTGAATTTCCTTGCCTCTATATACCGGCTTTAGGGTGCACGTCTAGCAAGTAAATTTATCCTTTTCATATCTTTAGGTAAGTCTACTAGTAGAAGGAGTACAAAGGTATATTTGACAAAAATCGCAAATTGATACACAAGCAAGCCGTTTGGTACACATGTACTTGAGGTCCTAACAATCATTTTGAATCATTGTACCCTTACCCTTTCGTATGGAAATTTTTCATTTTCTTTTCGTGTGCGTTATCAAGTGAAAGGGCTTCATGAGCTGATTGTATCAATGTACATCAATGTATCATTACATTTCAACCACTTATTTAAAAAATTAAAATAAAAAACATTTCAAGACTCACCAAGTTTCTGGTCCTCCTATTAGAAAATGAGTGTATTTTTTTTTGTAAGACATGGACATGTAATTTCTCGTAATCCAACGCCCTATAAAATAAAAAAAAATAAAAAGCGTATTACGATAATATTTCAAAATAATTTTCTTGCATGACGATTACATACACAATCCAGAACAGTTCCTTGAACAAAATATCACGAAAGGATTTTTGAAAATTTTAAAATATACAAAATTTTGTTCTTTTTTTTTGTTTTAATGGTGTTAGACATGGAGATATTAAGAGTAATTTGACGAATGGAAGAGCCAAACTTTTTTTACCCACGGACAAAAAATACATATATTCTTACCTTGATCGTGATTACGCCTAAAAATAGAATGACTATTCTATATAAAATATTTAGAAACTCACCTGTATACTTCAAAATGTATACTTTTAATTACGTTCATGCTTTTAATGTATTTCTGGCACTGGTTTCGAGAAAACTTTAAAAAATCCCAAAAATATATTGTATGGGGGACCGGTGGAAAGACCGGGTACCCGCGGGTAGTGCTATATTGTCAGATAGCACTACCCGCGGGTACCCGGTCTTTCCACCGGTCATGCAACTGGACAAGATAAAATTAAACAGTGACCTAATTGTAACCTAATCGATGGTAAAAGGTTCTGAAGAAAATTTCGTGGTACTATACAATTAAGTTTATTTAATTTTACCAAAACAAAATGTCTAAATTTCACAAGTCAAAGGAAAGGTGTTAACGGAAAAATTATCTTAGTTACAAGTTTTTGGCCAAGACCTACATTTGACAAATATCTTGCCAAGACATTACTAAACCTTAAAGACCTTTAAAAAGTTGTGTCAGGGACCGCCTTAACATCAGGTAGTAATATTACATTGGAATTAGTATTGCCATGACAAAAAAAAAATAAACAATTAAGTGATAACTAGATGTGTTTGTTACCGCCTTAACCAAAGGTAACTAGATTACATGGAAACTTGTGGAATTACATAAAAAAAAAAACTTTAAGGGTAACAATACTTGAAAACATACAAGGGAATTAATTTCCAAAAAATAAATCTAGCTCAGGGGAGCCGTAGATCCTACAAACAATAAATATTTGTCGTACATACACTTTAAACCAAATCGTCTGGTACACCATTCAGTTCTATCAGGTAAAAAAAATATTACGGAACATTAAATTTTACAGTTTGGGTTATTCGGTGAAACAGGAAGAAGAATTTACCCTTGGATACTAATAGGACACATAACTAAGTGTCCTGAAAACATACCGTCCTAGGTATCTTAATTGTGTGTGGATAAAAGTAAAAAAATTCCAACATTTACTTGAATTTTTCCAATAAACACCACGGAAATGACACGCCGTCCGCTGCCCCCTTCAAGGTCAACGGTCCTCGTCCACGCAGACAAAGGAACTGCTACTGCGTACACCACGCGGCGGTCATTACTCTGCCAGCTGGTAAATCTCGAAAAACTGGTAAATCTCGAAAACAAGAAGATCTTGTAAACACGAAGATCTTGAAAACAAAACCCTGGAATTAGAAGAGAAAAAACAATATTAAAACCTTTACCACACGGAACATTACCCACCAACCTTCCCATGGCCATACCAACTCTATGGTTATAATGCCCAAACGCGGGGGGTATGCACGGCTCTTCGGGATTTAATACCATTCTGGTTACCCTGCTCTCTGCATTGCTTGAACCCCCCTACAAGTTCTTTTTTTACTTTCAAAAAATGTCCCTAACCCGTCTCTCCCACTCTGAAGGAGTGGGAGCGGGCGTTTCAGACGCTGCCGCCCGTTCTGGGCTAAACAAATTACAGTATACATGTACCGCATCCTATGTATTGTGGTCCAACATTTAGCTTCTGCTGCTGTACATCTGCTCTCTTATATATATAAATATTATTAAATAAATCCATCGACCAAACCTTAGCCGCATTCCCACTGTCTTCGCCTGCGGTGCCACGCGTGAGCGTATATCCTTAGCAGCCTGTAGTTGGCCTGCGAAGAGACCAGGTCGCAGTGGTGCAATGGGCGCGACTCTCCACGCAATATTCCTTGCAGCATATCCTTGCGCTCCACACGGAACAATGGGAACAAAATTCCGGTGACTAAAAATACAAAGAAAGCAATACATACCATGATCTGACGATAGTCAGAACTCCCTCCAACCCGACGAAAAAAAATTCCTTTTTTACATCATCCAAAAGAATAATCTTCCTGAAATACAAAAACAATATTATAGAACTATTCCACACAAATGAATAATTAACCAAAAAAACGAATTAATTAACCACGAAAACCCACCTATATTATTAAAAACACAACTCCTGTTGGCACAACCGCCATTAAAAAATAAAAAATAAAAAATAACTCAACACGAGCTGTCGGCATAAACTCCGGTTGGCAAATGAACGAGAAAAACTCCTCGGAATTGCAGCAGACACGCGATTATCTTCATGTCTAGAAAAGAGGGTAAACCGAAATTTACCAACAAGTTGTGATAACCGCAACTACGAAATTTGCAATGCTACAATAACATAACATTTTACTAGACTAGTAGACCGAAAAATATGAAAAAATGACAATTATAGATCATAACTGGCCAATTACAGGAAAACAAATAGCAATAAAAAAATCGAGCACAAATGAGAAAAATAAAAAAAAGAATTAAAATAAATAAAAGAATATTTTATAAAAATACAATATAGGTAACAAATTGTAGGTATTAAAAAGCTGATTGAAAAAATACTTTTATTATATTTACTGGCACTGGTTTCGAGAAATATTTAAAAAATCCCAAAAAGTCATGGTAATATGTGTTTACGTAAAGATTACAGGAAAAATAAAGCGGTTGAGAAGTTCGCGAAAAAAAATTACAAAATTGAATTTATCATCCACAATACGGAACCCTAGGTACGCAAGTCTGACTCGCACTTGGCCGTTTTTTTTAAATTGAACCTAAACAATGACCCAAAAGCAAAATATCACTTACTTACTCATCACAAAATCTCTGGGACTATAGGCATGGGCGCCGACAGAACAAATTTCCAAAGAGTGCCGTTGCAGCCTTAAGTTTTTCATGTAGATTAATGCCAACTGCCATGCCACAGAATAAACAATTTTAACTACTGCTATCTAATGTATGACACAACTCAACACTCGGAGGGTCCATCGGTTCCATAAGTTTCTAGGTGTAGGAAAACGCGCAAAACAAAACCAGCAAGTTTTTTTAAATATTAATGACCTTAACACTCATTTTACATCGATACCATCACTAAGTCTTTTTGTAAAAGCGCAAGCCTAGCAATCAATTCAAAATATACCAGTCCCAGATACTGATTCATTTCAATTTGTACCGGCAAGTAGGGAGGAAGTCAAAAAAACAATTTTATCATTGAAGTCCAAAGCTGTTGGCTGTGACGATATAGGTCGAATCATGATAACATCACTTCTCGACATCCTGATCCCTGCCATCACCCATATCGTTAACTCCTCTCTCACCACAGGACAATTCCCCGACATGTGGCGCAAGGCACATGTCATTCCTCTCCCAAAAGTATCTGAGCCTACACTTCCAAACCACTATCGCCCTATTTCAATTCTTCCCTTCTTATCCAAAGTCATAGAGTCCCTAGTTCATAAACAACTAACCAACTATTTAAATACTAACAACCTCTTGAACCCCTTCCAGTCTGGTTTTAGGACTGGTCACAGTACAGCCACAGCACTACTAAAAATCACTGAAGACATAAGATTGGGCATGGAGAATGGTATGGTGACAGTTCTCGTTCTTGTGGACTTTAGTAATGCATTTAATGCCGTTGACCATGACCTGCTCCTTGCATCTATGGACCATCTTAATATATCCTCCCCTGCTAGAAAATGGTTTTCTTCGTACGAGTACCTTCGTGGCCGCCGTCAGGCGATTCGCAGTGGTCAGACGATGTCTGATTGGTGTGACTTGGATGTCGGTGTCCCACAAGGTAGCATTCTATCCCCTTTATTGTTTTCTATTTTTATAAACCTAGTCACCCCTTACTTTATCTCTTCTTACCACCTTTATGCCGATGACCTTCAGCTTTATAGGCAGACTAAAGTTGATGACCTGAACAATTGTATAAACGAGACAAATAGTGATCTACAGAGTCTCCAATCTTGGTCCGAACGCTTTGGAATAGCTGTAAACCCATCCAAGTGTCAAGCTATTATTGTCGGTAGCTCACGACAAATTGTTAAAATTGATCCTGATGTCATGGGCAAGGTAAGCTATAACGGTTGTAATATTGCGTTTACTGACTCCATTACTGACCTTGGCCTTGTCATTGACCAAAACCTTAATTGGAACCCTCATATCGCGAATGTTTCCCGCAAGTTTTATGCCTCATTGCATTCTCTTTTGTGTCTTAAAAACGTTCTTCCTATTTCAACTTAAATTTCTCTTGCAAATTCTCTTCTTGTTCCTATAATTGATTATGCTGACGTTTGTTACCTGGACCTTACCGAGGAACTCCTTAAGGCTGCGTATAAACCTGGACAAATTAGTGATTTTGCCCCCGCATCCCCGCACCTCAACTGTTTGCGCGACCGGCCGTCACCGGCCGCGAGCGCTATTTCTTAGCTCCCACGAGCGGTGTGGATCCGCGGTCATTAACCCGTGCACGTGCTAGTTTTCAATAATAAGTATAATGCATCTACGATGTATAAAATTCAACCCAGTTGACAAAACGGTTTGTTCGCAATGGCATTTTTTTGCGTAATTGTGTTTGCATCTAATTTTTATATTTCAAAATTTTATTTTTCGAAAGTCGTACTTGCAAAGATAATGATAACGATGATGATACAACGATACGTCGATACGACGATACGTCGATACAACGATACGTCGATACAACGATACGTCGATACGCCGATACGTCGATACGCCGATACGTCGATACGACGATACGTCGATACGGGGATACGTCGATACAACGATACGTCAATACACCGATACGTCGATACGTCGATACGAGGATACGTCGATACAACGATATGTCGATACGCCGATACGTCGATACGTCGATACGTCGATACGGGGATACGTCGATACAACGATACGTCAATACGGGGATACGTCGATACAACGATACGTCGATACGCCGATACGTCGATACGCCGATACGTCGATACGACGATACGTCGATACAACGATACGTCGATACAACGATACGCCGATACGTCGATACGACGATACGTCGATACAACGATACGTCGATACGCCGATACGTCGATACGCCGATACGTCGATACGACGATACGTCGATACGGGGATACGACGATACGACGATACGGCAATACGTCGATACGACGATACGTCGATACGAGGATACGTCGATACGCCAATACGCCGATACGTCGATACGACGATACGTCGATACGAGGATACGACGATACGAGGATACGACGATACAACGATACGTCGATACAACGATACGTCGATACGCCGATACGTCGATACGACGATACGTCGATACGGGGATACGTCGATACAACGATACGTCGATACGCCGATACGCCGATACGTCGATACGCCGATACGTTGATACGACGATACGTCGATACGGGGATACGTCGATACAAAGATACGTCAATACGTCGATACGTTGATACGGGGATACGTCGATACGCCGATACGTCGATACGTCGATACGACGATACGTCGATACGAGGATACGATGATACGAGGATACGACGATACAACGATACGTCGATACAACGATACGTCGATACGCCGATACGTCGATACAACGATATGTCGATACGCCGATACGTCAATACGCCGATACGTCGATACGCCGATACGTCGATACGACGATACGTCGATACGGGGATACGTCGATACAACGATACGTCAATACGCCGATACGTCGATACGTCGATACGGGGATACGTCAATACGTCGATACAGGGATACGTCGATACAACGATACGTCAATACGTCGATACGTCGATACGGGGATACGTCGATACGCCGATACGTCGATACGACGATACGTCGATACGAGGATACGACGATACGAGGATACGACGATACAACGATACGTCGATACAACGATACGTCGATACGCCGATACGTCGATACAACGATACGTCGATACGCCGATACGTCGATACGCCGATACGTCGATACGACGATACGTCGATACGGGGATACGTCGATACAACGATACGTCAATACGCCGATACGTCGATACGTCGATACGTCGATACGGGGATACGTCGATACGCCGATACGTCGATACGTCGATATGTCGATACGGGGATACGTCGATACAACGATACGTCGATACGTCGATACGGGGATACGTCGATACAACGATACGTCGATACGCCGATACGTCGATACGCCGATACGAGAATACGTCGATACGCCGATGGTGATGGTGAGATAAGGTTTTGTTAGTCTCCCAGAGGGGTAGGCAGCTAGGCAGAGACTACAGATTTCCATCTGCTACGATCCAGACACAACTCTTTCGCCTCTTCCACATCCATCAACCATATTTATTGTGATATTAAATTGTAAGCTAAAAAAAATACCTCAGACGAAAAACATAGCGATATTCATTAGTCCATTGAGACAACCTTTAGTTCAACATCTTTAATAAAACATGACCTATCTACTTATTTTGTTAAGTAATGGCGTACCTTTGCATTACTTTCATCCACTGCTTTATTTTCACTCGTAAAACATTTTTATTCCATTTTTTACATTGGTTGCATTTATTTCCCATGTTTCAAATTACGAGATTTATTTAAATTACGAAACCGGGACGTCGAGAGCGCAAAAACGTAGCCCTCCCGTCTCAACGGAGCGATCACAACTGACCGACGGGTGAGTGACGAAACAAAGCATGGAACAAAAAGCGCGTGCGACCGAGATATCTTGTCGCCGCCTTGTCTCAGAATAAATCGACGTAAGCGCCAATTCTTAGATGTTAAATTAAATGAAAACGAAACAGAATTATTCAAAATCCCCGTGCAATTATACGGGGTCATTTGTTTTCTTATTTTTAATACAAATTTCAAGGCAAACTGTTTTAAGAAAGGTCCTTTAACACTCGAAAAACATGAAATATAGAGGTAACTTCGTAATTTTTTTCTATCGAGCGAACTTAAAGCTTTTGCGTTTTTGCTTCTGCACGAATATCAGCCCTATAGTCTATTATCTATATTATTTTTATTAAACCGATTGACCAAGTTACACAATGTTTTATGCTCATTTGAAATTGTGCATCTGACATTATACCGACCCTTAACAAGCTCGATCGTTTGCTCAACACATGTATTCGCTTTATATTCGGTCTTCGCAAATACGATCACGTGTCTGAGTTCCGCTCCAGGTTACACTGGCTTCCAATTCGTGAGCGAAGGAATGTCAGAATTCTTTGTCTTCTCTTCTCAAATCTTTGTTTACTTTTTTAGATAACACTCATCGTAAGCACCTCAGGTCCGCTAACAACCTTCTTTTGTCTTGTCCTCTTCATCGTTCTGGTTTTATGTCCGACTCTTTTGCCGTCACGGCTGTCCGTTTGTGGAACGATCTTCCTGTTGAAATAAGAAACGCCCCGTCTCGAAATTCGTTTAAACAGTCATTGCGCAGACATTATCTTAGCAAAATTCATTAGATCTGGTATCAACATAGCAATCTGAAAATTTCACTACTTGTAATTTACTCTCGTCTTTAATGAATTACATTAATATTGTTAAGTAAGTATATTTTTATATTATATATATATATATATGCATATTCGTAACGTTATAAGTAGTTATGTAGTATATTATCTTCTTATATTTATATTGTTCTGTAGCTTACTTTTTACATTATTAGTATTTAATTACAAAATTATATATCAGTACATAAATGTATATATATATGTTTTTTTTCAATATTTTATTTGTTATTTAAAATATAAAATTGTAAAGCCTTTTTGCACACCTGCCTCTGTAACTTTCTTGTACTTTCTGTCGGGTTGACTGGGAGAAAATGCTTCTAGCATTAAGTCCACCTGTGTGTCCACCTGTCCACTGTGTTTTGTGCAATAAAGAATTAAGAAAGAAAGAAAGAAAGTTTACTTACAAACAAATAATAGGTAGTTGATCCCAGGATTCCCAATCACTTATCGAATCCCAGTATCAATCGGTGTCGGTACAACAATTTATAATAAAGGAACCCGAAAAGTAGGTAGGTACCTTGTATTTCTTAGACATTTTTATTTTTTTATTTAGCACATTATTACATTAATTTAATTAAACATAGTTCACATCACTTAAACCAACACGGTTTGTGTGTGATGGATGATAAAGGTAGGTGTATGTAGCTCACAGCCGACTGACCGACCTGCCCGTAACCAATGTTTATCTGATTTAATTTAGTTCTTAATTCATGGTAACATAACATAAAGCTCGCATATGAAATTTTGTAGAAATTCTCAAGTAATAACAAATTACAGCTAACTCATATTTCTAACGAAAAGACATTTAATAAGCGTCACGTCTGTTCTAGACGGCGCATTCGTCATAAATTGCATCTAGAAGCATTGCTCGTTCCACACGATTACTTCTGTTCCACAATGTTTCACTACGGAACAGTCACTGCTCCGCCTGCATGCTACTGACCGCTTACTTATTAAAAACCGTAACTTACACCCAGTATTGAGGAAACTATTTAAAAGCTTGCCAAGTATATGTGTTCTATTGAATGCGCCGGTTCCGCCAATAAACGTCCGTCGTAAAATGCATTACACGCATTTTAAGGAAAAAAACAAATAAGTTGAGATATAAAAAATACCTTACAGATTCACAGAAAATAATTAGGTAACTTAAATATACTATCCTGTTGTTTGTAATATTTTCTTTTTGTTTCTGTTTTTCTGTAAACATGTGCAATAGATGTATATTCAGATTTTTGTAATTAACACGTCTGCTTATATAAGGTAGGATCGTACCGCGAGTCTATTGTATTCAATTGTCATCTCAATTCAATAATTCTACGGGTTTAGATATTAGGTGCTACTTATGTTGCATGCTAAATAATGTTACTCTGCGAGGTGTCCACGGAAGACCAGCATCGTGGTACAGAATAGTGCCATGACACATGCTGAGTGGAGGCCTTTTTGGTGTCACTTCTGTTTTGTTTGTTATTGATTATATTGTATTTTAATTGTGTGACACCAACAAAGTTTTTTCTATTTCTATTTCTATTTCTAAATATGTGGATGTCTAAACAATTCTAATTATTTTATTATTCGTATTTTTGAATTTTAGTGCTGACAGATGAATAAAAAAGAACGAGAGGTGTCGTGGGACACCTGGTTGAAACTAAGTTCCTTTAGATACTGACGCGCACGCTGTACGCCTATACTTCAGTAATATACCTATACATGAACATATGCTTGTGAACACACTAGCACACATTCAAGAGCAAAAGTGTCGTGGCGGTCGATGGCGTACATTTCTTTCACTCAATCGCTAAGTGTCTGGAGTGTAACGTGCGATAAGGAACTTCCTTCCAAAACTTTAATAATAGCGTTTCATTTTCCAGCAGAATCCTAAACTGTAACTTACATCAGTATTGCCATTGATTAGGGAAACAATAAAGGAAAGAAAACTTAAGAAAGTTTCCTTTGCAGGGTGTTCTAAACTGAGATGTTTATAACTGCAGGAAGCATACTTGAAGAATAAAGTTTAGTTCGTAAAACTTTTTGAAACGCGATACTTGCAGCTTTCGCTGACTTTATAAAATAATAAAAACACTATCGTTTTTTTTGTTAAAGTAAATTGATTCCAATTCTTAAAAGAATACGGTTTGGTGTCATGTTGTTCTTATTATTTATAGTTGAAGACGTATATCATATTTTGATGGAGTGTGTGCGAAACGAGGCTCAAAGGAGACAAATATATCATCATTCAGTATTTGAACTGGGTGGATGTAACAGTGCTTTGGCTTCTCCATATTCGGAAGAGGCCAAGGCGTTAGTTAAGTTAGTTAAGAGAGGAATTAAATTAAGAAGCACTGTATAATCTAGCATAAAGGGTGATTAATGTTTAAAGTGGACAATTAGGGTGACATGCGGGCCTATTGTGTATCTCTAGTTGCCTTCTGGACAGGGTGTCTATCATCAAAAACATAGATATACTATCGAATTCCGATGTCCTAAGGATATTTTCGCACTTGAAGTGACGACACAGATTGTTAATAGTTCAATACCCACTAAAGGCAATTTTGAAATTTCAGTTTTTAGCTATGTTTTTGATGATAGGCACCTCGTGCAGTTGGCAACTAAAGATACAGAATAGGGGGGCTGGTCACTATGTGACCAAACCCTTTAAATAAATATAAAAAAAAACTTTAATAGTAACTGCTTCAATATACTAATTTTATGAAGCTGAAAGTTGTTCGGTTTATTACCTTAAAAGCCTACAATGCTTTTTTAAGCGGAGCCTCTTTTGCTAACACATACTTTCTATTTCAAGATATCACTCAGTTTCCAAGGATTTTGGATATTAGTACACAAAAACTTCCTAAACGCGTCTGTAACCACGGGTTTTACCCAATTGATGAAATATATTAACAACTATACTCCGTACGTTATAGCTTGACCAGAATGACAACATCGTCATTTCATCGATTTACAGTGCTACAAGAATCTGATGGCACATGAATGACAGTGACAGTGACGATTTTGGACACAACCAATCAACGCGCTATAAGATCCTTGCAGCACCGTACACGCACTTCCAGTAAAAAAGATAAATTGTATTAAAACGCGTAAAAAAAAAACTATGAACGAATGAGGCCTGTCATTCTAATCAAACTATAATGTACAGAGTATAGACTTGACAACCAAATCGAATACGTTCGATTCAGTTGAACACAGTAATGCAATGTCTTGAGCTCAGCTGCCAACCTGAATGCTGAGCCATTCGTCCAGCGAGATTCACTACGCTCTTCTAGACCATTAGCGCTCGAACAATTTAGGTCGGTTTTAACCGATTTAGTTAGTTTAGCTTGATAGGCATTTGCCGAAATATGTATGCCGTATCGTAGCTCATTTTTGCGTCCTCCTTTTTCTACAGCAAAGAAAACAATTCAAAAACATTATATATGTATTATAATATAATATTTATACATATGTGAGTTTGTTGCAATAGCCCTATTTTGAAAATGATTTGCTGATCATTTATAGCAGCCTCGTTGGCTAATTAGAAATAGTTTTAGATATTTCGAAGCAATTTCGTACTCTTAAGATATTGGGAGAAATTTCGTAGAAATTTCATAGGCTAATTTAAGAAACTCGTAATCAAAGATATTATTACAAATCTCGTAGGCTTATAAAGTGTAGTCGTAGGTGTTTCTTTGCGGTATCGTGGTCTTATAAAAGATTACAGACATTTCATAACAAAAAAACGAGGGGATCGTAGCACTTGCTACGCCGTAGCAAAACGAGGACGCAAGCGTTTATGAATGTTTTTGTACGTATATATCTAAAATTTTAAGGCAATGCAAAAAAAAAAATTGGGTTTTTTCGAATCCATTTACTCCACTTTAACGTCATATCTACGTATTTCATTTTTGGGTAAATGTTTATTGAGTATCTGATTAAGATTTTCACGATCCAACGCGATTGGATGAAATTTTCTCGATAAAATTTAATTCCCAAAAGACCTCTAAATTGTTTTATTTTTTCCTATAATTCTGAAATCCTAACTAATTTCATTGTGAAATTGCATTCAAAATGTGGATATTATCTATTTGTAAAGTCTCCTTGAAAATCTTTTTGACAAAATAGCTTAGTAAATTTCATATTAATAAAAAACCGACATTTTGCTACTTTTCCATAAATCCGTCCCACTCGCACTGAGGGTTTTTTCGCATATGGAGTAACAGGGACGCTAAAACGTTGACGTATCGACTTTAGAAGGTCAGCTGTTAACTATTTCATGATATTTATATTCAACAGATTAGTTTAGCCAGCGTGTGTGCAAAAGACCCAGAATCAATAGCCACATTTGGCTCGGAAGGCTCTATCAGCGATTAGTTTTGGTCTAGTGGGCGTTTGATCCTCTCCTGATGCTCATCTCATACTCTTACCCGACCAAAATATCTTTAGACCAGACGTTCTCTAGATGGAAACTTCGCGAGCAAGAAAACTAGATAGTCTAAAATTAATAATTATTTAATCATGTGGATGAGAGAAGCTCCCAATTATGATAAATTGATGATGTTATCCAGACGAGAAGATTTATCGTGTTTGCGATAAACGTGTTTACATATCTGTTTAGATATGTAACATAAAAAACTGCTTGAAGGCAAAGATTTCAAAAGCTTGGATGAGTCCTGGCACCTATAATCTATTGCATTGTTTTTGAATGCGTGCGTTAACATAATGCCGACGCGCGCACACTTATGAGTACGCAATCTGTCTACCTACGGTCAGCAAACTGATCAGAGCACTAAAGTTGTTAAAATAATTAACTTTAAGTGCACTTAAGGCGTCCAACTATCACTGTGTTCAGATGAGCACTGATTCCAAACGTGTGAGCGTCACCCATTTAAAGGTGGAAACATTTTGGTGCTGTCATAGTACCCATAAGGTAAGGGCTTATCTTTACTTTTGAAATCTTTGCTTGAAGGTGGTTCTTCACGGTGTCGTGTCAAAATGCACAACAATAAACATTTTTCTTATTTTTGAATAAAACGTATGAACTTAACGAATTTCCCGACCAAAGATTAAAAACAATTAGGCTTTTCTAGCAATGTTGTGTTATTTTATGCACAAAATTGTAAATGAATGTACAGAACCACTTTAAAGCGTGTTTATTGTGGTTATAACGACATCGCGCCGACCTCATCTGCACTCTGCCTAACTTGTAAGCAGCAATGACGCCATAATAAAAAGTCAAGACAGGGTAGCCCCAAGTAGAACCTAGTGCTGCTCCTCCACCAACAGGAAATATATCTGCATGAAGGCGATATGTGAAAGTTTTAGCGTCCCTGTTACTCCATATGCGAAAAAACCCTCAGGGACAGATTAGTGGAAAAGTAGCAAAATTTCGGTTTTTTATTAATATAAAATGTAGTAAAGTTGCTATCAAAATTTCATTTAACCAGTCCCCCTATTCTGTATCTTAAGTTGCCAACTGGACAGGGTGCCTATCGTCAAAAACATAGATAAAAACTAAACTTTCAAAATTGCTTTTAGTGGGTATTGATTTATTTACGAACTGTGTCGTCACTTCAAGTGCTAACATGCCCTTAGACAATCGGAATTCGATAGTATATCTATGTTTTTGATGATAGACACCCAGTCCAGAAGGCAACTAGAGATAAATAATAGGCCCGCAGGTCCTAGATACCGTTAAAATCAATGTAATAAAATATAATAGCAGTCCGTATGTCATTCTTAATTGTCAAACCAGGAGAATTGGTGTCGAAAAATACCTCATTTCAATAAATATTTCTATCGAGCCGAATTTCTCCAATCGCGTTTCTGTTTTAACAGATCCCTAGAAAAAGATTCCAAAAATAATATACTATTTTATCAAAATAATTTATTATTTACTGAAGCAGATATGCAAGTTCTTAAAGTGTTGATTTTTTTCCCTAGCGCCTGAATGACACGATAGCTATTGTTGGACCTGCCAGAGAAGCTGGCTCCCTCGTTCTCCAAGGAGGCACTAGGAGCTGCACGCGCGCTCACCTCGTTGTTATATAATCATCTTGCGGCTTTCGACAACGCCAACGCGGATGGGTTACCGGGACGATACACTCTAGCGTCAGTTTAAGAGGTCAAACGAATGCACTTTTTATAATTAATATGCAAAACGTTCTAAGTTGCGCCGCAGCCAACCAGTTGAAGTTACTAATGGTCGGCTGTCCCTACAAAGTGGATGGGTTCAATTACATCGAGAGGTAGGGTTGGTTATATAAATCTTCATCTTATAAACCTGCATAGAAACATCGAAATATCTTTCAAAATCCCTTTTATCCCAAAAGTTGTAATATACACCTCTCCCGTTATAAATTCAGAAGCTCATCCAGGAATAGTAACAAAATGCAGTCAGATATTTTAGAATTTTGATGCAAAAACGGAAACTCTCGAGGGAATCATAGACACTTGCACGTCAAGTCACCCAATAGCAATTTTATAATGCTGTAATAACGGTTGAAATTGTAATCAAAAAGCAGCAGGTAACTGTGAACATATTCTCTTGAATAGAGCTCCTCCTAAGCCGTTGCTGAGAGGAACACCGATCGTAAATTGGTAAAAAAGTAAATTTAGTATATTTATTTAAAAAAGTGTTAAAACTACATTCTTCAAGACACAGTGTCGCATCTAACCAGTACCTGACTTTCCGTCACTACCGAGTCTTGACGAGAGACATAGATGGCCGCGAGAGGACATCAAAGGGGACCAATAAAATATGTAGATTTGACTGCGGTCGTATTTTTCTCGGTGTAATCTGCATTATTCAGGCTCTGTCACGAACTTCGACAGTTTAACAGCGTTTATCTCTCGCCTTGCAAATTGAGCTACGACTTTTAAGACAAACGGGAGTCACTTTCATTAACATAATGGACTGAGGTCGATTCTTTACCGCTCGCCATGGGTCCGGAATGGTTCTCGTTTGAACGAGGACAGATTTCTGTGGATTTACCCGGTTCGTTGTTTTCTCTTTTTCACGGATCCGCGTTACGTTGGCATTCGTCTTTTGAATTTTTGCCTCTTTATTTGGACGAGTTTTGTTACTTTTCAGTTTTGGTGGCATTATTGGTATAAAAAACCATTTTTAATTAGGTTTTGTTTTCTACATTACAAGTAAATCCTTACATAGACATAGTCATTTAAGATATTCTCAGCTAATTATACAAGTAATAACTTTTTCGGCGAAGTGAGGATACTTAAAACAAAAAATTCCAAGAACTTGATTTGTTTAGGCATAGTTTAAATTCATTTAAATATAAGTTAAGTCAAGCATTTTCTGACGAATAACTCTTTAAATAAAATATATTTTCAGTTACCTAGTTAAGATAACATAACTAAGATTTGCAAATTATCATGTGAAGTGTTGAGTTCTTATTACCTATTTATATAAATAACTGGATCTACTAATCCAATAGTAAATCATAAATGTAACTAGATAATATTTGTAGAAGACTGTCTGCATCCGAAAAAAAAAAAAAACGTGCCGAATTTTGTTCATGTTACTGTTACCTATGGGACGTATATACTGCTACTAACTTCAAACAGTAGATTTGATAAATCTGGGCATGCGTAACGGATTAGTAACGCTGGAATGAAGTTAAATGAAAAAGTAGTAGATAAGCTCATTGTCAAATAAAAGTGTATTAGCGTCCAAAGACAGAAAGTGTAATAATGAACAAGAAATCAAACAAGCCTACCGACAAAGCCTGTACATATGAAGTTGCAGCTTCAAGTTTCAGGAACTCACTCCAAGAAGGTAGGAGAGCTGCAAGGTCTAGTCACGCACGAGAACATTTCAACTCGGCCTCAGGGAGTTTGTGCCCGCATCCGTAGTTCCGCTGCAAACGGCTAAATCTGGATCGATGTGTTTCGAGTTCCGGGTATTCATTCAACTATGCACTGGATAATAGTTTGAAAATTTCAAGGAGAAATAAAACTTTATAAATGAAAGCGGACTAAAAAAAAACACTCGTGCGTATAAATTAAACACACGAAATTAAAAGGAATGTTTAAGTATTAAAGGATCTTTCGGATATGTCCAGTTTCTCATTTAAGAAAATCTCGTTAAGCGATACTTAAGGCGATACGTAAAAGTTTAAGCGTCCGTGTTACTCCATATGCGAAAAAACCCTCAGTGCGAGTGGGACGGATTCGTGGAAAAGTAGCAAAAAGTCGGTTTTTTATTAATATAAAATGTACTAAGCTATTTTATCAAAAACATTTTCATGGAGACTTTACAAATACATAATATCTCCATTTTGAATGCAATTTTACAATGAAATTAGTTAGGATTTCAGAAAAACAGGAAAAAATAAATCAATTTAGAAGTCTTTTCGGAAATAAATTCTATCGAGAAAATTTCATCCAATCGCGTTTTCTTTCAGTGAGAATCTTAATCAAATATTCAATAAACATTTACCAAAAAATGTAATACGTAGATGACGTTATAGTGGAGTAAATGTATTCGAAAAAACCCAATTTTTATTTAATCTGCCAATCGAAGTGCTCCGTTGCTACTGAAGTGTCCCTTAACCTGAAATTCTTAAATGTAAAATCGAGATCATTCATGTGAACACAATGTGTAAAATATGACAAAAGCTTTAAAATTGATGTTTTTTTGTTAAAAGGATACTTTTTTGTTCAAAATTACGAAATAAGCCAAATTTTCTTGCCGAAAGTTGGACAAATAAAACTTTAGTCTCATTCTTAACTGCCTGTTGAACGCTAACTACGACTTGGTAATAAATAAGAACCTGCGGGTCTACCGTGTAATTCTGATTTTCATCAACATCAACTTGAGATTGAAATTTGACGTGCGTGCAAAAGAGATGGCATGTTAGGCGGGCGTCGTCGCACACACGTCAAATTTCAATCTCAAGTTGATGTTGATGAAAATCAGAATTACGCGGTAGACCCGCTGTTTACTAGTAAGCATGCAATAATGAATGCCAGAATACCAAAGCCGATACAAAGTCAGTCCGAAAATGTGAGCCGCGCGCGCACACTCAATTGACTTTTAACTTGTCCGCTCTTGACGAAGGTTAATCCCGGATTAGCCATTATTTGGTTACACAAAGCGCCGATCGGATTACTGCCAGTAAATATACCTACTGGATTTACTTATTTCTGAATTGTCTGTGGGTATACAAAGGGGCCTTATGGTGGGCTCACCCCGCTCAGCTGCCATATAAATGCTTTAGGTGTTTGTCACGTCCTGATGGCTTTGATCTCAATGAAACTTTGCACACATCTTTACATATTCCGCCCACGCCGCCGCACTTCGATCCATCTTTCATCAATATGGCGAGATATTCAAAAAGCGCCGAATTTGTGAGATGGTATCAGGTAAAAACCGTTTTCCATGAATCAGTAACTGTTTATTTATAGAAAACTGTATAGACTTAGTCTTCTTTATATGAAGAACGTCTATATTTCTCTCTTTTATTTCCAGTACAGATAAAGATGGTATAAAATATATTCACTTTTGAAAAGCTTTTTATATATATATTTTTATTTATACGAATCAATAATTAAATAAAATACTTTATAATTATAAAATTACACGGTTTAAGATATATTTCGGGTCCGACCTGGACCCGGCATCAGTTAAATATACTAATAGAAATACCTATTTCTATTTCTATATTTAACTGATGCCGGGTCCAGGTCGGACCCGAAATATATCTTAAACCGTGTAATTTTATAATTATAAAGTATTTTATTTAATTATTGATTCGTATAAATAAAAATATATATATAAAAAGCAGTACAGATAAAGATTATACAACTTGCTGAACTTTTAGTAAAAACGAGGCAATATTCACGATATCCTAACAGCTATTATTATGATGTTTCATCAAATTTTGCTTTTTTGGGCTGCATTGAGACGTAGTTAGATGCAGCTAGATAATACTTATGAAAAAAAAAACAAGAAAATAAGCTGTTGACTTCATTCAGTTTTTACCTTTTGTATGAATCTTAAGAAAATACCAGGCGTAAAGGGGCCTCTTAAACATGTTTTCTTGTGGTAGGTAAATTAAACTATGACGTTTACTATTAAAAGATGTTGTGTTTAAATAACGCATTAAAAAAAAGTTTTTTGTAGGCACAGATTTCAAAAGTTTAGATGAGCCCTGGCACCTAAAATCTATTGTATTGTTTTTGAATGCGTACGTTAACATAATGCCAATGCGCGGACACTTATGAGTGCGTAATCTGTCTACCTACGGTCGGCAAACTGATCAGACTACTAAAGTTGTTAAAATGATTAACTTTAAGTGCACTTAAGGCGTCCAACTATCACTGTGTTCAGATGAGCACTGATTCCAAACGTGTGAGCGTCACCCATTTAAAGGTGGAAACATTTTGGTGCTGTCATAGTACGGTAAGGGCTTATCTATACTTTTGTTGTAGGTATTTCAATTTTGTATGGCAAAGTAATTTGTTAATGTAGATAGAAAAGTGATAGATAACAATTTCCTATGCTTATTCTGCCTTACGTCACAGATACACCTAGTATATCGTCACTATAAATATAAGGTATAGTAACTATAGTATTCTCAAGACGATATCAGAGTTATCAAAATTTTTTAAATTCTAATTTATGGAAACCAATGGAAACTTTGCGAAAGCAGCATACACAATACATAGGTAATAAGGTTTTGTTAAATAACTATTGAGTGAATTTTGAATTTTTGTGTTCTGTTTCGATTAATTAGAAAAAGGTGGGTATTTCACAATCCGGCTGCGAAACCATTCTTAAAGGAACAGTCAGTTAATTTGTACACCTACTCATCGACGATTATTTTTCATGAGTTCATTGGTAAACATATTGTGGTAGTTATAAATTCATGTCAGCTGACGTGAGCTACCTCTTCAGTGCTTAATTTAACTACGTATTTCTATTTTTGCTGTATCTTTTTTGATCCAATACGTCACTGGAAAATTTCAAATTTTACTTACAAGCCCTCACACATAAAAGTACGAAGATTGAACAAAATCTGAGGCGTTAAGTGGTTTAATAGTCCCTCGAACGAGGTTGAGGGCGAATACCTCTTGAAACCGTCAGATTGTGGATTATTTGCAAATCCTTGCCAGATAAAGGTGAATTCATGAATTTAGAAAGAAGGAAGGAAAATAAAATTTACGGGCAGGTGCGCTGAGATGGAGATATTTTGATTATTAGAGAAAACATAATTTGCTTTATCTGTTGTCTTCTCATTTTTGCTAAAACAATAGTTGCGTAATAGAGGAAGGCAAGATCGTGGCTGGAATCCATATTAGATTAGATAAGTTAAAGAATTTAATCGTTGATTTTGAAGAAAATAATAACTGGATTTAAATATTTCATTGTACTGTTTGGACACCTGTTTTATGAGCGTTTACTAACAAATCGATGTAACACGGAGAACACAAAAAAATAGGAGAAACCTTTTTTATGGATCGTGGTCCAAAACTCTCCATAATGTATATAATATTCGACTTTGAAATTTCTACGTATTGAAATTCAAATGATTTCGCAATAATATTCAGGCATCATAAAATTGAGATATTTGTAATATTTACAATTTAATTCAGAAAAAAAGAAAAAAAACATTTTTCTTCTATTACTTTATTCATGTTCAATGTCGAATATTTCGAAGCAGCACTAAGTAAAGTTTTTGTCTTCTTTTCAGAAATACGTAGGTGTAAAAATTTCGTAAATGTAAAGTCACCAAAAGAGATAAGTAACAACTCCCAAACCAACGCGCAACGCTTTGATCCTTAGACCCAGTGACGAGTAAAAGATGAGATGAGGAATATTGATCAATACTACATGTGTGTACGTATTGACCAAGTATATCTTTTGGTGACTGTATGCTCAAATTATGGAATTAAATGAGACTTGAGGATAATTCATGATTTATATACAAATACGTGTTATGATCAGGAAAGCCGACCAGTTTCAGCAGATTTAGACTGCCTTCACTCGCCCAGATGAAGTTAGTCTAAATCTGCTGAAAGTGGTCGGCTTTCCCGATCATAACACGTATTGAGGTGAGCCGTTTGTATATAAAACATATATGCTCAAAATCAACATTCTGCTATTATAAAATATTTGATTTACGTAAATATCGTATTTCTTTCGAAACCATGAATTGTTTGAGCGAAATTCTCCTTGTAAACGAGTAATAGTTTAAATAATGTAGTACTTTTGCATCACTGCAAATTATTTTCCTAATCAGGAACAGTAGCTTCTTCCAAAGTTATATTTCAGCGCCATTCGTCTTCTAATTTATGGTTTGAAAAGTGAATTCTAAGATTAAAGGAATTCAGATAACTTTTTTCCATTTATGATAGGAGGGTAAAATAGAGGATAAAACAAACTTTTATACTCTATTTTACCTTCCTATCATAGGAAATGATTTTTCAATAACGCTGAAACACGTCATTATTAATTTTAAACCAAATTTTCATGTTTTTAACTACAAAAAAAAAAACGAATTCCCCATACAAACTTTCAACCCTTATTTTTAAACATTGAAATACCCCATTCTTAATATCCAATCAAAATGTTGGAATTTTGTATAATTGTTAAACTGGTGATTTTACGCCGATCGAGAGTTATCTTTTTGGATAGATCTGGTATGACTAAAAAGTAATAAGTAATTAGTGATAAGTGATACCTGATAAGTGATAAGTAATAAGTAAACCAAGCGTCAGTGTAGTGGGTGTGGGTGTAAGAGCCTGCGAAAGTGGAAAAAAAAAATGTAATAGTATGCCGGCTGAAACTTGTTTTTATACACAGTTGACATCATAGTGAGTTGAAAAAAATCGTCAGCTGCATGCTAGAGGATGGATTAGGCGTCAGCTGCTCGCATGAAATTGTACTAGAAAAGTCATAGTAAGCCGGCTGATTTTGATATCAATAGTTGATCTCGTACTACTAATTTATTAAACCGACCGCCAGCTGTTCAATTCGCTTAGATTCAATTATGTTAAGGTGTGTTAATTGGAAAACCATTTCAAGATTTTGTTTTAATAACCCGTATTTTAGAACTTGAGGTCTAAAAAACCTCATGACGATGAATATTTTTACGAAAAAGCTGCAACTTCCATTTGCCTTCGTGTGACGTCACTTGAGAAATGGCTGTTTAGAAATGTGATTTAACACCTGGATGACAGATTAGTAGACAGACAGAGACATACCACATTTTTTTCATCAGTATAATCAGTATAATGTCTAAAATTCGCAAGTGACGTCGTATGGGAAAATTCTTTAAAAAAATCATAAGAAAATAATGGTTGACCAAAATTATGAAAACTATGTCCTAAACTGGCGTATATTCTCTGAACAAAAAAATAAAAAAGAAACCTTTTATAAATTAAGCTATTAGAACTAAGTATTGTTCATTCCGGGTATTCTTCTATCATCAAAATTTCCAAAATGGCGGAAATTCTGTCCCTAAGAGCAACTGGTTTCCTCACACTTTATTATGTTTTATTCTGAGAGATTGTGTTTCTATCGGTATTTTCATAAAATAAACGAAAGTACCAAAACACATCCCAACCCGTTAATGCCTTACGCACTCATCTGATCAACCCATAATAGTAAACTTTTCGTAATATAAACGAAAGTTCTAAAACACATCCCAACCCGTTAATGCCTTACGCACTCATCTGATCAACCCATAATAGTAAACTTTTCGTAATATAAACGAAAGTTCTAAAACACATCCCAACCCGTTAATGCCTTACACACTTATCTGATCAACCCATAATAGTAAACCTTTCGTAATATAAACGAAAGTACTAAAACACATCCCAACCCGTTAATGCCTTACACACTCATCTGATCAACCCATAATAGTAAACCTTTCGTAATATAAACGAAAGTACTAAAACACATCCCAACCCGTTAATGCCTTACACACTCATCTGATCAACCCATAATAGTAAACCTTTCGTAATATAAACGAAAGTACTAAAACACATCCCAACCCGTTAATGCCTTACACACTCATCTGATCAACCCATAATAGTAAACTTTTCGTAATATAAACGAAAGTTCTAAAACACATCCCAACCCGTTAATGCCTTACACACTTATCTGATCAACCCATAATAGTAAACCTTTCGTAATATAAACGAAAGTACTAAAACACATCCCAACCCGTTAATGCCTTACACACTCATCTGATCAACCCATAATAGTAAACCTTTCGTAATATAAACGAAAGTACTAAAACACATCCCAACCCGTTAATGCCTTACGCACTCATCTGATCAACCCATAATAGTAAACCTTTCGTAATATAAACGAAAGTAGCAAAACACATCCCAACCCGTTAATGACTTACGCACTCATCTGATCAACCCATAATAGTAAACCTTCTGTAATATAAACGAAAGTACTAAAACACATCCCAACCCGTTAATGCCTTACGCACTCATCTGATCAACCCATAATAGTAAACCTTCTGTAATATAAACGAAAGTACTAAAACACATCCCAACCCGTTAATGCCTTACGCACTCATCTGATCAACCCATAATAGTAAACCTTTCGTAATATAAACGAAAGTACTAAAACACATCCCAACCCGTTAATGCCTTACGCACTCATCTGATCAACCCATAATAGTAAACCTTTCGTAATATAAACGAAAGTAGCAAAACACATCCCAACCCGTTAATGCCTTACGCACTCATCTGATCAACCCATAATAGTAAACCTTTCGTAATATAAACGAAAGTACCAAAACACATCCCAACCCGTTAATGACTTACGCACTTATCTGATCAACCCAGAATAGTAAACCTTTCGTAATATAAACGAAAGTACCATAACGCATCCCAACCCGTTAATGACTCACGCAATCATTTGATCAACCCATAATAGTGAACCTTTAGTAATATAAACGAAAGTACCAAAATACATCCCAACCCGTTCATGACTCACGCAATCATTTGATCAACCCATAATACTGAACCTTTCGTAATATAAACGAAAGTACCATAACACATCCCAACCCGTTAATGACTCACGCAATCATTTGATCAACCCATAATAGTGAACCTTTCGTTATATAAACGAAAGTACCATAACACATCCCAACCCGTTAATGACTCACGCAATCATTTGATCAACCCATAATAGTGAACCTTTCGTAATATAAACGAAAGTACCAAAACACATCCCAACCCGTTCATGACTTACGCACTCATCTGATCAACCCATAATAGTAAACCTTCTGTAATATAAACGAAAATACCAAAACACATCCCAACCCGTTAATGACTTACGCACTATTACTTAATCTATTATTAATTACTATTTAATCTATTATTTATTTAATGGATAAAATTATTTAATAATGTATGACATCATATTAAAATTGTATTGACTATAAACTATACTCTACGTATACTGATATAATTGTATGTGACTTGTAAATTTTTATTTATTAATTGTATTGTATTGTTTACTCATCTGATCAACCCATAATATATAGTAAACGATTCGTAATATAAACGAAAGTACCAAAACACATCCCAACCCGTTAATGACTTACGCACTCATCTGATCAACCCATAATAGTAAACCTTTCGTAATCCAGTGCACAGTAAAACAAAATGAACCGAACTAAGTACATTAAAAGGGTCCTCGCAGGTGTATGGAACCAGGCCACGCCTAAATAAGTATTGGAACCTTAATTCCCTAATGTGTGGTACATTAGATATAAACAGCTAAGGGAAATCGGGATTTAAGCTTCGGAAAACATCGGCTATTTACGAGTTTGTATTATGTACTTGTAAATATGATGTAAGATCTATGTATATGTCGTCGGCACATCGTAAATTGGGCATATCATGATCTGCCTGGGCATATCATATTTCTGGAGATTTTAACTTAAACTAATTTATTTACATGTAAACCTAACACGCTCCTCCTCCCTCCACTCGTCGTTGCACCTGTTTTTGACTTTTGATGAAAGATTTTCGATTGCCTACTTTATGATCTGCCCAATTCTAGGTTCTGCCCACGACACATGTAAGGTGACTTTTATTTATGAGCCTAATTCATATTGGAGGCTTGGTAAGTGATGAGTATCATTGAACATTTTTTGCGAAATTTGAAGTACAAAATTTTGGATTTCCATAGTATTGACTCGGGGCTAGGCTTGCGTTTGTAGGGAACAGAAAAAAATACATTTTTGCATTTCCCCAAAAGGGTCATCGAACCTTGATAACGATTACATACCGAGTATTCAGCAAGAATTTAGCTGCATAAATAAATGTCATCTTGTATACGTTATAAGGTCGTGTCACAATATCACATCGATAGATAGAATACAATTTATCTCTGATCTCTGAAAATAAAGCCATTGATTTTTCGTTACCCAAATTGATAACTTCTGCTGCAAAATGATGGTAGAACCTAATTTGATTGATTTCTCGGATCATTTTTTTTCGACAACTATTTATTTTCGCTGTATATAGATGATGATGATACAGATTAGTTATTTAGATAGACCTGCACTCATAGCACAGTGTTTAATCACGCGCGACGCCACTTAGTTGAATCACAAGTGCGAGGAGAGTGACACGATGTTTTATCACGCTCCTCGCAACTGTGATTCAACTAAGTGGCGTCGGGCGCGATTAAACACTTATAAGTAATAAGTGATAAGTAACAAGAGGTAAGTGATAAGTGATAAGTAATAAGTAAACCAATGTAGTCAACGCAGCCACTTTCTGATAAAAATTCTTTTGTAATAAGATATTTGTAACAATGTTTCAATCATTTCAACTGATGACGACCCCGTTAAAGGGATTGAAGAGGGAGTGTTTACAAGCATTTGCGTAGTATGAAACCATTCGTCCTATACCGACTTTTGTAGATTTATGCGGAAGTCCCTGGTAAGACTGATTAACGCCTCGCCTGCTGTCACTCTCCCAGTTTCAAGATGAGCGTGCTTCATCATAGATCTTAGACGCTTTCCATCAGGATAATGGCCAAGAGTATGTAAAAAAACATATACATATATCAAGTAAACTTCCTCTTTTGTTTGTTAAAAACAGGCTTTCTTTTAATTTATTCAGTGGAATAAATGCACACCAATATTATTGAAGATTTTCGAAGAAAAATAACTCTTGAAAAACAAAATTTATATTTTATTGTCAATGGCTTGAGGTCTTACTGTCTTACTGTCCTAAATAGATTTATAGAAGAAGTTTTTGGAAAAAATGCTTTAGTCACGAGATATGACAAGAAAACAATAACACAAGTCAAGCCACTTCTTTTTCAACGCGTTCACAATTTGTTGGAAAAAGAACCTATTAAAATTTGCAAAACCTGGCATGTGTTGTTTGTCCTCGAAACCCTTCAATTGTATAATTATTTATTATAAAGTGGCGGTAGCTCAGGGGTAGAACGCTGGGCTATCAATCTTGAGATCCAGGTTCGATCCCCGGTTGGGCACGCACCAATGAGTTTTTCGGAATTTATGTGCATAGTATTTGTTCTTACTTAACATTTGCTGAACGGTGAAGGAAAACATCGTAAGGAAACCTGCATGTCCTAAAAAGCGTGTATTTTACGGCAATACGGCTCCACCTATCACGTTGGGACGTAATAATCGTCGATGAAACGCGGTTGTAGCGAGTATGGACTGTGACTTGCATTTTACAGTTCACACTTGGAACACCTCTGACACACCCTCGGGAATTCATGTCGTGACGAGATATATTTATATATTTATATTTATTTATTCTCGTATATTGTTATTTTAGCAAGTTGATGTTGCTTTTAGGGATAAATACTCGTAAGTAAGTGATTAATTGTTATGATGTAGGATTAAGGTAAAAACGAAATTGTGTTGCCTGTCTCCGCCAACTTTAGCCTACAATAAGCTTTTCCTAGACATCTAACCGATCTAAACTAGAGGGATTTGGATGTAACATGTAACGTTTGATAAAGGTCTACAGCTAAGGATTAAGTTGAATTTACGCATAAAGAAGCAATAAATATACGAATAAAAGTGATTTTGGAAGAAAATCGTTTAGGACAAAAAGAAGCTGATGATCAGTCTACGCTTCATGGACCGCTCAACGACCTAAGGAAACAAGACGAAAATCCCTAAAAAGTTTCCTCTATTAAAATTTCTTTCACACAGACTCATGAAAGCCAGGTGTTCCCTTTTAAACTGCAAAGAAACCTCTTTAAAAGCCACGTAAAGGGCCTTAAAGTGTTGTCGTAAACACAAACAAGTGGCCTTTACAAAAGTTCTCCTTATCTAATGGCGCGTAGATCATCTCCACGATTCATCCACGATTAAACGTATTCATAGCGTTTACGTTTGTTCGCGTAGCTGTCAGAAGCAACAGGGCAGCGATTGGAGGGCGGGCGAAGCATGCGCGGAGTCAGGGGGCTGAGCGGGTGACGGGCGGGGGGGAAACCGCCGCAGCCTCCACGCATAGTGCTTTAATGAATCGCCGGTACCCGCGGGCCGCGCGCCGCTCTCGCTACAATCGTGAGCTCCTTTTGAAAACTTCTTTAAGGAGCTAAGGAGGTGATCCTCTGTCTCTCTCGCGCATAAATAATACCACCTTCACTGACCACCGTGGGCTATTGCGAGGTAAGTGTGGTTGATTGGCACTTAAGTGCATTCTTTGTTCAATGAAAAGTTTTAGAGTTTCATCCGGTTTCAAGTTGAGTGTTCGTGCCATTTATTGTTTTTAGTTTTAGTTTGTTTGTTTTCAACTTAGTTTTTTTACATGTTTATTTTATAAACTGAAGAAATTACTGTGATCTTGATATTTTTTTGAAAGCTTTAGATATTTCAACCGAAAATCTAACTTTAAAAAGTAGCTGCTCTTTCTTTTCCAAATTCAATCAAAACGTTTGTGTAATAATGTCATTGTTAAGCTTTACAATGGTATTGTCAATGGTGTCTGTTTAAAGAGACAGTGTTGAAAGAGACAACAAAAAGTGCCGCATGCCGTCAGCTCGCAGTTGTCACTTTGTACCAATGCACTGAACAATGATATTGATGAAAGTTTTGTAAACGAAAAGTTGCTGCAATTTTACATATTGATTGAATGCTTTTTTCTATTTTTTTTTAATTTTACATTGTTCTTGTTTTATTCGTTTATCTACAGTATCACATTGGATTTTTACTGTTTTGTCAAATTAAATATTTGTATTTCAAAAATATATGAATATTACTCGGAACTTTTCAATCTGACACATATATGTACCTCTACATACCTACGTACTTACAATCATGTCACTGTATGTGCAGACTTATTACATACTTACAATTTCTTGAAATATTATGAATACAAGGCAGGATAATATATTTATCAAGCACAAAAACTTTGTTCGTAAATATCTAGATATTATAATATCTAAACAAGATTTTACAATGAAATTGAATAACAAATGAAGCAAGATTAAATTAAAATAGAATTCTATCTGACTCGAACATAAACAAAGCAATACCTATTAAAACAAGAATAAAAAACTTCAACCGCAAAGGCTTTGCCTTCCTTAATAACAGTTCCAAGCTAAAAGCTCTTACCCCTATCCCAGGAAGCTTTATAATCTTAAAATCCTACCTATTCCGGTCAGTGAGCAGGACATATTTGCTGTAGCTTTCTTGCTTACACAATTTAATACAGAATGGTTTTGAAAATGGGAACAAATGCTGGGAAAGCCTTCTTTAAAAGTACATTTATTAAGATATTGTGTGTACACGCAGATAATAATATGACAAAGAAATAATGATCGCGTCAATTATCGATTTTAGAAACTGAGCAACATGGAAATCTGATATCACTATAATTTTGCCCATGTTAGGTAAAAAAGGGCGAGCGTGCTTGAACTTTGTAATGTCTGTGAAGTATTCCATTCACTGCCATCTTTCAAAAAGTCATTGGAGCCAATCTTTCCAGATTTCACAGTAAATGATCGATTGATAGAGACCATTCTTATCAAACGATCTATCAAACGTTTTTGAAACAAAATAAAAAATAGGGCCTCTGTTGGGGAGGGTTGCCTTTTTAGCCGTAAGCTTTCGGCTCAGCGCTAGATGAACAAGCCGCATCGCTGCTGGTGTGGCATACTCGTACAAGTCGATCGGCTTAGATACCATGGCCCGTTGCGCATCAACGCATCGGTCAGGGTTGCACCGCTGAGTTTTTGAACGGGTTACGTCGTGTAGCGACACTCACAACATCATTTGATATTTTGCGGCAGATTTAGTACGGTTATTTATCAATAATTTTTTTTGTGCTGCTGCTTCGTAGGATGCTTGTCGTAAAATGCAATCATGCAATATGTTGGCCCGCACAGCATCGGATTGTGCCTAAGGGGCCCGGTCGGCAATTTGTTTTTTTTTTTAAATTCCCAGGCTAGCTTCCAATCGGTCGAGGGATTAACATTTTTTTAAATACGCAAAATGATGAACTTATCTTAGATGATAATATGTACATTTTTATTTCTTACTTATTACAAAATATATCCGTTTTTCACTTTAATATTTCTAAAAATACGCTTCGTTTATTGAGACAAATTATGAAATAGGTAGTTTTGCAGAATCGTTACACGAAGACAATGAACTAAAAAAAAATCCTTCGTGTATGAAATATTTTGCGTGCTATAAGGATATATATATACAGTGCTATAAGGATCTTTTGGCGCGTGGATGACAGTGACAGGGGGGCGCGGCTGTGAAACAAGGGACAGGATAGCAACATTAGTTCCGATTTTGACCACGACCACTCCACGCGCCAAAAGAGCCTTGTCGCACTGTAGGTAGTATAATAAGTCTGGAAGGGGGGCCCACGCAGGCTAGGGCTCAGGTGGCAAACACTAACCTGACTATGGTCAGTCCGACACTGGGCCCGCAGGTTCGCACGTTGTAGGAAGCAAGTTAAAACAACTATGCCAGGTATTCTACACGTGCAGCCTGTGGACCAAATTCAGGCGGAAGGCCGTTGACGGATTACTGGGCCAATACAATAATGGCTTCAGGATGTTGGTGGGGCTATCCCGCTTCTACAGCGCATCAGGTGTGTCTGAGGAGGCCCGCACTGGTGATTATTTCGCTATTGTGTGGAAGAGAGCAGCCTCGTTGCTCTGCAGTGTGGGCCAGCCCAAACTCCAACTTGAAGATCTTAAGTATATCTTATAAGATCTTAAGTACGACCCACCCATCATGCGGCACCTGATTAAGGTGTTGGTCACTTACCGGTAGCACCTAAGATGTTTTGTTGTGTTTTAGAATAAGATTACTAGCATCGGTACCCTACAAGATTTTGACATCATGGCACTACTTTCAACAACTTCTTTCTTTCAAATACTATTTAACTCGCCTATGTACGAAATTTTTATCTTGTGTAATAAATAATTTTATTATTATAAGACCTTTGAGTATGACCAACAAATGTCGACCTCATGTAGTCTTTGAATATTAAATATTATTATTATAATGTACGTACACTTTTCAGTCACGGGGCCATAGAGCCATATTTCAGTCTGGTCATTTGAAAGGCATTCATGGGGCCGAAGCCAACATGAAGAGGACTTTTGTACCATTTAATCTAAAAGTGAGATGGCTGCATCCATGGAGACCTCTCACTCAATGTTTCATTGAGATACACTAACGGACAGTCTCCCACACTTGCCAAACTATTGTAAGGAAGGAAGCGACTAGGAATGTACTATGAGGATGAGATGCTAAGTAGACCGGATAACAGGGCTATGGAGTGAGATAACGGACTTATTTAATTACAAATTTAAGTAACTACTCAGCGGGATAGCTCTATCTAGCCATCATGAGGCGGCCAGAGGGCAACACTAAGGTTGTCGAGAGCTGAGTCTACGGGGCGCAAGATCCTTATACAGTCAAATGCCACCGGCGTAATGACATTTTACACTTCTAACCTGGAGCATAGGTTCCACACTTGCATCTCCACTCTGGCCGGCTGGTTAAGGCAAGCGCAGAGGTGGGGTGTGTGTTAGGGTGTGTATATGTGTGTGTAAGCGCATGTGCGTGTCTGTCCCCTGGAGGTAGGGTCCGTGGTGTCGCCACTCACCATCGGCTCGCCACAAGCCGCCCTGCGGTGACTGATTGTACTGGAGGTACCGAAAGTAACAGAAAGTGATGGGGTCGTCACATCCCTACGCCTATTATTATAAAGATTCAATTTTCTTTTTGATCCTCCCCTTGGCCGTCGTAATTAGCTTATTAATTAAATGGCCACGATCCCAAAGGCCCAAAATCTTCCGTATATTAAGCTACCTCAGCATAAAAGGGTCTGTAATACGGCTGAACACGTCTACAAAGTGAAATGGCTACGGAGTTTCAGTTCACTACGCCCACGCCACGCCGCGCTGTTGTCGAATACAGTGGATGCACTAAAGCAGTTATGCTACATACTATACTACAATTGACTCAGCAGTTTTTATTTTTGAATTTCTTGGCGAGGGATGGAATATAAAGGATGATGTCAGGAATTGTATGGACTCTGGTACCCGCGCCAATAGAAATAAGCGATATGTGATTAGAAAAGTAAAGTACGAGAATTACCTTAATATATATATAATAATATAGCCTTAAGTAGTATGGATTGTTACTAAGACCTAAATTGAAACCGTAGAGTACTTCTGGCACTTGGTGAATGCACCATTTTGAGCGGTAGTTCTTAAAACTATTCTCAAGGTTGGGGGCAGTAACGACATCATCAATTTTTGTATGGGAATTGTTTTTTTTTGAGCCGGTTCTAAAAATATACTACACCATTACCTTTCGGCCACCTTTTTTCTAAAAATCCAAGAAATATATTCAAAAAATACCAAGTCTGGGCTCCTCCAGGTAGGAGATGGCTTAGTTAATTTTTGTAAACAGGAGAAGGCGTTTTTGCGGAGAAAAAAATAAAGAAAGAAAATATCTTTATTTGTCAATAAACAACCAATTACACAAAAACTTTACATTAAACAGACAAAAAGAACGCAGCTCAGCAAAATGCTGTGAGTGCGTACATCTGCACAGCGCTGATTTTCAGCTATCCCTGTCCTCACAAAATATTACATGTAGAGCTACAATGTTTTTTTAATTAAAACTAAATATTAAAAATTTCATGAACATGCATTATTAAAGAAATTAAAATAACAAAAAATGTGATAAAACGAATTACAATAAAAATATTAAGATAAATGTAAAAACAGTTTCAGGAGGTTACATAAGTATTATATTAAAATGAACATATGAACACATACGGTCAGAACGCATCCATCGGCGTCGGCCAACACGGGCACCATGGTTTGTCTTGCAAATTTAGTGCCGGTCGACTCTCACGCCACGCTAGCCTTCCACCGGGCCTTTGCCAGCGCTTTAGAACCGAAAGGCATATTTCGCGGCGATGGCAAGCAGCCCGATGGGATGACGCTTTTTGAATAGGAAAATGGTAGGTCGCTCGTTTGGGCTGACACTCTTGCCCCGTCCCACCTCCGAGCCACCTCAGCCAAGGATGGTGGCGCGGCTGCGGAATCGGCCGAAAACCTCAAGCGGCGCATATATATGGCTCTCGGAGAGGGCTACATGTTCGCGCCGTTCGGTGTTGAAACTCTCGGATCACGCGATTCTAACGAGGTAACGCTGCCACTGTCTTGGGTACCCTCCACAACGGTGACGACTTAAAATATTTTTTTATTTAATATAGGGCTTATACTTGTTGTTTCATTTTAGGGTTACATTACAAATTGATCGCTAGGTAATTTTAATTTACATATTAGATATTTACGTTTATATTATAATATAATATAATGATTATATTTATTTAACTAGATTTTTTAATTACTTATTTTTTTTAAATAAAGACACAGCTCTTAAAAACGGATACGTATCTTCAGCCGACTCGGGATAATCCCGTAAACGAAATCCAAAACAGCTTTCCATTCCCCAGATCAGTGATACATCTCAAACGGAAGCGTTTACACAATACTCGTGCAATAGGGTCAGTATGTACGAAACAACCACAACTAGTAGAATACTTAGCCAAGAGATAATCAGCTCTTACATATATCACATAAGGGTTTACTAAATTTCGTGGTATCGTGGTGAGGGTGTATCAGAACTGGCTGGCTGGGCCAGGCGTTGCAAACGGCTGCGGTCATGGCACGTACATATTCTCGCCTGAAATATCTCTGGACAGATTTTTAGTATGAATATCCAATTTTTTAAATAACATTGTCTATACATTCTCAGCATAAATGAAAGTTAATAAAATCATGATAATATAGGACATTTAATAGGACTGCACTGCATTTTGTAATATCTTATTTCATATTGTATAAGTTTCTTCTTTGTCTATCCATATGCGGAGACTTTTCAATAGCATAGGCTTATCAATAATTATGATATTTTTGAATTATTTAGCTGTAAGACTCCCAAATATTAATAATTTGCAATATTCCGCTAAACACTCTTACCATGCTATTCAAAATGCAGACTCAAGCACCGCCCGCCCTCCCACATAAACATGCACAAGCAAAGCAAGCAGTACGAGCACAAAATAAAGCAATCTTAAATAACAAGTCTTAAGTAACACGTGTTTCGCCTGTAAACGAAGCATCCTCAGGATGTGTAGTCCACCCGGCCACTCTCTACACATCCAGAGGATGCTTCGTTTAGAGGCGAAACACGTGTCGATAAGTTTTCTTGCTTGTTATATAAGATTGCTTTATTTTGTGCTTGTACTGCTTGCTTTGCTTGTGCATGTTTTATGCTGGAGGGCGAGCGGTGCTTGAGTCTGCATTTTGAATACCAAATATTAAATAAATAAATAAATATAAATACAAAAGATACTCTTATTTGATAACTAAGCAGAAAACTGCTAAATTTTATTATGTTTCTTTTCATATCACGGTTAAATATTATTCCCCTTCTCATGCTCTAAAAAGTACTGGTTTATGCTTGATACAAGCGAACTAAAACTACGTTTTATGCTCTAGTACATAAAAGTGTTTACTTCTTCTTAGACTATGACAATAGGCCATACAGCCAGATACACAATACAACTTTATAGACAAACTTTTTGAAATTCAATAATGTTCGCGCTAAGATTCTATCATATTAGCGCAAACTGACAGGACTGAAGCTTCAGATGATGCTGAAGGATATAGACAATGTTTTTAAAGAGAGATAATATAAAATAAATAA
Source organism: Ypsolopha sequella (assembly GCA_934047225.1). Taxonomy (NCBI): domain Eukaryota; kingdom Metazoa; phylum Arthropoda; class Insecta; order Lepidoptera; family Ypsolophidae; genus Ypsolopha; species Ypsolopha sequella. The sequence continues at coordinate 14,221,144 of OW203990.1, read as the reverse complement.
AAAGATATGCATGTCTGATTTATTTATTTAGGTTATTTAGACATGGTTGTATGAGGTAAGTTCCCTTTGCCTTTCCACTTAGTGGAAGAATAAAATAAAAGACAGTGGTGGGAAAAAGCTGTGGTTTTTTCTCAGTTAGCAGTACATAATATTTAGTTGTATGATTATTAAATTTGCATTAAACATTACTGAGAGTTAAATATGTCATCCAGGAATGATGAAATAATGCTGTTTCATTTCTCACAATCGAAGTGAAAAGTAGAGTGTTGAGTTCGGCTACAAATGAGCCATATCACCTTCGCCAAGGCTCAGGCAGCTAACTATCTTGGGTTATTTGGCTCGTTTTATGCACTCATATAACAATCTACTATTTAGTTACAAATAGTGTCCGATAGAATTTCAGTTTTCATCCTAGTTTCGATAATTCAAGTTTTCAAGAATCGCAAATGTTAGCTACTTTGAAACTTTTGCTTGGTTTTGACGCTGTCATAACTAAATTCTACTTAATTTGTCAAGTCTTATTATTGCTATAATAATAAGTACAAAATTAGATCGTGGCTCGAATCCATTTAACGAGTTAAAACGGTTAAAGAAGCTATTACAAAAAAATATCTTTCTTTTACTAACGCTTGGCCATTACTGCGTTTGCTGAAAAACGTCGACGAGAACTGTGCTATGATGAAGGACGCTCACCCAGAATGTATTCCTTGACAGGAAGTTCCACATACGGTTGATAAATGAAGTTTTGAAACGTTGCGCTTGAACAGCCGGAATATTGACTACATAAATGTGAAAATTTGCTGCGCACCGACTGTTTCGTTGGTCCCCTACCCGATGGGTAAATCAGATCGTGTAACTCCTGCTCATACTCTCAACAATACTAATAGCCTGTAAAAAACCAAGAGGCAACGTAGATAATATTTTATTACAAGCTCCAGACATTTTTATCTAGTGCCTCTATTATCCTTCTCCTGAATCTTTTTAATTTTTAAACCACTAGGGACCTCTGTTCTTATCAAAGTTTTTACCTGTTTTTCTGTGACCTCAGTGGACCGGCACACTTGGTACATACACTGCTAAGAAAATAATTTTGAATATGTTGTACGTTGTTCGAGGCTTTGGTATTCAACACTCATTACCGATACATCGGCAATGAGTCTAATTGCTCAATCGAATCTCGAGCCTGCAGCTGATTCTTGGCAGAGACGTCTCAAAGATGGTTGCTAAAGGTGGTTGCAGAAATGCTCCATGCATGTCCGAAATTGACCTTTCTACATAGACAAAAGTTGCCCTGGTGCGAAATAGGAAATCATATTTTTAGCAGCAATTGTTGCCTTGGAATCGATAGAACTCCCGAAGTTAAAGTTGGAAGACAAATTTATATGAGTACCAAACAGCTCTAGATGATCTGTGATCGGTTCAAGTAACTACATCGCTGGCAGTCGGAGTCAAGTTGAAAGGAGTTTGTTTGTGCATAAACACGCCTTTGTTTTAGTGGCATTCTAATTGATCGTGTTGGCATCGCCATTTGAATGTCATATTAATTTGTTCTTATGTGGTCTCTCTGAACGGAGACTATTTGCGCTAGCCTGCGCATTAGACCAATATCTCTACATGAGATTGCTGTTATCTCCATAACCGAATATATTCGATTGCAGTAGATCGTTTAAGCGCATGTGCAGTTGCAAAGACAACAGACGCCCGAGAAACTCGGCAGTTAATATCTATAACATCAGAAAAGCAACCAATGACCACTCGTATCAACAGTTCAATCATGAATTCAGCTAACCAAGGGCACAGGCCAACAAGAACTCTACTACATAAAGGAAGATTGGTGAGAAAAATAGCGTACCAGATCCTGTCAAAAGCCTTTGAAATGTCAAGAGACACAGCAAGACCCTCACTATGTTTTTAAGGTTACACCCCAGTTGTGAGTGGCAAAAACTGAAAGGTCTACAGCGAATTCATTTTGGCGAAAGCCATACGGCGATCACCTAGATTACCTTCCATTTATACATGTTGTTAGTTGTTTTAGACACGTTTCATAACTAAGCAGAATATAGCAAGTTTCATGCTTATTTTTAAATTCTCGTAGCGAGGGAGAGGCGAAAGAGACGTGTCAGATCAGGAGACAACTCGGGTGAACAGTTCCTCAGAACTAACTCTTGTATACCGCATACTATCGCGGACACTGGTTTTATTCATGTTAACATTGGGCAGTGCGTTCATCTCCAATATACTGGAGTCACAACGAGGTATTGAAGGTGGGTTTGTAGCAACGGCATCCAAATGTGAATTATTCGAATAAGTTAGGATTTTGTATTGTCGTTTTGTGACCCAGCAGAGGTTGCGTTGGACAGCAGAAGTTTGTTACCGATTTGACCAGGGACCAGAAAGCTTTCATTCCGGACCATTATGTTGAATTCCAAGGATGTTGTATTCCAAAAATGTTGAATTCCTGAAATGTTGATTCCACGAATTTTGAATACCACTAAAGTTGAATTCCAAAAATGTTGATTTCCACTAAAGTTGAAGAGATTTAATTTTGCATTTTCAAGGTCTAAATCTATATCTATACCCATCAAAATCGGTTCAGCCGTTTTGACGTGAAATGCCTCGAGAAGAGTATGAAGCTAAGAAGTCCTTATACAGCTAATAGTAATATGGTAGAAACGTGCCTTACATAGAAGCCTATTGCAGAACTTGGCAACTTTGTTGAATGATCTCTTCTTGGTGTAGATATCCGAAACTTTGAAAAGAGTCAGTGAAAATAAAGTTACCTGACCTTTGAGGTCGTCAGATTTTGGTATATGACATACATAATTGATTGGCTTCACCTGTGCTATGCTACAAAACTCTAAAAACACTTTTATAATTACTGTAAAAACCAAAATCCCTTCATTTAATGAAATATACCCTTATATGAAGATCATAAAAAACAAATCAACGAAAATTTCAAGTTTGTATACTAACTATTCAATCTTAGTTCTGTTATTGATTCAACTTGAGATTAATCAACCGACCGTAACTCACTTTTTGACAAAACCGAAGCTTTATCCGAAACCGAAAATTTCGTAGAACACTATTAACAAACTCACTCATAGTGCAACGTTATAGACACGTGCAGCTGCCTGAAACCTCTCTTAATTGATAATCTATTTAGGAATGTTCCGATTCCGAGAGTTCTACTTAGTTTGATCCGAGTTAGAGTTCGTAATACCGCGTAAGTAGTGCATCACTCATTAAGTATGTTCCAAGGTCTCTAAATACCTTAACTACACTGTATTAATCATGAAAAACATCTTGCACAAACTTGTTACTTATAATGAGATTTTTATGCTTAGTACTTTGCAAAAAAAAAAACGAAGAAATATATTACGAATAAGTTGAATTCCTTCACGGACGACACCAAGTAAAAAGGGGCGGTATTTTCCAATAAAAAGTTCAATAAATGTACAACGCGACGGGTATTAGCGCCACGAAATTCTCCCATCGCGTAATAATAACATAAAGATTTTCCAATACATGTCCCAATAAGAGAGGAGCTTCCATCCCCCTTCGTCCCTCCCTTGTAGCAGACGAGATGATATAGCATGGCCGCCGCTCTACATTGCCAGCCAGATTCCACTAGATCCTTTACATGATTGCCCTCTAACTTCATCCATCTCATTGATATTTAATACGCTTCCAAGAAAACGAGGCAAAAAGCTCCGAAAATGACAATGAGTGCCTTTATTAATCAAGATAAGGGTGAGCCACTCATTTTTTTCCTGAAACTTGAAGCGTGAGAAAATTGTGATTGAATTTAATTCTAACACGAATACATGTTGAAAGAGACAAGAGGGACGGTAATTGTTTTAATATCCAATATATTTTGTTAAAGAAAGGCGGAGGGTGGCAAAATAAACGGGTTTTGGACAAACGAGGGGATAATAATTTAGCTGGTTTTGTCGGAGAACAAAATACACTGACAACAGATAATAACGGCGGAAAGCCGGCCGGTATCCCTTCCCAATAACATACAGCCTGCACATATATAATCGATATATACCTACGCGTGTACATGCTTTGGGACCCTATAAAGGGATGTGACTATTTGATTCGACGAAAAGACGAGCGGTGCTTAGCAAACTGACTGCGTTTGTAAGGAAATACGTTGTAGGGAAACTACTCGATACCGTCTACAGGCTGCTTCGAGGGCCTTTATTATGAAACCGTTGCATTAAATTCTATGAATACCCTTGTGATTGAATTCTTGCTTCACGAGTACGTGGGTGAAATAAGATTATATGAGAAAACAAGTTCCTTTTCGTTATTACGGTTTATAAGGATCTTGACTTCGAATTTTTCATTATTACATTTCCAAATTAACTGTTATATTCGTAGATAAATAATATCATTGCTTGTAGGTGTTTAACATATAAACATAATTCATTGTATTTTTCAAGTATATTAAACATCTTTTTCTCAAATAACAAATTAAAATTATAATATTTACACCTGTTCTGAAAAACGAACCGCGAAACTCAGTTGAGCTCATGTTTGGTTTCGGTGTCTCAATAAAAAATGAGTTCAAAAACTAAAACCCGACTACTGTAAAATCACGCTCTAAAAATTATGGAACAAGAAAATACTCATCTCCAATTGTTATGTCCAAACTATTCAAAACTTATCGTCTATTAAATAAACAACTTACACGTAATACATTTTAATGTATTTAATAAATATTCATAGTGATGTTCAGAGAATCACCGTGGTCATATGCCACTTTGCCCTAAAGTTTATGATCGCTGACAAATATATGTATTGTTTTTTTATTTAGGGTGGGTGGCATACGGCCACGGCTATCCTCTGAACATCACTATGAATATTTATTAAATACATTAAAATGTATTACGTGTAAGTTGTTTATTTAACAGACGATAAGTTTTGCTATGGCAAAGTTTCCATTGGTTTCTGTAAATTAGAATCCAAAACATTTTTAATTTAATAAATTTTGAAATTAAGTTCATTTTGAATTCAAGTGGTCTGTTTCGATTAATTAGGATAAGGCGGCTTTTTCACAATCCGGCTGCAAAACCGCTCTTGACTATACCTAACGGGTCGTACGTTTTGGCCGTGGCTTATTACCATCCTTATGGCGAAATCATACCGTCAAGCGGCGGATGAAAAAAACAGAACGAACAATACAACGAATTTCTAAGAACGTTTAATTCGAAAATGGTACCAAAGACTGAAAAGGGCAAAATGCTCATGACTGGTTCGTACTGTTGTCATGCGACACTAGGCTAGCCGTGATTGGTCGACTCAAAGACACAGTGAATGCTATTGGAGCCACGCCGTACAAAATTGTGTTCAACACACTTTATTGTGGGTCATTTTTCAGCTCTAATCAGACTTCTATGTTTTTACGTTCAATGTCGTCAAGCGATTCATCGCGTTCCGGTATGACGTCATGGGTGACCGTACCGTCAGTCGTTCGTCGGTTACCAACTTCTGTAGATTTTGCGCAAGTCTATGGACAGGCTGATTAACGCTTTGCCTGTTTTTACTCTCCCAGTTTTTGGGAGTGCACGTTTTCAACTGTTAAGGGAGATAGTGGCCAAGTATATAAAAAATCTAGTATCAATAAATACTATAAATATGATAATAAATATTTTTACTGTTTTATTATATATAAATATACCGACTTTTATGAATATTGTAGTATAAATTAAATAGAAAAGAAAACTTTCGATATATATTTTGACCCACTTAGGATCGTCGTCAGTCGAATATTATATAATTATAATTATATAATTATTTATATATAATAAAACAGTTAAATACTATTAAGGACTGTATTCCGTTAGTATCCGTGATTCGAGAGCCCAGTAAATAAAAAATAGAAAAAATCATGTCATGGGGACTGCCGACAGAAGTGAAAACGTTGACGTGAACCCATAAGATTTTCCCCAACTAAAAATCGCTCAAAGCGCCTGAGGAAGCTTTTACGTCAAAAAAATATCTCATGTTTCCAATATCGGGTCAGACACTCGCAACGCTCTCCTAAATATTAAAAATCCCAGAGTTGTGAATGCCTCATAAATATATATACTATGTGTATTTTATCTCATTTATAGGGTTTGTAAAAAGAAGTTCTAATATAAAAAAACCGGTCAAGTGCGTGTCAGACTCGAGTAACTAGGGTTCCGTAATGCGACAGTTTTGGGAATGTTCCCATTTTGTTTTCGTGAATTTCACAACCGCTATAGTTTTTCTGTATTATTTACGTAAGCAAATATTACCATGATTTTTTTCATATTTTTTGGTCCCCCAGTTTTGGAGGTAAGGGGGGGGGGGGGGGGGGGGGACATAAATGTTTTTGTAGTTTTTTGAGTATTTCTCGGAATAGATGCAATTAAATATAGTTTAAATAAATATTTTTACAATCAGCTCTTTAATTAAATTGTAGGTAAATTTGATACCCATATAGTATTTTAATGTTAATAATTTTAGTGTTCTTAGTTGCTACAATAGATTAAAAATACAAAAAGGTGGCTCCATGATTCTTGTAAAAAATAGTATAAAAGCAAAGGAAAGAAAAGACATTGTAAAACTTTCTGTAGAACATCAACTAGAATTAGCTTGCATAGAAATGAGTACATATATTATTCTCTGTGTTTACCGACCCTCAGGACAAGATTACAACATTTTTGAAAAAGCAATGGAAGAGGTTTTAAAATTATTATTTGATACAAAGAAAAAAGTTATTATATGTGGAGATTTTAACGTAGATTTACTAGAAAAATCGATTATGCGCTCAAAATTATTACATTTATTCAAATCATTTAATTTGTCTAATGTGTTCTTAGAACCTACTCGAATTACTCGGGATACTGCGTCATGCCTCGACAATATATTCTGTGATTGTGAGTATTCAGACAATAAAGTAATCAACCGCTTGCAGTCCGATCACAGTGGCCAAACTATAACCATTAAACAAAGCGTAAAACAACTGCCCAAAGAAGTCTTTTGCAGACCTATTACAACTCTCAAAGTAGATTGTTTCAAAGCAAATCTAGAAGTTAAATTAGCACATTTTAATCTTCTCCAAGACGATCCAAACGCTCTCTTTACAGACCTTTTCAACATAGTCTCTAAAGAGTTCGAAAATACGTTTAAGATGCAAAAACTTTCTAACAAAAGTAAAATCACCTTCAGTGACTGGGCGACACCAGGTATTTATAAAAGCAGAAATCATTTATACGAATTATACGACATAAAGTCCTACAATAATAATGTTAAATTTACTGAATTCGTGAAAAATTACTCACGCATCTTTAAATTGGTGTGTTTAAAAGCAAAAAGTATCTACTTGAATAAAAAACTTAAAAGGTCCGATAACAAAGTAAAAACAGTATGGAACATCATAAATACTGAAACTGGGAAAAGTAAGAAACGAGATAACGAACTTAAGTTAAGTATTAACAATGAAGTCGTTACAGGAGATAAAGAAGTTGCGAATGCCTTTGAACAATTCTTTACTGAAATTCCTTCCTTAACAACTAAAGATTTAAATTCAAGCCCTAGGCTTGCGCAGGATCTTTTAATAGATCACGTACCTCAGTGTCTTTCTGTATTTGCTTTTAAACATATTAATTCATTAACTGTAATTAAAGCATTTAAATCGCTTAACTTGAAAAAAACCGAGGACTTATGGGGCCTATCTGTGAAAGTTATAAGTTCTGTTATTGATTTAATAGCTCCTTATTTGGCATTAATTTTTAATAAATGTGTAGATGATGGTATCTTTCCTGACTTAATGAAGTTTAGTAAATTGATCCCCCTTTTTAAATCAGGCGACCACGGGGACCCTTCAAACTATAGACCTGTGTCAGTTTTACCGGTATTGAGTAAGGTTTTTGAAAAAATAGTTTTTAATCAATTGTTATTTCATTTTAATTTAAATAAGTTACTTCACTGTGAACAATATGGATTCACTAGAGGGATGTCAACCACAGATGCAGGAGTTGCTTTAGTTAAGCACATTTTTGATGCTTGGGAAGAAAAGCAAGATGCATTTGGTGTATTTTGTGACCTCTCGAAAGCCTTTGATTGCGTTAATCATGAAACACTCTTATGTAAATTGGATCACTACGGAGTGAGGGGCAAATCTTTGGCGTTATTGAAGTCATATCTTAGTGATCGTATTCAAAAGGTAGACATTAACGGGGTAAAATCAAGTGGAGCATTAGTTAAAATGGGTGTCCCGCAGGGTTCCATATTAGGGCCCTTGCTGTTTTTAATTTACATAAATGACCTTCCATATTTAGTTAAAGACTTAACGAAGATATTATTATTCGCAGACGACACGTCACTTATTTTTAAAGTTAATAGACGTAAAGATATCCTTGACGGCGCGAATACAACTTTATCACTGGTGCTTGATTGGTTTACTGTAAATAATTTAGTTTTAAACGCAAAAAAGACAAAGTGTATAAAATTTACGTTACCAAATGTAATTCAAGTGGATGGTAATTTGCTTTTGCAGGGGTCCAAGCTGGAGTTAGTTAACGAAACAAAGTTTTTAGGCATTACGGTAGACTCTCGTCTTCAGTGGGGTCCCCACATAGAAGCCCTATGTGGTAGACTTAGTTCGGCCGCATACGCTGTTAGACGCATAAGACAAATTACTGATGTAGATACTGCTAGACTAGTCTATTTTAGTTACTTTCACAGCATTATGTCATACGGCATGCTGTTATGGGGTAGAGCCGCGGATACAGACGCAGTCTTTGTTTTGCAGAAGAGAGCAATTCGGGCTATTTATAATATGAAGCACCGGGATTCATTAAGACAAAAGTTCAAAGAAATTAATATATTAACGGTTCCTTGTGAATATATTTACCAAGTCCTTAGATATGTCAGAAAAAATGTTGAGTCTTTCCCAAGGCTTGGTAAGCAACATTGTAAGGAGACCAGAAATAAGCATAAACTGGCTTTTCCAAAAATCAGACTCGCTAAGGTGAGTACCTCTTTTGTAGGACATGGTATAAGATTTTACAATAAACTTCCAAAGGAGGTCCTTACTTTGTCAGAGAATAAGTTTAAACTGTATATTAAGCAGGGCCTATTGAAAAAGGCATATTATAAAATAAATGAATATTTGGATGATGGTGAAGCATGGTGTTACAGTGATAATGATACTCGTAGTAAGTTATAATTTAATTAAATAGTATCATTTCTTAACTTATGATTCCTCTAAGGTGTAAACATTAATTGATTATAGACTGTAAAAGGAAAAGGACTATATGAGACAGGTAGACAAAGATATATATGTTTTTCTTTTTTTCATTAACCTGAATTCCTACTGTCTTGTATTTTCTTATCCCTTGGTTAAAGTAGATATAAGTCATATATTGTATAGTATAAGTTTTATGTTGAAAAAAAGACATGATCTTGCTAAGTTTCTTGCCCTTCTTCTTAGCAAGACTAATCGAATGGGCGGAGGTAGGCATGTATTTATATATGTAACCTATTAGTATGTAGTATATAGGATGGGATTTGGTCGGCCGCCTGGATTCGTGCTGGGGGCTCGGTTGGTGATCACTGAACCTTGTTCCTGGTCCCTGGCCGGGTCTCCGGTATGGGTTCGGGCGGCTGATTGGATTTTACCTTGTATAATATATATTTTACCTATCATTTTAATCGTAAATATATTGCTACATAAATTAAATAAACCTTTAATTTAGTTCATGTACATTTATTATTCTATTACATATATTTTCTTTATTAGATTAAATTTGACGTGTAAAAAGTGTATATATCTATACCTGCTTTGCAAAATAAACTATTTGAATTTGAATTTGAATTTGAATTATTTTTATAAAATATTTTTTCAATTTATTTTACTTATTTTTTTATAATTCTCATTTGTGCTCACCTTTTTTTAAATTGCTATAGTTTTTCTGTAATTGGCCAGTTATGATCTATAATCAACATTTTTTTCATATTTTTCGGTTTACCAGTTTCGGAGATAAGGAGGATACATACATATTTTTATAGCTTTTTAAAGATTTCTCGAAACGAGTGCCAGTAAATATAGCAAAAAAATATATTTTTAGAATTTTCTCTCTAATATCTACAATTTGACAACCATTTTGTATTTTTAAAATAATATTTTTTGTTTTTTTCACTTTTGTTTTGGAAATATTTTGAACCATTTAAAACTTTTCATATTTTTTTTACACTGTGATATGTGGGCAAATTAATGCAATTTTTGTGCCAAATTTCGATGTCTTTATCTTTAACGGTGCTAAAGTTATGAGGCTGTGACATACGGACGGACGGATGGACAACGGAGTCTCACCATAAAGTTCCTTTTGTACCTTTTAGGTACTACGGAACCCTAAAAACGGTCTGAGGAATGTATCAGAACCGGGCAGCGAATAGTCCGGTGAATAACTCCGGCCCTCGACGGACTTCTAAAATTCCACAGAAAATCAAAAATTTATCCATAATTATTTCATGAAATACCTAGCGTACATAACTTAATTAAGCTTTTTAAGGGTTTCTGCTACAAAGCTTTTTTGCTTGTGAATTATTTATTTGATAACTTGGCTAGACAGCTTTTTGTTTTAAAGGACTAAGTAGCTATTTCTTTTCTTCTTCATACAAGTCTTAGAATTAATTACGGCAAAATATTAACAATCTTCTATATCTAATTTAATTATGTTTGAATATTAATGCATGTCATATTTTTTCTTACTCCTTTTACGTGTAAAAGTTATTGTGATACCAAATATCTAGTCTGCAAATTAATTTAATTAGATCTAAAACATTCCAAACTTAAATACTTACTTCAAACATCTTGTTTTATCATAAGGTTCAACCTACGAGTAATTGCAATAATAATGGCCCTCCCAAGTAGCCTAACAGAAAAGGGAGGCTTTTATTGATTACAAGCTGAGAGTCATTCCTTTACCCTCATTTTCATTATCTTTACTACCATATTCTTTAGTGGTAGCATATGTGAAGAAGAATAACGGTGGATTGACGAATACTCTTATTGTGTGATTATTTGATAGCTTTTCTAAGATTAATTGTACACGTCTGGATGAGGATGATAAATTATATGAGATAGGTACTGATATTAGGTCTTTACATATGAAATTGCCGAAATTCTCTTACAGATTCATGAGTTCATAATTCAATTATTTGTTTTTTGTTTGAAAGTTGATTTCAATGTTTTACATCTACGTAATAAATTTTGTTTTTGTTGTCTGTTTGATAACCAAAATTAAATCTTCAAAAACAGTTCGTCCTAAATGCCATCCATTTCCATGATAAGATTCGTAATATTTTTTTACAGCTGACACTTTTCAAAAATTAAATTTATGTTTCTGTTAGCTTAATGTTGTCTTATCCACACATAAAAAAATGCCGTTATTTGGATTTGTCATTCCTAAAAAAATGCAAAAATGTTAGTACTGAAAATTGAGTTTCCTTCAAATTCTATTTAGAAAACAGCAATTTCATGTGTAAAGACCTTTTATTAGGCTTTCTAACAACAGAATGAATTAATGAATAAACACTTTTTTCCACAAAAAACAAGATATTAACAAAATACGAAAAGAGACAGAAGGCAAGAACGGACTAATTCCTAAAAGAAATTTCTTCCTGTCAACCCGGGGGAATATAAATAAGTTCATAGAAAGAACTTTGAACAGGTGGGAGTTCATAAATATGTACAAAAGCTAATTTTAAATCTTGATATTTCAACCTAAAATTTAAATGAAAACATACTACATACTAATCCATACTTACTGAAATACATACATACGAACAAACAAGAATATATAGTTTATTTTGTAAAATAGGAAAACATTAATAGAATACACTTTTTACAAGTCATATTTATTTTAAATTAAACATTTAAATATCTACGATAAAATAGTATTTTGTGTAACTTTAATATAATGTGAGACATTAGGACACGAGTGCTTGTTTACTAAACGAACGAAGGTAGTTTCGCAATAATTTTGCACGAGTGTCCCAATGTCTAATTATGTTCAATTGCACACAATACTTTATCTACGACCATCAAAAATACCGTCTTTATTTATAATATTTTATACTAATAATGAGAAGACGTTCGTTCATGAACCTCAGGTGCGTCGTTCCGGTAAGCTGCCTTGAAGGCCAATCAGGATAAAGGAAGCGTGGCTTAAAAATAAGGTCGGGAATTATTTCTGGTCTCTGTTGTTGATTGGGTCTCTAGCGATTTTTTAATAAATTGGGCCAATCACAGCGCAGAATCGCGGTGTTATAATGTAATATCATAAAATTGGATAAACGCTTTAAGTACTTTTAAAACTGCTTTAGATGTTGTAATTACTTATTGCAGTATGGGAGTAGATAAAATTATCTAATAAGAAAAACGTAATACAAAAAAAAGTTAGCCCTATTTAAACATAGGTATAACTTCTTTCAGGGATCTAGCATATGCGCCGTTGTTGGTACTGTGTGTTTGCATCATACTTGCTCTCTCATACATTGACAAAAACGGTATGCGTCAGAGCGCAGGTAAGATAGATAGACGCTGTATTTCTAGCGCGTGCTAGCTACACAGGTGTAACGCCAGGGCCACAGCTTCAGGCTTCTGGCGGCGCTTCTTGCTGCGCTTCCAGGTGCAACGTTTTTTGCGACGGGCTTTGCCCTGCCACGACACCCGTCGGTGCCTTCCACCGCATCAGATATATAGTGCGCGCGCTCGCTCAAAGCGCTCGACACTAGGTTCGTCCTGTGCGCTTGATCACTGTTTCAACCACCCGCCTCTGTGCACACCATCGTCCCGAGAGCGCAAGTCACTCGAAGCCAGACAAGACGCGCGAGCGGCGACCCATGATACAACTTCATACATTTGTTCTCTACGCCGGAACCGTCGCAAGAAGAACCGCTTGGCACGCCTCTCAAAGCCTGAAGCTGTGGTTGACCGGTAAGAGATACACAAAAGCTTGTGTTGTTAAGGTGGGTATCCGTTATGTTGCGCACCTGCTGCACTCCACTCCCCTACAACAGCTCCTATGCGCACTTCTACATGTCACACACTGTGCTTTGCTTTGTGTTCGCGCTAAAAACCACCACGACTCGGATGATGTGCCGCGGAGTGTGCAACGATGCACGCTCCATACATGGAGCAGTTGCAGGAGGCGGAGGGCAGTAGCTGTCGATTAAGGCGTATGACCACGCTAAATAAGCAACTCGGTGTGTGTCGGTACAAATATCAACGGAAACGACATTGAAATAATGTTCATTTCAGCGTGCCTTGAAAAGTGGCTGTTACGATAACCACTGCGTCTCCGGCTAGCGCAAAATAGGAGAAAATAATACTTTTCACATGGATGCCATGAACGAAAAAACATTTTTAAACTTAAATTTTTTAGATCTAAAACTTTCCTATAATTTGGTGAAATAATTATTAAAATCGCTTTACGCGTTTGGAAGAAGTAAGAGAATTCTTGTGTTAATCAAGTGAAACTTTCGATGACTTTCGATTTTTTGTGTCAAAACTTGCAATAGAAAAACAGTTTATGAAACTTAAAATTTATTTTTGACTCTATAATGCCTATCATATATTTTTATGAAAGTTTTTGGACCACCCGTGTGGGAGGAGTAGGCCTTCGACCAAAATAAAATGAATGGACGGGCCTTGTCTTTACAATTTGCTAACTCATAACGAGTCTAAGCAATTGGATATATACTATACTTCAATACCTAATTGTAAGTCTTTATTTTGCTTTTTGCACTTTGGAAATGCACAAGAAGGCATTTTTTCGTCAGTTATTTGGATGGCATGTAATAATAAGCGTACTCGTCACTCTTCTAACAGAGACCGACTGAGATAAAGTGAGAGCCGGCGCTCACTTTACAAACTTCAAAAATCTTAACGCTATGGCCCGTCCATTTATTTTATTTTGGTCGAAGGAGTAGGCCTTCAAATACAGGTCCAAATTGCAGTTGGCGTATCCATTCGCCTGAAGAGATGCCGCTCCGCCGTCTCACAAACGAGTTTGTTTTACCGAGGCCTGTTTGTTTAATGTAATTTTAAACGATTAAAATTGACAGAAATATTTTACCACTTTATATAGTTTGATCACAACTTGAAAATTTGAGTAGTTATTAGCGAGCTTCCAAATATCATTTGTTGAACGGTGAAGTATTTTTGCCCGAAGTACGGCGATAGGGTTCACCACCCGTTACGTTGGGACGTAATAATCGTGAAACGCGGGTGTACCGAGTGAAAACTGTGACTTGCATTTCACAGTTCACACTCTGAATACCTCTGACACTCTCGAACTCCTCGAGGATTCATGCCGTGACGATACATATATAAATGACTTGCAATAAGTGCAATAATGTTGTATTACAAAATAGATTATTCATTCTCATTGTCATAATAAGCTAAATTAGCAGCTCGAAATATGTCTGTACAAATATCGACAAAAACGAAATAGAAATAACTTTCATGTCAGAGTGCATTGCAAAGTGGCTGTTATGACGATCGCTGTGTCGCCGGGTAGCGCAAAAAAGAGAAAATAATGCTTTTCATATGTGTTAAATTTGATATTTAAAAGTTTTAAACATCATTGTGTTAGATTTTTGTATTGCTCGTGTGTGTGTATAAGTTTGTCTCTTTTGAATTTAAAAAGTTTAAACTATTTATCAGTTTTTTAAAGCATTTGAAAGGTTATTAAAGGTATTTATTTTCTCGTTGTAGGTTAAAGCTTTTAAGATTTTAAACCTCACAATTACGGGACATGGGTCAATATGAGAGATATATTTTTTTCAAAGTTTTGTAATTTATTTATTTATTTTCGAAATATTCGTATAGAAAGTTTAAACCAATTTAAAAAGTCTGGAAACGCAGTTTTGCTTCTGAAGCCCCTTAAGAATTAAATTGGCAAGGATATAATCAGAACAGAAGGAGGAAAAATCTTGCTAAAACTGTTCCCTAAATGAATGTATTGTGTATCTTTTGATGTGGAGCTCATTGTCTCAACATAAAAACATGTGATAGTTCATAAGAAAGATCACAACTTTAGCTCTTTGTTAGTGGTTATACAGGATGGAAGGAAGAGGAATCCCTGAGGTAACCTAACCACAAGTCGGTGGACATATTTAGAATTTTCATGAAGCGTATAAAATGAAGTATCCAGGGAATTACCGTATCCGTACCACTATTATAAATGCGAAAGTAGGTTTGTTAATTTTTTGAGTTGTCCTTCTATCACGCAGCAACGGTGCAACGGATCAACGTGATTTTTTGTATAGAGATAGTTTATGGGCCGGAGAGTGACATAAATTACTTTTTATCCCGGGAAAATGCAGACGAAATCAGCGCGTGCGATGCCGCGGGCAAAAGCTAGTATTTATATACAAGGGCAAGAATAGCCTAACGCAATTTATTTATTTAGGTTTTTCAACAGACACACACTTAACTTTACAAAACAAAATATAACAAAGCTAGTAACAAAGCAAAGCATCCAATTATAAAAAAACACAACATTCACAACAATATGAAGTAAAACTTATGCGCTACAAGCCGGCATAACTTAAAAGATTATAAAAAGAAAATAAAACATAAAACTAATTAGACTAAAACTAGACATTTTTTGCGTCAAGTTTAAGGTTGCTGAATAAACACTAAAATGCTGTGCATGGCTGAGAACACTGATTAAATGATTATTCGAACAGAAATTATTCGAAACAAAAGAACTACTCCTTCAAAATAAGCTTTTGTCGCAGACATCTCAGAATTTTAAGCGTTTTTTTTTCGGAAACCATAAAGCTATAATGTTGCATTAAATGGATAATCGAAAACTTTCGTTTTAAGTAGATTCCCTTCATAAATAAAACATATTTATAAACCTAAACCAAAAATAGGAGGGCGGATTTCTTTTTTGCAAAGTTATAAATCTTAATACATTAACATTATATAATTGCAGTGTAGAAACGCAGAAACAAAAGTAAATCTGGATGTGAGGAGCTCTGAACCGGGATTCGAACCTGGGACCTCTCGACCCCAAAAACGAGTGTCCTTAATTTGTTGTGTAAGAATCATTCTTTACTAACATCTAAGCGGTGAATGAACACGATCTTGCATCAAAGTTTTTTTATTGTTTAATGTACACACAGAAAAGCAGTTAAGACATATAAAACATTACAAGATATGCTTGTAAGCTTATCTCTAAAAAGAGATTTATTGCAGCAAACCTAAGCGGGAAGGGGAAATTTTAAAATAAGTAATCATACATACGTGTACTACAAAATATATATCCTAAATAATATATTTATATACTATACCTATATATACAGGGGTAAGCACTCGGAGTGTTACCCTCAGAATAAGGAATTCCTTATTCTGAGGTGTTACCAACTTTAAGTTGCTATAGCAACCAAACTGTTTACAATATGGCGCCCATTTTTACGGTTCAGCAATATGTGAACAAACAAAATGATCGCGTATGGTTAAAGTGTAAATCAAACGACAATTTAGACCAACGAATTGCTCTGCGAAAGCAAGCACCAGCATCAGTGATGGTTTGGAACGTGGTAACTGCTACGGGACGTTCGCCTCTCGTTTTCATTGAGCAGGGTGCAAAGATAAACCAGCAAATCTACCGTGAAAAGATTTTAAACGATGCTTTGTTACCTTGGGCACGTAAGAAATTCGGTAGAAACCATTGGACGTTTCACCAAGACTCGGCATCATCCCACAAAGCCCATGAAACCCAAATTTTTTTGCAAGAAAAAGTTCCGAGCTTCATTTCTTCGCATCAATGGCCACCATATTCGCCGGACTTAAACCCATTGGATTTTTCCATATGGTCAATTCTAGAGGCCAAAGTGTCAGCAAAAAAATATGAGACAGTCGACGCCTTAAAGATTGCTCTTCGCCGAGAATGGAACAAAATATCAGCAAACCACATTCGTGCAGCGTGTGAAGCCTTCTCGGCCAGACTCGATGCTGTTATCCACGCTAAAGGTGGCCCCATCGAACAATAACTTTTTCTTTTTAATTTTAAATGTTTTTTTTCTATATATTGAAGTTTATAAATAAAAATAAACAAAATTGTCAAAATTACAGCATTTTGAATTGGTAACACTTCGAGTGCGGACCCCTGTATATATTACGTAATAAAGTTTGTAATTTACCAATTTTCTTTATAAACAACGTAAACTTCTTCATACAGGTTATTAAGATGACGACATTTTTTCTTAAATCGGGGTGTTTTAACCATTAACATGAACAACTTTTACTATTGGGCCAATCCGCTAATCGCAAAAAATAAACAGCTGTTTTATATATGATGATCGAGTAAGTTTAACTATTTAGTATTTTTAACGGGTGTTTTTTTACCCGATTTAAGGTTTGGCACCCTAGTCAAAGTTGTTCATATAGAACATCCTGTCTCAAGGAAAAAGGTAATCAAATTTAAACTCAGTAAAATACAAAAACAGAGTATCTACTTTTTAGAGATAAACCTTTTACTGCCAAAACAAACACAATTGATTTTATATAAAAAGCTCCGTGGGGTCAAGTACCCACCTAATATTTGGGAAACACTCGGACAGCAATCCTCAACTCTTAACGTACGAAGCATTCATGCAAATGAAATTTTTGTTATCCATTTCTATGTTTCCTTTCGTTTTTCTATTGGATGTTTTATGCTTTCACTAGCGACCCGCCCCGGCTTCGCACGGGTGCAATGCTGATACTAAATACTCTATAGTATTTAAGGTACTTAATTGGATAAGGATTAAGGCGATATGCGAAAAAAATACGGGTGTTTCTTTTCTGTGTATTTCATGAAATACACAGAAAATTATAATCAGTTTCTGGTATATGCATTTTGACTATATAATCTAGGATTTTGAAATTGGAAAACATGTTTGGATAAATTTTCCTCTATAGAAATAAAGATGATGTCTTCAAACACACTTTTTCTCCTCTTTAGACGAATAGGAACCATATACAGAACTCAAACATATTTTATTATGTGTGTTTTAACAATATCTAAAGATTTGATATTTGAAATTTTGATAGCTATTTTAAACGCATACTCTAATGGTGATACTAAACAAGTTTAAATTCAAACTTTAAATTCATACTTATTTTATTGGACATAGGCCATAGCTTTTTCCCTAGTTTCCTAGGGACATAGACATAATATTATTAACACACGCGTGAGCTGACATACTAAATTTTATTACATGCAGCTTGAACACACACGTGTGATTGTTGTTGACCATATGCCAACTGTTTCACGGATACATTTTCGGCATTATCAAGGCAAGTGTCGTTCTTAGGAAGACGACGCGGGCACTGGACATAGACATAGGATCAAACATATAAAATAATTTACGCACAGTCACATTTTTACATAAAGTCACGCACTATAAAATTATTGGTCCGATAAATATTAAAAGATTCGAGAGGACTACACAAAAAACTAAATCAACGAGCGCGAAACCGTAGGCAAAAGCTAGTAATTATTGGGATATCAATGCTCAGGCTTAGCTTTAATATTAAGGCCCTTAATATCGCCAAATGGGTACTTTCTAAAGACTACTCCTCTTTTATGGCCTAACCAAAAATATTGAAAAAATGTATTATGGATTATCAACTCTAGGACAATATATGCAACATTTTTCTTTTTCGTACCACCAAAACTTCTATATGAAAAATTGTTTCAACTGAATGGTGTTTTTTTGGCTTGAATTTCCTACTGCTCCTAAGCGGCTTAGGTGATTTAATTCATTTATGCTTTGATAAATAGATAAACTTGATATCTATAAATATAACATAGAATTATTCAATCTAACAATGACGCCCATGTGAAAAGTATTATTTTCTCCTATTTTGCCCTTTCAAGGACGCAGCGAGTGTCGTAACAGCCACCACGCATTGTGCACTGATTTGAACGTTATTTCAATGTCGTTTCCGTCGATATTCATACAGACAAACATCGAGCTGCTAATTTGGCGACGGTAATCGCCTTAATTACTTTCAGTATAAATTAACTTAAAAAAGAATGGTTTCCACTATAAGAGGTTTAGCTTTATTTCAGCTAAGGGACCCTTCGGTACCACTTCCCCCAACCGGTAAGTAAGTAAGTAAATCGTTTATTTGTGAGAATTCGGGTTTACAATGGATGTTACATATAATTACAGTCCCAACAAATTTAACCATGTCATGGCGTACAAATATTTGGTTGTATATTTAAATCATGCACTAACAAAAAACAAATTGAGAATAATTATAATTATAAAATATGTATGTCAATTAAATAAAAGCAAATGTCACTATATAATATGTAAAAAAAAAAACTTGAAGTTGGAACAAAACAGTCTTAGGAATATCAAACCAGTTACAATGAAAAAATTTCTGTAGTGTTCTTTATATTATAAATGTTATAAATGTCATACCGGAAGTGCATAACTTTTTTTGTAAAGCGGATCTAAATAGTAAGAACCTTAATCTTACTTATTTATTGGTAAGACCAGGGATATAATTATTTTGGTCTATATAAAAATAAAGTTACGCACTCCCGTTCAGGAGGAGTATTACCGAACGGTCCCTTTTACCTCCCCCTCCCTTCCCATCGCACTCGCTCCCCCAAATTCAGAGACATCGTTTTGATGATTGATTATAGTGCGAACATTAGTTTTGTAGTGGAAATTATAATTTTTGAAAGGCTTTATATTTTATTATGATTGTATTTTTTTTTGTAGTACCTAACTCTTTTTCTATTGTTGTTTCTATTGAGTTTATAGTGCTTTTTATACGTCGCGTAATTATTTATATTCACAAAATCTATTGGTGGTACTCATAGCACGAGACAACTAATTGGGTCCTTATCTAGGAAATTGGCGAAATTTTCTTACAGATTCATGAGTTCATAATTTCTGTAGTTTAATAGCTATTTCCATTAATTTTTGATTGAAAGTTAATTTCAGTTTGATTACTGAAATTAAATCTTCAAAAACAGTTTCAAGATAATATTCGTAATAATTTTAAAGCTGACTTTTTTCAAAAATTCTTGTTCTCTTAGCTTAATCTCCATCATACACAAAATAAATTACAACTTTAGGATTTGTCATTAAAAAAAATGCAAAAATATTAGTACTTAAAATTAAGTTTTCTTAAATTTCTCCATATATAACGCCAATTTCATATGTAAACGTACCTAATATTTAATTTATCTATAACTTAAGGCGATATGCAAAAGTTTTAGCGTCCCTGTTACTCCATATGCGAAAAAACCCTCAGTGCGAGAGGAACGGATTCGTGGAAAAGTAGCAAAAAGTCAGTTTTTTATTAATATAAAATGTACTAAAAATGCTATCAAAATTTCGTTTAACCAGGTCCTAGATACTGTTAAAACCCATCTAATAAAATATAATTGCAGTCCATATATCATTCTAAATTGTCAAACCAGAAGAATTGGTGTCGATAAAGACCTCATTTCAATTAATATTTCCATCGAGCCGAAATTCTCTTATCGCGTTTCTATTTTAACAGATCCCTAGAGGAAGATTCCAAAAATAATATACAATTTTTTCAAAATTATACATTATTTACCGAACTAGATATAGAAGTTCTGAAATTGTAAATTTTTTTCCGTAGCGCCTTAAGAGCTACGCTCTTGTCTGTGGAGTAACCGCCATTACTCTCTATCTTCTGCTAATGATTTGACCTCTTGATGACTTTAATAGTATTTTTCATTACGAGTGCGGAAAGCCTGTCATTGCAAAGAGTTCCGACAAATGTCTACCCGAGCCGAGGCGCAGCCGAAGGTGAGGGTTGACAGTCGGAACAAGTTGCAATGACGGTTCCGCACGTGTACTGAACAACTATTTTTAATACAGTTGCGAAAAAATGAAGCAATTTAATAAAATAATAAAAACACAACAAACTCAACTAACTAATACTCCACGCAATAAATTCTTCGTATGTAAATATGTAGCGACTTTTTGACTTTTCCGGTAAAATGTTCTCCGAAGCATTTTGTGCAATTATACTGAGTTCCGGTGGTGTTAATTCAAATAAAATATCATCGAAATTTCTCATTTTGTGCAACAAACAACTAAACCCGCAAAGAAAATTTTTGGAAAATGGCGCCAACCGCAAAAGAATATAAGCAGAGATTTTTTTTGTTTTCTTCACCCATTCTGAGTAGGCAAAGGGAACTTTGCCCATACAGCCAAGTCTTCAGTAGAATTTTTTTATTGATATGAAATGAAAATGAAATTTAATGAGATGAAATGAAATGAAACCTAACCTAACTCATTGAATCAAATCATTAAATTTGATATTGAAACAAATTAGTACCTTCTTTTTAGAAATATTTGCATGAATTATAAAAACTTCTATGAATTTTTTTTTGTAAAAACTTCGTGGTTGGTTTTTTCTTTTTAATAGACATTATTTTGACAGTTGGGAAAAAGAACGCACGAGTTCGGCAAAGGTAAAGAAAAAGCTCGAGTATGTAATAGCCTACATCCCGAACGCTATACGTCCTTGCAATACGCCACTTTTTGAGCAACTGTATTAAAAATTAATTTTCAATGCAAGTGCTCGCAAAGGCCCACTTTTTATGCATCAAAACCGAACAGAAATTCGATTATTTTGCCGTAGGGCTTTATTATTATAATTTTTTTTAAATTAATTACAATGGTTGGATGACCTGCAGCCTTTCCTGTGTACCATAAATGTTATACTTTTTTTTTCCACTGTTTAACGGCTCTGGATACAGTCTTTTTGAGCCAATTATAATTTAAAGTTCACAAGATTATATTTGTTTTATTTCCTCACACTATGCATTGAAAAACGTAGTATGATACACGGGCGTAAGAGCAATAAATTACTCGGTTACGTTTAAGTCGTCCTCGTAATTTATTCCTTTGCGCCCTTGTAGCATAAACTACTATTTCTCCTTCACTTAAGTAAAATAGATGCGTCTATGTCTTCCTCTTCCTTTTTTCCCGTCAACCTTTCATTCTACGATATTTTTCAAGAATTTGTAATGTTAAATCAAGTGTCATCATCTTCAGCCTTCTATTTTCAATGGTTTTTAACAAACATCTCTCTTCGTCTACAATTTTCAGTACTTCCTCATTGGTCTTCTTCTCCGTCCAGCTAATTCTTAGAGAATAAATTTTTGTATTCAAGGCAAAACTTACTTTTCATGAGAATACAACGCAAAGAAATTACTTAATATCTTCAGAAACAATTAATGGCACAGAGTAGGGCCCGACCTTTGCACTGCGACTTCCTTAATTCGCAATTAAAAAGTTAAACTGTCTGGTTAATGGTTCTCCTTGTGGCCGCCGTCTATTTCTTATTCGCATTTTACCTAAATTTTATGAAAAATTGGAGAGGGTACCTATATTTTTTACCCTGTATATACCTATACATCTAAATATCACGTTGCGACGTAATAACCATCGGTGAAACGCAGGTGTACTGAGTGTGAACTGTGACTTGCATTTTACAATTCACACTCTGGCACACCTCGGGAATTCATGTCGTGACAATAAATAGATATCGGTTAGTATCAAGTATCAAGGTTCAGTGAACCTTTTTATGAAATTCGTAAATTACTTTTTTTGTTTTTCCTACAAACGCATGCCCAGCCCCGACTCAATGGGATGTCAATATTTTATTTTGCCATATTAGCAAAAACTATTATCTGTATAATACCAAGCCTCCACTATGAATTTGGCTATAGAAATTAATGTCACTTATATTTGTTTATCCGCCCGCTGGTATAAAGGACGATTTCAGTAAAATTATTTATATTTTTTGATATTTTTTAAAATTCTTGTCAATATCATAATATACCCATATCAAACTTTACTAAATTAGGCAATTTTATAGAAAAATATAATTCATTTTCCACGAAAATTACAGAATATCCGGGTTGTACTCTCAGTTCAGAGTTCCTCACATCCAGAGTACCTACTTATCTTCTAGTGCAGCGTTTCTTAACCTGTGGTCCGTGGACCCCTAGGGGTCCGCGAGCATACGTATGGGGTTCCGCAGCCTAATCTAGTAATAGATTAGGCTATTACTAGATTATAATCTCAGTAGTAATATAAACCCAAATATCACAAATTTAGTTGCAAAAAAGCAGCACCAACCTCCTCATTAACGTATTTTATATGAAAAAAGTATATTTTTTTGTAATTTGTAGAACTAAAATAAATGGTTCGAAATTTATTGCTGCTTTTTTTATTAAGGGGGTCCTTAAAATTGAGCTTGATTTCCTAAGGGTTCCGTGGACAAAAAAGGTTAAGAAACGCTGTTCTGGTGTATACAATGTGTAACAGAAAGGTGTAACCATATTTGAAGAGCTTATTCAGTCAATGGTATAGAACAACTTTTACTATGGAACCAACCCTGAAATCTCAAAATAAAATCTACCCTTCCATACATTTCGGCCGAGCGGCTTTCCATTTTTCTATGAAACAGTGAATTTTTTTTTTCGATATACAGGGTTTGTTCCATAGTAAAAGTTGTTCTATACCATTGACTGAAAAAGCTCTTCAAATATGGTTACACCTTTTTGTTACACGTTGTATATCGTAAAAAGAAAAACTTACAACATAGTTTATCGCCAGAAAGTTAGTTTTTCTTCGGTATAGTTTTGTATTTTCACTTTTTGTGAAGTCACATTTAAAAAGGTTTGCAACGTCGTTTTGCCTCGCATGTAGGTGCCCACTCAGCTATTCATAACGGAATGAGCCGGGAATAGAACCTGTACCCTTCGCTTGCTGAGCGTTGATAAGTTACACAGTCACCCCCGAGCGTGGCCATGCATATGCATCTTTCTTTATGTTGCCGTCTGTTAGTGCGTTACGGGTTAAATCTCGCAGGGAAGCTGTATTTGTTATTCTAATGAGAAGGTTTGTTTCATCTATAGATAAATGCTATGAGGTAAAAACTTTTCTTATCATTTTTATATAAAAGGTATAAGGTTTAAAATGCAAATGACATGCATTTTGAATTACAAGAAAACAAACTACCAATAAATAATCATTATTAGAGTGCATTACCAGCTAGAAATCAATCAGAAACAAATTTAAAAGCACAAATATTTTTTTTTAAAATTCCTCGGGTCCGAATTTGAACCTGCAACCTCCTGCTTACATGACAGGCGCCCAGGCGCGGTACCGACTGCGCTACCAAGGTTCGTATCTGGAATGACGAATTTTTTCACCATATCTGTACACCGAATTTTTGTAACTACTTGATATACCAGCTTGTAATGCACATACTGAACGCTCACGAGGGCGTTATGTGATTTCAAGCCTTGCTTATTCTGAACAAAAGGCGCTGTCGTCGCTACAATACCTGTTGCATCAGACAGTTAATAAATTCACAGTTGTCATTAACTAAGATTATATGTATTTTTTATTGCGAAATCCATCACTTTGAATACTCTAATAATTATTAGGGGGCATTACCAGCTAGAAATCAGTCAGGAACAAATTTAAAAGCACAAATATTTTACTCAGTAGCGCAGTCGGTAGCGTGTCTGTCATGTAAGCAGGAGGTCACAGGTTCAAATCCTGGCCGGAGGAATTTTTTCAAAAATATTTGTGCTTTTAAATTTGTTTCTGATTGTTTTCTAGCTGGTAATGCACTCTAATAATAATTAGAATTATTAATCTGTTCTGTGGCAGTTAAGAGCGGTTTTGCCAGATTGTGAAAAACCCGCCTTTATCTAATTAATGTAGTTTATTTAAAGATTTACATGTTTGCAATTCTTATTACATAGTTTACTAGAACAAAGTAAATAATTATGAATATTTGTATCGTAACATAAGATTTATTAGTGTAGCAAGAACGCAATTTCAATTTGTGAGCTTCAGACTTAAAGAGGCCTATGGCCCATAACTAAATCTTCCGCGAGCGTCGCCTAGCTAAGAGAACGTATAAAATAAGAAAGAGAAAAGGGAACCACCAGCACACAAATCGAAACACTTAAATTTAAAAATCACTGAATTGAAGATAACCGATGTGCATTATTTAGAAAACCTTATTATCTATGTATTGTTTACAGGTCGCGGCAGTAAATAATGCACATCGGTTATCTTTGGCTTTGTAGAGCGTCGTCTCTGTCACCGGCCTGTTAGTGCGACAGAGATCACGCTACGATACGATGTGCATTATTTACTGCAGGGACCTGTATGTTGCCTTGCCATCGCAAAGTTTCCATTGGTGTCTCTAAATTATGATTTCAAAAATTTCTGGCTGCGGAACCGCTCTTAACGAAGCATCTAAAACATTATTCTTTTTTCAATCTCTTAGGCAGAGCAGTAGTGGGGATCGCTGAGCACAGACAGTCAAAAGAGCTCATTAAACGGTTTACACTTTACAATGTTACCCAGAAAATTAGCTCCATCGTTACTAAATCACAATAAGTAATTAGCTTATCTGTCTGCGTCATGCGCGGGGTGGGGTGTTACGGGTGATGCCTGTAGAGGGGGGAGGTACACGTCTAACGTAAAGCCTTCGGTGTTAATCTCGGCCCCTTTAATAAACGAACTGAAGAACTTGGCTTAAGTAAATTAGACTACTCGAAATCGTGGTTTGCTTTCTAACCGAGATTTGAGTTTGTGTGATGCTAGTTGTGGAGTTTTTCGCTGGCTACGCCGTGCCGCCGCGCCGCACCGTAGCGCTACGGTGACGTCAAAAAGTGTATTGTGTGCTGCTAATCTGTAAACATTGTTTTCTTTCTTTTTTTATTTATACTTTAATTGAAATATTTACTGCTTTATTTATAGTAATAGTTTTTTTTATAAGAAAAAATAAATAAATAAAAGAATTGGAAAATATGTGTTTTGTTTCATTATATTTTTAGCCTGCGTTTTGACGTTAACTTTATGGTCAAATCATTTGTTTGGACACCATTCATACATATATACATACATATACTTACGCCTGTCTCCGAGAGGGGTAGGCAGAGGCTACAGATTTCTATCTGCTACGATTGTCATACACCTCTTTTGCCATACATGAATCTAGTCATACACGCTCTTCCATTCCGTGTATTTTTGACATTGCCCTTCTTCAGTATCCCGCTTCGGACTTTGGATTACGAGTATCTGCTTTGTGAATTCGTTTTTGGTTTTTTTGTGAAATATTTGTTCCGACGGAAAAGTGCATGAAAAGTGCATTAGTAGTTATCTAAAAACCCCCAAAAAAAAACAAGAAGGCAATAAGTCCTTCGTATTCACAAGAATACAAAAAAAAACAAAAGAAAAGGTCATTCGAAACCTCCCTTGATATTAAATGTCGATAGCCACCTACTGATCCCATACAAAACACGATATAGAAAAAAAAAAAAAAAAAGTGCCAAATGTTGAGGTTTTTTCCCCGTCACAAAGACTTGTTCGATATTTCATCCATACGTCACTTTAACGTCTTACCACTCCTTCCAACTAAACAACAGTGTCAACCAAAGATTTGTTTAATTACTGCCCAGTAAAGTATTCGACTTGAAAATAAATAGAGACTCCTGGAACAGAATTTGATGCGCATTGGCATGGCTATAATACCTTCCAAACAAAAGTAGTCTTAGCTATGTTGGACGTGAGTGTGCCGTCCATACATTTTTGCCCGCCATTCTTTAACAACAGTTTTTAGCGTTTTCACAAATAAATTTACTCCCTATGTACTTTATACACTTGTAAACAAGAAAACACTCACATTTTATGGAATAAGGGGGATTTAAACTAATATTATAAATAAAAACGGGTGTTGCAGTTTTTTGACAGCTGTTCAGGCCACGTTTCGATTCTCCGAAGAAGAAGAGAAGAATATCCAAAGAATCAATAGAATAATAAAAGTCGTAGTCCAGCCACAAACTATTTGCAGCCCAAGTTGACTCCTGACAAAGTCAAAAAGAACTTTTCGGTTAATTACATTCATTGTGATGAAAAACTTTGCTCGTTAAGTTCCCACGATTCAGATTTAATTACTAAATCCCTTTTCAAGAGTCTTCAAAAAGAGTTGCCTGTCCCTGACACCTTTTAAGAAAAATAAAAGAGATATCTGTTTTAGAAAAGTCCTTTGAAATACAAGTGCTTTTTAAAATATATACTTCAAAAGAAACCTCAAATAGATAAACTGAGTTTGGAAGATTTTACGCTATTTATTAGGTATCTATTAAAAAACAACTTTAATTGTTTTTAATAAAACTAATCATGTATGATATTTGGTAATGTGTGTTTATTTATGATGCATTATGTTAAATTTCAAGAAATTCAATGAAATTATATCAAAACACGAATATCAATGGGCATTCGAAATCTTAAAAACAAAACAAACAATTCTTCAATTGAAACTCTTTTTGTATTGAAATGTCCCACAATTTTATAATTATTATTCCTGAGCGGTTTTGCTCTAAAGTGTAAAATTTTCTTCTTTAATTTTGTTTTTACAATAAAAAATATATGCAACCAAAATAGTATTAGCTAGGCAGAAATATTAAACATTTTGTTTGGCACATAACAATACGTGCTACAAAACCTAAAACACATACACTACTGATCATACTAAAAAAAGGGACCAAATAATACTAATATGTACGAAATTTTCAATGGAAATATTTTATTTTAAATTTATTTTATTTTAAAACAAGCTGCTTAGCGTCGTCGCTTCTTACAAGTGGACACATGGTTCTGAGTACCTAACAAATAACTCCTTGCCTACAGGTCTACGTTACATTGATTCACCTAACCATACAGCAAGTGGTAAGTTTACAAGTATTTTTACTCTAACATAATTTGAGACACTGGAACACGAGTGCTTGTTTACGAAACGAACGAAGTTATAATTTTGCTCGGGTGTCCCAATGTCTAATTATGTTTAGTTGCATACAATAATTTATCTACGACCATCAAAAATATCATCTTTATTTATAATAATTTCCACTAACAATTTCACGAACAATGAGAAGAAAAACTTTCATTAATGAACCTCGGGTGCGTCGCCCGGTAATGCTGCCTTGAAGGCCAATCAAGATAAAGAGGCGTGGCTTAAGAAATCACTTAATAAATAATCAGGACTTATTTCACGTTAAGGCAACGACACAGACATACATTCAAAAATCCTTATTGATCCTATGGTAACAAGAATCAAACCAATTAAGAATGGTATTCTACACAGCTACTTTTTAGGGAAAAGGTCTAGTTTTTACGGCCAAAATATAACAGTTCAATATAGTGAAGTCTAGCACATCTCGTTTTGTTAATAAATATTTATACGACTTTTATACAGAAACTATTGGCATAGTTATGCTATTGGTGTTTATTTTACATGGATAATGATGTGAGAATTATTTGCTTGTTGAAGTTGAAATACGCACAAGACGAATTTGATTAAAATATTACTATTTCAGACAAAAAAACATAAATTGCTCATTTTCATATGGTGTGAATCAAGCATAAAGTAATTATGAATTAAATAGGTTGATTTTAAAATGATTGCTCTTAAAATGTATTGCGTTTATTAAAGTTTGTGAGCTTCTTTATCCCCCCGTATCTGTTTCAGTAATAATTTGCAATAATAGTGCCAGAAACAAAAGCTTAAAGATTTATTTCAAAATCAAATATGGCAGATGATACTGGCTATATAATATTGTGAATTAGTTATACAATATGACATTTATAAGTCAACGCACCATACACTTACCATTTCGTACGGGAATCAAATTAAAAGACAATTTGGGGATAGCGAATATATTCTACAATAAAATGTCCATTTGAAATGTTGCATGATGGAGATAATATAAAACTATCAGAGATAAATAAACTTTATCAAGGACTCTCGTCATATATAGGGCTTCTAAAAAGTATCAAGTTTTGAAATGAAAAATTTATATGTGCGGGTTATATATTTGTGACTTTCATCTTCGAAACCCTCGGGCAGTGAGTGCCATTAGCATGACAGCTATAAAAAGTGACTCGTTATATAGCCAAATTCATACTGGAGACTCGGTAAGTGGTCAGGACCAAGGTTCAATTACCCTTTTTGTGAAAAACGCAAAATAAAATTCAGGCTTCCTATACTAAGTGACTCGGACTTTAACAGTCTTAATTTTTTTATTTTCTTGTTAAACACAAACAGACCACTAATTTACTTACAATTTTGTATTTATGCAGCATAAAATAGTCGGGGACCTACTTCCATTATTCAGATCGGTTGTCTATTACGATTGGGTTCCCGACCGCAAAAAAAGTACTTCTTATAATGTATTTATACACTGCTTGTATCACAAAATTTTGTGCTGTCGTGTTTGTTTTGGCGTTCCTGCAGCAGAAGCTGGATGTGATGGACGAGGTGTCTGCTGTCGAGATCTGCGCAACCAACTTCAGCGAGGATGACATCGCTGCTGCAAAGATGTAGATATACACTGCGCTGAACAAGCGCGGCAAGATGGTGTCCCGCCAGCGTGACGGGTCAAAGAAAAGCCTGCAGGATATTATCACGCTACTCAAGGAGACTGACCCCGACGACGTGCCGACGTTCGTGGCGAAGGACTCACAAAGCTTCCTCCCATCACCTTCGACCACGTCGATGTAACGAGCCTACTGAAGGACATTGTGCTTCTGAAAGCCAGTCTCGTGAATGTGCTAACGAAAATGGATGCATTTCAGAAAACCATTGCAGATTTGCGCAAAGAACTCATCTAGTTACGCAACACTGTGGCGGTAAAGGTCCCCAGTCGATGCATCCTACGCAAACGTGTCGCGGAGCCAGCCTCGATATATCGTCGTAGATCTTTGTCGACTGCCAAGCTTGCAGAATACACAGCCAGTGCAACCCACAGTCCCACACCCGTCCCCGCGGCTTCTCTATGCAGCGCCGCCTGAGCCCCTCAATCCGCCCCACTGCCCGAGTCTGCAGTTCCAGTGAAACTTCACCATAGAGATTTTGGCGGCGTCACCGTGAGTGCCCCTGCCGCTCCCAGTATGAAACCCGTGCCAAAAAAGGCGCTGAACTGGGATAATGATGATCGTTTCGTGACGGTGTAAAGGAGGAAGCGCCAACTGCGAACGACCCAGAACCGCTGCGACAAAGCTCCTGTGGAGCTCGACCTGAAGTTGCTAAGCCGAACACGCCGATGTACATCTCCTGCCTGTACGACACCACTAAGGCGGTTGACATCGCGGAAGTACGTGCGCCAAAAGACGGGGTACCCACCCAGGCTGCAGTTGCTGGAGTTACGTCGCAACTGCTTTAGTCTGCTTTCTGTGAGTTCTTCTAATATGGCACCCTCTGATCTACGAGGCCGTACTTTTAGGCGAGTTCTTGATGAACGATTTTGGCCATTTGGTTGTTTCTTTGCAGGGACTCAGTGTTGGCAATAGTGGAAAAACCGGAAATAACATGTCGAAGAAATTCTCCAGGATGGGCACATGCCCAGCAGATGTCTTGGGTCCCATCCTTAATAATGTATTTCCGGTTGTTACGCGTCTTGTCACCTGATCATGTATTGCACAGACAGAACCCTCGGTTTCCCCAAAGACGTCACCCAAGCGCAGCCAATGCAGGGAGATTTTTTTTGTCAATATGAGACTCGTGAAGAGCCTTGTGTAACCTCCCGTGCAATTCTTTTCCTCGCCACACAGACTCTCGTTCAGCAGCGCTTAGTACAACCGGGTCGTGCCGTTCCTTGCTGGCTAAGGACAAAGGGGTGAGTCCTTTATCACATGCCACGACTTCTTTATGGATCGCATCATCCGTTTTCGACAGGAAATAATCACTGAGACTGCATATCTCACGGTTATGTATAGCCTTGGCGTTTAAAAGGCCTCGACCACCACAATTCCGCGGGAGATACAGTCTCATGAGTAACGATTTTGGATGATGCATCCTATGAAGGGTCATGGTTGTACGGACTTTTCTGTCCAGAGCATTTAGTTCGGTCTGAGTCCATCTGAGCACCCCGAATGTGAACATGAGGACAGGCATGACCCAAGCGTTATAAGCTTGTACCTTATTTCTGCCTGTTATTATTAACCTCAAGTTCAGTACCAGCCCAGAGCAATTATTTTGGCATATTTTTTTAGTACCCATGACCCAGATACCGTTTAAAAGTACAAAATATGCTAAAGTCCTTCAAAATAAGTTCTGGGCGTTAGGAGGCTAAACCATTATTATTTTCATCGAGGTTTTAAAATAAAGCCTGAATGTCACCAAGAGTTTAATTCTTAAAAACGTATTATTCATAGACTTTCCTTAAAAAAATATTATTATTACAAAATTTAACGAGGAAACCACGGTGTTACTTGTCATTTTATACATAGAATTTACCCGTTATAACACAATTCATGATGGCGTATATAAAATGTGATAATCGCAGCATAGCATAAACCGAAATCGTCTACCATATTCATTGTCATTTCGTCCAAGAAACAATATTAATACTCCACATTATATGCCGCCATTAACCCTTTTAATCGCGGTTCATTTCTTCGCGTGTCTGCTTCCGAGCTACATACCACTACAAATAAGACATTTATCTAATCAAAAACCGCTCTTAATCCATTCCATTAGGAGTCATCCACACAATGAAATTCCGTGGCTTCGTTGTATCTACCTGTTTTGAACTTTTGTGAAGTCGCAGCTTCCAACAAAGTTCAACATAAACGAGGACCGTTAGCCACCCAGTCATGCGATCAAAATTTACTCCTTAGTAAATGTTTACAGAGTTTATTTTGCTTTGTGATCGGTTGAGTGGAGATATTTAGGAGTTTCCTTTCAATTCTACTGCACTAAAGATTCCTGTGGAATCGTTGCAGAGTTAAAAAGTTTCCTTTCTTGAAATAATTGCAATAGTACGAACGATTGATTTAAACGTATTCTTATGAATATTGTAAGATGGAGGTGTAGCTAAATTCATTGCTCGAAAAACCCAGCAATTGATTTTTCTATCTAGTAATATACTCCAAATAATAATAGTAAATATATTATACAGGACGTCCCGTAATGCAATGAGCCCAGCTATTACGTAATCATCGTAAAAGCCGAGCTCATTTCTTATCTAAGTAATGCAATTTGACCTCTATAAAAATACACTGGTTTTGAGATATTTGGACTTTTGAGAACTTCTGAAAAACCTCCACCCTGTGTCTGTTTGTATGACATTATTGCGCCAAATTACCTCTGTCTTTATTTTACTGAATACTCTTAGAGTTACGCTATCAAATCTATAGGCTTAAGAAATACCAAGCAAAAAGGGAACATTTAAAAATAAAATCCCAGTTTATTTTTACTGTGTCAAAAATATGTCAATCAGTGTAAAGATAACACAATTATTTTTAAAAGAAAATTCTGAATGGGAAAATGAGTTTGTAGGCTGGTATTTTGGATTCCAAAACACTAAGTGTAGAAAGAGCACTGAAAACTCTTAAAACAATTTGAGGGGACAAAGAACTAGCCAAATAGATTCCTTCTGATGCTTTACATACATTTTAGGCCCTTGTGATATTTTAGGGCTGTTTCATATAGCAGTGCTGCATGAGGCGTGTCGCCCGGTCGTGCCGTTAAGAATAACTTTAAATACTCTTTCGGCCAGTTGCAGAAAGGGTTTTTAAGTTTAATGAAACTTTAAAATGAATGCTGTCACTTTCTTAGTCAAGAACAATGTAAGGGATGGCATAAACTTTAAAGGTTCACTAAACTTAAAAACCCTTTCTGCAACTTGCTGTTTGACAGTTAAAAACTTTTGTGAAACCCTATAATTGGTCTTAGTTTGTATACTTATAAGTTTACCACTATTATTTAAAATTACGATGTTTTTTTAAATAAGCTAATTGTAATTTTATTGACTGTTGGGTTTCCGAATAAAAATTATTTAAAAATGAATACTTATTTAATGCAGCGGACGGCTTTAGAACGAAATTTTCATGTGGCCTTGAGGTCTAATTGCGTTATTTAGATAGGAAATGAGCCCAGCTATCACGATAATTCACTCATTACAGGACATCCTGTATATATTACATATTTAAACTAAATCACCCGGGGGAGTGGTTTCAGGTAGTTGCGAAGTATCTGTCATTCGTGAGTTACCGACTTCAGTATCTGAAAATACTGACTAACGCCTCGCCTGCCGTCACTCTCCTTATTTCAAGGCGAACGCCCTTCACCCTAGATCTTATCGAAGCTTTTCATCAGGCGCGGTAATGACCAAGCGTAAACCCATTGTAGGTTAAAAAATGATGAATATATCGACAATCAGTCAGTTAGTGGGTTTCTCAGTATAGTACGCTTTGAAAACCCGTGTCTACCATTTTTATCTACTCCCATACTGCAATGAGGTAATTTTACAACATCAAAAGCGGTTTTATAAGTGCTTGCATTGTTTGACCAATGTCATAATATTACATTATAGCACCGCAATTCTGCGCTGTGGTTGGCCAAATTTATTATAACAATGCTAGAGAACCAATCACAAGAAATAACGTCTGTCTTAATTTATTAAGCCACGCCCCTTTACTATTCTTGCTTCTGATTGGTCTTAGGGATCTCAATACTAATTCCATCATGATGAGAATCACGACAGTATCATGACGAGTGTTATTTTTTTCATTTTTCTTTAAATTGTTTTTGATGGTCGAAGATAAAGTATTTATCTTGATTTTGAACATAAACACTTGTACAATTTGTTTCATAACACAATTATATTTGTTGCACACGTGTCAATACGTTTGTCGTTTTATGGCTCGTATATTAAAATAATAAATATTCTGTATCCCCTGAAGATGGATTAATTTCCGAAACCGGTTGGGAAGTGTGCAAGGGGAAGTGTGCAACAAATATAATTGTGTTATGAAACAAATTGTACAAGTGTTTATGTTCAAAATCAAGATGCTTTCTATGTTTCATCAAGTGCCGACAATCGCAAGTATAAATCACATAAAGTATTTAGTTTTGATGGTCATAAGACATAAGTGTCATAAGTGTCCCAACTTGCTTATGCAACTGGACATAATTAGACATTGGGACACTTGTGCAAATCTATTATGAAACGAACAAACTTGTGTCCCTATGTCTCACATTATGTCACAGTTGTACAAAATAGTATTTTATACAGTATGAGGCAATAAACCTTAGTACTCTCCATACATTTCAACATGATACATCAAGCCGTCACTGAATAAAAAAGCCTTGACACACGAACAGACAGACAGACAGACAAACAGATGGACAACAAATAGATCAAAAGGGATCCGTTTTTCCACGAAGAGTATGTGGTTAAAAAAAGTCAACGAAAGCAGCAAAACTTGATATTGATTATAATTTTTCTGAATTTCTAAGTAACAATTTTTCTTACCAGGACTACTACAAAAAAATCGGCCAAGTGCGAGTCAGACTCGCATACCTAGGGTTTCGTATTGTAGTTGATAAATTTAATTTTGTAATTTTTTTCGTGAAATTGTCAACCGCTTTATTTTACCTGTAATTTTTACGGAAACACAAAATAACCATGATTTTTGTTCATATTTTTTGTTCCACCAGTTTTGGAGATAAGGGGGGACATACATATTTTTGTGGTTTTTTAAAGATTTCTCGAAAACAGTGCCAGTAAATATAGTAATAAAAGTGTATATTTTTACAATTCAATTTTTAATACTTACAATTTTATATCCATATTGTATTTTTAGAACAACATTTTTTATTTTTCTTTCTTTTGTTTTAGATATATTTAGAACGGTTTAGATTTTTCATATATTTTTTCACACCGTGATATGTGAGAAAATAATGCTATTTTTGTGCCAAATTCCATGTCTTGTTTTAACGGTGCTAAAGCTATGAGGCTGTGACATACGGACGGACGGACAACAGAGTCTCACCATAAAGGTTCCTTTTGTACCTTTTAGGTACGGAACCCTAAAAAACTATAGAAAATTGTTTGTATATTCTAACATCCGACCAAGCGCTTCGAATTAAGAACTTCCTCTTTTGAAGTCAGTGAGTAAAAGTGAATTCGCAAACCTAAAAAAAGTATGGGATGCAGATTCCGTAATTTTTTTACATTTATATATTTCACGATTTTTTATATTCTATTTCCCATTTTGTAGAATTAAACAGATAAACAAATAAGCTAAACAAGAAGAGTATTTAAAAAAATTGGCATGGCGAGCAAAAAAGGATATGTTTTTTTTCAAGTATATTAAATTGTGTTTTTGTTGATACTCGTATATTTGAGCCCAGCTAGCATTTATGCAAACAAAGTCACCGAATTCTAAACTCAACATTATCATATTGATTCATACGTTGCAGAGTATATATTTACATTCGTTAATGGGAATTTGACAGTGAGCATAGACAATGTAAACATGACAATAGCATTCAGAATGGGGAGGCGTGCTTCGCGAGATAACTGAACGGGGGCGTCTTAACTGTTGTAAAATTACGGAATGCCGAGGGGCTGAGCGTTTATAGCGATCGCATTTCAACCCTAAATAGTTCTACCTATTGAATCAAAGTGCATCGTTTACGTTCAACAGCCACTTCGGAATCCAATATAGATTCCACTTCCTTATCGAAGGAAACGCACCATAGCAATGGAAGCAATTCTCGGAGATCACATTAAAAATTATGACTTGTAGTTTTCCCGCCACAAGATTTTCCTCAAAAGTTTCACCTCTGGCTTTAACAATTTCCTCGGACTTTTTCCCTAAAATTTTTCACCGAGCATATTTCAAGTGGAATTAAATTGTTCCAAACTTTTTGGACAGACTGTCGAACGAGGGCAGAAGGTCGGGATTAACAGGCAGGCGAACTTTGATTCTGTGGACGTCTAACATTTCCAGACCCACAAATGGTATAACGAGTGCAATTTGTGTAAATCTCGAGTCACCAATCTCGTAAATCTCTATTTGTCGCAAGTAAAACAGGTCACAGGGGTGGATGGCGGGCTATTACCTTCGGCTTCCTAACCCGTGGAGCTAGCACCCCGCACCCTGCAACCCGCTCCCCGCGCCCCGTATCCGAACGGAGTGTCAAACACAGGCCACCGCTGTTTATATTGTTTATTGTCGTGCGCTCGTTGCTTCCAAAGACGACTCGAGAGGGTGTGTTTCAATAGAGAGAGCCACCAAAACCGAACTATTACACGCCTGGGCTGCCTCATCTAACGATACTTATCCGCACTTTGGGATTTCAAATATATGGAACCCCAAGGCCATTGTCCTTATTACGTAAAACGTGGACCGCTTTGTTTATATTTTTCTGGAGAGAATTCAAGCTTATTAAACCCAGTTTTACACAAAGATTTTTGCACGGTGTGTTCTTCATTTAAAAGAAACAAACTTTTATTATGTTAAGACAACAACCCTACACTCGATTAAACAAAGTATCGAAAAGGTTTGTTACTAACTGCGTTAAGATGTATAACAAAATTCCCAAGACAATCTTAGGCCTTAATGAAACCAAATTTAAGAATTATATTAAGATTAGCTTAACTAACCCCCGGTTTCTGAAAGGCCAATCAAAGTTAACAGTAGATTAAAAAAACTTTAACCGCAAATAACGGTGAAAATAAAGCATATATGAAGTCTGAATAGTGATGAATCAATAATTAACTTAGTTAATTTTTGATTTCAATATAAAATTCCCACCTTTTCTGGCTTAATCCACAGATAATTATTTTTTAATCTACTGTTAACATTGATGGGCCTTTCAGAAACCGGGGGTAAGAAAGCCTTCTACTCAGTAGCAAACTATTTTAATGACAAGAATCTATTTTTGATTTCTTAAAAATTATTGTACATATATTTTTGTTGACTTTGTACACTAATGTATCTTTGTGTTTTATGTTTAATTTAAGTTTAGTTTTAAGTTTTGACTAGGTGTAACTATGCTAGACTTAGTTATTAAAACTGAATAGGTATACTAAATATTTATACAATATTGTTAAAATGACGTGTAAAAAAAAGTGTGCAATATTGTTCCTATTTACTGAATAGATGTTTTGACTTTGACTTTGACAAGTCAAAAAAAATATACAGTAAGTAAAATGTAGCTTTTAAATCCACATACGAGTTACTTACTTCATTTGTACTACGCTAAAAAAGATCTCGGGACCATTTTCTTTTACAAACAGCTTAGGAACGCTTTGATAAAACGGTATCTCCTCCAATTCGAGTTCTCCAACTTTTTCCTCGCTAGTCGGTTTAGATTAGCAAAAAACTAGAAAGAAAGTATAAAGAGTGGAACGGAACAAAACATTTGAAACAATATCGGGAGCGAGCGGCAATCATTTGCGCTTTATCTTAGTTTGCGCACGCTCTCCGACGCCGCCGCGGAAAATGTACTTACTAATAAAAAAGCGCACATTCTGTGTGTGGCGTCGTCGTTTTTACCCTTCGTGTATGTTCTACGATGCTGAAACTGCAAAAGTTAGCTGTCTACTCACTTCTTCACATTTTTAACTATGGACACTGCCCTTTATCAATCACCATGCTTTTTAGAGTTCCGTAGTCAACAACAAGGAACCCTTATCGTTTCGCCATGTCCGTCTGTCTGTCTGTCTGTCTGTCTGTCCGCGGCTTAGCTTAGAGACTATTCGTACTAGAAAGCTGTAATTTGGCATGGGTATACGTATTTATCACGCCGATAAAGTGGTATAGTCAAATTTTGAAAAAGATTTTTTTTAGGGTACCTCCCTTACACATAAAGTGGGGATGATTATTTTTTTTCTCATCTATCCCCTAGTGTGGGGTGTCGTTGGATAGGTAATTTAAAAATATTAGGGGTGTGAGAAGATCATTTTTCGATCCAGGGTTTCGTTTGCGAAATATTAAACTTAAAAGTGTTAATTTTTGTTAGAGTCAAGTGTCCCCCCCCCCCCTTGCCGACGAAACGGTTGTATTTGGAGACGTAAAAAAAATCACAGCAGTAGTATATATAACGAAATTTAAAAAAAAACTATCACAGCTAAGTAGGCTTTACAAGTTAACGAGTACAGATCGCGCCAAACTTTTTGTCCCCTCTAAACACGGGGCGATTCGCATCAGCAGGAACAAAATGTATGGGCCGTTCTTGGGAAGAGCAACTTCCGAGCGGACTAGAAGTTTGGCGCGATCTGTATTATTATAGATAATGGTACGGAACCCTTCGTGCGCGAGTCCGACTCAAACTTGAACGGTTTTTTTGTAAAGAAAATCATTCAACTCTTAATTTCTTTGTTTCAGGTTCACAAGCAAAAATAAGAAGTTGAAATGACAATAAATAAGACAATAAAAAAAAATATACCCCTATTTTGGATAAGATGTTCTTCTTGTTGAACGAAGATTGGAGTAAGGAATGGTAGCGTCAGCATTGCAATGTGAAAATTTGCTGAGTCATCAGATGGTAGATGTGGATTGACAATATGAAGGAGTCAGTAAGATCGAGAAGCGTTTCCATGGAGGCTGGTGGGCTGCCTCTTGTCTCCACGTTCGCGTTGCTTACTATCGTAGCAGGTATGTAGTAATACGTTATACGATTATAGGATGGAAAGCCACGGATGAATTTACTTGTCAATGTGCTTATTCAAGAAATAATGGCGGGACTTTCGTAGCGTACACTTTAGTCTCTGAGGCAAAGTTTGTTAAAGTCACAGTGTTTTTACCATAAACCCCTTGAAGGGCCGTGCCGCCACTGCAGCGTGTAAAATGTGACGCAATTAAAACAAATAATCTGAATCGATTAGATGTCAAAAACCACATATTTTTTGCGGTGTAAACCTCATACCTCAATTTATGAGGGGTTGTATAATATATAACCATGCATATCGACATGAGAACGAAAACCATTTTTAACGAACACTTGTTAAAGTCATATTTTGCGAGGGCAAAAATCATAAAAATGACAATATTTTGCAGGTAATTCGTACTTTTTATGGAAAACTAAGGGTTATGAAAAGAAAGTTATCGATTTTGCATTTAATACAATTGTATAACGGTAGTTATTGCACAAACTTCTGAGATCTCTGCAACGAAAGCTTATTTTCAAGGGGTAGTTTTCAATCAATTTCAATTTTATGTTTTTTTCAATGCAGTTGCTCGTAAAGTTTTCTTTTTTGTGTAACAAAATTATGCGGAAACCGACTCTTTATTTCACGCGTGAAATAAAACAGTACTGAAATCCTTTATTTCACGCGTGAAATAAAGTAATTTTTTTAAGGTTTTGTCTCTGTGGTGCATGGTGCAAGTCATAAAATTTAAAAAATTACAAAGATGCAAGGAGGTTTTGCTGTCCAAAAAAAAAACAATTATTTATAAGTATGCTTGCTCTAGCAATAATTGAATGATGATAAACACATAACACATAAGATTCTTGATTATCTCATTTAAAAATACGTGTTTTGTTTCCGCAAACAAAAATATTTTTTACATTATTGGCTGTATGTATACTGTACCTTTGCCTCAAGAAAGAAAAAACTGTATGAAACGCGCGCTCTGCAAAGAAAGCACGCCATTTTGTTGTAAATAGGCTTTGGTGAAATAAAATCACTTTCTTTCTTATACTTATTTTTTCGTTGTATTTCCTCGCAAAATGCATTGAAAAATGTTGTAAGATACTTGAGCGTAAAAGGTTTTTATCCGAATGCGTGCCAATGAAAACACTCGCTGCGCTCGTGTTTTCAATTTGGCACTTATTCGTATTAAACCTTACTTTCCGCACGTGTATCTTAAATTACTATTATTTAATAAAATAACAATATCGTTACATAAAATATCACCAAGCTGCAGCACAGTTTATAACAGGCAATACGCTGATTTAACTTGTTATGTTAAGTATGATATGTGGTTCCATGATATAATTTCATCCTAACACTGAGTTTTTACATAGTTATGTACACGCGGTCAACTCCACTTCAAATACAATATTACATATAAAAATAGCCTATATAATAGCAGACACAAAAAAAGATTTTTATTTGTTTTTAGGGTTCGGTACCTAAAAGGTACAAAAGGAACCTTTATGGTGAGACTCCGTTGTCCGTCCGTCCGTATGTCACAGCCTCATAACTTTAGCACCGTTCAAGATAAGATATGAAATTTGGCACAAAAATAGCATTAATTTGCCCACATCTCACGATGTAAAAAAATATAAAAAATTTGAAAATGTTCAAAA
The DNA here is from genome assembly GCA_934047225.1 of Ypsolopha sequella. NCBI lineage: Eukaryota > Metazoa > Arthropoda > Insecta > Lepidoptera > Ypsolophidae > Ypsolopha > Ypsolopha sequella. Next base: position 14,180,955 of record OW203990.1, on the reverse strand, counting down.
TATTTCTAAAACAAAAGTGAAAAAAATAAAAATATAATCTTAAAAATACAATATGAATATTAAACTGTAGATATTACAATTGTAAAAATGGATGGTAAAAATATATATTTTTACTATATTTACTGGCACTGGTTTCGAGGAATTGAAAAAAGTGTCGATTTTATAGATCATAATTGGCCAATTACAGGAAAACTATATCGATGAAAAAAAGGTCAGCACAAATGAGAAATATAAAAAAAGAAGTAAAACAAAAATAAAAAAAATATTTAATAAAAATACAATATGGGTATCAAATTGTAGGTATTAAAAAGTTTGGCTATATTTAATTGCATCTATTTAGAAAAATCCTTGTAAACCATAAATAAATGTATGTCCCCCCCTTATCTCTAAAACTGGCAGAACAAAAAATATTTAAAATAATCATGGTAATATGTGTTTACGTAAAAATTACACGAAAAATAAAGCGGTTAAGAAATTCATGAAACTAAATGACAAAATTAAATTTATCATCCACAATACGGAACTTAGGTACGCGAGTCTGACTCGCAGTTGGCCGGTTTTTTTTAACATTATTTTTGTACTTTTCCACGTCTTTCACTTCTAACGGCAAACTATTAAGCACTTTTGGCACTAGATATTCTTTTGTTTTGATCCATAGAAGATGTGTATTCTGGGCGTCGAGAGCCATTCCACAAGCCTTGCACTACGCTTGCTTAGTTTAGTAGTTATGAATGTATTCGACCAATACTTTTTTGTGATTTCTATGCCTTATTATTTGTTGGTACGATATTACATTTTACATATAAATTTATTTTTACCAACACTAAAAACCTTTTACTATTTATGTTAGATTATTACTTCGTATTCTCAGCAATGCAAGTCTGTCCAGCAACTTTTGCGTCATACATTTTGCTTCCTTTGCTTGTTTATAATTAGTGTTCATCAATATTCGATCCATCGATCGGAGATTCCCTACAATCGTAATAGTTCGTCCATTTGTTTTCGTATTTGTTTTTCCGTAGCCCAGCTAGTTCATATTAACTGAATTTTCAATTAAAATAAACACGATTTACGCAATAAGCAACGCATTATTACCACGCAATCTAGAAATGATCAGAATTAAAGTATTGTAAAGAAAATCCAATTAACTTGTAGGTCTGCCCGATTCCACGTATCGCTGTCATTCTTCATTTACATACAAAAGAGGTTGTTAATTAATATGCAAACAAGGATTTTTTAATCTTTTTTTATCTAACAAGGAAGCGGATATTGCGCCATTGCATAGCTACAGTGTATTTCCCAAATTATGAATGGAAAAGCAGATGGACTGACAGGTAGTCATAAAAAAAGTCAAAAGGTATTATATTAATTTTTTTCCTTCTTGACATAAATCTTTAATATCTTGTGTCTTTTATCTCTTTATTCAATTAAAGTATAGGCTTATTTTTTAACTTTGTGCCTATTTGTTTGTAACAAATATTATTAATAAAAAAGACATGATCTTGCTAAGTTTCTTGCACTTTTTCTTCTTCTTCTGCATGACTAATCGAATTAGGCATATATTTGTTATATGTATTGCATATATTTATAATATTATTTATTTCTTGTTAGTATATTTTTTGTTTTATTCAAGTGTATTATTTTATCAAATTTTAGTATATATATATATTTTTTTCATTATTATTCTTTATTGTACACAGAAAATAAACATACTATAAACAAATTGACATGTACAAAGGCAAACTTATCTCTTAACAACGCAACTTTAAACGCAAATTGAACATGAAATTATTTTTTCAGAGAATTAATTTTATACAAATTAATTAGTTCCAGAGATTATCTCCTACATCCAACGTCACTCACAACCATCTTCTCTCTATGATTCAAGTGTTTTGGGTTTGCTTTTTTTTATTATTAATAATTATTATATTTTCAACGTATGTATGTCTACTGTTATATAAATTATATTCTATTATCCCTAAAGGTATTTGGGGATAATAGAATATAATTTATATTATATATTTATTATAATTATAATATAAATTTTAATTAAAAATTATAATTTATATAAAAGTAGACATAAATACGTTGAAAATATAATAATTATTAATAATAAAAAAAGCAAACCCAAAAGTATGAACGGCCGTTTAGACATGCCATAGAAATCTGACGTTTCTGAAACGCGGAACCAACGAAATGCGCGGAACATTTTTAATTCACGATTTCATTCTTTGCATAATTATTATGCGATCACTTATCCAAGCCCATATTGTTTATACCGTTCATCATTGTCACAATCCAAGGAATCAAATTGCTCCATTTTTTTGTGATTTTGGCATTCGTGAGAGTGACACGCGCACACAAAGGTGTGTAGAACGCCATCTCACTCTTTCATGAGAATTTTGATTTTATGTAATAGATAATATCAATCGCAAGGTCACAACTATATTAAGATTTTTTATATTTAGAGGAAAAACATAAATAAAAACAAAGTAACAGTACAGTAAACACGGCCACACGCTATGGATCACCGCCATGATTAATTGAACCACATTTACGCGGGTGCTCGAGCTGCCGTACTGTGACCGGTTGGACACAAAATTCATGAATAAGGTATACGCGATGAAATTTCTGTGCCTTCAAATTGAAATTTTATTTCCTTGATCCAAATATCAAAAACAATTGCTTTTTTCGCGATTTCGATGCTGAGGTTCCTTAAGAGTCTGTTGCGGTGGAGGATGCATAGTTCATACAAACAAAATACCAAAATTAATTGTAAATTATACATATTCATAAATTAGTGTGTATTTATTCTGATTGGATAACAGAATATTTAGGTTCCCAAATAAACATTTTATGAGAACACTGATTTTAACATGAAATAAAAGAAAAAAATAGTGTTCTATCGAAATTTTAAATTCTTTATTTTTCGTCTTCAAATAAGTGTTCATATAAATAGATATTTGGGAACATAAAAATTCTCTTATCCAATAAAAATAAATACACATTACCTTAAGTATGTATATAATTTACAAATGATTTTGGTATTCCGTTTGTATGGATTATGCATCCTCCGCTGGACTCTTAATAAAAGTTGTTTGAATTGTGTAAACTAAAAGTTTAATTTAAATTAAATACATCATTTAAATTTCCTTTCAAAAATTATTAAAATTGTGAATTAAATCATACAAATACTTATATGTTTGTTTATGTGCTCGTAGCAAAATATTCTCGTGTATTAATTCAAAATCTACCATATTACGAAATGGACTGGAATTCTTAAAATTTGCTGTCAAAGAGCTGCTGCTGATAGTATTTGGTAAACTTAATGCAAACCCTTTCACCAGCTAATGGTCACTCGGTGAAACTTGGTGAAAGGCGTAATATCCTGCCCAAGCCTCGCTCCGCATCTTTGAAAACATTAATTTTCCACCTCTACATCAAAATAAACTAGCATACTGTTAATGCAAAGCCAGCATAACGCTCGGTGACATGAAAAGGGTTAAAACTTTGCAGTTAATGAGTCGAGAGTACTCTACTGGACATTAATAAAACGAGCGTTTATTCGTGACCGTACACCCATATTACTCTTCATTATGTTTGTACTCTGAGGTCGAATATTACATTACATACATTCTGGGTTGCAGTAGTAGTGCTTTTGTATTATAAAAGATCCATCTCGAACGGGATGTCAAGCTCACGTCAGCGAACGTGCGTCACTCACGCCAAAATAGCAGAAAACGTTGAAATATCTCCGCTTGGAACGCTCTTCGTTCAACGTTCCTTTATGCTTAGTCGGATAAAACTGCCGATAGAGATTCGATTTACGAATAGTGGAAAGTACTTCGGAACCTGCACTCACATTACAGACACATTACCGGGTATTTTTCTCTACGTGTTCAGTCATAAGAACGTACGGGCGTGTACTAAAACCCGCTTGAGTTTCACGTGTTTCCAGCAAATTGTTGCACTTAAACGATTGTCTGTATGTGAAACGAGAACGTCTGCTGGGTGAAGCATACTGTTAGAGATTTACGTGTAACGGAACGCCATCCCATCGAATACTTTAAGGCTAGTTCAAGCTGTTTGACTGACATCGCAGGAAACTGAAACAGCTTCTACTACGTTTGATTAAGAACCAGCAGAGCGCGAAATAACTCAACAAATGTTGGCCGGACTGAAAAGAGCCCGCACTCATGAACATACATCTACCACATTCCACGTTTAATTGAAAACTGTGCTTCTATTCGCTGAAGAATTTTGAATTTCTTATTCTCTTTTTGATCGCGCTTGAAATTTTTATCAAGCTTGGGTCGCTTTAAATCGATATTAACTGTGAAGTAGTGCTTTGTCTCACGATAATAACATTTGTCACTATATAATTTCCAGTCAATGATAAATAAGTCATGTTAAAAATAACTAAAGTGTCTGATCAGGACAAAATTAACAGGAAATTTCTACGAAAGTTCCATACATTATATTATTAAAAAGGCAAAGCTAAAACCCCTCAAGTATGTATGTCAAGATCTCTATTTTGTTTATATGTATTGAATATATTTTAGTGTAGAACTTATGTGGGCAAGTCGGACTCGCACACACCCAATTCTTCTATTTACATTGATAACCTAAACATATAGAAATATTTAAAATTAATAGTAAATTACCTTAAACTTAAACTTAGTGCTAAGTTTTCATAATTGTAAATGAAATTAATTATTTTAAGTAATCTCTAATCTTTATATGCAAGTTTCTATTAAAACATTAAAAAGAGCGGTCAATAAACTTAACAGGATAAGGCCAACATATACTGTAAGACTACATTGCCTTGATTTTTCGAATAAAATATGTATTTTGATTGTTTTTTTGTTAGCGTAAAGACTATTCTTTCATATTTTAATTTTGGATGGTATATTAAAATTATAGACAGGACTTTTGTTTTGGAACATAAATACATACATATACTCACGCCTGTCTCCCAGAGGGGTAGGCAAAGACTACAGATTTTCATGTGCTACGATCCAGACACACCTCTTTCGCCTCTTCCACATCCATCAATCTAGTCCTACAAGATCTTCTATTTCGGGTACTTTTGACATAAATGAAATCGGCTTACGAATATTGTATAGGTATTCTCGCCAATTGGAAAAAAACTCTCGTACTGTAAAATCATCAGATTATTATAAATATTAAAATAGAATACTCTCGTAAGGTGTGACTCTTTGACGGAACTTCATTATAATACTAATAAAAGTCTTGTTGTACGAGATCCGCTAGTTTATTTATATAATTATTGCGACTAGTGTTTTGCGTGGTGCGCGGGCTGCAAGCAGCCCGCGTGTCTGGTATAATATGCTGTTGTTTTTTCTTGTACTTATTTGTTGTTGGTTGTATTTACATGTTGTTGCAACTTTTTCGTTTTCGTAACTAATTATCAAACGACATTCAAGTAATGGGCAGATGTCAATTGTATTATGAAATGTCATCGGTCATGATAAGGTGGCAAAAAAATTAAATCGGTCATGTTGAGTTGTCAAAACTGCCATCGTTACTGTAATGAGCGCGTTGAAATACGTGTGAAACTTTGATTCAATTGAAATGGACGACTTTTTTGCAAATGTGTACTCTGACAGCTGTCAAATGTCCAAACTGTCAACGGTCGAAATGGGCTTGAACCAACGTCCAATGGAGTCGAATCCCGATAAGCCCAGACTCAGTCGTTTCGGAGATATGTCTAAAAGAAACAGTCTTGTAATGCCACCCGGGGTTAAGTGGAACTCGGCTTCTGAACTCACATACTCGGTTACCTTCGGTCTCGTTTTATATATATAACTAGTTTCGTCCATTTAACATCGTCAGGCTAATGAGGATCCACAGGCAAAGCTAATTACAGATGGCGCTAGCATAGGTCCGGCCAATAAATACTACGGTCCAGCTATGTCAAACTTTGTTGTTGTGTGTGCTCCGGTTTTCCTACTGTTTTTCTCCAATACCTCGCGTTTTTTTTAATTCCCCTCATCACCTGTTTTTCCCATATGTTGTATATTTGTTATTCTTATTATGTTATTTATTTTTATTGTTGCGTGTTTGGGGAATATATTAAAATCATTATTAAATGTTATGGAACACAAAGGCATAATTCCAAGGCAAAAACCATAGCAATGTACTGTAATGACAGATTTTCATGGCCAGATCGACAATGCGCCATCTACAGGGATAATTTGAAAGAGAAAATCTCAAAAAGTTCAAAAAGAAGACTTTTAATAATAAATATTACTCGTATTCTAATCTAAAAAAGTATTCATTACTATGACATAAACTTCATGCTTTAAAACATTAATAAGCTTTTTTCCCTTCGTAGTACAGTATAAAACACTAAAAACAGTTTGTAATCGTGGTCCAACGACCAAAACCAAATGAAATACCCAATTTATGCGGGATCAATGTACATAATAAAACGTACAGTATTAGAGCTAATCACCGGATGAATTGTATGGAAATTACAAACGGGATGCGCAATGAAATCAACATCGTATCGGTGTTGCCATTTATGGACAACCATATTCAGAAATCGGGTTTTCTAGTAATTAACAGTTCTCAGCTAAACGTAATCTTTGTAAGCTTTTCTCTGTCTGCGGCTCAAGAACGGCTAATACGGTTGAGCTGAAAAGGGGATGTACTCTTCGATGATGTTGCATAAAAAATATTTTTCACCTCACTAGCTCGAAAAGCTCGCCTTTATTGCTTAAAATCAGTAAGCAAAAGTCAATTTTGCTCACTTAGTGTTTTTGTTTTGAAATAAGAACCTTTGAATTGATATATCGTATGTATTTCATTGGCTCTCGATATCGAGGGCAAAAAGGATAGCAAAAATCATCATAGTGGCTATCACTTTCACCCCATAAGGATTCCATACACATTGGGAGGCTATACACAACCCTCAGAATAAGATTCTTATTCTGAGACACAACCTTACATCGGATACCATAAACAAGGTAAACTTTTCGTAATTCTGTGTACAGCCACCCAGCGTGTATGAAATCTGTACCATAGACTATTTTGCAGTTGTTGTTGCACTTTAATCTGTTAAAATCTCATCATCAGGATTATAACCCATAAGAAGGATCTAAATTACGAAGTGGACACCGATTTTTAGTTTTAACAATAATGAAAATTCAACAGATTAATTGACAATTTTAGTGCCAAGTCATCTGGTAACCCTGGCCTGTATCTGAATATAATTACGACTGTCAATGAGCGTGAAATACTCAATAATCAAAATACGTAATTGGATACATTTGGGTGGAGGATATCAATGGAATGTGAATTTAAACATATTTACAGTTCACCTACGTTTGGATGCCTTTTCGGGGTTCAGTTCATTTTTGAAACAATTTTGCTGGTGCATTTAGTATCCACAGTCTTCGTGGTGTTCATTTTATTGTTGGTTAGTGGTTTTCGATTATTAACATGCATTTAAAGTTGCAAATTAAACTACTACTGCTCAGTAACTTAAGTTTTGACAAAAATCCTACCCACAGTCTCCCAATTTGACTTTGTTTTGGGTGACGTACATCATGGATCGGCATTTAAAGATGTTGCTTTACTTAATCCGATCACCTTGTTCACTTTTCACCGGTTATCTGTTTATCTTATTTATCTACCCTCTTGATCTGTTTTGCCTGTTATAATTAGCTTTTCCAAATATAGACGTGAAATGTGATGAAAATTTAATAGTTAAGAATGTGGTAGTACAAGTAAATGATGCTGTTCTTTGGGTTTAAGCTCATTCTTAATTGAGACATTTTTTTATATTGATGAATGAACCTATGCACGTCGGCAAAATAAGGTTTCAGAACGTTTTGTTCAAGTCATCTTGGATATTGTGTCATCTGGTGTCAATACGTTCAGTATGATCTCCTGAACACAAATATATGAGATAACAAGTGCGCAGACTGTGGGGGTAGAAACTGTGACGTCATAAAGATGATGGTACAAAGAAAACTTTTTTTTTTCATTTAAACATGTCATTTTGGGTATCAAATGAAAGGTATTTGTGAGTAGATTACAAATATATAACATACTGTAACATTTCTACTATTTGGTCAAAGAAATTATTAGAAAACATCCAAAAATGCCACAATTTAGAGTTAATTTTGAACTGTTGTAGATTGAAAACGACTAAATGGATTTTTGTAAAATATATTGTTAGGATTTTAATTTATTTTTAATATTATATTGTTCAAATTCGTTCGATTCGATTATGATCGGTTTTCAAGACTATGGCAACACTAGTAGTGAATGGATGACTGGGTCGAGCGGGGGCGATATAAAAATGGCGGACGAGACGGCCGACGGGGCTTTTGGTTCGTAGCATGCATCAAGCAAGGTGTATTCTGTATTCAAAAAGAAAATACAAAGACTACCATTTTAACTGGAGATAGTTTAATTGTCTACGCTGATCCTGGGGATTTTACTACATTATATTAAATGACTCAAGATATCTTCTTTACCTATTTATTGTCAAAAAAGGGATAACTAAAACTATTAAAAACAAAAGATTTACATCAACTTGCATTACAGTATAATATTCTGATCTTACAATAATTACCCTGTGACAAAATATACCCTACACCGGGTTACTATTTCCATTTTTTTACTGAACAATCGTTTACTTAAATACATCTTTACGCGCAAACCTCCATACAAACGCTGTCACCACATTGTGGGGTGTCTATGGAATGTAATTAAAATATTTTTCAATGCAAGTGCTCGTAAAGGCTCACATTTTATGCATCAAAACCGAGCAGAAAGTCGATTATTTTGCCCTAGGGCTTTATTATTATTATTATTTTTTAATTTATTGACAATGGTTGGCTAACCTGCAGCCTTTCCTGTGTACCATAAATATTATACTTTTTTCCACTGTTTAACGGCTCTGGATACAGTCTTTTTGAGCCAATCATAATTTAAAGTTTACAAGATTATATTTGTTTTCATTTCCTCACACTATGCATTGAAAAACGTAGTATGATACACGGGCGTAAGAGCAATAAATTACTCAGTTACGTTTAAAACACTCGCTACGCTCGTGTTTTAAATCGTCCTCGTAATTTGTTCCTTTTCACCCTTGTAGCATAAACTACTGTTAGGCTGAGTCTATTATTATTATTTGATCTATGTTGAAATCGAACTAAAAACCGTGAAATTTGAGTAATATCTTAACAATAAACCCCTAAAATACGTAAATTTAACGGTTTTTTACCAAAAGTATAGCCAAATGTGCTGTTATTGTTTTAGATAAAATCAAAAAATTAATACGGGTCAAACATCGAAAAAGTTATTCAAATTAATAATAACCAAAAACAATGTTTAAAAACTTTGACAATATTGCCAAAATGTTGTTTCTCAAGAAACAAGTTTTCAATTTTGCGCCGGCGACGAAATTGGCACGATTGTATTGTTCTCGCAAGTTTCATGGAGCGTGCACCTATAGTGAAATGAAATAGCATGATATTTGGCCACGCCCATAACTGAGTTGGTCGCGTCATGACGACCATCTTTAAAAGAAACCAAAAACATTTTGCGTAATTAATTAGTAGGTATACGAGTTGAAATTTATTCAAGCGCCCGAATTTCTATGGGAGGTTCAGTAGGTGATAGAAACTACATATGTGATGTTTAAGGTGGATTAGACAATACGTGACATCAAGAATCGTAGTAATGTGTGAGTAAAATTTCGATTCAGTTGTGTGAGTGGACTTTACACGATGAATCCAAAGCTAAAAATTTTTTTTGGCACATTAATACGATTCTCGACGTGACGTGACCTGCCATTACTTTATCTGCTCCACCTGAAACTTCACATGTGTAGTCTCTATCATCTACTGAACCTCCCAAAGGAATTTAGGCGGTTGATTAAATTTCACCTTATATTTATTCTTGGGAATACTTGGGATAACTTTGATCTAATAATCTTTTAAAAGACTTTTTAAGGTCAAAGTTACTCCATAACAATTTTAATTAACCAAAGAATAAAGTCGGTTTTGAAGGCTATAATTTTCTTTTTAAACCAAATTTTCTTCATTGCAAAATAGTTTGTAAGTTTTATGAACAGAAGGTAAACTTTGGAAAAATTCAAGTTTTGACAGCATTGAAACTAAAATTAAAGCCTTTAGAATCGGCTTTTTTATAAACTTAAAATAATACGTAGTTTTTGAAACAATAAGAATTACAAAAAAAAACCAACAATCAATTTGGAACAAATTTTCTTACGGTTTGATATTATGATTAGACAGAAGTAGGTATTACGAAATTTATGTATGAAATTATTATAACTATTATAATATGATTAGGTACTAACATAGTTATGTTATGTATATACAATTTCATTACTTTCACCTCAAGCAAAGACTATCTACCGATGTTTTTCTAATTTATGTACATTTCTCTATTTTATTTTTCTTGTTAATTATTTTTCCACGCTATAAAAAACATATCCTGTGTCATTTGATTATATTTCAAATCTATCCAGTCCTTTTAAATCTACAGCAGTACAAAGTCAACTCTAAATGGTGTCATTTTTGGACGTTTTATAATTATTTCTGTGACCAAGTCGTAAAAATGTTACTACTTTTGATACTCCACATAATATTATCTAAATGAAAAAAAAAAAGTTTTTTGTACCGCCATCTTTATGACGTCACAGTTTATACCTCCATAGTCTGCGCCCTTGTCATCTAGTATATTTGTGTTCAGGAGATCATACTGAACGCATTGATACCATATAAACCCATATCCGAGATGACTTGTGCTAAAATAATATTTTAAACATCTTTTTGTACGTTTGCCAACCTAATTAACTGAAGTGCATAAAGGATTTAATAATTTGTGTTAAACACAATATTGGGTTATTTTATTTATTTATTTTAAACGTTTATTAGGTCCACAGTGCAAAGAACTTATTTAAAACCAGTACAAACTTAAATTTTAATAAGCCATTACGAAACTAAATTTCAAAAATTATTGCTTTTTAATGTAGGTAAGAAGCGAGCTAAAACGATCATTCAGAGAAAATCAGAAACGTATTTCTATGTATACAATATTTGACAGTAATAGTATAATAATAATAATTTTAAAATGGCGTAAGGATGTGACGGCCGCATCGCCCTCTGGTACGTCCGGTACGTCCAGTGCAATCAGTCACAGCAGGGCGGCTTGTGGCGAGCCGATGGTGAGTGGCGACATCACGGACCCTAGTCCCAGGGGAAACACCCACACATGCGCTTACACACACACATGTATACAGCAACATAACCCCCGCCTTTGCGCTTGCCTTAACCAGCCGGCCAGAGAGGAGATGCAAGAGCGGAACCTATGCTCCAGGATGGAAGTGTAAAATGTCATAACGCCGGGGTCACTTGACTGTATAAGGATCTTGCGCTCTGCAGACTCACCTCTCAACAAACTTAGCTGCTTACATATTGTTGCCCCCTGGGCGCCCCATGATGGCTAGATAGGGGGCCAACAACGGCAAGTCACCATCTGCCATAGTTAAATTTGTGAGAGATCTTCGAGGCAGATGTCCGTTATCTCACTCCATAGCCCTGTTATCTGGTCCATTAAGTAAGTATCTCATCCCCATATCCCACTCCAAATTGCTTTCTTCCTGGCAATAGTTTGGCAACTATGAGGGACTTTCCGTTTAAACTTATTTATATGTCTTCTATTTATATTTTTATATATTGTACATACACTCAGGGATGTAACGGAGCTCCGCCTCCGCATCCGCAACTGCGGAACTTCCGCATAAATTCGCAACTCCGCCTCCGCAACTTTCAAAACGGAGGTTTAGCGGAGTGGAGCTGGATTAATCTATGATCCACTGCGAAATTAGATTGGATGCAGATAAAGCCGCAAAGCTGATTTTCTTGAAATATAATTTGCCTCTTTTGGAATTTAATTATAATTAAATAATTATAAACAATTTTTAGTATACAAAAAATTTAATAGTAAATTTTCGTATTTGTTTTTCACCTCCGCCTCCGCCTCCGTTAACCTCCGCCTCCGCGGAGGTTGAGTTCTAGACCCCCGCCTCTGCCCCCGCCTCCGTTAACTGACCTCCGTTACATTCCTGCATACACTCACGCCTGTCTCCCAGACGGGTAGCCAAAGACTACAGATTTCCATCTGCTACGATCTTGACACACTTCTTTCGCATCTTCCGTTATATATAATCCTAGTTGTATTTATTAAAGCCGATTCTAAAGGCTTTAATTTTAGTTTTAGTGCTGTCAAAACAAAATTTTCTTCATTGTAAAATAAATTACTGAGAGAAGCTAAATTACTGAAGTATAATTTCAATTTTTGACGGCACTAAAACTAAAATTAAAGCCTTCAGAATCGGCTACAATGTCTTCCTTTTATAAACTCATCATTTTTGGGTACCATATCCGAAGGGTGCCAAATGGGACTCTATACTAACTCTCCGCTGTCCATCCGTCCGTCTGTCACAGGGATCTACAGCTTCAGCCGTAATAAGTAGGCAGTTGAAAATCTTGTTCTTCCTTCAGTTTAGGATAACGTTACTTTGAAGAATTTGGTTCTTATGATTGACCCTTACGTATCGGTATCATAAAAATATAGGTTGTTTTTTTTACACATTTGTCCTGTTCGATTCCCGGGAGAATTCAGTTTTTCTTTACTTAAAAAAAATGGTTCCTCTTAACCTGTATACTGGACAGTTGTTGCTAAATAATCGAGGAAATACCCACAGAAATACATACAAGAAATACAGAATTGAAATAAATGCTTTCCGTCGTTTTTTACGGATGTTATAAAATTTAGAGTAAAATAAAAAAAATATGTATGCCTGTAACACATTGTACACAAAAATAGTAATATAAAAAAAATAAGGAATATGGGAATAAATAACACATATAATGCAATAAATACAACAAAGTTTATATTTATAAATAAACGATGAAGACAATCAACAAACGTCCCACTTACAGGACGTTATTAATTTTAATTCTGTCCGGGAGAGTGGAGCGCTCGCTCGCGCGGCTAACACGTCGACAAAAGCGGTACGGTGTTGTACCGATGGAGTGACAGCTTCCCTTATGTTGTCTCACTAGATATCAATAACACTTTATGGCGGCGCATCGGATTCTCCATTTGCAATTAAGACGTTTTTGAGTCAAATTGCCTCCATGCAATTCTTAAGGTAACTTATACAACGTGTAACAGAAAGGTGTAATCATATTTGAATAGCTTATTCAGTCAATGGTATAGAACAACTTTTACTATGGAACAAACCCTGTATCTCGAAAAAAATATTTTACTGTTTCATAGAAAAATGCAATGCCGCTCGGCCGAAATGTATGGAAGGGCAGATTTTTTTTTGAGATTTCAGGGTTTGTTCCATAGTAAAAGTTGTTCTATACCATTGAGTGAATAAGCTCTTCAAATATGGTTACACCTTTCTGTTACACGTTGTATACTGGGTGTTAAAGCGCTACGTAAAAGTTTTAGCGTCCCTGTTACTCCATACGCGAAAAAACCCTCAGTGCGAGTGGGACGGATTCGTGGAAAAGTAGCAAAAAGTCGTTTTTTTTTTTAATATAAAATGTATTTAGCTATTTTTTCAAAAAGATTTTCAATGAGACTTTACAAATACCTATATAATATCCACATTTTGAATGCAATTTCACAATGCAATTAGTTAGGATTTCAGAATTTAGAGGTCTTTTCGGAATTAAATTCTATCGAGAAAATTTCATCTAATCGCGTTTTCCTTCAGTGAGAATCTCAATCAAATACTCAATAAACATTTACCCAAGATGACATTACAGTGGAGTAAACGGATTCGAAAAAAACCCATTTTCTTTTTGGTATCGCCTTAAGATGAAGTTGCGGAAGCTGGACACTGGCAATAGTACTCTTCCAAACGAACAACGTCTACTTTGGAGCAAACCCTCGAATCATGAAAAAAAAATCAGCTGTTCCATAGAAAAATTACATAGCTACCCGACCAAAATGTATGAATCAACAGATATTTTTCTCTCGATTTCATCTGAACACCCTGTATAAATCCTTAATTGTTAAAAGAAAGTTCCAAAATAAGATAAAAATAATATTCAGTTTTATTTTTGATGCCATTTACACCAATACTAAAAACATAAAATAACAAAAAAAAAAAAGCTGATGATGACTGTGATCTGTTGTTTAAATGAGATTTAAGAGGGTTAAATATAATTTCATGCCATAAATAAAAGATAACTTTGGATATACCAGGTAAGTCTCCATCAGTACAATTCTATGTTAGTGGTGTAAACTGTAGGTAGCGTTGGGAAGGAAATGCGACATATTTCGTGAAAATATAGTTTGTTAGATTTTTTGTCAAGTACTTAATTTATTATTTTAAATTAGTTATTTTTTGTACAGGAGTGATAATTTAAGTGGTTATGCAAGACAGTATCAAACACAGGTTGATATTTGTTGGAAGCAACAAAGACACAACAAAAAAAATAAATTAAACTTAATTAAATTAAAATTCCACCTTTCACGTTTAATAAAAAAATTCAAGGAATTTAATTTTATACATTAAACCAAACATTTTTTGAAGAATAGTTTGAATTGTAACTTTATTAAAAAATAGAATAATTTTTATCATACCTTGGCCTCTATGACCTCTATGACCTTTAATCTCTTCATCCAAAATGAATATTTTTTAATAAATTTTGACCATAATTTAAAATATAATAAATAAATAAATTAAAATTAATATAAATTAAACTTACTGAGTCATGTTTATTTTCTAAAAGCACCATCCTATATTCTGAGATAGATAGAACACTTAAGCCAAAGTTATAGTAATACAGTTTGTTGTACCACCAAAGTTTGTAAACGTCAAATAACGTTGTCGTATGACGTTAATTCGTGCTTCCGGGTTGGTGCATGAAGTTTTAGTAGTTTCTGGTATTTAAATCTGGTTTGTTTAAACTTCTTAGTGCGGCTTGCACCAACGTTCCACTTAAGTCAGTTTAACTAAATCGATATTAACACTAAACTGATTTAAATTTAAATCTGTTTTGCGACATGTTTTTTACTCAATGATTTAACTAAACCGAGCTTAAGAAATCAAATAAATAATAATGAATAATAATAAATAAATAATGAATAAAGTTAATTCTAGGTAAAGGCGTTTAATTATAAAGAACATCTTAATTTGACTTTTTTGTATCATGACTTTGATTTGTGCATCACTGAATACCTAAACTCAGTCTAGTTCTGCTTCGATTGGTACTTTGAGGTTAGGCTTAGAAATCATTATTGAAGATGAATTTTTAGTTTCATAAAGTACTGATAATTGTATTAATAATTTGCGATTGTCGCTGTTGTCGGTATAACACTTTATAATGTTTCATGCAAGACATATCTATCTTGAAAACTTCGTAAAAATATCGCTTTGTGAAATCGTGCAGATAGTTAGAGCAGATACTTAGATTAAAATCAATACCCAGATTTAATCTATGTGGTGATTGAAACAGGAAAAAATTAACAAACCGATTTGTTTAATTTTTAATTTAAAAATTTGAGCAATCTTTTGAAATATTTTCATAGAAAATGTCGTGCGATTTTTGTTTGTTGTCTTGATGTGCATTAGACCTCAATCAAGGACAAATAAATGCTGCAGTTTACAAAAACCAAACAAAGAATGTGACAATCAAACAATTATTACAAAAAATAGTGTTTAACATATACACAGTGAGACAAGATTTCCCTAAGCACGTAAAAATGATCATAAAATTCCCGACAGCTTGAATCTTTCAATAGAACCCTTTGGTAAAATAAAAATGTTTAACGCCCATAAATTCAGATGAAAGTTATTAAAACATTTTACGAGGCCTTTTGAGGTTACGTAGGGTTAACACTAGATTAATTTATTATAATACGAGTACTGAAGCTAAACTCTACCCCGGCCCCGTTTATAAGACATGTTTTATCCGCGGCTTCACTCGCGCTGTATGTAAACTCTGCCCCGGCCCTGTTTATAGAGACATGTTTTATCCGCAGCTTCACTAGCGCTGTATGTAAACTATGCCCCGGCCCCGTTTATAAGACGTTTTATCCGCGGCTTCACTCGCGCTGTAGGTGAACTCTGCCCCGGCCCCGTTTATAACATACATATACTCACGCCGGTCTTCCAGAGGGGTAGGCAGAGACTACAGATTTCCATCTGCTACGATCCAGACACACCCTTTTCGCCTCTTCCATATACATCAATCAAGTCATACAAGCTCTTCTATTCCGGGTACTTTTGACATGGCCCTTCTTTAGTATGTCGCCAATTTAGCTACCATAAGTCCCTGTAGGGCGGCCTGGTCGAGTTGTACCTTCCACTTGCACACCATATATTTCTCTCTACATATCCATGTTTTCTCCGAGGCTCCACTCGCGCTATAAGTAAACACTGCCCTTGCCCCGTTATGTTGCTTAATTGATAACTACTCGGCTACTATCAGTAAAAGAGCAGTAATTCATCCTAGTCCATAGCGTGAATGGTACGTGAATGGTCTCGCCTACATACGAGTTTCTCGCTGTAACATACGCGTATTTATGATGCTCTTTGCTTTCAAATTACCCATTTACACAATGTTTTAGCTTTTACTGTTATTTGGCATTATTTTTCATACCATCAATTAAAATTTGATAAAAACAGTTGAGGACTACGAAAAAAAAAGTACTGACCTAAAGAGTCCCCTTTAAGAGGCTATGCGAATTTTATTTTTGTCACTGTCATTCCAAGCAAAACACGCTCAGTGCGAGAGGGGCGGATTCAGGGTGAAAGCGAAAAATGTTAGTTTTATAATTTTGATAAAAAAAACTAAAATAGCTAGCAAAATTTCAAATATCAAATCTCTAGATATTGTTGAAACACACCTAATAAAATATGTTTGAGTTCTGTATATGGTTCCTATTCGTCAAACGAGGAGAAAAAGTGTGTTTGAAGACCTCGTTTCAACAATTATTTCTATCGAGGAAAATTTATCCAACCATGTTTTCCAATTTCAAAACCCTAGTATATATAGTCAAAATGCATATACCAGAAACTGATTATAATTTTCCATGTATTTCATGAAATACACAAAAACGAAACACCCGTATTATTTTCGCATATCGTCTTAATTCAAAACTCAAAATAAAAACAAAATATATAAATATTCTTGTACTTTTTACCAAACTTAATTTAAAAAAAAGTAAAGATCGAACTAGATGCAGCATCAATTGTCTTTCTGCGAGAAGTTTGTGTAAGAGAAGCTAATAGAGAAGGGGAAATAAAAAGTTTTTCCACAACTTTGTCCAAAGTGCCGACAGAACTTTGGCTGTCGATAGAGGAAGTACAGCAAAATATTTTCTTAACTTAATCTTTAAAAACCTTATACCGTCAATGTGTTATAATATACAGTATATTTGAATTCTGTATCAGTAAAATATGCAAAACACTAATAAAGATTAAAATAGCATTTTATTATTTACTATTAATGTACCTAACTACTTATAATTTAGTAAATAACTATCTAATTTATAGAAAAAGAAGTGCAACTCCCTCCCCACAGACAAACCAAATTTCTACTTGGTTTTGTTGGATGTATTTAGATTAAGTTATCTTTGAAATACATAAACATATTCATATTCATTCATTAGTCACACACAATTTATAAGGATTACAAACTTGGCTTTGAATAAATTGGTCAGACAACACTGGTCCATGTTAGAACCAAACTCACTTTTGAGTTTTTGACCGGTTCTCTGAAGGAGGTCTAAACTCTAACCTTAAAAACAATTGCTTTTTTCTATAGAGAATTTGACGGAAACTCAATTTTCAGTACCAATATTTTTGCATTTTTTTTAGGAATGGCAAATCCTAATGATGTAATTTCCTTTGTGTTTGCATGAGATAACATTAAGCTAACAGCAACACTAATTTAATTTTTGAAAAGAAAAAAAGTTGTAAAAATTATTACGAATCTTAACATGGAAATGGATAGCTTTTAGGACGAACTGTTTTTGAAGATATATTTTTTATAATCAAACTGAAAATAACAAAAAAAAGTAAGACGTGGTTGTAAAACTTTGAAATCAACTTTCAAACAAAAAACAAATAATTTAAATAGCTATTGAATTACAGGAATTATGAACTCATGAATCTGTAAGAAAATTTCGGTAATTTCATAGGTAAAGACTAATTATATTTTTTGTGCTAAGTGGATTAGTACACTTGTACTGTTTCACATCACAAATTATAATTATAATATCCCAATAAGTTTCGTCTTATCGACATTCACAAGGGTTTAAAAGATGCATATCAAAGTAGGTAGTTATTTAAATCGATTCTGAAGGCTTTAATTTTAGTTTTATTGTTGTCAAATCTTAAAATTTTCCAAAGTAATTTAGCTTCTAATCCTAATACTTAAGGACTATTTTGCAATGAAGAAAATTCAGTTTTGACAGCACTAAAACTAAAATTAAAGCCTTCAGAATCGGCTTTATTATCACATAAACACTGTCGATGCATGCAAGGAATGAATGATAACAACCAGTTACCATGTAGAAACAGTATCAGTTTATAGCCATGATGATGTTTCACCAAGTGCTGAGAATAGCAAGTGTTAATTTTACTCTGCTTAGGTTCTACTGATACAAATATATTATTTTCCTTGTTTAGTTTATCTTTTTTGATTACATTTGTGGTATTTGTATATACAAGGTGACTTTTTGATCATCGTCCAAATTCATACTGGAGGCTTGATAAGTGATCAGTATCTTGGATCAGTAACAATTTTTGAGAAATTCGTTAAATGAAATTTCGGCTTCCCATAGAAATTCAGTTCCAGTACCGAGTGAATCACTATGGGGAGTCGAAATTTCATTTTACGAATTTCACCAAAATTGTTATTGATCCATGATACTGATCACTTACCAAGCCACCAGTATGAATTTGGACGATGATCAAAAAGTCACCTTGTATATGTTTGCTAGCTAATATATACCTAAGGCATATCAGCTAGCAAATGGCAGTTATTTTCAATATATCAGATTACACAAATATCTACGCAATAACTAAGTAAAATGAGATTCCGTAAAACAACCCTGCCAATTGCTTATGATTTAGTATTAGAATACCAAATCCGATGGAATTGCAAACTATCGGTTGTGTTCGCAATGAAAATGGATCAAAATGGCGGTTACGTAATTATTGATGACGACCGCAGACTGGGTCGTGTTTAATCCTATTGGTTTTGTATTTATGGATAGATAAGCGAGATGAATTCTCAATAATAATTACCGATCATTAAATAAACAGATATGTAAATTTAATAGCAGCAGTAGCTCAGGATTAGAACGCTGGCTCCTCAATCTTTAGATCCAGTTTCAATTCCTGGCCGGGAATGACTTTTTCGGAATTTATGTGCATAGTATTTGTTTTTACTTACCACCTGCCGAACGGTGAAGGAAAACATCATAAGAAAACCTGTATGCCCTAAAAAGCATGTATTTATGCCCGAAGCACGGCGATAGGGTTCACAACTCATCACGTTGGGACGTAATAATCATCGGTGAAACGCGGTTAACACCTCTGGGATTCATGTCGAGACGATATATTATTATAAATTTACAGTAAGTATTGAAATTCGTGCATTACTGTTAAAATTATAGTTTTACTTCGTTTTGTAATGGTTCGTCACTCGGTTACCTGTAGGTTTTATAACTGGCCGCCATCTTGTATCCATGTCGCTTACTCAACATAATTCTGTACGGGCGATCGACCGTCCATTCTGCTAGGTTGCAACCTCGTTCTTTATGTCCAGCGTATGCGTCATGTTATTATTACTTAATACATTTTATCTGAGTACCTACTTAGCGACTACTGAGTCACTACTTTTTCTCTAGAATAAACCACCTTCAAACTACCAGTCTGTATCCACTTATTATACAACTCCACTTCATCTAACAACAACCGTACAGCCAGACCTGCGGGCCTATTATGTATCTCTAGTTGCCTTCTGGACTGGGTGTCTATCATCAAAAACATAGATATACTATCGAATTCCGATGTCCTAAGGATATTTTCGCACTTGAAGTGACGGCACAGATTGTTAATAGTTCAATACACACTAAAGGCAATTTTGAAATTTCAGTTTTTATCTATGTTTTTGATGATAGGCACCTCGTTCAGTTGGCAACTAAAGATACAGAATAGGGGGGCTGATCCCTCTGACCGTACCTGATCCATTCCTGGCAGGGACTAGCATTCCTAGTATATCAGTGGTTACACATGACATTTTCTTTACTAATCACAAAGTAAAAAGGATACATATATCATTAATCTAACGTTGATACTAAATGGTTGAAACTGCATAAAATTGTGAAGCCACACATAATACCAAACCTCGCAAAGGCAAAATGAAAAATCGTTCATTAATTTATTCACAAAAATAATGGGATGCGCAAGCGGAAAGGCCGCGTGAAAATCTGGGTTACATTAGTTGAATCGAATGAAAATATTCGCAGCTCAATAAATCGTCGTATAACGGTGGCGATTAATCGTTGCGACGTCACAGCGTGGGATGGTCAGATGACCCTTTTTGTGTTAGCTAACGAGGCCAATGTTAAATCTGTTGCATACAGTCTTGTGGTTTGTTATATGATGATAGTTTTATTGTCAATCAGTTGAATAATATAATATTAACACCGATATTTAGTAAGGCTTCCTGCTTTATTTTTAGGACTTCATTAAATAAAATAAATATAAATTATTAAAAGTTCAAGATAAATTTTGGGTCCGATCTAGACCAGGCATCAGTTGTGTACTCGATATATTACCAATAGATAATTTTGTTAATAAATATATTATATTGAGCTTTTTAAGCTTTATTTATTTCTGTTCTTTATTTATATTAATAGTAAAACAATAAAAATAGGTACTCGATATATTTTGGCCCACGGTATGGGGCCGTCATCAGTCGAATGCAACAAAATATTATTAACATATTTTTCACAAGAAGAGCAGTAATTAGATAACACCAAAAGTAATCAGCACCATCTGTATAGAAACCTATTTATTTAGAAAAAAGTTAAATTGTTAACAATTGTCACTTTTACTTTTCATTTCATATATCTAACGGCGTCTGAAAGTCTAACTTAAAAGAATCTAACTTGACACTGGCAAAAAGTGGCGCTTAAAATAGCAGCAGTCGCCAAGAAGCAAAAAAAAAAAACTCATCTGTCAATATTTTGTTGCATTCGACTGATGACGGCCCCATACTATAGATAATTTTGATATTTAGAAAGCTATTTGGTTTTTATGTTATTGATTACATATCTTTTTAAGTAAAAAAGCTCAGCTTGCTCTTACGAAGATTCCTAGATAAAACCCAGCAAAAGGACGGACGGTGGACGAGAAACTGTTGTCCATAATTGTTTTGCGAAATTTTGCACTAGCATGTCAAGGGTTAACGATAATTTACATCTTACCTAATAAATTTTTGCATTAAAGAACTAGTATGTGGCACCAATTCACATAGATTAAATTATGTTAAGGTATGTTAATTCGAAAACCGTTTCGAGATTTAGGTTTAATAAGCCGTATTTTCGAACTTTTGGTCTAAAAAACTTCATGATCATGAATATTTTTACGAAAAAGCTGCAACTTCCATTTGCCTTCATGTGACGTCACTTGAGAAATGGCTGTTTGGAAATGTGTCCTTTGCTATCAAGATAAATTTATAAAAATTTGCCGCCGACTGATTTACAGATGGATAACAATTGAGTAGGCAGACAGAGACATACCACTTTTTTATAAGCAATCACACATGACAAAAAAAAGCGCTTAAATAGTAGCGCTTGACAAACATTTCGGCACCATCTGGGTAAGGAATCCTAATTTTTATTATTTTTTGTTTTACTTTAAAAATTAACAACAATTTGATTAAATTTGAAATTTGTATGCATTACCGTTTGTGAAGATACAGCTGAAACAAATAACTTTAAAAATCCTACTTTTTCAAGTTAAAAAACCTAATGGGGACCTCCATGGGTTTCAATTTATTTATATTTTTGTTATTTGTCGTGATAGAAGCTATAGTAACACATATTCTGCAAAAATTACAACTGGCTACCTATAACGGCTGAAACTGTAGACCCTTGTGATGGACGGACAGACAGACAGACAACGGAGGCTTAGCAATAGGGTCCTTTGGGTACGGAACCCCAAAAAGGAAAACTGAAGTAAAAAGTAAAGTACAAGTAAATGAGATACAGGGATTAAAGCATCTACGTTTAGGTACACTTAAGAGCCGTTTAGCAGCCGGATTGTGAAAAACCCACCTTTTTTTGGAACACTTAAATAAAAATTTGCTTAATAGTTATTCAACAAAACCTTATTACTGATGTTTTGTGTAAACTCTGATCGCAAAATTTCCATTGGTTTCTGTAAATTATTATTTATTAATTCAAATTTACAGGCAATGGAAACTTTGCAATGGCAGCATATACAAAATATTGAGTTGAATAAATATTGAGAAATTATAATACTCGTATATATAATCGGGTCTACCGCGATAAATTTTTACCTTTTTACGAAAAGGGGACACCCGACGTTTCGAGATAAGCAACTGGCAAGTATGGCGAGGTGCATTGAATTGATGCCACATACTGCGCCTCGCCATACTTGCCAGCTTCCCGTAGACCACGAGACTTGCAACTGGCTCGAAACGTCAGGTGTCCCTTTTTCGTAAAAAGGTAAAAATTTATCGCGGTAGACCCGATTATATATATTATAATGTGTACGAAACGCGAGAGTTTAAAGTTAAATATTGAGCAAGTTTTGAATTTGTGTTCTGTTTCGATTAATTAGAAAAAGGCGACGGGAGGTGAACGTTCTCGGCTCCCCCTCGTTTTGTCTGGCTAAAGCTGTAAAGCCCATACGGCCAATATCATAGTAAGACCACAAAGTAGATACTACCAGAAAGCCGACTCCATACAACGAGCGAAAACAGACGCACACATGCATAGACGCGTACGTATGATGATCTCGTCAGAATTTCGTATTGGCATTCGACCCACTTCGACTGAGATTGTCGTACGTACACGTCTATGTGTGCGTGCGCCTGTTTTCGCTAGTTATGCGGAGTGAACCTTCTATAAGTTGTTATTTTGTGGTAAGACACTTAAAAAAAAAGGCGGGTTTTTCACAATCCGGCTGCTAAACGGCTCTTCATAGATACTATATAGTATGTCATACTATATTCAGTATATGGATATTGTTTCTTTCACAGAACTGATCTCCGGACCACCCTGGCATGCATTAGTGCTGTGAAAATACGTAGTCATTAATCGTGTCGATGTCACGTGACCCTTTTTATATGGCAACCTTTGCCTAATCGCTCGCCACGGACTGCCGAGCACATTGTTTGCGAGTTACTAATTGCTTCCTATTTGTAGGTGTTTGTGAAATGGACTTGGGGGTTGGAAAATACGGAACCATTTCTACTATGGTATCCGTTGTGGAAAGCTACGAGAGTGTTCCGGAAACTTCTCGGGCCGGTGTATTTATTGTTAGAATATACGTACTCCATCTTCTATGGACTCTACTTTAGCAACCGTTATTTTTATTTTGTGCCGGCAGTCAATCGCTTTCGAGTTATGAGTCGAAAACTTTCCGTAATTTTTAACAATAAAAACCTTGGCTTCGTCATAACTTATGAGGAAGCCAAGTTTTTATTGTTAAAAATTACGAAAAGTTTTCGACTCGGCTAATATAGCAGCAAATATGTCAATATGCTTGAGAATGCGATAAAAGAGGAGGTGAAATCTGAGATTCAAATGTTTTGCTTGCGTCTTAAGAGAATAATCCCCACAAAACTTTATTCTTCCTTCATTTATTCTTCCTTGATTGAAGAATCTAGCAATAGGTCTACATATATTAAAACAAAAGTACTTCTGACAAGAATACCTCAATAATGAACATTCTTATCGTAAAGAAATCTGCAGAAGGCATTCAAATATTAAGAAGTAAAAAACAAAGATGTCTCTAAAACAATGTCAAAGACCCATACATATTATTTATGGATTCAAATTTGTCCTATACTTTATTAAAATATGAAACGAACAGATATTTCATATAACCCCTGGTTTTTTAGGGTTCCGTAGTACCTAAAAGATACAAAAGGAACCTTTATGGTGAGACTCGTTGTCCGTCCGTCCGTCCGTCCGTATGTCACAGCCTCATAACTTTAGCACCGTTAAAGATTAGCAAAAAATAGCATTAATTTGCCCACATATCACATGTAAAAAAAATATTTAAAGTTTGAAATTGTTCAAAATATTTCCAAAACAAAAATGAGAAAAATAAAAAAATATTATTCTTAAAATACAAAATGTGTATTGAAGATATTAAAAAGCTGACTGTAAAAAATTAAACTTTTACTATATTTACTGGCACTGCTTTCGAGAAATCTTTAAAAAACCACAAAAATATGTAAGTCCCCCTCTTATCTTTTAAACTGGTAGACCGAAAAATATGAAAAAAATGACGATTATATATCATAACTGGACAATTATAGCAAAACTAAAGCGATTAAAAAATAGTTAAGCATAAATGAGAAATATAAAAAAGAAGTGAAATAAATAAAAATATATTTTATAAAAACACAATATGGATATCAAATTGTAGGTATTAAAAAGTTGATTGTAAAAATATAGATTTTGGCTATATTTAATTCCATCTATCTCGAGAAATCCTTAAAAACTATAAAAAAATGTATGTCCCCCCCTTATCTCCATAACTGGTGGACCGAAAAATATGTCAAAAATCATCGTAATATGTATTTACGTACAGATTGGGAAAATAAAGCGGTTGAGAAATTCACGAAAAAAATACGACAAAATTAAATTTATCATCCACAATACGGAACCGAGGCACGCGAGTCTGGCTCGCACTTGGCCGGTTTTTTTAATAATAAAATTAGTGAAGAAAATCGTCACTTTGCTATTTTGCGGGTTTTTCCGCATAGAGTATCAGTGATTGATGCATGCGTGACCTATCCTTTTACGTAGATTGCCTTTGATTACTTGTACACGTTTCTAGATCTCCTCTCGAAAAACACAGAACCCTGCTTGCTGTACCCATCAGTTTGGAGTTTCTAAAGTACAGTAAATTTTCATTTATGACCTGAGGGCCTATTATGTATCTTTAGTTGCCAACTGGACTGGGTGCCTATCACACATTGATATACTATCGAATTCCGATTGTCGAAGGAAATGTTTGCACTTGAAGTGACGACACAGTTCTTAAATAGTTCAATACCAACAGAAGGCAATTTTGAAAATTCAGTTTTTATATATGTCTTTGATGATAGCCACCCAGTCTAGTTGGAAACTAAAGATACATATCTAACACAGGGGCTGAACGCAAAACATTATCACATGTTACAGCCAGATCAATTAGTTTTCATAACGATTAATTATGAATACAAATAACATTTTATAGGTTTATTTAATTACTAAAAAATTAATCTGAAGAGATCGCTTTTAGTGACACCGCCAATTGTACCCTACTACTTATTATGAAATTATTTCCTTATTTTTGTTTTTTCGGTGTGCAGTGTAATGAAGAATATTGTATTGTACTGTATTAATCTCAAAATTAACATAAGCCACAATCTATTCAAACTCTGAAACATTTAATTGGAGAACCAGCTAAACTAAAATCTCTATGGCAATATCTAGTTGTTGATGGTTATTACATAAACTAGTCCGCGAAATTGGAGCATCTATTAATTACTGTCAAAATAAGCATAACTAATCGAACCATATATGTATATTATTATGTACTAATGATACATGGTGCATATGTTTGAAAATGATACATACCTATATGGACAGTTAATATGTATGGTAGTTTATTCATA
The DNA here is from genome assembly GCA_934047225.1 of Ypsolopha sequella. Taxonomy (NCBI): domain Eukaryota; kingdom Metazoa; phylum Arthropoda; class Insecta; order Lepidoptera; family Ypsolophidae; genus Ypsolopha; species Ypsolopha sequella. Next base: position 14,154,982 of record OW203990.1, on the reverse strand, counting down.
TACCAAAATCTTACTACAGTACAAAGTTTTTTTGTTGAAACGCGGATGTATTTCACAGTTTACACTTGGGAACACATCTGACACCCCCTCGGGGATTCATGCCGTGATGATACGTTTTTATGTTTTTTTTTTACCTACAAAATCCTGACCCATGTCTCACACAGACCAGTAAGCAATTGACATTTTGCTGACGTTTTACAGATGATAATTTGGCGTTAAGAGCGGTTTCGCAGCCGGATTGTGAAATACCCGCCTTTTTCTTATGAATCGAAATAGAACACTTAAATTCAAAATTCACCCAATAGTTATTCAACAAAACCTTATTACCTAAGTATTGTGTATGTTGCTATCGCAAAGTTTCCATCGGTTTCCGAAAAATCCGTAATTTTGAATCGAAAAAGTTTTGAAATTCCAATTTACAGAATTCAATGGAAACTTTGTGCATGCAGTATATACAATACATAGATAATAAGGTTTTGAATTTAAGTGTTCTATTTCGATTAATTAGAAACAGGCAGATATTTCACAATCAGACTGCAAAACCGCTCTTAAATGTGACAAGAGGATCTGTAGTGAATCAGGAATCAGCAGAATAATATTATTAAGATATTTATGGAAATCGGCGTAAGCCAAATGACAAATATCCATAGTAAATGATATGATACAGATATACGTATGATATATACATAATAATATGTATAGTATACATATTCGTAAATGGCAGTAAATTAAAACGCAAACTATGAAACAGAAAGGAGGATGACGTATTAAGCTAGTCGGTTAGTCGAGTGGCAGCAATTAAACGTTCAAATGCTGAGGACGGCAACTGACAGACGGACTTTGAGAAGAAATACGGTCGCATAAAAAAACTGAAGCTGTAAAAAGTTGGTTAGTGCTGAACTCAGTTGTGGACGGAGTCTATACTATACACATTCGTACAGCTAGGAAAAAGAAGACCTTAGATATTTAGTAGACTTTTTCACTTTTAGGTTTAAGTTTGTGTATTGATGCCACTTAACTTTGGTCTCACAGAATGTAGTCATCAAGGTTGTCTCTTTCAGTCTCTTGGTAATGCTAATGATAGATTCAAGGCTGTTTCTTGTAGTCTCTTGGTAATGAAAGATAGATAGATCAACAAAATAACACAAAAACATTTTAAGTACAGACAAAACTTCATGCTGGGTAAAAAAGCCCTGACTCAGCATGTGTTGCAGCCAGTAGATTACAACGCTGTCATTATGCAGGAACTATTGGTTTATCGCGCATGCTTTTTTTGATATTTTAGAAATAAATACTTGCATAGATCCAACTAGTTACATTATTTGATATCATAGCGCAAACCCGTATATAAAAGACAGTTGGTAGTATTTTACCAAGTGATAAAAATCGCAAGTATAAATTATAAGATTGTAACATAATATTTTTAAAAAGTAACATGACATTAAAACGAAACAAGTTCTAGTTTCGCAGAAACTCTCATAAATAATAAGAAATTTTGAAATTATTTCTACCAATAAAATACTTGTAGATTTGGTTACCTAGAAGTTTAAAACGTGACATTACTAAATCTGCCTTTTTGATCTGCCTATTAATAAAAGCTGGACGGTCCATGAATCTGACTGAGCAAGCGATTCACTGTTTGCGTAAGTCTGACCCAATTCGCGCCAATTTAAAGCACCAATCCAATCCATTCTGCATTTTCTTCTTTGTGCTTGATTTATGGAACCCCTTTTTTCGTTTTATTTAAAACAGTAAAGGCTTAAACAAAAATAAGAGGTATGTTTGTACTAAATATTAAAATAAATAAACCCAGGGAAATATTTAGGAAAACGCAAGAAATAGTTCGATTCTAGTTTTTAGTGACTTCATTTTTTCTTATAGGGTGTTTTGTGAAACTTATAGGTTTTTTCTTATAGGCTTTTGTATCGTTTTGTGATTTATTTTCTAAAGTAGTTCTTTTGCTGTCTTTCTGCAAGATTAAGGTCGAATAAGTGCATCAAGTACAAATAAATGCTTGTGAAACATAGACTCACGGGCAAAAACACGATTTCAAAATTGCACCAGAACTACTCCTTGATAGGACAAAAAAAGTTAAGTCCTTAGTTAAAACTTTTGATAAGAATATTGATTACGAATTCAAATTTTAAATTACTCAGCTAAGACTCTGGATTATCCCATGAGGTATATCAACATTACATTGATCTATAGAACAAACAGTTGGGTCAACTCTAATAAACAAAAATACGTGTTTAAGGTTATAATCTTTGTTAAATATTACGTCTTAACCTCTCGTAAATACTATTTGTTTTTGTATATTTATATTTATATGTATCAGTGTTTGTATTATTAGCATATAGAGGTAGTATTGTATTTGATTATCAGTTACCTATTTATGTATTTTATAATATTTTTAGTTAAAATAAATTTCATTTTAATATCATAAAACTGTTTTCTCATCGTAGCACTACCATTGACAAGTTCCACATCGCCAAAGGTTAGCTGGGAGAAAATACTAACGAGAATTAAGCTCACCTGTGTACATATTTTTGTTTTGTGCAATAAAGAATTTTTTAAAATAATAATAATGAGAGATTTGTAACTTCAGAATTTTTTCAAGATTATGTTGCCCTTTGCTACTCAATTATTGTGAGTAGTATGTGAGTCCAAAACTTTCATCAAGTTATTTTGGAAAAAATATTATTTTCGGATAACATAATACAAAAAATTAAAAAGAAACACAAAAAAAATCGAAAAATTTCACAATTTTTTTGCGTTCCTCAAAATATGTCCCTGGTTCTTTATATAAAATGGATACTCGTAAATTAGCTCTCTGTTATAATTTTAAGTATGCCGCCACTACACATCCAACCCTTAATCCATGTTTATCTCGGGGTTAGATGTAGTCCGCTATCTGACTAAACATGGGATCCTTGTCGGATACCCACAAAACCTTGCTCTGTAAACATTATCTATTTATTTAGCTAACAAAGGCTACGTTTTGTATTTCCGGGAATGGCCAATTCACCCTTTGTACGATTCTGCGAAAAGTTGGTAGAGCGGTCTATATACTTGTATTTATTTTTATGTCACTGAAGCATCAAATGCAAATGGCCATATTTGCTCCCTCATACTTCAAATAGAGGATTTATGGCAGCGTAAAATGGGTGCGTCATTGGTCTCGATTCGGCGCAACATAACTTAACTTGTTTGACAGGACTAACCTTATTTTGAGCGTCCTGTCTTTGTCTTTTCGATACAGAAAGAAAAAGACAGAACACTTACATTAAGTTTAGTCTAGTCAAATAAGTAAAGGTGTGTTACACCGAATCGACACATCTAGCTATGCTTACATCGAGTGTATTTCTGGATAAAATGGTTATAAAATACTTATACAAACGCCTCGCTTACAGTACTTGAACGCAAGCAAACCCGCGCGTTAATACAAAACGGAACCTAGGCAATCTGAGGATATCCATACATTCCTTTTTATTACATATCTAAATAGTAAACAAGTTGACAAAAAAAACACACTCCCGCGCCATTCTAGTGAAGTAAATTTTATTTTGAGCTAAACTTACTCTTTAGATTTTTATTAGGAAATAGTATATCATAATTATAATAATTAGTATAATTTAAATTATTATATAAACGTTTCCTTAATTGCCATAGTTTTCAGCGATGAGCCGGCCCGATAAGTTTTACTATACAAGATGGCGGCAATCAAAATCAAAATGGCTGCTCCAACTGCACTGGTGATATATAAACCAACCAAAGTAGTGAACGAAAGTTTGAAAGAGAATGCATCGGGTCATTTTTATTGCCGATAAAATTGATCGGGCGACGCGTCTATGTTTTTTTTAATCCATTGAACGCAAAAAATTATGTTACGTTGCCTTAGGGATATAAAAGAGAAAAAAAGAAATAAGAGATATTTTCATATGTGGTAGTCGAAAATATACGGCACAGAGTTTATTGGAAATTCAGTATGTTATGGAGCACAAGTGAAACGTTTTCAAATACAATAAAACCACTGAAAGGATGAGATAGTTCACATCGGCTATGGCGAATTTAGACGTATCTATGAAAGAGAGAGAGAAAGATAGATAAGCGGACCAATCATTCTTTACTAAGATGGAATTGCGTGATAATTATTTCCCTTGGTTTTTTGTGTCAAATGCTTCAATAGGGCTGTCTGGCCAGTGTATTAGTCTTAGACATGATAATACGTTTATGAGCTTTTAATTTTATAATATTTATAATACCAGGTGTATCTGTGACGTACTACAAAACCAAAACCCAATGTCTTTCTGATCATACTGAACTTTATTTAATGATTACTTAAATGCCGGAAAAAGAAACAGAAAAATTGAAGGGTTTTTATTTAAAATAATACTTTTAAAAGAAATGGAACGAAAGCGGTTCAATCAATTGCAAATTTAAGCACGTTAATACATCTTGAATGCATCGACAGACTTGGAAGATATTGAAGTATAATCCCCCAGATTATGTATGGCGTTCGTTGCAGGTCAGCTGCAAGGGTCTGGGTACAGCGAGCAAGAACCAGAGTTCCTCTCACCGCTGGAGAACCTCACCATCGCGCAAGGACGGGATATCCACTTCACTTGCACCGTCAACCATCTCAGTACTTATAAGGTAGGGATTACAACACAATTTAAATACTTACACGTTTTACAAAGATGCTCGTAAATCTTGACATTAGTTGCAAACCAGGGCGGCTATTCTGGCATTATTTATCACTCGCAAATTTCAATAATTTTACTTTTGTTTTTGACTTGATAAATACCATGCTATATCAAGTTAAATGACGAAACCTTGTTAAATAAATACTACATAAGAATGTAAGGAATACACACTTTCGGTTTTTAATCGAGAAAATCGATAGACACTCTTAGAAAAACTGTTCTGCCTTCGCAATTTTTCCGCACGCGCTTAAATCTCACATCAGTTATATTTGATTATTAATTAATTATTTAACTCGCAATATCAATCATTCGACTTTTGTTTATGGCGTGATAAACACCATGTCATACAAAGTCGAGCGACTAAAACTTATCAAATAAAGACTGCACAATGCAAGGAACACATACTTTAGGTTTTCAATCGATACACATTCTTAGAAAAACTGTTTTAAAATCACACGAAATCTGCCTTCACAATTTTTCCGCACACATCAGAATCGCCGTCCGGGCTGCGTTCAGTTTGATCGCCCGCCGACGCCCGCTAATCACTGACAGCACGATAGCATATACATATTGAACGCGTGATCCACGTCATGATCGCTGGGCGTCAGCAGGTGATCAAACTGACACCAGCCAAAGAACACTCGTAAAAGTCCCGGCACGGTTTTAGAGACATGACCTTGAATACCCAGAAGTGATTTTTTTGGGTCCATCCGTACAAAATTGTACGCGCAGATCCCCACTACTTTGCTGCTCATGCCTCTAAAAGCGTGCCAAGACCTATACCTCATTTATTTTGCTACGCCTCGTAGCAACCGCGTAGCTCCGTAGCAACTTTTTCATAGTTTTGTTTTAGTACCAGCGCGGGCAGCTCACTTGGTAGGACCCGGGCTCGAGTCATGCTGGTATGGTCTTTCAGAATAAATGAGCATAATTTGTATATAGTTGAGAATTTACCATTTGCTGACGGTAAAGGAAGACACTGTAAGAAAAACTAGCATGCCTTAAAAAGCGTGTATTTGTGCCCGAAGTACGGCGATATGGCTTACTTTCTTGTTGTTGGGATGTTAAAATCATCAGTGAGAAGAGTGTTACCTCAAGTGTTGCAATTACTGTTCTAGTGATATCCACACTTAGAAACACCTCTTACCGGTCGGCCACAGCTTAAGGCTTCGAGGGCGAACAAATGTACGAAATTGTATAGAGCCGGTCATGGGTTGCCACTCGCGCGTCTTGTCCGGCTTCGAGTGACTTGCGCTTTCGGGACGGCGGTGTGCGGGGAAGCGGGCGGTTGAAACAGTGATCGAGCGCACATGACGAACCTAGTGTTGAGCGCTTTGAGCGAGTGAGCGCGCTATACATCCGATGCGGTGGAAGGCGCTGACGGGTGTCGTGGCACGGCAAAGCCCGTCGCAAAAAACGTTTCACCTGGAAGCGCAGCAAGAAGCGCCGCCAGAAGCCTGAAGCTGTGGCCCTCTTCCCGTGGAAATATCTCGTGACGATATTTAAATTGTAAACTTTTAAGAAGGTACATTTTTCTGGATACCTACTCGTATCTTACTGTTTAGAACCTCTTTATTCTGAAGGAGGGTATATAAAGTTAAGTTTTCTTATTCTAAAGTTTGCAATCTGAAACGGAAACATTTGACTACAAGGAGCTAAATCTCTTAACCGTGTTCTTTAGAACTTAGTCTGGAACTGATAAAAGCAAAGTGTAAGTATAACTCTCTGAGATAGCAATGAAGAACTTATGTCATGAGGCAATGAAGCGCGAGAAAGTTTATCAGAGTTGAGAAATGGGAGCTCATATACTATGTACATTTCGTATCTAAAGTCGTGATCTTGTTCTGGTTGACTCATACGAGCTTTATGCACTAGGTGATATAGAAAATGCTTACCCAAAAAAACATGGGCAGTCATGAAAACTGCAGACAGAAGTGAAAACTTCACTGTCAAAATAGCATGTCGTTGATGGTGACGCAAACCCATAAATAAGATTTAAGTTCTTATTCCATGGATTTTCTTCAACCAAAAATTGTTTAATCAAGAAGATTTCACAAAAAAAAAACAAAGATTTTGCCTCAGTATCAAATTTAAGCTTGATGTAAATTTTTACTTTCGCTTTGTACTACGCACAACGCTCTGCCCATTGGAAAATATAATGAGTCATTACCACTTATCTTATAATGCAGAAAAAAGAGATATTATTCACACTTTTGAAACATAAACGTAATATTTCCAAAGAAAAGGACCAACATTAAAATCATACTTAAAGCATAACAATAAATTAATTCTCGCACAATGATATAACTGACTTTGATTAAAAGTAATTGAATATTATTAAATAATAAACTGAAAAAACAAATTATATTCATCCATACGATTGAGCAAACAGCTCTGTATTTTTTAGGTTTCGTAGGCCAGGCATAGCGAAAGTTACAAAATCTTGTCATTTTGTCTGTATGCTGTATGTTCTGTAAACTTTTTCGCCTAAAAATGGTGGTATTTCTTTTAGGGTACCAACGGAACAAGCGTAATTTTTCTGAACTTTTTGTTCCTCGCCCTATCAAATAGGCATTCGTTCGAAAGGTCTGATGGCGCATACTGCTTTTTTGAGGACAAGCGTGCTTTTTCGCGAAAAACCGAATTATGACGTGAAAACCGACCCATTTCGCAATCATACGAAATTATTTCACTTATCTGTAATTTTCACGAAAAAGCGACATTAAAACAACTGCGTAGTTTTTCACCAAGAACTCAAAAATAGGTGCGACGACGAGCACAGCAAGGAGGAGCGTATTATATTTACATGTAAATAAATTTGAGAAGCCAAGCGAAGCGGAGTGGACCGAGGCGACCGTCCTAGTTTTAACAGAAAGTAGTTTCGTATGATCGCACAATGAAACTGTGTTTCCACTATAATTGACGCGTTTTCTATCAAAAAAGCAGTTTTTGCCGTCATCCGATGACATATATTCTTGTTAAAATCATTTCAAGATTTTTTAGTACATTCTGCAATTTAAATATTCGACTATTAGACTAAATATTAGCTGATCAGTTCTATGAGTGTTACAAAGTTGAAACTTATAAATTGTTGCAACAGATCAATATTATTTGCACAAAAAAGCAATAGATATCAGGATAGAAAAGGTTAAACATCCAGATTAAAGTTTGAATGTATCCATTAATGTCTACAAGTCACGTCCGGCAAAGTGAGAAATTTGAATAACCGGAATCTCCAGTATTTGTGCTGGTTGCTGGAAGTCGTATGGTCCCTGGACAAGCAATTCAAAGTTAAATAAATACTTGATTTTCTTATGCTCTGTCTTCTGGCCATTGCGCTGTTTTATCATCCGAGATGTGAAGGATTAGATTTAGCTGTCCTATGTGAAAAATCGGGACATCTGGATTAGGTGCACAAGCGTTCATACAAATGTATAGACGAATATTATCGGTCCGTCATTTGATGGATGACGAAGTTGGATAGGTGCACGACACAAGCACATTAATGAGCGTTTATCCATGATCCGGAATTCAGAGAAGCTGCGCATGTATTTTTTTTTCGGTCCGTTGTATCCTGGATGGAATTCCGGACCGTTGACAAACGCTCTAAGAGAGACTGTACGTTTTGGATCCGGAGAGCCGGAATGGAAGCTACATTCCACATACGGTTGAAACATTTCGGTTTTATTTGACTCAGTTATCTACACGTAGTTGAAACGTCGATCAAGGCATAGTATTATGTGGTACGTTTATATAAATATTTTTCCGTTATTGAATTAGAAACCCGGATGCATGCGGTGGCACAAACATTATTAGAAAAAACCTTTGAAAACGCTTTTATAATGTTATAAAATAAATTTATATGGAATTCAGTAATTGAAATAAACTAAGTAAACAATATATATTTCGGGTCGCACTGATCCCTGCATCAGTTGATATTAACATTACTAATTACAGGATGACAAATAAAGTGAACAGGATGACAATGAAAATAAAAAAGGAAATTTATTCTCATTGTAATCCTGTAAATATTATTTGTCATTAGTTAGTATAAAATAAACTGATGCAGGGTCTTGTGGGGCCCTAAATATATCTTGATTTATTATATTTATTTTTATTTATTTGTGTACATTTATAATAATAATATTATAATGTTATAATATTAACAGACAAAAAAAAACTATGACAATGCTATTATAGCGAAACCGGTTAGGTAAATAAAAATAATAAAACAGTTGACAAGTACGAGTGTATTTAAATCACAATGTTTCGTGAGTTCCACCAAGTTTCAATAACAATTACACTCCAAAAATATTTAGGCGCCAGCTATTATAAAAAAATATGGCAGTTTATCGTTGCAAAAACATTTTTCACCGAGAAACCGGGCTGCGTGGAGGGGATATGAATAGCTGATAGTTAATCTAATCACACCCGTTGATGCGAATTGTGTTACATATTCTTTTAAAATTTGGCCACTTAAGGGTCTGTATAAGGTTAAATGCACAACTTCAAATGACCACTTCACATTGTGCAACTTGGTCAATCGGTTTAATAAAAACAATGTACATAGTAAGACGCAAAAGCTTTAAGTTCGCTTGACAGAAAAAAGTTATGAAATTACCTCCAAATTTCATGTTTTTCGGGTTTTAAAGATTTTAAAGGGAATAGAACCTTAAAACATACAGCCTTTTAATTTGTATTAAAAGTAAGTGAACAATACAGGGAATCTTAGAATATTTTAATAATTTCGTCTGGTAGTTGAGTTGTAAAATAAAAGCTCAGGTTTTTGTTGGCGCGTTTTTCTTGGTGGTCGTAACATCCACGGCTGAGAGCATTTTGACTTTTTTATCAAAATGCTATGCAAGCAGAATATTTATTAGATTTTTTCCAAAAGCTTGAAAAAATACAAGAAAACAAAGAAATATATGTCAATGAATTTTAAATAAAAAATATTGTTAAAAGCTGTTGCTAAACATCTTTTAGCTCATAAAGTCATATAATTATTATTTTTTACATAAAATGATCTAAATAATAAATATAATACCTTTTTGCCATTTTAGATCAAGATGGTTTAGTAGGAGTGTTTGGTTTTGAGGGTCATTGGTGCCAATTAAATCCATTTTAGTGGGAGGGAAAACCAATTATTTGAATGTTCATTTAACTTAAATTCGAAAAACATTTACTACGTAATTATGTAATAAAATAACTACTTTTGTAAATGTTTGTTCTCAAAAACAAAACGTTAGGTATCAAATAAAACATGGTTAAAAAAATTCGTCTGTCTGGTCTGTCTGGTTTCTATTTATTGTATTCGAGGTTACTAATTTGACAGCTCTGAAATAGAGATTCATAAAAAATATAGTTAAGGTTTCTACCAACGCCAACGACCTTGAACTAAGTAACTTTGTAACCATTTTATACGGTAGCTATAGCATTTTTCAACAGAAGAAAAATACATAGTAATCTGTATGATACAAATAGTGATGTGGTTTTTCTTGAATTTCATTATAACATACAGAAGTGAAGCAAGAAAATTCCAAGTTTACCCTTATTTCTCGATTTTTTGTTCACTTGTAACAACATAACTGCTGCAGTTTTTTATCGAAACAATATGAAAATGTATAAACTTCTAGACAAAATAATATAAAATGATTTGGTTTTCTCACTTCTTGGAAATTGATTTTATTTTGAATAAAATAAATTAAAAACACACTATTTTCGCAATTGTCAGCCGCAGCGACTGACGTAACAGCCATGTTGCAGTGCGAGCTGATAAGGACTTTATTTTAATATGGTTTTGTTCGAAATTTCAACCATCACGAATCGAGTTGCTAATTATTCCGACGGAGCCACCTTAAACAAATAGAAAGGAAATTTATATTAAAATTATAAGCAAACAGCGCGTTTTTTCTTCTTCTTTTAAACCTCACAACATCATCTACGAGCCCAGCCTCAAAACTCTTAAATAATGGTTTGGTGAATATAGCTCTTTAAGAAAATTCCCAGTCAGATAACTCGTTAATTATATCACTAAAATTAGGGGAGTGTCCATCATGACGAGATCTACCCGCGTAAATATTTGAATTTTTATATTATGTTTCAAGATAGCATACGACTAAAACAAATCTTTTAAAGTGAAATCTGGAACTAGCATTTGATTCCATGCACACATAAAGCTCAATCAGCATGTTGTTTTCGAACGTTAAGAAGAGATACTATGACAGTTTTATGCATCTGTCTGTATTTCATTCAGAAAGTTTTGACATAAAATAAACACTGAACAAAACACATTCTTCCAGTCGTAAAACAGGAGTGTCAAGCGCAAAGTTAGAGCAGCAGGTAAAGTTACTGCGATTAGGTAAGGATAAAATACCATTGTAAAATAATCTTTCGATACACGCTTTAAGAGTTAAAGTTGGATATAGCCACTATATGGATTAAAATGTAGACAAATAAATACTTTTTTCAAGGTAAAACAGATAACAGCAATGTAAATGCTAATTTATGTTTCAACTATCAATTTCAAGCTTTTCTTGATACACTGTTTGTTATGGCACCTATCTTGGATGTCCTAGGTATGGTAAGGCAACACCTACGGTCCAATCAGAGCGCCACCAACAATATCTTAAAAGCTTAGCTGTATGAATCTTCCAACGACACATTATTTTATACTCTAAAACGTTCACTGCTCTAAAATTATACCGACTGTAAGAATATAACTTAATTGAAACCCTGGGTAAGAATGAGGTGGGGGGAGATAGCAAAGGTGACAGTGAATAAAGATGTCCATGTATCAACTTGTTGATCGACTAGTCGACAGACATAAATTTAAATGCATTCCATTTCCATTCCAATAAATAACTTCCGCCATACTTTATAGGCGCGTGACACGTTTGACCCAACGAAATAATTTCGATGCGTGTGACCCTATACATTTTCAAAGTAATTGAACGACAAATCGAAATCCAATGGTTTTTGGTATAGTTGCACCGTAAAGTTCTGTTTTTCATATATTTGTATCACATACAATGAACACTATACTAAAGTATGTCACTCGGACTCAAAATCTGTAAAACCTGATAAGATTCAGATTCAAATCAGAAAAATGATGAACTATTAATAAATTAATTTAAGTTATTGCAGATTTCAATTAATATTCAAAATCAGATGCTAAAGTTTAAAAAGAGGTCAATAAGCTTTTCTGTAGTGAGTAATAATGTACTCAACCTTATCAATGAATTGCAATAAGATATAAATCTCATAATCTTACTGGTCCAATTAACACTTTTATACTCAATTGGTACTCCTCCCCCCGCAAACCGTCTTCGTCCCGGCTCTCAATTAAGTTGTATTCCTATAAACTATTTCTTACTACTAAAAAACTTTTGTGTGGGGTCTCTTAGTAACACGTATTCTATGAAAATTTGAACTGACTACGTATAACGTCTACAGCTGTAGACCTCTGTCACAGACTGACAGACAGCGGAGGCTTAGTAATAGGGTTTGGCACCCTTCGAAGAATAAAATAATTTTGCATTCGCCAAGTAGACAAAAATGAATATGTTTGATGACGTCTTTCAAACCGTTTGCCTCCAGGTGGCCTGGATAAAGTCCGACACGAAGACGATCTTGGCGATCCACACGCACATGGTGACGCTGAACCCTCGGCTCTCCGTCACACACAACGGTCACAACACCTGGAAGCTCTACATCAGCAATGTAGAGCCCAAGGACTCCGGCACGTACATGTGCCAGATCAATACAGACCCTATGATGAGTCAGGTAAGGTTTACAATTGTTTGTTTATTTTACTAGCTGCTATATTTTTCTGTAGCCTGAAATATGATATTTGTTTTGAAGGAATATTTAATAAATTTTTGAGAGGCCAAAGCTAATAAAAAAATTAAACGAAACGTGTTACCTGATTGTTGATAGGGGTCCGTCAAAAAACGGAAATCCCTATAGCGAAGGTTTAATGTCTGTCTGCAACACAATTCAAGAAAGGCTAAGTCTTTTAAGTCAATGCAATTTAGCATGCAGTTGGATAATTGTTTTGGAATACCGGGAAAAAAAAATCACGTCAAAACTTACTTTATTTTATTTGTGTGCAATGGATTTTATAAAAAATAACCTCAAATTGATAAAAAGTTAATGAAAATAGGCTAAAGTGCAAACTGATATTCACCTTCTTTGTTACGAGACTCCTACATTTTTCCCAGTTATTCCTAAAATAACGCGTGTAATAAATTATCACAACGCAAATGCGAGAAGTTTACTGCCACAGGGAGAAAAAATATAACCAGCGAAAATGGACCTGAAATGTTGGTTTTCAGTGACTACGCAAGCTTGCATTAAAAATACATGCCACTTTGTACGGGTTGTAATACCAATTTTTTCATGTCATTTTCTCTCTTGATTTTTTCTAATAATCTGTTAAATCCTCTTTAAAAATATTCACTTAACCAAGTAAAATTTTACATACACTTATGATGCTTAATAATTTTAAATATTGAGTAAAGTTAGAGAGTTGGAGTACTTACTCGTAGGTGAAGAGATATTCTCAATAATAATTAAAATAATGAGTATAAAGTCTTATTACGCTACCATAGGAAATAAAGTCAACAATAGGAAACTCTAACTAAACAATAGGGATGGTCAGATTTTTTACTTTTTCGTTTTTTTTTACTGGCCAGTGCGGAAAATATGCTTTAGAAGAATACGATAAAAAATTGCATGAAGTTTGTTCTATATTTTTGAGTAAACACTGCCCCAAGGCGGTTGAAGTTAGAAAAATTATCTTAGTAAAACTGCATTTGAATACAATTTCAAAGCTAAAATAAAACTTTCATTTTATTCTATATTTCAGTCAAACTGCCCGTATATACTCAAAAAATCAACCATTATACAATTTTTTTATCGTTTTCTCCTGAAGCATATTTTCCGCACTGGCACGAAACGAGAATACGAAAAGTAAAAATCAACCCACCCTACTAAACACTCGGTGCATTAAGTTTACTCTCTAAAGGGGAAAGACTATAGGAGGGTCACGGAAACGGATTCCTGAATCAATTGAGAAATTGTCATAGATATTAATTTGTTAACAAAACATCAATTGTTGACTGGGTTGAGAAGGGTATCTTTATTGTATCAAGGAGTCAGGACTTTCCATGACCCTACAAAGATGCCACTGAAAGTTCTAGGTCAAAGATAATCACTAAGTTGAAGAATATTATATTTTAAAATAGTTTTATTAAGTTTAAACCACTATAAACCATTATAAAGAGGTTACTGCCTAGTTTTACGGGCCACGTTCCAGGCTGTGCCGCTTAAAGCGGAACTTTGATACATTATTATTATTTCTGTGAGGCCGTGGTGACTTTACCTCTCGCTGGCGCTTTTATGTGCAACGTTGTCCAACAAGAGGACTTTGTATCTAGCCTTTGAGTGAATAATGATTAGAAAATGACATAAGAAGAGAACCAAATCAATGTGCGCAGGGCACCATCTAATGGTGAAAAAATTACCATGTTTTCTTTTGGTTTATAAAGCTGCTTTATTATCTAAATGTGATCTACCGTTTGCTAGGACGCGGTGGCGTAGCAAGCGCTACGAATCTACGTTTTTCACTTTGTAGCCAGTTACGTCTTTGTTAGAGCGCATATTAGCACCAGATGCTGTCATGCTTGCTATTTTATAGACAGTTGTAGTAAGTATGTTTGTAAAGAGCAATCACCATATTTTTCAATTACGTAGTGACCATACAAATAGACATCTTAGGACTCAGTATATAAACAGGCTATTCAAACCTACCTGTCGATCTTTTATATATAGGAAAAATGTATTTAATATGTGTATTGAGATATATAATAACCTAACAGCATACCTGAGGTCATTGGAAGGAAAATATTTTAAAACGAAACTAAAAAAATGGCTATTAGAGCGCAGTTTTTATAGTATAGGTGATTTTTTTGCTTTCAAACCTTGACATACTTAATTTCGACATATTGAATTTTTTTTTTATTATTGACATTGTATCCATATTAAAACTAATCTTGTTTATGAAAATTGCATGATAATTTGTTTATAGAATTAAATTTTAATTAATATTTGCATGCTTACCTAGTTAAGGTTGAATACCGAGACATACCATTTTTATATTACCACCAATTCAATGTGTATTCTGGCAAATAAATATATTTGTGTTTGTATTTGTATTTGAATACGAGGCGATTAAAACGATTTATATTTTACTTTTAACGACATACACATAAAAATTGTTGTCTTCCGTTTTAAAACGATTTTCTTGATTCCTTGTCGCAGAACTGCGTTTTGAAATTGGATCGCCGACGTTTAGTGTGCAATAGTAAAACGTTAAAAATCAACTGCATTAAAAAAGTAAGCACCATTATTTCAAAGAATAATTTTGAATGAAAAACATAAATAAGCGGCTTTATAAACCTATCAAGTGCGAGTCCCATGACTGATTATGATGACTAATTTGTGAGTCAAATTTGCCTTTTTTTACATTTCATTCGTTTTCGTTTATTTTTTAACTGCTATATTATTAAATTATTATCAATAACGGCTTTTACACTCACATATGATTATTGTTGACTATATACCAACCGTTTCACCGATACAATTTCAGCCTATTCAAGGCAAGTTTCGTTCTTAGGACTGACATAACTTTAGTCTTTAATTTTTACACAATAAACTATTACCGTCAATTTTTCATATTTTTCAGTGCTCTAGTTTCGGAGATAATACATTTTTTGTGATTTTTCTAATATTTTTCTAAATCGGTTCAAGTAATTAGAGCACAATTTTATATTTTTACAATTTTCTCTTAATACCTACACTACAGCTTGATATGCATATTAAATTCTTAGAAAAAAATGTTCAATTGACAATATTTTTAGTAATTTGAGATTATTCAAACTTTTCATTACATTACATAATGTGAAGAAATTAATGCCATTTTTGTGCTAAAATACGTTTCATCGCTCTCGTATCGTAATGTACTAATACTTTATATACGAAACCCAAAAAATAAACTTCCCTGCTATTATTATTTTAATAAGAAAGCTGTAGCACTTGTATTATTTCCCGCAGCTTTAGTGTTCATCTCATTTACCTGTTTCTACCTGTGAACAAGCAGGCTCACGGGTGGTGAAGGAATTTTGTCAAGTCGTGCGGAGAATTCGCTCTCTTGCCAAAGGGGAGGGGGGCGGAATGTCACCGCGATGTCTTCATGAGACACAGACAGCTTTCCAAATGTTTGTGTTAGCAACACTTGCTGAAGTAGCGTTTTGTTTTGGTGCAAATGCGCGAGGATTGTTTCTATGAACGCCTGGGTTGGTCACATACTGCCAGCTACATAGAGACCAAGAAAGATTGCTATTTATCATTGCATTGTAAACGTTGTGGTACTGGTTGAGGAAATTTGGCAAAAACTGGTAAAATACTTTTTCTATTGCGTGGTGTTTATTTGTGGTCATTGCAGGGGAGATAGTCTATTTTCAGGGAAATAATGTAGCGTTTGTGTTTTATTTTATTTATATCTATTTACTCTTTGATATATTCTAGGGGTAGATATCTCTAGAACTATAGCGACCACAAACCTAAAATTTGATTAATCTTGAAAAAAATTTGCAGTTCGATTTCTTATACCACGAAAACATTCGCTAAGCAAGGATTTTGTTAAATAGATACCTATAAAAATTATTGAATTGTTTCATGAATTATAAACACAGATTATAAATTTATAGTAAAAAAAACTGACACAATTCGTTGCCGTACAGGGCTGTTTCTGTTCTTGTAGATTGTTTGACACAACTGCAAGTTTTATATTTTTTATACATAAGTTTATAATATATTAGTTATATATTATTACTCTGATATATTCTAGGGGTGGATATCTCTAGAACTATAGCGACCACAAACCTTAAATTTGATTAATCTTGAAAAAATTTGCAGTTCAATTTCTTTTACCACGAAAACATTCGCTAAGGAAGGATTTTGTTAAATAGACACCTATAAAAATATTTTTTAATTGTTTCATGAATTATAAACACAGATTATAAATTTATGAAAAAAAAACTGACACAGTTTTTTGCTGTACAGGGCTGTTTCTGTTCTTGTAGATTGTTTGACATAACTGCAAGTTTTATATTTTTTTAAATATAAGTTTATAATATATTAGATATATCATTTACATAAATTTACATTATTAACAAAGCTCATACGTGTATTTGTGCCTTTTGGGGTAGTAACCCTTGGGCCATGGAGACCAGAAGCGTGACGACTTTTCCAAGAAATATCCTCGCGCCTGGTCGACGCTTCTGGTGATCGGCAGGCTGGGGCCTACCTCGGACAGCGGATTAGCCTCGCAATCCAACGGGGTAACGCCACCAGCCTGTTGGGGACACTCCCTTGCGGCAGCGATTTAAATAATATTTTTTATTTTATTTAGTCTATTTTTAATTTTATTTTCTTTGTAGTTAGTGTTTATTTTGAGAATTATTTATAATTTAGTTTTATTAATGCTATTTCATTGCCTTATTGATGTTATTCAACTTGAAAACACACTATTTTTTATAGAGTAAAGAAATGAAAATACAACGATGAAATAAAATTAGCATTCAATTAAAAATATAATAACAAAATGAAATTAATATTGGATTAAAACAAATAACAGCCAGAATTTAAATAAGCTATTGAAATTGATTAGATATGATTAAAGGCAATCATTCATTATACAAATTATTTAATTAAACTATATTATAATCATCATAAAATGACACCGTAGTACATACATGTTGTACAGCAAGAAAAGACATTTTGTAGTTTTAAGGGGGGCTTATCCCAATTTTGTCTCTTTTCTGATTAATTTTAAACCATGAAATTATAATATTTCATGTTTAAAAAAATTTATACATGTTTTAGATGCATTCTTTCTGCAGATTTTTTTGCGGTTCAAAATGCCAATTTTTTACACTTTACTCGATCGAAAAAAAATCCGAAACTTGGTCAATTTTTCATGATTTTTTCGTTTTACATAAAATTTACATTACCAAATCGTAGGAAAATTAAAAGAAATTTTAATTAAGTAGGTACTTTTCCGGATAGTTTTCTGAAAATTTCATCGGAAAAACTTTTAATGGGTGAAAAACGTGTTTTTTAAGAGCGCGCGATGTTTCGGTTGTCGTAACAGCCTCGGAGCAGAGCGCACTATTTTAAACTATAATGAAAGGTAATAGAGTTTAGTTCTACTTGATGCAAAATGAGGTGCTCAATATCAGGGATAACGGATCCTTAATATAAGCAAAATAGTTAACTAAGGTGGACATCTATTTACTTTTTAGTATCGGTGTGTAGTTTAATAGTTTTTTTTAATATCTCTCATCATACATACATATTGTTAAGGTACAAACTGATACAGGCTGTTCAATTTGTTACTTTATCAGTGCTCTGGTCAAAAATGCAATCACATAATGAAATCAGATCACGATTACCCAGCCATTTATTACGAGTATATACCTATATATTTAGGTGTGAATTTAGTTTGTAGCTGACAATAAACACATGATATGATACCTATAGGACACGAGTGTGAAGATCAAAACCTACTGTTAATAGAACAATAAAATATTTTTTGCTCGATATATTTCGGCCCACGGTATTCGACTGATGAGGCGGCCCCATACCGTGGGCCGAAATATATCGAGCAAAACATATTTTATTGTTTTAATATTGATAAGGAAACGAAAGAAACAAATAAAGCTCAACAAAGCACAATATACATTTGTTAACTGTTAATAGAAACTCGACATATCTGCGACCTACAAGTACTTGGTATGTTTAGTGAAACCATAAAAGTAATGACAATGTCTTGTCGCACTGAGCTGAAAATGTTTTCATCATACTTTAAGAATTTATATGTAAATGGAAGTAGGAAGGATACGACAGTTTAATTTCGTGTCCAGGGGTTTATTTACATCTACGTCTATGGTAATATTTCTCTGCATCAATTAGGACAAAGTTTTATCCTCACTGTTGCTATTTGTTCAGCAGGATTGCTTTTATCTAATAAAAATTAGGATTAAAAAGGCTAGCACACTTGATCGGATATTTATATTCGGATAGAAAATTAAACCTATAGATGTGTAACTAATGCGATCATTCGCTAAGGTTTCCATTTCCCAAGGCGGCATTTGATCCAAATCGGAGCCTTAACGATAACGATGTGTAGAATATCATCAATCTGGGTCAACACCCGCCGGCCAGTTTCGGCGATCATATAAATATTGACCTACTAATTGTTTTTGCGGCATTGATGGCGACGCCTGTTGACAGAAGCTGTGATGGATGAGCTTATTTTTTTGTCTCTAACCCTTTTTTCCATGTCCTAGCCGCATTAAGGGTATGACACACACGGCTAGATAAAATACTTACACCCTGAATGCTCTTAATTAGTGACCAAACCTTGAATAAACAGTTAAATTTCAATTTAAATGAAAATTTCTTAAGCGAAGGCAATCTAATAATTGCAAATCAATACTTCTGGCAACTGTTCGTAAGCCTATCAGACTGTATTGAATTTAAGTTTTATCGGATCGGAAAGGCTTGAAAATTTAATGTTGTTGCATACTTACACACAGCTGCTGAGGCTTTAGCCGCTTTTAACGCAGAAAGGAAATTTCAATATGGGTAATTTTACACAGGACGCAAATACTACAGTGGTTTTACTGCATATTTAGTGGATTAACCCGGTATAAGCGTTGATAAACGGGTGCGCATCCCAAAGATTAACGTGCTCGGGTGCGTTATATTCAAAAACTGTGGGTGTTTTATCTTAATTACTTAGAAATCTTTGTGAGAGAGGATCCTACCCTCGTGTCGTCCATCGTTGTGGAACTTTATGTGCGGATTACTTTTATGACCGGGATTTAAGTCTCGTTCGCTAAATGTTTACAGCCCCGAATTCGTGGCCCATTTTGTACGATAGATCGCTTACTTAATACAAGTGTGCCTATAAATTCTCAGCTAAATATTTTTGTTAAATATGTTACTAAGATTATCTTCTTGAACGACAAAAATGCTTTACGAAACGATAACAATTCTCTCGTAAATAGATTCAGGCGATACAATAGAAATGTTTATTCAAAGGGATCTTCTAAAGGGCTGATGAAATTAGCGGACCAAAGGGTTACATTTTCAACTTTGTTATTAATTATCTGAGTATCGCATCAATGAATTTTCCAAAAATGTTTCGCGACCTTTCGAGTGTTGAGGAATTTCATAACTCTGTAATTTAGCAGGTACAAAAAGGCCTTTGAAACATTTCCAGAGTTTGTGCCACGTTTGGAATTGTAGCCGTTTGTGCAAAGAGAATTCTCAAAGGCACAACCTATCTCCCTTGTGTGCTAGTTATAGTTACGAGATTAAGCAGTAAAGAGGCACACACACAGGCTCACATTCAAGAATCCCGCATCACTAAGGAGCTTCATTCTTGGCAACATAAACACATTCTTCGACACATAGTTAGTTACCCCGATGTCACAACTAACGCCTCTAGCAAACATTTCACAAGGCACCCAAGGAATTTGGTACTGGAATTCACCTTATAGCCGTTAAATGTGAACTCAGCTTGTGCTTGTGGCACGTTATAAATATGCAGCTTCTATTTTATAATTAATGATTAAACGAACTTACCTGTACGTGAAGTTCAATCATAATTATACGAAGTGCTTCGTCCGAAGAGATTAGATATAAGTACACATGTAGTATCACACATCGTGTGGCCATTCCTGCACTATAGTTGAAAGAAAAAAACAATCTACCTACATTTTTTTTTTTTTTTTTTTTTGTCTGTAAGTAGTTACTGTCCCGACCGCCGATCATCATTTAGTTTAGAGCTACCATATCATGTTATTTTCACGACGTCTTTTGGGATTAATTGAAAATTTAGGGGGGGAGGGATCTAATCTCTTCGGACGAAGCACTTCGTATAATTATGATTGAACTTCACGTACAGGTAAGTTCGTTTAATCATTAATTATACTCGTGCTTCGTCCTCGAGATTAGATATAAGTACACATGTAGATATTTAGAGATTTGTAGTCGTGAAAAAAGAAGCAGCTACTTTAAGGGTGACTCCCTCATAATCCCATGTCTCATTTATTATTTAAACAAAATATTTACTTTAAGTTCTTAATTCCATAACACATATATATGTAATTAATATGTGTAATTAACTAAAAAAATTTAGATTACATTCATGTTTATTCCTTATTACAAACATTTGGTGAGAAGCATTTGTAATACGGTAAAAATTTAAAATTGAAAATAAACAAGTCATACTGACTTATTATTTATTAATTGAAGGAATCATTAATAATACTTCTGGCAAATGCGTCTGTTGAAATATTGCTATGAATATCTCTATTATAAAATTTGGAAAATGCGGTGGAGCTACTGCTTCATCCCGCAGTTTTACGAATTGTTTCAATATTTACGCCTTGTTAGCTTCTGAGGTGGCCGCATGCCTTGTGCTGGGCGCCGTAAAGATCGAGACGTCAATATCACTCTCCTCTAATGTCCGCTTAATCCATCGACTGATGGTTTGTACAGTTACCGTATTGTGAGGTTTCCGGAAACTGATAAACAAATTTTCGGAATGACGTACACCTTCAGTAATTTTTAAGTATGCTAATAACGTTTTTCCTGGCGTATTTTAAGATTTTCTTCAAAAATAAAAAAGGTAAATTTAGATATAGTTGGAAAGATCCTACTCTCTAAATCAGGAATCATAATAGTGATTTTATCTGAATGTATTGTTATGTTTTTAATGTTTATTTGTGTAATTGTTTGTGCTCGATGAGCAGTAACCAGTGCCAAAAAAGTGACTAGTTTTTTTAGTAAGCTTTTCTAAGCCTAGAATTTCGTTAAGGTATCATCCAGCTAAGAAAAGTAAGACCTGAGATTTGTACCACATTACGTTGTACTTGGGCTTTGTTGCACGTAGCCGAAATATGCCCTTGAAAAAATGTTTTAATTTTTTATCTCTTCCAAAAACTTGTTCAAAAAATAAGGGATAGTGCAGATCTGCAACTATTCAAAGTGCTATTATACTGAGCACCTTCTTGAAAAAGATAAGTCAAAAATTTAATGATATATATTATTTGGTATTGACGCCTCATAAAAAACTAAATTTTGTTCATTACAAAATGTGAACCACTTCTTCAAGCAAACATCGTACTGTTTTATTGAGTTATCAAAGTCAAGAGTTATTGAGTTAAAGAGAGGCTAACATTACATGTGTTGACTCTTGTGAGAACCCTTTTCCAAACATCGAGCTCCTGACAATACTCCGGCAACCAAGGTAAGCTGTCGGTGAACGTCGAGTTCAGAAATTTTAAGTTGATTAAATATGGGTACCATGGCTGCGTCGGCCAATATGGGATAACAAGAATACCTTTAGCTTTGTCGTTTGCAAATTTTTATTTTTAGAATGAGAGAAAATGGTGGAAATCCATAAAAGTAAAAAATGCGACCATGGCACTGTCAAAGCGAATAGAAAAAACATCTGGATCTTTGTGCCATGATATATATTTCTCGCATTTTTTTTTTTTTATTCGACTATCGAAGGTACCTATTTTGGGATATCCAAATTTAGATGGTATCCTTCTAAGGCTCTATCGGAGAATTCCCACTCGATATCTGGATGTATAAGTCTCGACTCAGCATCCGCAACAGCATTATCAGCCGAACTTATATACGATGCATATACATTTATCTGTCGAGCTTCACACCACTGGCATAAGTCTCGACGCCTGCGTCGGGTGGGGAAACTGTACACCGCCTATACGATTAACGTATGCAATCGCGGTTGTACTATCGATAAGTAATATAATCTGACAATTGTGACAGTTATGGCGAAAACATTTAACCCAAAATAAACTGCCAAGATCTCTAATTCATTAATATGTTTCAATTGCTCTTCCACACTCCACAATCCACTAGCAATCTCTCCATCGCACGCGGCCCTCCATCCCCCCTTAGTTGAGGCATCGCTAAAGATTTACAAGGAGTAGAATGGTCTATTGACAGCTGCAGACCACCAATTAAAATCACTAGAAAGATATTCAGTAAAGCCAGCTGTATTCGATAGCTGGGCAAACCGATGTAAGCAGACCCAACAATTTTGCAAATTCGCAAACTTTACATCTTTTTAGCTTGCGGAATTTTTGTATCTGTTTACGTACCTTACAAATTTTTTCGAGAGACAACGTCACTTGAAAATTTTCGGAATGTATAATGAAGCCTAAGAACTTATGATTAGTACTTGGCTTTAAGGTACTTTTGTCACAATTTATAATGAAACCTAAAGCTTGCAACAAGTATTTTGTATCATTTAGATTATTTAAGCATGCTTTATAAATAGATTCTATAAGACAGGTCATCAAGAACGTTAAATTCATATATTTCTTGGTCCCATATGAATTTTAAGTACTTTTTTGATTTATTACATATTTTAATTAAAAAATATGCATCTTTAAAATCAAATGTACTCATGAAACAGTTTTTTGTTATGAGTTTTAACACTACACATATCCTATATACACATATTTTCCAGTACACATAGCTATAATGAATTTATTGTAATTTTTTAGGTTTCGAATAAATCTATAACTACCGTTTGGTTTTGGGGTTAGAAAAATACTTGATATGTATTGGCCCTCGCAGGGTTGGCATTTAGAAACGGCACCAATAGAAATTAAATTACTGATACTGATAACTTCTTTATAAAGTGTTTTTTCAGCTTTAGAATAAGATGGCTCTAAAGGCGTCTGGTACCGTACCACGGCCTGTGTAAAAAGGATCTCATATCATTTTTTCCATCAAAGGATAGTTGGGTCATCTGTGATTTTTGACCATTGATCATAGAAGTAAAAACAATCTGCCGGCGTACTTTACCATGTTTAGCGACGGCTCGAGGGTAGGTCGGCTGCGAGGGCCTCGATGTGCCCGCGCGCTGCGGCTGGCTCCTCGAGAACTGGGCCGGCCGCGGGGGCGATGGCGGCGGGGGGTGGGGCGGCGGTGCAAGCTTGCGTCATAGATGGTCGCGTCATAGTACTATGCTCGACTGCCTGCCTGCGACTCGGGGAGGCGGTTTCCAGTTTAAAGACCTGTCAGGTTGAAAGGGCTTCATCTTTGATGGTGGAGGCTTCGCAACGTAATTTTACGAAGTGGCGGTTAAATCAGCTCCGGATTTATTTATTGCCTTTGCAGTTTTCAAGGTATCAGCAAGGGCCTTCCCAAAAAGGAGATTGCCAATGCTAGTCTTTTGGACTTGATCTTTCAAATCCTTCTTTAAAGTAGAAAGGACAAAACTGCGTCTGTTTATTGAATCCGTGTGTTGTCCGTCACACAAAATCCGACCGACATCCATCAGTAACTGCAAAAGGGCGGTATTTCTTTCTTCCATAGAAAGCACTAGGGTGATTACTTCTCCTAAGCAGGCAATCGCACTAGCTATTATTCTGTCTCTGTTAGAGTTTAGTTCTGTAAAAGCGGCCGCCATCTCCGGATTCAACTTTGGAGCATCAATAAGAGAGCAGTTGCCTGGTACTAGATACTTACTAAGTAACTCTTTTCGGATTTCTTTCGTTATCCCATTCGTAGATATATAATCAAAACGTACCGCAATATCGTTTTTCGGATCCGCAAAGACAGATCCTCGCCTATTATTTCTAATAGTTTAGTATCAAGACCAGGTGTCTCGACCGCAGCGACGGTTTCATCGTTTGAGCCGATATTCGCATCTCCGTGCGTAGGTGATGCGCCGCCACCCCGTCGTCGCGTGACGTCACTATTTTGTGCCACTGATGCGGTAGCAACATTGACGGCAGAACCATTTCCATCTTGTATTACGATAATCTCGTCCGCTTGATCCTCCATCACAAGATTCTCGTGATTGTAAATTTTCGCTGCCAGTAGTCGAAAAATAAACGATTTTTCTTCAGCGAAAAAAGACTAGTCGGTAGGCTAGTGCCCACACCGATAGTAAAGAAACAGCCCAAAGTACTGTTTGCAATACTATTTCCAGGTAGTGCAATTCCAAAGAAAAAACACGCAAACCTGTATAAACTTGTCTATTGATTGATAACAGAGATGGTACAGACCAAAGTACTGTCCGAGTATCTGTTGTATTAATTATGTTGTTGATAAAACTGTAAACGATTTTTCTTCAGCGAAAAAAGACTAGTCGGTAGGCTAGTGCCCACACCGATAGTAAAGAAACAGCCCAAAGTACTGTTCGCAATACTATTTCCAGGTAGTGCAATTCCAAAGAAAAAACACGCAAACCTGTATAGACTTGTCTATTGATTGATAACAGAGATGGTACAGACCAAAGTACTGTCCGAGTATCTGTTGTTTTAATTATTTTGTTGATAAAACTGTAAAGGTTCACTACTTTTACACTCAAAAAATATTCACCTGATAGGTGTATCAGCGAAGGCGCACAATTCCGTGAACCTGCGGGTGAAGGCAAAGTGGATTCTTCTGTTCGGTGTTTGCGACGACCTTTCTTAATTTTTCTCTGCAATTTCTTCAGTTTATGTGAAATATATTCTTACCCACTATGATCAGAATGCTTTCTTTTAAGCATTTCACAATCTTTACGGTTTCAAATACCCGGGACTTAAAAAACGTGCGGAACAGCCGAGCACTAAAATGTGAATGATGATCGGCGGTCGGGACAGTAACTACCTACAGACAAAAAAAAAAAAAAAAAAAAATGTAGGTAGATTGTTTTTTTCTTTCAACTATAGTGCAGGAATGGCCACACGATGTGTGATACTACATGTGTACTTATATCTAATCTCGAGGACGAAGCACGAGTATAATATGCATATTCTCTCACATAACACATTTACGAAAGCTGAGAGGCTTAACTAATATGTTTGAAGTGTAGAATTTTAAGAAAATGTACACAAACTTTAGAATTTTCTTAGTATTTAGGGTGCTGTCAAAAAATAACTTAACCTCTAAAGTTTGTTTACATTCTTTGTCGTTGGTTTGTAATTTTGGTGACGCGTTTGACAACATCATTGTTTTAAAATACACGAAGTAACTCAGTTGACATACTTGTACGACGAAAACGTGAAAGACATTTTTAAATCTTACTTACGCATAATGCAGATGTGTAATGACAAAATTATATTTAAATAATTTCTACGAGATAAATTTAATATATTCCGAAGAAGATATTCACAGGACTCGCTCTCAATACGGGTAAATAAATTCGATTCTCACAGTGTATCATAAATTCTTC
Source organism: Ypsolopha sequella (assembly GCA_934047225.1). NCBI lineage: Eukaryota > Metazoa > Arthropoda > Insecta > Lepidoptera > Ypsolophidae > Ypsolopha > Ypsolopha sequella. Next base: position 14,128,939 of record OW203990.1, on the reverse strand, counting down.
TATTTCCATAAGAATAGTCTCCCTCTATTCCTTCAGCGATACGTTATGGCGTAAGCAAACATAGAGGCGAGACTTGTACCCGACTAAAATAAATAATACATAAAAGTAGGTAAGTGGGAAAGCTGGAGAGAAGAATCAACAAGTGAAATATTTCTCAGCCAAAAAATCGACAGACGTTACTTTTGAGCCTTTGTTGTGTTGGGACACAGGTGCCGTCGTGGGAAGCTGTTTGCTTTCTCATAAGGACCTTTTTTACCGCCAACCGGGTAAGCTACATTGTGAATATTTACTCTTATGTACTTTCGATGAAGTATCCTAAAATTATTTAACACTTTTAGCCTAGAGTTTTATCGAAAATACAATATCTACAATACCTGTATGAAATTGAATGGCTTTGTCGAAAAAATGTAATTCAACATTTTTTAAACGTGTCTTTATAGGAACAAACTGTACTCACTTGATATAACTATTAATTTAAATCTTGATTGAAATTAAACACTTGTACAAATAATATTATTAAAACTCGCGTGGGCTGACATACTTAATTATTATAACATACGGCTTGAACACTCACGGTTGGGATATAGTCAACAACAGTCACACGTGAGTGTTCAAGCCGAATGTAATAATAATTTACTTGAACAAATATCTAAATTAAAATTTATATCAAGTATCAGTGTGTTCCTATAAAGACACGTTTAATAACTGTTGAATTATATTTTTCCGACACAGCCGTTAAATTGCATACATGTATAAGTTTAATTTTAAATTTTGTGGACAAACACAAGTGTTCAATTTCCACAAAGGTAAGTTCCATTAAGTGCACACAATCAAATCCATCCACACGTTAATTTGCTAGTTTTCTCGTAGATCCTATTAATTTATAACATAACATAACATAAATACTCTTTATTGTGCACCAAAACAAGAATTTATAAAATATTTTTAATAGAGAGGAAACAATAGGCGGTCTTATCGCTTAAGCGATTTCTTCCAAACAACCTTTGGGTGGAAGATAATGTAAAATAGAGGATAAGGCATGGGTGGTGTAAAATATATATACCTAATAAATATCCAAATTTCTTATGTAACCTTATTATGACATGTCAATATACATACTCATTCATAATATATACATACTATATAATATTGTTTCATATACCAATTTCAGAGAGATGAATATACCTACATAATATGCACTTCAATTAATGGGAGGAAAAATATTCTTTTATTCGTTTTCCTGGATAGATCCAAGGAAGGAGGTTTATATTGGGTCATTAACTATGAAATTGTCGTTCTCTATGGAGAATTTGTAGAAAACACAATTTCCAGTACAAACATTTTTGCATTTTTTTTAGGAATGACAAATCCAATAAAAAACTAAACTGTGTATAAATGAGACAACTTTAATTTAATTTCTTAAAAGTGTCAACTGTAAAAAAATGTTACGAATCTTATCACGAACTGTCTTTGAAGATTTTTGTTTTCAAACTGGTAATAAAAACAAATTTAAATATGTAAATATAAAGCCTGGAAAGTAACCGTTAAACAAAAAACAACTAATGGAAATAGCAATTGAATTACAGGAATTATGAAGTCGTGAATCTGTACGAACATTTTGGCAATTTCATAGTTAATAACCTATTATATGTGGCAGGCAAATGGTAAAATTCGGCATTTTACAAACAGCGTCGTCAGTTTTCGAACGCTCACTGTTTTGCAACGGCAAATTGTAAAATGCTTACTGTTTGTAAAATGACTTGGTCTTTTTCACCAAAAGTGAAAAATAGGTGCGACGACCGGGGCAAGGAGGAGCGTGTTAGGTTTACATGTCAGTACATATTGGGAGCCGAGCCGAGCGAAGCGGAACGGAGCGAGGTGACCTTCAATAGTTCTGACAGAATTACTATATGCCGAGGCAAATTATAAAATGCCAAATTCAAGCCTTGAATTTGGCCAATTCAATGGCAAGCGTTTAGAACTGACGACGCTGTTTGTATAATTCCGAATTTTACTATTTGCCTGTGAAATATATGTCTTGAAAATCCATCCTAAGTATTACTCCTTTTAATTTCATTTAGAGCCGTACTTGGTGAAGTTAAGTGAGCACCGCGACCGCTCGCTCTACTGTCTTAAAGATAGTTCATACAATTCGACATTTGAAGTGCTGAGTTTGAACTCAAAAGAGATACAGACCATCTTAGCGTTGTAAACAGAACGTTGGCAAGACAAAGCGAGGTCAAGTAAATTTACTTGACAGTGGATGTTAGGTCAGGGGTACACGAAAAAAGTAATAAAGAGACGTAGCTCGTTCATCATGTCGACTGTCGGGCACTGCCGACTGTTGCGTTTCATTCATATAATTGGAAGCGGCAAGCTCTGAACGAATCATTGCGCATTGCTCGGAAAAACATAAACGGAACGTGGTGAGTAATACCCCATCATGCTAGATGTGTGCATTTTCAAGACCTGGTAAGGAGTTGGTTTCCGTTTTCCATCAGTCTCAAACTTCTGATTTAAAGCTTAAATCTACGAAACTACAGAGTCTACCAACTTTTTGGCAGGTAGCTAGGTTCCTAATACCACACAGACGAGTGTCTATAAAAAGTTAATAAATTTTCACAAATTATCAAAAACTTTTATTTAACAATATAAAACTTAAATAACATTAAAAAAGTAGACTACCTATAAATGAATATAAATATAAAAGATCAAATTATATCTAACTTAATTTAAAAAAACCAAGAAAAACTCACCTATAAATTAAACCATATAAAATATTTTTTCCAAATCACCGTGTCTATAAATGATTTTCAGATACAGTATAATAATATGGACCAATGATAATTATCGTATTTTTTTTTTGTACAATCAGAACCGGCTTTTACAAAATATGTCTGTATAAATAGATCCTAAAAAAAGCTGGTTTAAAATTTAATTATTGGTAAATAAATTTTCTTCATAAAAGTATTCCATTCCATATGATTTGTATTTGTCTATAATGATATCGATCTTGACGCACATACTAGGTTCTGAAATTGCACACCTGCTGTGCCGGGGAAATACGGAGATCGATGTGTATGGATGGTTGAGCATTTTTGAAAAGACTAGCGTAATCAATTTTCCCACTTTGTGGGCACAGCTGCGTACCATTTAATGTTAAAAAGAAATCCTAAACAAATATGCTTATAAGAGTTTATTATGGTTTTAAAGCCACAGAGGGATGAAATATGACCTTCTTTTCACAAAAACGAGACAGCTATTCTTTCGCGCAACAATATTGCTGTCTGTGGCAGGCAGACGAGTTAGATATGTAAATAGAGCTATAGTCACGTCAGAGTAGGTAGAGAGTAGGTGTGTATGATTTTCAGCTTTACTGCTCAAAGTAAGGCAAAGCTAGTTCAAGATGACCGTTGTACCTAAAAAAAACTTAGCAACCAAACTAACGAGTAAATCTACTTTGAAATTAAATGAATCTACTGTGAAGAGTACCCAAAAAACACATTACGTGAAAACAATCTTAAAACAATATTGATCTTTGAAATTATTCATTACTTTAACTGTTTTTTAGTAATGAAATAAATCATTAATTAATAGTTTCTTAGTCAAAAATCTGTCAAAAGTTGACGATTAAAAATAATACCAACTTCAATCCTCCTGTAGCAGACAGATGAAAAAAACAGAAAAATTACTTTTCAATGCAAGTGCTCGTAAAAGCCCACTTTTTATGCATCAAAACCGAACAGAAAGTCGATTATTTTGCCCTAGGGCTTTATTATTATTATTATTTTTTATTTATTTACAATGGTTGGCTAACCTGCAGCCTTTTCTGTGTACCATAAATGTTATACTTTTTTTTCCACTGTGTAATGGCTCTGGATACAGTCCTTTTGAGCCAATCATAATTTAAAGTTTACAACATTTTAATTTTACACTGAATTTCAAAGGGAGGAAATTAATAATGAATAATTATTAAAATAACAATAGTAATTTAAGTCAAACATTCAAACTAGCGGGAAGAAGTATTACACTTAACTTGTAAAATTGTAACAATGTAACTTTCAACTTTAATAATTAAATTGTTTTCTTTGATTATATTTGTTTTATTTCCTCACACTATGCATTGAAAAACGTAGTATGATACACGGGCGTAAGAGCAATAAATTACTCGGTTACGTTTCATCCTTGTAATTTATTCCTTTTCGCCCATGTAGCATAAACTACTATTATGACCTTAAGGATCCCTTGTGAATAGTATTTTGTAACACAAATGCCGGTTACCTGTTGATGATCACGATATAGATCTCAGGAATGAGGCTGTCAGGCGAGGAGAGGAAACGAGACTGCGTATAATCCCGCTTTTTTGCTACATGTTATTTATTAAAATAAGATTTATTTGCGGTGAAAGTCACGGTTAACCTTTATTATTGCCTCAATGTTCAGCCTGTGAAATATGATGATGTTTGTTTTACCCTTTGATTTGAAAGTTCAAAGGATCCTCTACCAAAAATATATTATACTTGGAAACATAAATAGGGCAATATTTGATCCCCAAAATAGACAGGTACTTAGAAATTTATACGGTACTCGTAAAAAGCGTAGTTAAAGAAAGTAAACAAAACTTTAATCTGATTAAGAGGTTTATTTTCATATTTGTAAACATATTCTCCCGTTTTCTCAGAGTAAAATTTATAATGTGTATTCTTTACTCGTAAAAAGTGTAGTTAAAGAAAGTAAACAAAATTTTAATCTGATTACGAGGTTTATTTTCATATTTGTAAACATAATTCTCCCGTTTTCTCAGAGTAAAATTTATAATATGTATTCTTGTATGGCTAGCTTGGTTTCACGTGAATTTTGTAAATGTTGAATGCAGCCTGCCCTATTCAAATGAAACACCTTGCTACAGCTTTATTTAACTGTTAATAATATGTGGTACATAGGTCAAAATTAAACATTTTATGGGACTGCTGCTGCTTTTGTTAAATTAGATAAGATTTAATACACGTAAACTATCACAGATGCAAATATGCGTCCAAGATTCATGCGACGATCATACAAGTCGACGAATTTCTCACGTTTGTTAAGTCGATATCAGTTGTGAAGAGAAACAGTGTTTTTTAAATCAGAACTTCTTTTTTAGCCGGTTCACAAGTGCGTGTCATTCCTATTTAAAAATTTTCATATTGTAAATACAATTAGAATGATTTACAAGTTACAAAAATCAATTACAGGCAATAATTTGGTATCTGCCTATCGCGGGCCAGTATCCCACGGAGATCTTTTATACCAGCCCCCCTATTCTGTATCTTTAGTTGCCAACTGTACTAGGTGCCTATCATCAAAAACATAGATAAAAACTGAAATTTCAAAATTGCCTTCAGTGGGTATTGAACTATTAACAATCTGTGTCGTCACTTGAAGTGCGAACATATCCTTAGGAAATCGGAATTCGATAGTATATCTATGTTTTTGATGATAGGCACCCAGTATAGAAGGCAACTAGAGATACATAATAGGCCCGCAGGGCTGATTGATAAGTTTCTGAAACAACAAAGAAAAACTTTAATAGTCTCTTAAAATAAAATTTACTTGTCATCGTAGTTTCCCTCTACCTCTATACATTTGGTCCAGCGCTTCTCCAATGCCGTTATACCAGTTTGGCTTTCTAACCCCTCGAAAAACTCGTTTACAACGACAATGACTTCAACATTTCATGAAAATCTCTGGCCACCTAACAATTTCTTCAAATTTAGAAACAAGTGCAAGTTGCTCAGGGCCCGATCTGGGGAATAGGGTGGATGCGGCAGCAGTTCAAACCCCAATTCACGGACGACCGCAACCATCGAAGTGTGAGGTGCGTTGTCATGTCATGTCATGGAACAAAATCTTTTTCTTGACTAGGTGAGGTCGTTTCATTAGGGTTGCTTCAGCTTATGCAGCAAGCTTGCGTAGTACTCTCCATTTATTGTTCATTATTTTTGCATATAGTCTACTAAAATAATGCCTCGAGCATCCCAGAAAACAGTTGCCATCACTTTGCCAGCTGACAAAACCGTTTCCAGTTACTTCGGCACCAATTTCCCATTCTCAGTCCACTGCTTAGATTATTCTATCGCTTCAGGCGTATAGTGATGTATCTAGGTTTCGTCCACTGTTAGATAAAGCTGCAAAAATTCGTTAGAATCTCTTTTATACAGCGCCAATCACTTCGATAAATCGTCCGCTCGACGTTGTTTTTGGTCAACGGTGAGCAAATGCGGCACCTGTCGCGCGCAAAGCTTTATCATTCCCAAATGTTGGTGTAAAATATTAAAAACGCGTTCAAACGAAATACTCACCATCTTTGCTATCTCTCGTAACTTCAATACAATTTTGTGAACTTTTTTTATCAATTCTGAAGTTGTGACTTCATTTGGACGGCCAGATTTGTGGGCGTCTTCGCAGCTCTATCTTCCACGTTTAACATCAGTTACCCAGGTATGAATGGTACTCAACGCCGCCGCCTAAAACAGTGTTTAGCTTAGCTTTAATCTGCGTTGCTATTTTCTTTTTTAAAACGTAAAACTTTATCATGGCACGAATTTCGTTTCTTTTAAGAAAAAGTATGACAGAGAAAGTTCTAGGTTCTCTTGTGAAAATTCCGTCGGATCGATCAAATTCAAATTCGGCGTTCTCTTTTTGAAAAGATGACAAAATATAATGAAATTCTTTTGTTTTGCGTATACCTATTAAGTTTGTCGTTTCGGCCATTAATCAATCAGCCTATATAGCTTACATATTATCATACCCAGAAAATAGATTTGGAGTGCTACAGGGCAGTTTCTTTGGTCCCCTTTTTTTGTTACAAATAAACAACTTGTCACTACATATTTTTCATCACTTTATTTTATTAGCTGATGACACTAATCTAGTGTTAAAATAAGGATTAATTTGAGTAAAATAATAATAAGGCCCCACAGATGTTATAGACTGGTAAGAAATAAATAATTTCAACATTAACGTTAACAAAACTAAAATAAAACAATTTCAGACATGTTTATTAATTTTGATATTTTCAAACTAATTTGTACATACAAATATTGTTTTTCATAGTTTAGTCACATATACAATATACATACGGTAGTAAATATTTGCACAACATGAATTTATTGCGGTTTGAATTTGCTGAAATTGTTTTTTCAAGTCAACTTTGTAACCAAATTCTTGCGTAAATAAATTGCTTACTTACCAATTTAACCAAATTAATACTAAGAACTTAGTGTTTCCAGTTTAATCAGAAACTTGTGATTGTTTAGTTACAAAGTCACTGAATAGAGAAGCTACGACGAAATCCAAGTTTATTGCCATCTTCACTTTAGAATTAAACTTAAGTCAAGTTTTATGAGCTTTTACTTAATCAGTTTTTACAAAGGAAGTAAAACAATAATACCTACTAATAAAAAAGTACATTTCATGCCGGCCCAAAAGTGAACCTAAATATAATTCGAAAATATTTCTTTATTATATGTTTTGTATTCTATGCCTGGGTTGTCAATAAATTTAAAAACTTGTGTGCGTAAAATTGATATTCAAAAATAGAGCCTCCTTCATTCATCATTTTGCATACATTTTAATACAATGAAACAATTTACAAGTTATTCATTTGGCTTCTGCCAAAATACAAAGTTATGACGTCACTTCTCTAAGTATTTTCATACAAAAATAATTTTTGACGTTTCATAGGTTGGATTTCACAAATAGTCATCACCCCCATCATAATTAATTAGTAAATTTTACTCGGTAGCAGCGGTAGCTCAATCGGTAGGACTCTAGATTATTAATTTTGAGACAAAGATTCAAATTCTGCCAGTTGTGTGCATGTACCAAATTACATTGTATTTGTATATTTACCACTCGCTGACGGTCAAGGAAAACACTGAAGGAAAACAGCTTGCCCTAAAAAGCATATTTGTGCTGAAGAACGGCAATAAGGCTTACTCGTTATCACATCGGAACGTCAAAATCGTATGTAAAAAGAGGGTATTAAGAGTGTCGGTATTGTAGATTGTCTACATTTAAAATCACTTCGACACCCTTTCGGGGATATATGCCGTGATTATATGTTTGTTGTTTCATAGTACGAGTATCATACCATTGAAAATTTGACTAATATTTTGATGGACTCTATTTTGAAATTTACATATATACTAATAACTATGTATTAAAAAAGTTGTGTCTGCAGCTTAATCGAAGAAACATTTGGAAATATTTTTTAAGTAGTATTTTTAATTTTATTTTCATACAATAGGCTTGCGCTTGGCCATTACCGCACTTGATGGAAAGCGTCGATAAGACCTAGGATGAAGAGCGCTTTCCCAGAAACTGGGAGAGTGACAGCAGGCGCGGCATTAAGAGGATGGCCTACCCTTGCAACTTTTTGTATTACCCGCCCAGCATAATAAGTCCAATGGCAAAGACCTTATTTAATTTTGCTTTTAAAAGAGACGCTTGTATGTTGGCTCATTCGCCACTTTTTTTTGGACGCGTAATACTAATGATTACGCAGCGAAACAACAAATTGGTGTGTTTTTAGCTAATACTGAGATATTTTGTAGGGAAAAAAAATAGATTTAAGTAAAATCCCTTCATATTTCTATTACCCATTTTACATGCATCCGTATAGTATGCGGACTTAAGGGGGTATATCGTCAAAGTTAACACTTTTTAAAATTATTTACCTCCTGTTCAAAAGAAGTCTCAAGTGAAATAAATTAGTATAACAATTTTGGGACCTTTTTCTAGACTTTGGACTATCGGAAACGCGATAAAAAGAATTTCACTCTATAGAAATAATCATTGAAATGAGGTCTAAATTTACACTTCTTTTGATATTCTGACAAATTTGAATAGCATACAGACTTCAAAAATATTTATTTAGATGGGTTTTAACACTAATTAATTTTGTAATAGTTAATTTTGTATTGGTTTTAAACCGACATTTTGTCAATATTCCTCACACTGCGGGTCTTTCGGCCTGGAGTAACGGGGACCTTTGCGCGGATGATATATCACCTTAAGTCCAGTATGGACTCTTGTAGGCAGTATTTTATTGACATGAAAATTCACACCCTATCAACCTTATATGTAATAGAGCTATGTAAGCTCAACATGCGCAACCCAAATAAATTTCCCTTCCGGCCCCCTGGTCCAAATGCGAGACATCAGGAGCGCTTTGCGAACAACTTAGAGGTTCCCTCTCACAGAACCGGCAGATGTACAAATCAGCGATAGCAGAACATCTTTTAGAATCTGGGACCAACCACTGGATAGAACTGCATAACCCGAAAATTCTCTCCACCGATCGCCATTACTACCCCAGAATCACTTATACTGTGCCAGAATTGTGCGTGAAGCGATTGAAATCAAGAAACATCTAAATAATTTCAATAGGGAAGATGGTTTCAAATTGTCTCCCACATGGAGTCCAGTCATCAGGAAATTTAATTCGCGGGTTTCTTCTCTTAGTGCATCTCCGGATACTGTGAGCGTTGTGTGCCGTGCGTGAATAAGATAACAATTAATTTTAAAGACTAAAATGTTTTTGCGGGTACAAGGAAAATACTTCGGTCGTCACCTGTATCTCATCACTGCGCCTCGCCATACTTGCCAGTTTCCCGTAGACCACGAGACATGCAACTGTCTCGAAACGTCGGGTGTCCCCTTTTCGTAAAAAGGTAAAAATTGATCGCGGTAGACCCGATTATATTATATTATAATGTCCCTCTCACAGGACATCTACATACTCGAAGGCAACTAAAATGGCCGCAATCAGGGTTTTCAACAATCTACCTGTCGCTATCAAGAGCCTTTTGGGAATAATTTTTTAAATTGTTTAAAGAGCTGGTACCTTGCTGCACGGTGTCCTTATAACCTAAAGGAATATTATACAATTAATGAAGAATTTAATGATAAACCTGAATCAGAATTATTATGTTAATGCATAAAATGAAAATTAAAGTTTACATGTAGCGAAATTAATATTATAAGATTAAGATTAGATTTTAAAATTTAATTAATTTAATAATAAGAATAGCCGGTGGTAAAGCTGATGCCGGGCTCGACTTTGGAGGTACCACCATCTTACTTGAAGACCCCCTCGAAGTAATTCGGGGGAGAGTAAGAGGACAGCTCACAGGCAAAAAAGGGATGCCATGCCTGGGACCGATGGATGGCGGTATATCCATCCCTAATAGCCGGGCCTTATATGGAACAGACTGGTGACAGCCAGCGGCGTCACTGGTGCGATGGTTCCGGCACCGCGCTCACCAACCCACCTGCCCAGCGTGTGTGAGTATGGGCAATTCTTACAGGATGACCGCCCAAGTGGCAAAGTCCTGGAAAGGCTTATGTCCAGCAGTGGACGAGCTAGGCGTATGAAGAATATTTATTTAAATAAGAATGCATTTTTGAAATTGTATGTACATAGATAAATGAAAAATTGCTACACCATCATGGTAAAATCACGTTGATACTGCACTGTATAAATATTTTTAAGACCTTAATTGACATGTGATATGTTGCAAATAAATGAAATGAAATGAAATAACCGCGTTCTTGAAACGACAAATACAAATCAAAAAAAAAGAGAGTGGGAAACATATATTTTTTTTGACAAAAGTATAAATCTTAATACATTGTTTATAAGTAGAATCCTTACATAAAATATCAATAATTCAAATATATTTTTTTCAATACAAGGAGAGTCCGAATTTCTTCAAATGAATCCTCGAAAGTCTGGCGTTGTTCATACTCTAGGCTCTCATGTACAGTCTTAATCACTCTTATCAGGGACTTCCGCGAAAATCAACGAAAGTCAGTAATGGACGAATGGCTGATAGCACCACAAAATATATACTACCAGAAGGCCGACTCGACGACGGAGCGAAAACAGATGCACACATGCATAGAGGCGTACGTATATGATGATCTCGGCAGAATTTCGTATTGGCATTCGACCGACTTCATCCGAGATCGTCGTACGTACGCGTCTATGCGTGCGTGCTAATGTTTTCGCTAGTTATGCGGGGTGAACCTTCTGTAAGTGGTTATTTTGTGATAGAACGCAACTGCCTGTAACGACTCCCCGTAATGGCTACTTATGACGTCATGCCGGTACACGACAAGTCGCTTGGCGGCATGGTTTCTTCATGACAAGCACCAGGAAAAAGGTGTCAATGTCGTCTCTGCAGACGTGGCCATGATCCGATGACCTTATGATCCTTAATACTCCAGAAACATAGATTGTTGGCATACATTTTTATAATCCCTTAGTCGCCTTTTACGACATCCACGAGAGGACATGGAGTGACAATATTTTTTTTAGATGACGTTGCCACACAGGGGATCTAAGGCCGACTTGGGTGAATCATAAAATGATTTGAGAGTAGGATAAAGTCAGATTTTTTTACGCGTGCAAAAATACGGCTTTAGGACAGTATCATAATATGATTCATCCAAAGCTGCCTTTTTAGAAGACCAGAAACAGTCGCCACAACCTACAAGTAGGAATACCTTAAAATATGCCACTAAAATAACATGAAGCCACCCCTTGATATAACTTAAGTAAGTAAGTTGTTTGGAAACATTTTTACGAAGGAGACCTGATAGGTTAAATTTATCTCCCGGCTCTTTTGTGGATTCTGTCCATAAAATCTAATAATATAAAACTAAATTTGAGAAATCATTCAGATGTGAACTCTTTTTGGATTAAACGGAAACGCTTTAATAAGCTTTTATTAAAGATAAGTTTAAGTTAAACAACACTAGTAAAAAAATACTGGGTTCATTGTACTTAAATAAATGAACATTTATTTCCATTTACTGCTGAGCAAAACGACCGTGTCGTCAAAGAACGACGATCATAATTACTCTATTAGCCTTTGTTCAGAATGTGACCGGTCGGTTAATGTTTGCCATTAATATCTTAGACTCGGGTCTAAGTAAACACGCAACACTAGCGGTTGTACGTTTACTTAATTCATTTGTTACGGACTGGTATTTTTCGGGAGTTGCTGCGAAGATACAAGAGCTAGAACTTTATACCAGCGTGTTATGAAGAAGAGTGCTTAAAGTGCGTTTCATAGAATAGTACCTATGCTGTTATGTTGGTAGCAGCAATTTCATCCAATCCATAGACATACAATTTTGTTTTATCCAATCATCTCGTTTAGAAGTCGTTGGTGCCAACATTACGGCATAGGTATTATTTTATGAAACGCACTCTAGCTAGAACTATGTAATAGTTGTTAAAATAAATAAAAGCTTATTTTATCTAGCTTACTACCGTACTGCTGCGGACTGCATTCGATTAGATAAAGTCTACCCTCCACACAGGCTATCCAGGATCAGCCTCATGGTTTTTAATGATCCAGTTTTATTGGAGGCTTATGGTGAAAATAATAATGATGTTAATGATGCAACCTAAGCCAACATTATCGTGAGACTTCAGTGGAGATGGGTGGGACATTGGGCTAGACGAGAAGATGGACGGTGGACTAGACTAGTTACAGAGTTGCTGCCGAGGCCAGGAAAGCGTTCAGTGGGTAGACCAATGGCCCAATGGCGAGACGATATCGTCAGGGCTGTTGGTGGGCAATGGATGAGGAGAAGACGAGGCCTATGCTTAACAGTAGGTGGATTTGGGCTGAATAATGATGATGAAGCCAAAATTGGTTTCGGTAATGTCCTTATGAGTAGAAATATGCGCAGTCCCATACCGTAGAAAAAAACCTACGTAAAATCCGAAAAATAAAGCAAAAAAAAACATAATTTTTCAAAAACTTGACTTGCGGCTTGTACCATTTTCGCGGTTTTGTGAAAACACTAGATTCATACAAACTGTGTTACTACAAAGACTGCATCTATGTCAAATGTCAAGTTGTTACCAAAAGAGATCTTAAAAAGCCTAGTACGTTAAAAATAGGTTAACAAAATGATTTCCCTAAAGGCAGACAAATTTGCTCCGCGTGACATTGTGTTATTATTACTTCCCTGTACTTATCTACTTTGCAGACATAAAAGAATGATGATATTAATTTAAATAACAAATCAGATTAGGTGAGCTTCATTTTTTCTTTGTTGTTTTAAGTCTACCGAGAATTTTTGTTCCGTTGTTACAGGATGTCCTTAAGTACTGGCAATTGAGTTACTCTTTGGCTTATAAAATAATAACAACTTTTACAATAACCAATCATTTAGGAGACATATTATCTTTTTTGAAATCAAGCTGCATAGAAAGAAAAATCTCGGCTATAAATGTCTTTATTCCTGTTTCGGTTTAGTTATTTAAATATATAATTTTTTGCACTTATTTACTTTTATATAGTTATAATATTAAAGAAGTTACAAACATATAAATTTAAGCATATTAAGGAAATTTTCATGAAAGTGGTAATGCCATCGTAGTCCCGTTTAAGATTCGATGATATCTCTGAAAAATATTAAAACTAATAAACATATTATTTACCTAATTCCACTGACGCCGACTTTACAAGTCGAAATTTATCTGGAAAGGATTATTATAATAATGTGTTTTTATAGAAATATATAGTTTTAACTAAATAAAAACAAATAAGTTTTCTTTAATATTTAAAACTAATAAAAATAATTTTACTGTATTTTTCGAGGTATAAGAGTTTTTTTTAATCTCTTTGTTCCTGTTATACTCGTTGTGATCAAAATAATAATGCCAATAATGTTAATTTAACGAGTAAATATATAAGCATTTAATCATATTAAGATAAGAACGACGATTGGGACTAGTAATAGTACATTACTGCTGAGACCAATTATTTGAGCTCTCTTGGAAGAGTAAGTTAAAAGTCCGAGCCCGCAGGGCGAGGACATTTATATACGGGTCTAGGAGGGCTTATTACGGTCAAAGTGTGTATAGTGCTTTTCTCAAAAATAAAACGAGACAATTTATAGTAGGTTTATGGGATAAGGAGTTAAATAAAATTAAATGAATGACAATTATTGATTTTTTCTGGAGACTTGAAATAGCTCTCCAGGATGAAGTACTTCCTAGCTTGTCTTTGCAGTATGAAATGATAACATTACATATATTTTTGAGAAAATAAATTTAGTGTTAAGGAAAAACTATTTCTATTACTTCTACCAAGTCTATTTATAGGGCAGTTGGAAAATCGATCAACGACCTTTGCGCATTTTGTATTGGACCCCGTACCACGAAACGCAATAATTTTTGTTAAGCAATAAAGATTGTATGACGAGATTGACGTATTGTTTTCTTTTGACGCGTTCAGTTTTTCCACCTGCCCTAGAAAAAGACATTAGCAGAATTTAGCCTTAGCCCAAATATTTGAAACTTTCTAGTCTAATTGAATGTTAACAAAGATTGTTATCCACCAGATGGGTCATCTCTCAGTGGTAATCCCGCCCGATATCAAGGACGAGGATGGTTCCGAAGCGGCGACTTCGGAAGGTGGCTCTGTCGAGCTGCGCTGCACGGCATCAGGAGTGCCTGCTCCCATCATATCCTGGAAGAGGACAGGGGGTAGGAATATAGTCTTTAGAGATGATAACGGGAAGGAAGTTAAAGGTAAGAATGATAATAAAATTAGTTGGCCAATTGTTTCATTGCGATTTATTGTAAGACATTTCATGATTTGAACACTGAATAATGTTACATGAAATACTTTATAAATTATGTATATGGAAACAAAAAAGCAAATTATAATATACTTAAAATATTATTAAATTGTTATGCTTGTAGTATAAATAATGAATTGATGGATGGATGGAATTGATAACGTTATAACGGTATGTTTAAAAATCATGAAAAAAATATAAAGTATTATATAAACTCTATAAATAACAACTCTATTGTAGGAAATTATTCTCGCGTATAGGAAACAGCATGAAAATAAATCTAAAGTCAAGTTGTATTTAGACTGAAATTGGTTATTTCTTTGAAACCGCTAATGGTATGTGTATGGTTCTTGCACTCAAATACAAAGAAATAAGTATTTTTTATTAAAATTATCGTTAGAATTTTTTTATTTACATCCATGTGAAAAGTATTATTTCCTCCTATTTTGCGCTATACGGAGACCCAGCGACGTCGTCGTAATGCAGTGCGCGCTGTTATGAACGTTATTTCAATATATAGGTAGTTTCTGTCGATATTTGTATCGACGCAGGTCGTTGGTGGCTACCTGCCTCTTAAACGCCTCGCCTGTTTTCACTCTCCCACTTTTTTGGGCGAGCGCCTTTCATCCTAGGTAGTGTCGACACTTCGGTAGTGGCCAAGCGTAAGCTGTTTTTTCCTTTTTATCCTCACTTTTCCTCTTTATCCTCACTAAACCACTGTATATAACGTCTCCCAGAGACATAACTATATAACCTTCTTTCCGTTCACACTTCAAAATTAATAGGTTACATATTAAATTGCCGAAATTTTCTTACAGATTCATGAGTTCATATTTCCTGTAATTCAATAGCTATTTGAATTATTTGTTTTTGTTTGAATGTTGATTTCAAGGTTTCACATTTATGTATTAAATTTTGTTTTTATTTTCAGTTTGATTGTAAAAATTTCATGTTCAAAAACAGTTTGTCCTAAATGCAATCCATTTCCGTGACGAGATTCGTAATAATTTTTTACAGCTGACACTTTTCAAGAATTAAATTAATGTTCCTGTTAGCTTAATTGTGTCTTATTCATACTCATAAGAAATTACAAAATTTGGATTTGTCATTCCTTAAAAAAAATGCAAAAATGTAAGTACTGAAAATTGAGTTTCCTTCAAATTCTCTATAGAAATAAGCAATTTCATATGTAAAGACTTAATATATTTATCGAAAGTAATCAATTAAAACGCAATAAAAACAAAACGAAAACAATAAAAGCAGGATATAAGACGTCAATTTTCTTTTGAGTTTTATTCGCATCGGAGAGATCGGGCTAAGTGGTAAAAAAGAAACAAGTCGTACTTTGTATTCATGCCACCGCCGCCGCCGCTGCCTTAGAGACGCAGGTGCGCCTTGGTTTAAACATTCGAGTTTTATACGATTTATTAAGATATCGCCCCTCAGAATATATACAGCTCTGAGTAAATATACCTACTCTCTTTTACAAAAATGACGGATCTGGAATTGGGGCATTGATTGATGTAAAAATACGAAATAAAAAAGAACCTCAATTGAGAGGTTTTTGTATGTAGGCCAAAGTATTGTAATAAATTTGGAATAAGTTTTTTAGGGAAGGAAATATAACAATGAATTTCGTTAGCCCAAATGTTGCGTCTTTTAGAATTTTTATTTACCTATCTGACAAGTTTTCACTTGAATAAGCCGTCAATATTATTTTGACATTACAAAAGTGAAAACCTTGCCCGTCGTCGTCGTAACGAAAATTCATTTCCGTAGAAAAAATCCTTGACAATATTACTAGTTAAAACAAAACGTTGCTACAATCCGACCTCGGCTTCAGGAAATTAAACGAAAAGTTCACTGAAACAGCCAGGTTGACAAAACGCCCTTATCTCGACTTGTTATAATGACATTCCCTCACAAACAACCAAACAGTAGGTGAAAAGACAGGACTTTAAAGCTATTATAGGACTACTCATTCTAAAACACACACGGTCTCCTAAATCTTTCGTAATCCACCCTTCAAATGTATACCTTAATTTAAAGGTATTAAGAACATATTTCCTTGTTCCCACCGGGGACCTTAGAACCTTTTCAGAGGTCTGTTTAACGAATTTGACCCGTTTTATTTAAGCCATTAAGCGTAAACAAAAGACCTGCGGCCCTACATAAACAGAGGGAGAATCTAATAGCTAACAGAGCGGTGGAGGGCTCTGCCTTTGTATTAATTGGATGTGTAATACACGGTTCCCTAAATAAGCATAGCCTTTTACCAGTGTAGATGGATGGTCTTTTTTATCTTTTTGTCGTAACATACTATCGGGAAAAATGTGCTAACCCACTTTTAGTTTCCATTACGATTGTAATAAAAGTTAATGTGGCTTAGGGGACCGTTTCCCGATGGTAGTTTATCTTATTTACCGTAGTTATTGAGTTATCTATGGTCTGGTTTAGTTCATTCCTGGTACGGGAGAGCTAAATGAAACAGGCTCTACGGTGAAGCGAGATGAGTTCGCTCGACCGGAACTGAGTGGGAAATTAAATGATGGGCATCTACTGCTAATGGATGAGACTACGTAGCATCAAATAACTCGATGACAGGAAGTTTTTGCTTTGTTCTTTATTTTACGCACAACTCATCTATAGCAGTGGCGTGCACAGAACTTTTTTCCGGAAAAGCAATCAGAGGGTCAAGTATGACAATAAAAAAAATATGAAAAAATTTAAATAACACTTTGAAAAAAAAAAGTTTGTATGAAAATGTTCACTCTAGGGTAGGCAGTGTCGCGTCATACAAACTTTTTTTTTTCAAAGTGTTATTTTTTTTATTTTTTTTTTATTAGTCAATCATGACCTTTTGATTGCTTTTCCGGAAAAAAGTTCTATGCACGCCACTGATCTATAGTGTTTGAAACGTGTTCACTGACACTTTTTGATACGGTGTAGCAACTAGCAAGTGCTACGATTCCATAGTTTTTTCCCACTTCGTAGACCCATAACTAAGTAAATAACCGTACTTGTGTTTCACATTTTTTGTCCATCATTATAAACCTAAATACAAAACTTTACTGTATTTTGCACGGGCAATAAAGTGGTATGAAAGTCAATAAGTTTATAACCAAACTGAAGTGCTAACCTCTAATGAAAGCCGCACGCTAAAAAAATTACCTTCGCGTAGGTATCTATCTCTAATACTTATTAAACTTTTTTCTCTGTGAAGGTATCGTTGCCCTAGTTACTATTGAAAAGAAGCTGGGTAAACAATTTGAAGATCAAATTTTCATACATTTGTTTATCTTTCAAGTAAAATATTTTTAAAATAAGAAAAAGTTACTGAACAAGCTCAAATATGTATTTGTTAACACATAAAACACCTTTTGTACTTTAAATATGACCCGTGAGAGAGTAAATGGTCGATTATTTTTAGTTTTTGTTTAAGTTTTTGTTTTTGTTTTATACAGAGAAATTGGTCCTGGTCTAACGCGTTTTCATTTAACACTTGCAGGCTCAGTGGAGGCCGGCCGCACAGAAAACTCGCAATTTCATATTCATATGAATTTATTCAGTAGATATCATCGTCAAATTTACTAAATGATATATCAAGGTATTTACAATAATATTATTAACAAAATTTTTATGTACGAATATATAAATATTTTAAATAATCCATAAATATGTATATATCAAATATGTATTTATTGCTTACATCGGTAACACAAAAATGTCAAACTTATTTGAAATTAAATTGTTTTATATATGTATGTCAAATAGAAATAAAAATAAAAATTTAATATTCACTTCTCAAGAAACTCATTAACACTGTAATAAGCTTTGATTTTTAAAAATGTTTTCATTTTATTCTTGAACGATTAGAAGCTCCTACATTATTTTACTGTATCAAGTAATTTATTATAAACACGCGTTGTTTTAATTTCGAGTTTTTTCGTGTAGTTCGAGATGTTTTAATTTTTTATTTTGGAATAAGAGGGATGAGTTTTTAATATGACATCCGTTTTATGTCACATTTCTAAGACGTTTATATTGGTATACGTTTTATTGTCCAAAACCTAATACATACTCGTATTTAGAACATAGTTTAGGCCTATCTTTGTGATTTTATTGGATGCAGAAACATGCAAATAATCCTGCAACGAATGTTACATGTATTTTTTTTTCAAAATTTAAATCCTTCTTTATTTAGAAGTGTAAAAAAAAAGAATACGAAATTTATCCGGGAAAACACTTACGTATATCCTTCAAGTTCTGGTAGGTGGCCATCACAATTTATTCGTTATGAGCAAGCTCATACAATTTTTATTTTCGATTACATGACAGGATTCAAAATGAGAAGTTTAAACGGGATCACCAGCAGGATCATTGTCATTATAACTAGGGCCTAATGTAATACAAATTTAAGGCCAAATATTAAACTCGATTTTCAAACAAAGAACGAAAATGCCGTGTTGTTTTTAAATGGTTTGTTGTTAATTGTACGTTCATTAGTAAAAGAACTGAGCCAAGAAAAAAGCAAAATAAAAGTCAAGACAGACATTATTAAATATGCAGATCTGTTTGTGTATAGTATAGGCACACGGTTAATTACACAATTTGAAGTGAAGCCTCGACTCGACGTCGTGACTCTCAGCCTTCAACCTAACTTAATTAAGCTACTTACAATAAAACATCGCGAAGGATTATTAAATTAGCTTAGCGAAGTGTATGAATTTGGAATTGTTACGAATGAAACAGATTTAGGTTCCACGATACATTTGGTTAGAAGCTGGGTAATTCTGATGTAATTAATTGCAAAGTTTATTCGCTTTTTGTATTATTTGATATTAATATTTATTTATTTTTGATTTTTGATTGACAAAAAGTGTCACGTAACACAATAAACATCGAAATAAATTGTAGTTTTACATTTGAACTGGATATAAATACCTTCATCAGCAAGAGCGATGCTTTTAAATTGTTTGGTCGAACACTCGTTTTCGTAGCGTGTAGCTTTTTCGTAGTACCGTGGCGTAGCGGAAAACTTACAATAATAAAGCATAGCCGGATGACCAAAGCTCTTTTTGAAAATATTATTTCTTAGCAGTTTGTCGTAGTTGGACAATATTGAAGCAACTGACATATAAAATGGCCGGCCAATATACAAAATAATTTTGCTGTATACAATATTTTAAGTACAACCTTAAATATAATCTGGAAATTAAAACACAAATACACACAGGATGTAAATATTTAAATGATCTTTTGATGATGATTAAAATGAAGCTACATAATTATTCTGACCATAATTAACTACTTTTCTAAACAAAAATACCTGCGGAAATGAAAAACAAATAAGACTCGTTCATACAAAAATGTCAGTGGATACTTAAAGTCAGTATGGTAAGTAGACATGGTTCTTTTATGTGTGCGTGTTTCAACAGTTTTCGTACCTTTTTCCGGAAATGGGTTATTGGTCGCTTAAATTTACTTTTCTATTAAATTTGGCAGCGCAAAAAGTAAAGCAGGAAGTGTTTTAAATATTATAACTTTTTATTTTATTTCAGCGTACATGCAAGGGTCTTAGCTGTTTTGTTTTCTAATCATAGTGAAGGTTTTCTGTGAAAGCACTCGAGGTAGCATGGGAAAGATCGCTTTTCATAGTCGTCATTAAAAGAACAAACGTCAACTAATCAGCGCGCCGAAAAAGCGATGATATAATAATAAGATACAGCCAATCATATTGCAAAAAAAAATAATATTTACTTAGAGCATTTATTGCTGGGCTCGACTGTGGAGTTACCACCATCTTACTTGCAAACCCCCCCAAGTTATTACAGGGACAACCAGGTGGCTCACTATGCCTGGGACTGATTGATGGCGACATATCCATCACCAATTGCCGGCCCTTAACTAGTAAAAGGCAGCGGCGTCACTGGTGCGAGGGTTTCGGCACCGCGCTCACCAACCCGCCTGTCCAGCGTGTGTGAGTATGGGCATTTCTTCCAGGAGGATCGCCATGAATGGCGAATTCTTGGAAACGCCTATGTCCAGCAGTGGTCGAACCAGGCTGATGGACGGATACTTATATAGTTAATATTATTAAGTATCGTTTTGCGATGTTCATGTGTAATGTATGTCATAAAATCGGTTTTGATGTTGTTTTTAGCGTATTATATGTATATATGATAAAGAAGATAAAAATTAGACTTTGGCTGACTAGTCAGTTGAAGAAAGGCCGACTAGTCGGCTAAGCCGATCATTGCTTTCGGTGGAGTTCTGGTATATAAAAATAATTCGGATATATAAAAAAAACATGCGACTTATGTTCTTTATTTAGGGTTGTAGAAGCTAGCGTTTAGTTTTTTATTTTAATTAAATTTGTACTCTTCTTGATTTAAGTCCAATTTTAACCTAAGGAAGAGTTGCTATCCTAGATTATTTTACAAACTGTAAGTCTGATTCAAATTCAAATAAAAATTATCAACAATAGAGGTTACGGTTTAATTTCAATCACCCTTTTCTAAATATAGAAATATAAATAAAGTAATGAGTCAACTAGTCGGTGCTTTTGCCGACTAATCGCCAACTAGTTGCCGACTACAAAATGGCCGGATAGTCGGCGTTCCCGACTCGTCAGCGACTAGTCGGTACATCTCTAATAAAAATATGAAGAAGCGCCCTCCTGAGCGTTCAACATGTGCTTTACTAGCTGTTGTATTAAGTAACCACAACATTCGGAAGAGTCTTGCAGATCTCAGTGGACAAACATGATATGTCCCTTGCCTGCGATAGGCAGATATACAGGTTTGAGCCCCGTCTGTTTTTTTTTCTCAGAAAATTTGTTTCTAATTGGTTTTTAAATCATGTAATGAACTCTAAAAACTATTAAGAGCTAAAAATCCACAAGGTTTCAAGATTTTAACCACAAAAATTAATCTTAAACTGTAAATTAAAGTTGCCAAGTTGCCAACGATACGTCGCAGACTTGGCTTAAAGTTTATAACCCGTTAATAAAATACAATTTCATAGAGGGCGCTTGGGAATATTCGCATATAATATTACGAACGAACGATACGTACAGACGTATTTTATGTGTTTCACTGCGATTTAGGAGGGCTGCGCTCACATAAAGTTTTATTTCCCATTCAATTAACTTGACAGCTGTTGTTATGTGTGCGATGATAGGGTTCATGCAAATGTTTAGCCCAAGGAGTGAGTGATGAAATTATAAAGGCTAAGAGTTTATTTATTTGGTCTTGTCCAAATGATGTTTTTGTAGATTTTGAACAAATAAAGGAGAACTCTGCACAAACGGGATTGATTTTTAGTTGCTGAAAAGCCTAAAACTGATGTCAAATTCGTCAACTTAAAAACAACTTCAAGTTAACCTAAAATCACGAAAAATGTATCTGAAAGAAAATGTTGTTTGTGTAGATGAGAGTACAATCTCTGGTTTATCGTCTTTTCAGTGACTAAAAAAGTTATCCAGTATATTAACCATTTACCTTTTATGTCATACATATACGAGGGGAGGCTGAAAAGTAACCTACCTAACTATGAAAGAAAAGACGTAACTGGATAGTTTATTTTTATTTTTCTATATAGTCCTTTGCTAGTAAAATGCACTTATTAAATTTTTCAAATATTGAATTTAAGCCATTAAAAAAAAAAAAACGGTTTGTCGTCAAAATAGTCAGAAACCGCTGCCTTCATTTCGTCATCGGTCATAAATCTTCGTCGCCTGAGGTCTTTCTTGAGAAGTCTAAACAGAAAATAGTCACAGGGGGCTAGATCTGGACTATAAGGGGGGTGGTCAATGGTTTCGAAGCCATTGTCTTTAATTGCTAGCTTTGTTGTGCGTGCGGTATGCACTGGTGCGTTATCGTGCAAAATCAGAATTCCTTTGCTTAGTTTACCTCGCCGTTTTTCTTTTATTGTCTCTCTTAGTTGATATAATAAGTTTGAGTAATAATCAGCATTCATTGTAGTTTTTTTCGCTAAATAATCTATGAGCAAAATCCCTTCTGTGTCCCAAAAGATTGTAGCCATAAGTTTACCGGCCGATGGATAGACCTTAAATTTCCGAGGCGGCTTCTCATCCTTAAATTTCCACTGTAACGACTCTTGCTTACTTTCCGGGTCCCATTGTCGAATCCAAGTCTCATCACATGTTAAAATTCTAGAAATTATTTCTTCCTCTTTCCCTCGACTCATGTCCAAAAACTCTTCGCAATATTTGACACGCCTCTCCATGTCAAATGCAGTCAACATTCTAGGGACCCAACGTGCACTAACCTTGGACATGTTCAAATGCTCATGAATTATTTCATTGACTCGCTCTTTACTGACGCCCACATCTCTAGCTATCTCCCACTGCTTCACTCGTCGGTCCTCTAATATATTTTTTTTTCACCCTGGCTACATTTTCATCGGTGACGGCCGAAACTGGTCTTCCGCTACGAGGATCATCTTCGAGGCTCTCACGACCTAATTTAAACTGCCTTGACCAAAACTTTATAACAAATTCGGAAGATCACGAACTGCCAAACACACGTGACATACGCTGTCTGATCTCCGAAGGCGTATTCCCTTCTTTAGTCAAAAACTTAATCACTGCACGCTGCTCGATTTTATCCATTTTCACTTTTTCTACCGACATGTTCGAAACAATTGTAGGAGACAAATAAACGTGATGCAATAAACAAATGAATGTAATACATTTTGAAAATAGAATAACAAACGAATATAAATCCATACCAGCCAGCATTATTTTTGTATATATTTCTGACCAAGGAGATTACATATCAGCCGCCCTACGTACCATTTTGATATATTTTTATTTTTCAACAGTAGTAGAGAGCTACGTGGGAGAGACACTCCCACTGCGCGGGCTACAGAGGAGCGACATGGGCACCTATCTGTGCATCGCTGCCAACGGCATCCCTCCCACCAAGAGCAGACGGTACGAGGTCTCTGTGCATTGTGAGTACTCGTTTACATTATTTTTATACTATCCGTGAATAGTAGTACTACAGAGCCACGTGAGAGAGATACTCTTACCGTGCGGGGTGCAGAGGAGTTACATGGGCAACAACTTACGCATCGCACCAAATGGGATCCCTCCCAACAAGAGCAGACGGTACGAGGTCTCTGTGCATTGTGAGTACTCGTTTACATTATTTTTATACTATCTGTGAATAGTAGTACTAGAGAGCCACGTGAGAGAGATACTCTTACCGTGCGGGGTGCAGAGGAGTTACATGGGCAACAACTTACGCATCGCACCAAATGGGATCCCTCCCAACAAGAGCAGACGGTACGAGGTCTCTGTGCATTGTGAGTACTCGTTTACATTATTTTTATACTATCTGTGAATAGTAGTACTAGAGAGCCACGTGAGAGAGATAATCTTACAGTGCGGGGTGCAGAGGAGTTACATGGGCAACAACTTATGCATCGCACCAAATGGGATCCCTACAACCAAGAGCAGCCGGTACGTAGGACGCTGTGTATTTGGAGTACTCGTTTACATTATTTTTATAATGACCATAAACAGTAGTAGAGTGCGTAAGAGAGATACTCTGGCTGTGCGGGCTGTAGAAGAGTTATATGGGCAACAACTTGTGCATGACCACCAACGACATCCTTCCCACCAAGAGCAGGCGACTTCAAAGTGCATTGTGAGTACTCATTTACATTATTTATATGTGTATACTATCCGTGAACAGTAGTAGAGAGCTATGTTAAAGAAACTCTAACTGTGTGGGCTACAGAGGAGCGACATGGACAAATACCTGTTGCATTGTAGCCAACGGCATCCCTTAACCAAGAGCAGACGATACGAGACTGCCATGCATTGTACGTACTCATTTACATTAATAATAAATTATCCGTGAAAGTATTAGAGAGTCACAAGGGAGAGACATTGTATATTATAGAGTTTGGGCTACAAAAGAGTGACATGGGCAAGTTTGGGCAACTACCACCAAGAGTGGATGGTACGAGATCATTGTGCATTATGAGTTCACGTAAATATTATTAATTTATTATCTGTGTAGAGTACAAGTGCAGTACGTTACAGGAAAATTACATGGGCACTAACAAAAATAACAATTAAGATTACTTTTACCTTTTCTATATTCTTTTTTATTGCACACACACAATAAGACATATACAGTTTATATTTATAATGAAACAATAAGGACATTGGCATGCTTTTCTCTAAACAGAGATTTCTTATAGCAAAACTATTCTTCTAGGAAATCACAAAAAAATCAAGACACAGTAATAGTCATAAAAGTGCGTAAAGAAAATATTGTAACAAATTCAAGAAAAAATATTTATGTAAAATAGCAATAATGGTACATATTAAAATACCAACTTTAAATACACAACCTAAAATTTTTAAAAATATTCATATTTCATAGTAGAATACATCTGGGGGCACGACAGTGCCCCCGCCGAGTCTCGCATACATATTTATACATATAATGTTAGGTCCGTACATATGAAGTTGTTGTTTTGTATGGATAATTTGAAGGAAACTCAATTTTCAGTACTAACTTTTTTTTTTTTTTTAGGATTGAAATATCCAAATTCTATTGTCTCTTTTGTGTATGAATGAGACAACGTTAAGCTAACAGCAACATAAATTTAATTTTTGAAAAGAGTCAGCTGCAAAAAATGATTACGAACCTTATCATGGAAATGGATGGCATTTAGGACGAACTGTTTTTGAAGATTGGTTTCTGTAAATAAGAATTTCGAAGTGTTTAATTTTAAAGTTCTTATTTACAGAAACCTTTAAAGATTGAAATAAAAATTAAAGTTTTAATTTTAAAATTCTAATTTACAGAAAGCAATGGAAATTTTGCCATGACAGCTTACATAACACATAGGTAATAAGTTTTTGTTAAATAAGCATAAAAAAAAAATGTGTTGTGTTTCGATTAATTAGAAAAAGTCGGGTTGTTCACAACCCGGCTGCTAAACGGCTCTTTAGAAGGGATAAAATACCAAAACGCAAGGGTTTATTGCATTATATCTTTTCTCAAAATATTGTACATTATTTGCATTTATATTTCTTAGATATTGTTACAAAAATGATACTTGGGGAGTTTTTTTGAAATCTTTTGTCTCGATCGCGAGGAAGTTCTTAATAGCGGTTACATTTTCCCCTAAATTGCGTTTCCATATGATTTCGTACATTATCCTCTCTCCGTCAATCTCATGAGCCTTTTCCGGAATCACTGTTCAAGGAAAACGGATTTGAGTGCTCATATGTTTGAAAATAGATTGTCTCGGATTTAGACGGAAGTCGGCTATTAGTTACCATTGCCACTTTTCTTGGAATCAATTATTTCGCTCTATTTTATGTAGTTATATCAACAAGATGGTTTGGTGTCGTAGTACAAAACTTAAAAGCGGTTTGGCAGCCTTATTGTGAAAAACCCGCCGTTTTCTAATTAATCAAAACATAACACTTATATTTAAAATTTACGCAATAGTTGTTTAACAAAACCTTATTACCTATGTTACTACAGTGTTACTAAACCGTCCAAGAATATTTGGATAGTAATAGTCTGTCATAAAATAGTTATACCTATATTAAACATACCTAAGTGTATACAAAACTCATAAAATATATTTATAAAATTTCGAAATAAGCCACCTTTTCTCACAATATTGCTGTGCCCAACAGGGTGCATAATTATCTTAAATCTTTATGTAACATCTATAATGTACATTATGCTTGCAATAAGAATATTGAGTATATATGTTTTGTGTAAACTGTTTGTGTAATTTACAGTAACCAATGAAAACTTTGCTATGGCAGCATACACAATACTTAGGTAATCTGTTGAATAACTATTGAGTGAATTTTGAATTTAAGTGTTCTGTTTCGATTAATTAGAAAAAGGCGGGTTTTTTAGCGGTTGCTAAAAGGGTCTTCAATCAGTTTACTTTTATGTAGTAAATAATTTAAATATAATCTGTACGAGTAGATGATCGAATCAATCATGTTTTGATAAATATTCACTTTCTACCTCTCTCGTTTGTACTGAAGTAGTAACAGTAATAAGTGTAATCTATTATATCCCAGCTAAAGCTGGTAGCAAAACATCCCGAAGTAATTTGGGGGAGAGCTCACAAAAAGGTGACCCACCATGCCTGGGACCGATTGATTGTGGTATATCCATCCCCAATTGCCGGCTCTTACAAGCAGACTAGTGACAGGCATTGGCATCACTGGTGCAAAGATTTCGGAACCGCGCTCTGATCATGTGTGATAAAGTGGCGATATCTTGGAAAAGTCTATGTCCAGCAGAGGACGAACTAGCCTGATAGATGGATGGACCCCAAATAAGAACTGCGTGTACGGAGACCGTACATATACCGGATGTAAAAGAACAGGCATCTTTAAATGAAACCTTATAATCTACTGAGCATACCGGACAACTTTCCAAACAAATACAAGCTCGAAAAGAAAATAAAAATATTTTAATTATTCTTTCAAATTCCTCCACGCCACTCATGACCGTGTTCCACCTTCCTCTGAAAATTTGCTATTAGCAACTCCAGCTCACTCTTATAATTTTTATGGTAACTCTTTTGCTGTTAAATCGGTTAGGTCGTGGAATGACCTGCCCATAGCCATCAGGCGTTCTCCCTTGTTACCTGTATTCAAAAGATTAGTAAAGAATAATTTTCTTTCTTTGTAATCTTTTCTCCTCTGCTACTATTATTATTATTTATTTACTGTTTCTCTACGTTATTTCTATATTTATAATATATTCATGGATATATATTATTTTATTTTATGTTTCATCATATTTTAGAATTAGTACATATAATATAGTAAGTAAACATTTATTATATTTTTGATTATTTATTTTAATGTACACCGCCGATCTATTATTATTTAATTTATCTTCTTGGTTTCATTTCCACCGAAAACTTGTTTGGCATAAATCGCTCTAAGGGATAAGACCGCCCATTGCAATCTATCTGTATCTTGTTTTTCTCTTTAAAGTTTTCTTTTGTATGGTATGTATGGTTTGTGTATTTCTCTTGTCTTATCTTGCCCATACAAATAACACAGTATTTATATACGCCATGACGGTGGCGAATTACATAGTATTTGTTATTTATTTTAGTTCATTTTAATTATAGGTTTTTAGTTTAAGTTTTATTTTCATAGTTGATTTCAATTTTATTTAAGTTTTAAATTGTTATTAATAAAGTTGTATTTAATTTATTTAGTACGTTAATAAATATACAACGTGTAACAGAAAGGTGTAACCATATTTGAAGAGCTTATTCAGTCAATGGTATAGAACAACTTTTACTATGGAGTCAACCCTGAAATAAAAAAAAAAAATCTGCCCTTCCATACATTTCGGCCGAGCGGCATTGCATTTGCCTATGAAGCGAGTAATTTTTTTTTTTCGGTATATATGATTTGTTCCATAGTAAAAGTTGGTCTAAACCATTGACTGAGTAAGCTCTTTAAATATGGTTACACCTTTCTGTTACACCTTGTATAATATTTTGCTTTTTTAAGATTTACTTATTTATTTTGTTTTTTTTTATTATTAAAACATTAAAAATAGGTTTTTACTCGATATATTTATTATGGAGCCGTCTTCAGTCGAAATTTTAATTAGTACGGTACCTGAAATTTTCTTTTCAGTTCCACAAGCATGTTTCTTTGGGAAAATTGTACAGTTTACTAGATTATGTGCTTTGATTCTAACAAGGCTGTCTGTCTATCTACACTCGGTATTTATGAAGACCCTAGTCTCCTAACTTCCGTTCCATTTGTCTCCAGTTGCGCCCGTGGTGCGGGTGACAACCCCAGTGGTGCTGCGTGGAGTAGACATGCAGGTGACGTTGCAGTGCTATGTGGAGGCAGCGCCCAAGTCGCTCAACACCTGGCAGAGGGGCAAGTCTACTGCAGGTGAGATATATGCGGACACATTCATTCATTCACATTTGATATTCACCTTGTATTGTATTCTTACTATTACTTGATAATGCCATATATATTCGAAACCATTGGAGTTTCAGACCAAGGTGTTTTTATTTAGATGTAATTTTTTACGGTTTCGTTATTTAATGGGCAACAGTTGCTCAATTTTATTAGGATTTTATAAAAACAAAACGATTATGTTAAATTATTGGGTTTTTCAAATAAACAGGCAGCAGGTGTCGTCTCTTTTTAGGGTCATTAGCGGATAGGCAGCGTTCTACCTTTAAAAGTCATCCTAAAAACTAATATAAATTAATAACACACAAACCTCGTCTATTTGGTTTTATTAAAACAAACTACTTCTTATAATATATATAATCGGGTCTACCGCGATCAATTTTTACCTTTTTACGAAAAGGGGACGCCCGACGTTTCGAGACAGTTGCATGTCTCGTGGTCCTAGGGGAACAGTTTCCCGTAGACCACGAGACATGCAACTGTCTCGAAACGTCAGGCGTCCCCTTTTCGTAAAAAGGTAAAAATTGATCGCGGTAGACCCGATTATATATATTATAATGTGTACAAAACGCGAGAGTTTAAAGTTATATATTGCAAAACTACTTTTTGTTTTTGATAAATCCAAATAGTCGCATAATCGTTTTGATTTTATAGAATATTGAATTTTTGGCTAATTTTTCGGACCCTTAAAAAAGATGACTTAAAAGGGCCGCCTGTGCCCATTTTAAAAAAGAATCCATTTCCCCAGCAAAATGCTGTGCTAAGCCGTTTTTTTGCTTCATTTTAACTCGTCAGTAGACAGAAAATAAAAAAAAATAAAAAATTCAGCACTTATCTACAAAACTTTACCATGAAGTTTCACACATCGAATATTTTTTACCTTACTGAAGCTAAAATTTATTTCGGATTTATTGCATCTACACGACAAATAGACGTTACAATTTTGTTAGGTTAAATTGGTAAAATAATTTATTAACTAAAATATTACATAAATAAAAAAACTCCAAAGACCATCGTGTCCTTGTAAAAAGCATTTATTTTCTCTTATTTAGCGCTATCCGGAGACGCAGCAATCGTCATAACAGCTACAATGTGCGCTTTGAATGTTATTTCAATGTCGTCTACGTCGATATTTTTACTGATACACATGAAATTGCTAATTTAGGTCATGAAAGCGCCTTGACACCTTTTTTTTTTACGGAGCCATAAAACGTTGCTTGGTACCATTTTTGCCGGAACCCTAAAACGAATACACTAACTTTTTACGAAACATAATTTTTTATGTTTTTACAAGAAAAAGCTAAAAATTTATCACAGTATTTTTTTATTTTTGAGTACCGGCCCCTAAAAAGTGTATAACAAAACCTTGAAAAAATTAGCGAGCCCTATTTTTACGGAATCATAAAAACTATTCGCCAGATTTTTGGGTTCTTCACAAAACCCATAATGGTTTTCTGGCGCTATTTTTGCTGTAACCCTAAAAAGGTATAAACTAAATATTTGATGAGAATTATTTTAAAAGTAGTACTCTTTTGATTTGGAATCATATATTTTATGATACCTGTGTTCGAAATCTACAACCACTGTGCAAATTTTTTCATATCGGGACACAACATTTACGCAAACTATATTTTAACAAAAAGTGGCGTGCGCCTGTTCTAACTGCCGATGGCTTTCTGATGTATAAATCATCTAAGCCCCGCTTCCCCACTACCACGTTTTCGCACACCAACAAATCTTAAATATGGACGCAATACACGTAAAAATGCCATTGTAATTGGTCATTCAGTTATTCAAAAATTTATCCGTTTTTTTGTACACTATACTTGCTAAGAAGCGGTTGTTTTCGGATTTGTTGTCAAACTAGTCATAATTGATCGAAACGCGCGAGAGAGCAGATGTCTTGTTTCATACAATGCTCACGCGCTGCTCTATACAGTTATCGTTGGCGGATTTATCAAGCGACTAGTCCACTGAGATGTACGCATACAGATCATAGTTTACGAAACAGTCGATGCTCCCACACAGATGAAGTGTCGTTATTAATATTTGCACTTGCACATCTAAATCAACTAATTAAGAAGTGGGGCGAGTCATTTGGGCTTAGACGATCTCTAACGAGTAACGAGCGAGGCGCACCCTGGCCGGTGCGACTCAATTTCTCCATACAAAAATGTATGAAAGATTCGCCCGGCAATCAACGTAATAATTCAAAAAGTTTGAATGAAGCTAAAATAATGTTTTTATCATAAGTTTTTTTGACTTATTCACTTTGAAATTAACAAAACGTATTTGTATTTAATTCCCTAGAAAAAACGTAATATTGATACTGCCAGACGTTCTTTTTCGTTGATTCAATGATTTTGGTGAACTTTACTGATTTTTTATGATCACTAAATCTAATTATGGTTTTACTTATTTCAATTATGGTTTGATCCCTAAATGTAATTATGGTAATTATCTTATTATATTTTTATCTTATCGTCTTAATTTAATTTCATAAATATATCGTATTTTAGAATACTTTACTGTGATAGCGCCGAGACTTGTTTGACACAAATCTGGAGAAATGGTTCTTAATAAAGTAACAAATTATGAGGATACAATAGAAGTTTTTTATTATTTGAAATGTTGCAGGGGTTTACGTTTCATGGCCGTAAACTAAACCGTAAAATATGTACGAGTACTACTTTCACTAACAAAAGATTCATAACAAAGTCTGATAAAGCAAGAAAAATTCAAGGACACGTTTTTACTACTTTTACGACCTCTCTTTGTGGCTATGAAATACCGCGTCTAAATATTCTCTCAACTGAGGGGTCAACGGGAAAAATGTATTTTTATTTTGGCTCTGCTTCACATAGAGTTAGAGATAAAGAACCGTTTGCGGCAATGAAAAGTAGTCTTTATAGGGTATTAATAAGATTCAATTGGCTAAAGAGCCAGTCAAAAGATGTTTAGGTTGGTAAACGAGGAAATCGTGCTTATAGCCCGTCATTGAGAACGACGAAAATACCATTATT
This sequence comes from Ypsolopha sequella, assembly GCA_934047225.1. Classification (NCBI taxonomy): domain Eukaryota; kingdom Metazoa; phylum Arthropoda; class Insecta; order Lepidoptera; family Ypsolophidae; genus Ypsolopha; species Ypsolopha sequella. Next base: position 14,097,277 of record OW203990.1, on the reverse strand, counting down.
ATATATCTTAACTGACAAAAACCTTTTTATACAGACAACAAGAGAGTCTTTAAATTAAATACAAGTTTTATTTAAGTTTATTTAGGGTTAAGTGACTAAATTTAATTTATTTGACAAAAATTTCAACTGCACAATCCTATATCCTGTAAATGCATGTTCAAAAGTATATATTGTATTGTAAATAGATTAAATCTCTTAACTTTAATTATGGCTATAACAATTTTAAACAATATCGTGGCTAACAGGTTAAAAATTTACTGACGATAGCTGTTTACGGCAACGCAATATTAGCTAAAACATGAAAATAACATTTTTCGACATGCAAAACATACCGTTAATGATTAAGTGCTTAGAACAATAACTTAGGTATCAGGACTAACCAAAGAGCTTGGAAGTACTGAATACTCTATTCTTTACACTACCTTTACACCATTTTTTTCACCATGGGACTAACTGATATCTAATTTAGACAAAGTTCGGTTTCGCTGTCACGTATTTAATCAATTTTCATATGTTTCCTAGGTGGCAAACTCCTCAACAGCAACAAGTACATCATATCAGAGGAGGTTCTAAACGAGTACGCGCTCCATATGAACCTGACGATAAATAAGTTACGGAAGAGTGATTTCGGCGAGTATTCCTGTACCACCGCCAATGGCTATGGAAAGGCTGAGGGCTCCGTTATATTGAAAGGTCAGTTCTTTATTACATTTTTTGGCTCATCTTGTAGCAAGAATGGGTGTTTTTCTCATTCTTTTATGGAAAATGTTTTCGATGGCAAACTACTGATCAAATAGTGAGCTTGATTTGTTTTCTGACTTACTGACGCCTCTAACTTGTCTTTCAATAAAAAGATAACAAGCAAAGATCTTTCATGTTATTCTTAAAAATTTCGTTATTAATATGAATAAATATTGTTGTTATTTTAGTAATAACCAAATACTTTTCACGTCAACAGAGACTCCGGTCCGCACGACAACAACGACGACGACAACGACAACGACCACGACAACGACGCCGAGGCCGAGGCCGACAACCACCACGTCGACTTCCACGCGGCCGCCGAAACGTCACCTCAAGAAACAACACGACCGCGGCAACCAAAACGTCATCGATGCAGACCACAGACAACCAGACGTCAACAATGCATTCAACTTCTTTAACCCAAACGCGTATGGCTCAACAGCTAACAGCACCCAAAACGAATATGCCCAAAGGACGGAACGCCAAAAAGTACGGCCTTCGGGTCCTCCGAGACTTTTTACGTACAACAGTCGAGCAGAATACATGCATTCGAAAATTTCGTTGATGCTTGTTGCTGTTGCTAATTTTATTGTAAGAAACGTTGTATGAAGTTTTTTTTGTAACTGACGTTTTGTGTGAAGATATATTATTATGAGCTGAGCGTATAGGTAGTATACTGCTAACTGATGATTAAAAATGGCTGTTGCGATAAATTTTGTACCATAATGTTTAACGATAATCGAGAATAATCATTTAGTTTTTAGTTTTGATTATATTAACTATACACTGTTTAAAAATACTTAGTGAAATAATTTTTAATCTCGAATAAATATTGTTAGCCTTGTATTAAATGATGACAATAAATATCAAGGAAGGTATCGTCAACATTGTAGCGTAACATAATTGACGATTATTTAATAAAATTAAAAAAAATTGTAATGTATAGTTTTTGCAACCTTAAAATGTGAAATAACATGCAGTAATATCACGTTTATCATATCAAATCAAATCTTTTTTACCATTTATTAGAAGCAAAATTTTATGGCCAATTTAAGCATTTCTGTACACTCTTTTGTTGTTGTCTTTGTAACAAGAAATTTATTGTTATTAGTACGAATTGTGTACGAAAATAGTCACGTGATTGATTTTATGTAAATGCTAAAATTCAATAACTCCAAGTAAAACCTACTGAGTGTTCTTATATATTTTTTCAAGCATGACAATATATCTAGGAATAATAAATAAAGACAATAGTTGTAGTATTAAGACGTATAGAGACCAACATAATTTATTGTTAGATCAAAGCGTTTGAATGTATAAATGTATATTATAATATATTACATTATAAATATATTATTATAAATGCTATACGAAGATAATGTAAATTTCACCGTCATCAATGTAGGGCACGCATACATAATTTTTCTCAGAAATACATTTTGTATAGAAAACAAAAGCATGAATATTTGTATAACGGTGTAACGGAATTTTGTGTTAACAACGAAATTGCTAGCTTTCTAATTTTTACACGCGTAGTAGCGATAAATGTCGAATATAGCAAAATGGAGAAAGTAGATTTTTCACTTTTATTTGAATAGAGAATATGAGCACATATTGGCGAGAGCTGGCGTTGCGTTTCGGAACAAAAGAAAAAAGTCGACGGGATCCGTTCGCTTGGAAAAGTGGTTTTTCAATCGCACCGTAGAGTTAAAGTGAAGCCATGAACAAAGTTCAGTAACGAATTCCCAATGTTCAGTAATAAATGCCAAAAGCGCTCCATGTTTTAAATAAAATAACGGTTTGACCCAGGCGAGGATCGATACTTTTGAAAAATTCGTTCAGCATGTCATTCATGGGAAAAATAAAGTTTTCCCCTTTGTTTTTAGTAAATAAAGCGTTAGTTTTAATACGAGATATCTGAATTATGTAATAAATTTATGTCTTCCGGCTAGAATGTTAATATTATTGTATTTGGAACAAGCTCGTTCTCGTATTAACAACTTAATGTAATTTAGTCAGTAGACGACGGGGTTCCTTTTGGACTCTATAATGAACAGTAGGTTTAAGTGACGAGAATGAATTTATAGTAGGAATAGAGTTCAATGAATTTAAACGTGAGTTTTGATAAAACTTAGATTGAAAACTTGAATAAGTAATTTTTATGTAAAGTATTCTAACTATCCAATCTATATTTTTAGTAACAATGAAGAATGTAGCATTTCCGATTTAGCCAAAAGCTCGAAAAAGAGAAATACTAAATAGATAAAATCTACAATAATTACTTAAACATAATTTAATTGAAATAATAACGTGACTATAAAAAGTAAAATTAACGACAATAAAATTGACTATCATTATACGTATTTGTTACTATGATTATAATAAGATATCACGATAAATCTGTAATACCGGGAGTATATATTTATCAATGTTTATATTAAGATGTTGATATCATTTTATGATATTTTAAAATAAAACTTGTAATCAAAGTATAAGCATGAGAGTTTCACTACCTATTACTCGTATGTTTATCTGGGCCCAATAATGTATAATCGCGCGCGACGCCAATAGTTGAACCACAAGTGCGAGGAGTGTGACGTACTGTTTAATCTCAAAAACATCGTGTCACGCTCCTCGCACTTGGCATTCTACTAAGTCACATTGCGCGCGATTAAACACTATCTTAGCTGAATCACAGGTGCGAGGAGCGTGATATAGCAGTTTAATTGCAAAAACATCGTGTCCCGGTCTTCGCACCTGTAATTCGACTAAGTTGCGTCACGCGCGATTAAACACTATCCTACGGGGCCAGGTCAGTAAATATATGACTACTTATCGACAAACATTATTTTTATGTATGCACAGGCAGGAATTTTAGAAGTCTTCTAAAAATTCTTCGCCCGAAAATTGTGAAATCAAAGTATAAGCATGAGAGTTTCACTACCTATTACTCGTATGTTTATCTGGGCCCAATAATGTATAATCGCGCGCGACGCCACTAGTTGAACCACAAGTGCAAGGAGCGTTACGTTTTGTTTAATCACTTGTGATTCAACTGGTGGCGTCGCACGCGGTTAAACACTCTACTACGACTGCTGGTGAGCGTACAGCATGTGCATTAAAAGTTTGTATATAAAGTAGTTACAAAAAATTCCAGGTGTGATAGAAAAATTCGTCGTTCCAGATACGAATCTCGGTAGCGTAGTTGGTAGCGCGCCTGTCATGTAAGCGGGAGGTCGCAGGTTCGAATTCCTGAAATAATACATATATTTTTATTTTATGTGTCATATAGAAGTGTATTCTTGGTAATGTTGCCCACGACCGAGTACATGATTTTTGTCCACGACATTAGTTATTTCATGGCACTGAGAGTCAAGTAGACAAGTCGTCTTTTTAGACGCTTTTAAAAAGAGTTAGTAATATTAGGAGAGGCAAAATAAGTTTCTATATATTTTGTCTTATTATTGTTACTACAGTTAATGTTATATTTAATTTTATTTAATATTTTTATATTTCTTCTAATATGAGTCCTGTTACTTGAAATTAAATAATAAATAAATAAATATTCATTTTCATAAAAGGATATTGTAAAACAACGGATCCAAACGAAGCTATCGAATCAGCTGTTAATCTGCGGTATGAAATCATAACAACTGAATGTAATGTAGACTATAATTCTCGAAAAAAAAGTTTGGTTAGTGACGTCACCAACTATTCGTTTGTGAAACAATCTTCCTTTACATATAAGAAGAGCCCCTTCCTTGTCTATCTTCAAGAGACTAGATTAACACCTTTATCTCTGAGTACCAAAATATTTATTATCATTATTATTTTTTGTTATTTACAGTACATATTTATATAGGATACATATATATATATATATATAACATTATTTATCTATTTTATTAGTATTTATTGACATATTATCATTATATACTAATATATTTCCCAAGTAGCACCTAAGCGGTATAATGAGCGTTACAAATGCCGCTTAAGAGAGATTTATAACGGCTTAACCATCATAAGCAAGCGCTACAGTAGCGATAGAGAACTTCTCAATCACTTCTATAACACCGAAAAGGGCCCACTTTATACGGGCCTTAACGACACAAAGGCGCGTGAAAAGTGATTGTAGGACCTAAAAGATATATAATAAGGTCTTCTACCACCTTTATAGAATTTGCACACATACAAAGGCGCGTGAAAAGTGATTGTAGGAGGTAAAACATATATAATAAGTTCTTGTAGCACCTTAATAGAATATGTACATATACAAAGGTGCGTGAAAAGCGATTGAAGGAGGTAAAAGAAATACAATAAGTTCTTGTACCACCTTAATAGAATATGCACATATACAAAGGTGCGTGAAAAGCGATTGTAGGAGGTAAAAGAAATACAATAAGTTCTTGTACCACCTTAATAGAATTTAAACATGATTGCGACGTGACTGTTACACTGAAATAAATCTCAAGTGTTTTTTTATTACATTTTCAATAGCATGAGTGAAAGGAATATATGTTCTTAGATGATTAAAAAGTGATCGGATAAATGTCAATAATGGACGAATAGTATACGTAAAAAACTAGTGCGAGCATCAGGTTACTGACAAAATATGCATTCATTTAGCTAAATATTTCATGCGCTTGCGAAACTCGTGGAATTTTTAGTCATTTATATTATTCAAGTGCAATAATTTTTTTAGGTTAACTTGTAATTTCTTCTCGAATGAGGCATTAGGACTTTTTGTGATTTTATTACAGCATTACATGTAAAATGGGTATGTTTATTTTTTAAATTATGGCCTGAGGTAAGAAAAGTGATCGATTTTTCGACATGATTAATCTCTTTATCAAAAACTGTAATGGCGGCTTGCTACAACTGGCTTAGACGTTTACTATATCCATTTAAACGGTTTAAGAAGTAGAAAGGCGCTAGTGACCACTATTACAACGCTTTGGGATCAACAATCACCGTACTATGGAGTATTTTTACTCTTTTTGGGGTACAGAAGCGCTTGAATTCTTCTTTTTAGCCCTTAAACAGTTACTATGGAGTTCAAGATATAACGTTGTACAACGTTGATGATGATGATGATGATGATGACGACGATGACCATGACGATGACGCTGACGATGACGTTGACAATGACGTTGACGATGACGTTGACGATGACGTTGACAATGACGTTGAAGATGACGATGACGATGACGTTGATGATGACGTTGACGGTGACGATGACGGTGACGATGACGGTGACGATGACGATGACGATGACGTTGAAGATGACGATGACGATGACGATGACGATGACGATGACCATGACGATGACTCTGACGATGACGTTGACGATGACGTTGACAATGACGTTGACGATGACGTTGACGATGACGTTGACGATGATGTTGAAAATGACGATGACGATGACGTTGATGATGACGTTGACGATGACGGTGACGATGACGGTGACGATGACAATGACGTTGAAGATGACGATGACGATGACGTTGACGATGACGTTGACGATGACGTTGACGATGACGTTGAAGATGACGATGACGATGACGTTGATGATGACGTTGACGATGACGTTGATGATGACGTTGACGATGACGGTGACGATGACGGTGACGATGACAATGACGTTGAAGATGACGATGACCATGACGATGACGCTGACGATGACGTTGACGATGACGTTGACGATGACGTTGACGATGATGTTGAAAATGACGATGACGATGACGTTGATGATGACGTTGACGATGACGTTAACGATGATGTTGACGATGACGTTGAAGATGACAATGACGATGACGTTGATGATGACGTTGACGATGACGGTGACGATAACGGTAACGATGACGATGACGATGACGTTGAAGATGACGATGACGTTGAAGATGACGTTGACGATGATGTTGAAAATGACGATGACGATGACGTTGATGATGACGTTGACGATGACGGTGACGATGACGGTGACGATGACAATGACGTTGAAGATGACGATGACGATGACGTTGACGATGACGTTGACGATGACGTTGACGATGACGTTGAAGATGACGATGACGATGACGTTGATGATGACGTTGACGATGACGTTGACGATGACGTTGAAGATGACGATGACGATGACGTTGACAATGACGGTGACGATGACGGTGACGATGACGATGACGATGACGTTGAAGATGACGATGACGATGACGTTGATGATGACGTTGACGATGACGGTGACGATGACGTTGACGATGACGGTGACGATGACGTTGACGATGACGTTGAAGATGACGATGACGATGACGTTGATGATGACGTTGACGATGACAGTGACGATGACGGTGACGATGACGATGACGATGACGTTGATGATGACGGTGACGATGACGATGACGATGACGTTGAAGATGACGATGACGATGACGATGACGATGAAGATGACGTGACAATGACGATGACGATGACGATAACGTTGACAATGACGTTGACGATGACGTTGACGATGACGTTAACGATGATGTTGACGATGACGTTGAAAATGACAATGACGATGACGTTGATGATGACGTTGACGATGACGGTGACGATAACGGTAACGATGACGATGACGATGACGTTGAAGATGACGATGATGTTGACGATGACGTTGACGATGACGGTGACGATGACGGTGACGATGACGATCACCCTCACCGTCACTCTCACCGTCACCGTCACCGTCATCGTCATCGTCAACATCATCGTCATCGTCATCGTCACCGTCACCGTCATCGTCATTGTCATCGTTATCGTCAGTCTCATCGTCATTGTCATCGTCATCTTCAACGTCATCGTCATCGTCATCGTCACCATCATCGTCACCGTCATCGTCACCGTCAACGTCATCATCAACGTCATCGTCATCGTCATCTTCAACGTCATTGTCAACGTCATCGTCAACGTCATCGTCAGCGTCATCGTCATGGTCATCGTCACCGTCATCGTCACCGTCATCGTCAATGTCATCATCAACGTCATCGTCATCGTCATCTTCAACGTCATCGTCAACGTCATCGTCAACGTCATTGTCAACGTCAGCGTCAGCGTCATCGTTACTGTCATTGTCATCGTCATCGTCGCGTCATCTTCATCGTCATCGTCATCGTCATAGTCATCGTCAACGTCATCGTCATCGTCATCGTCATCGTCATCGTCAACGTCAACGTCATCGTCAACGTCCTAATCCTAATCCTGTTTGTAGTCATATATTTGAGTTATATTTCTCAATCAAACGGTTTTAGGTGCTAATGTTGAGCTACAATACTCTAATACGGTAAAGGTGCTACAAAAGATCTTTACATATCGATTCTAACGCTATAGACTAGATACAACTACCATGTAACTGCTTGAGTGTTATATGTGATATTTGTAACTCTTTTGAAGCGCTTTTACCTTACTAATTGCTATTTTAGATCTCATAGTGCTATTTAGTATATTTATAACTCTGCATTGTATCTAAAGCCTGTACAAGAACTTAATAACACACATCTGTTTCTCCAAAGCCGTAATCGTCGCTACTCTACTTCTTCAATACCACCCTTCTCTTAAAGAGATATTACAATCTCTTATATATAGTCTAAGGAATATACAAACTCTCTTCAACCGCTGTTATACAACAAAGAAGCGGTACAGTGCCTTCTTATACTGCTTGTGTGCTACTTGGGTTATCTATCAATATTTAAATCGTTTTTTTTTATTAAATAGATTATTAAACAAATTAGTGCCATTTTAAAAATCCTTTTATTCCACCCAAAGGTTGCCTGGAAGAGATCGCATTAAGATATAAGGCCAGCTGTTTATGCTTATGTAATAAGTTACATAAATTTAAGTGTTTATATTTCTGTCTCCTTTTTTATGGTGTACAAATACAGTAGTTTTGTTGTTATGGCTGTAGTTGGAGATAATTTAACAAATAAAATGACGTTAACATTGACGGAATCCACCCATAGTTTACGGATATTCGCTTGACATTGCTTTTTTCCAATACGAACAGAATTTAGACGGTACAATTCAGATTTATCTGCGACCGCCACAAGCGCTTCAAAACCGAAGATAAAACATTTATCAAGGAAACCAGACGTGAAACAATGCTGTGACGTGTGAATAATGTAGAACGTATCGGGTGAAGGTTTCATTATCTCCTTTTTTGAAGCAAATGGTTCTTTGTTTGTGCCTCGTATGGGACCATGGGGCACAATTCCGTGATCGACTTCAGGAAAGAATTCCGCAGATTAAGGTATTTTCGTATTTAGTGCTCAAGCACTGTCATTGTCAACAATAAGAGTATTTTGACGGGGAACTACTTTCGTGAAAATAAAAATTTATTTTAAACTTTTATTTTTGACGAAAGATTAATTAATTTCTTATTACAGATTAGTAAGTTTTTTAATCGTTCATTATTTGTTATTAGTTATTTATCATATCATTCATGATAAATTAATGTTTATTTGTACGCAATAATAAAAAAAAAATAAACGACTCCGTAAGCTTAATGCGCGCGCTGCTATTAAGAAATTTACATAATTCTTTACCTATGCTTTTCCCTGAGATTAACATCTAATGCCACAACATGCAGTGTCGAATAATAATTACTAAAAATTGTATATTTAATATTGTTCCAAGCAAGCAAGATCTATCATAATGAAATGAGAAGTGTGTCGTATCATCGTATGTGGTGCAACGGATCTAGATTGAAATAAGCTTTTTGCAAAAGTCCTGGTCCAAAACGGTAAATATCAAAAAAACAGCAATGCTTTCTCAAAGCTGAGCATGATGGCCATAGGCACCACATGGGAAGAATTATTCGCTTAAATAATTTACGTTTGTATCTCCGACGCAACCTGCTGTTTTTTTTTTCACCAGCTACGAGTGCATCTATTTTTGTTTGAACCCTTATTTATAGGATCACATTGTTTTCAATCTGTCTATTTGTCTGTTTGTCAGTGTGGTTGGGCCCTTTTTCTCAGGAATGGCTTGAAATGTGTATAAAGTCGAAATAAATATGGAATAACATGCTCCATAGCCTCTGACTGCTGTATAAATACTTTTACAATCTTACAACTTTAACATGAGTCTTTTATTTTCATACTAAAATACCACTCTAGTGCCTGATAATTATTACCAGAGGGCCTATTATGTATCTCTAGTTGCCTTCTGGACTGGGTGTCTATCATCAAAAACATAGATATACTATCGAATTCCGATTGTCTAAGGGCATGTTAGCACTTGAAGTGACGACACAGTTCGTAAATAGTTCAATACCCACTAAAAGCAATTTTGAAAGTTTAGTTTTTATCTATGTTTTTGACGATAGGCACCCTGTCCAGTTGGCAACTTAAGATACAGAATAGGGAGGCAGGTGACTTAAAATCTTGAAATTTGGTACGAAGGGAGGTCTTTTGGTACAAGTTAAAGAGAAATCATCAATTTCGTATAATCCTACTTGGAATAATATCAACAAAATAAATTAGGCAGTTTTGTTTCATGCATTATTTATTTTGTCTTTTCATTTTTGGTAAAATTATTAAATTTTACTTACTTATTTGACATAAAAGGTCGGTACTCTTAGGGCACAAGTTTTACTCGCACTTTAGTAGTTCCTTTTGCTATTGCTTAAAAATCGTTGCATAATAAGACAATGATAGTTCAAACAGCTTGTTCAAACAATATATTTTTGCTTTAATCCCTTTGCTTACAGCCCTTTTTTCCCACTAATGTGTATGTATAAGCCTCCTCTTCTCAGCGCCACAAATTCCTGTCCTGAGTCGATCTCATCTAGGTTTATTCTAGAAGTATGACGACTATTCATCACGGGGTTTGCCGTTACCTCTTGACCGCCACTCTTCTCACGCCAATTCTATTTGCTTTACTTAAGCAAGGATGCATTTGTAGTCAAAAACTTACAAGATTCATTGGGCCAATATCCTAAGGCTTAGGACCTAAGCAACTCAGAAAAAAATAGACTAGCAGATCTGGCGCAAGGTAGGTATACCTTTTATTTTTCAGGCGCCAAGGTAACTGGACCAATTTCTTCGTATTAGATTTATTTTTTACCGTATTCTTTTGTTTTTTAAGATTCTATATGACATGTAAAATAAGTGTATTTTATGTACGTATTTTACAAATAAACTTTTTGAGTTTTGATTAAAATTTTTAATTTCACAAGTGTTGTATTCATCCATTTATTGGTGTGGCAGCCGTTGCATTTATCAAGCAAGAAGATTATTGCTGCAACGTAACAGATAGGATGTAATATGAAAAAAGACTTTTTTTAGACCTCGTCTCAATCCGAGGATCAGCCACAGAGCCACGTAGCTAGGTGGTGTAGGTGAATTGAGCGACTGACACATTTCTCAGTTCTCTGCGACTCGGCTCTAGGAATATTGATAAGCCAAATCTCTCATACCGCACCGCCAGATGCGCTCCGAAAATTACTTTCTGATAAATCCGCTAAACTTGTTACACTCACTGCTGCTTCATATACCATGTTTGTAGGGTTCCGTTAAAAAGTAAAACCTCTTAGTGAAGTCTCCGCGTCGGTGTATTCATTCAATGTACAATTTGACAAGTTGGAAAAATTTAGATTCTAAAAACAATGCAACGTATTTTCTCAACCCTATTAGGCTTTTTACCGTTTTCAGATATTAGGAGTTGTAGATGAATAGGTAAACGAAATGAATTCATTTACTGATTGTAAACTCTCCAACTCTCCCAAAGAAAAATATATTGCCTGAATTAGTTCATGATTTATTGCTGATGAATTACAAAATAACATAACATAACATAACAAAATATTTAAGGTTCAAAACAAAAGTAATTTAAAATGTTAGTGGTACTTAACTTATAAAACTTAACTTAAAAAATAAGTAAAAATAGCTCAGTTTAAGTACTTGAGCCTCAGATTTTACAACAAAAGTCAAAACTACAGGCCGTACTATTTAGTTTATATAATAAACTGTTTGACGGTCAACTAACATGCAAGTAGCCTATACAATATTTGAAAAAGAATGTGTAAGGAAAAGTTCATGACCCAAAAAGTTTTATTGGGTTAAATAAGGTGGATGCGACGGGTTGCGTTCTCAAACGCAAAACTTATTATTGTTTTTTTAGTTTTGGATCAAAAGTATTAAATTAATTTATTTTATGGCATTTGGCAACCATTGTATTTATATCAAAACAATACGGAACCCGTAAGCAATATACCACGTACACATTTCAGACTTTTATGTTCTGATTCAAATTGCCTACGGGAATAAAATCGGTAATTTAATGCCGTACGGAGCAGGTTTTCAGTGGCTAAGAAACGACTTTATAATCATTTATTTGTTTAGAACCTATGGAAAGAAATAAGAAATACAATGTGATCTTTTCTGAAATTAGACACCTGAACACAAAATTATAAAATTTAATTACTATGGCCAACCGATCATCACTATCAACTTACATTACATACACCCTAACCCTAGCTATACTACATACCGATTCCAAAACTTTGGTCGTAGGCCTAGAAAGATATAGTTAAAGGTGCCCCTATATTTAATTTTCTTTATAGATTACAACCGCGCTGGGCCTCAACACGTTTAACGGTATTCCGTTATGTATGAAGTATTTCTTGCTTAGGTTGTATATAAATTCAATATAAATTCACTGTTGTAATCTATCAGGTAAAAGCTGATGATAGGCTGATGTATAGGCTGATGCCGGTCAGGATAAGTATTTCTCAGTCTCTCTAATTAAATCATTTTTAATATATATTTTTTTCTCTTTCTAAAGCGTAGACAAGTTAAAATTAGAAATAAGAAAGCAGTTCCGTTAGTGTAGTTCCGTTTCATTTTTCGGAAGTTCGAATATTTATTTAGTATGTAATGGTGGCATTTTCGTTTTTTATGTGCGTACTTGTGATTTTACTACTTGTGAAGTTTATTTGTGATTTGGCGAGGTAATTGTTATTTTTCACAGATTATTGTTTATTTAAGAAGAATTCTTAGAATTGGCGCTTTAATCAGGCGGTGGTTTTTTTGTGGATCGGCTTAGCAACGTCATAATTCCACACCCACCACTGGTTTGAGTCAGCACATACAACGGTCGAGTAGTGTACATGTGCAGTACCCCCACGCTTCACCTCCTGCCTCTTCGAAGTTCCGAGACTTCACGCATTCTGTGCTGTGCAAATGCCTCTGATTGTGGGGTTCAAACAGTCAAACTCGAAGTTTTGACAGTTTGGGATGCAATCACAGACACTTTCGCTCATTTGACAAATGATTTCACAACGATATCGAGTTGCAAATAAACCCCATTGACCTGAAATGCACGTGCTAGTAACTATATGCGCTTTATGAAATATTAATAGTAGTTTATGCTACAAGGGCGAAAAGGAATAAATTACGAGGACGATTTAAAACACGAGCGTAGCGAGTGTTTTAAACGTAACCGACTAATTTATTGCTCTTACGCCTGTGTATCATGTTATGTTTTTCAATGCATAGTCTGAGGAAATAAAACAAATATAATCTTGTGAACTTTAAATTATGATTCGCTCAAAAGGACTGTATCCAGAGCCGTTAAACCACAGAATTTATACTGTGGTTAAACAGTGGAAAAAAAAGTTAAGTGCTATAAGATCTACCGGTCAATGAAATTTCAAAATTCTAAATTAACTGGAAATGCCCTATAGTTTTTGATTCCCTTGCGAGTGAAATTTTGTATAAAATTATGTTTATTTTTTTATTTGTTGTCGTACATATTACATTAATACAATTAGGTACAAATAGCACAAAAAACTCGAAAGAGTTTATTTTATTACTTTTAGCATCGAGTTAGAAGCTAGTTTTTGTTACAGCACCATAAAGCCGTAAACTTCTGTAGGAGGTATCAGTTTCATCTATATATCTCATACGGAGCACAACCAAAAGGGCCGTGACAGACAGACAAACAACAAAGTGATCATCTAAGGGTTCATTTTGAGTTACAGAACCCTAAACAGGGCAAAGACTGTAAAAATTCATTGCAATTAATATCTTGCCAATACATACAATATGAATAACATTGGGAAGGTTAATACCACAGGTATAATGTCTGTGGTAATTTTTTAATAATAGAATCACCAAAGAGATTAAAACCACAATCAGAGTGGCGAATCTGTAAGTTTAAATTTAGACTCGTCCATAATTTTAACAGAGAAAGAAAGAAAGAAAGAAAAAATATTAAAAAGTCATGATAGTAGTTTATTATTTAATTAAGTACGAGTTTACATTAATTAATTACAGAGTGTAAAAGGAAATAGACTATATGAGACAGGTAGATAAAGATATATATGATTTTCTTTTTTTTCATTGACCTGAATTCCTGCTGTCTTGTATTTTCTTATCCCTTGGTTAAATTAGATGTAAGTCATTTGTATAGTACCTATACGTTTTATGTTAAAAAAAGACATGATCTTGCTAAGTTTCTTGTCCTTCTTCTTAGCAAGACTAATCGAATGGGTGGAGGTAGACATGTATTTATATATGTAACCTATTAGTATGTAGTATATAGGGTGGGATTTGGTCGGCCGCCTGGATTCTGGGGGCTCGGTTGGTGATCATTGAACCTTGTTCCTGGTCCCTGGCCGAGTCTCCGGAATGGGTTCGGGCGGTTGATTGGATTTCACCTTGTATAATATTATATATTTTACCTATCATTTTAATCGTATATATATTGCTACATAAATTAAATAAACCTTTATTATTTTATTACATATAGTTTTATAAGATTAAATTTTGACTTGTGAACCGTGTATCATATATACCTACTTTGCAAAATAAACTATTTGAATTTTTTAACTTTATACTTTGCCCCTGACACGTATTTGTGTTTAGACTAAGTCATCATTATTAATTGTACACAAATAAATAATTTTCAATGCTGGTCAATACAGTGGTGAGTTTATCGCAAAAATGAGATTTCCTCCAGCAAACCAAGCCTGAATATGAATATTGGTTACAAATGGTAAACATAATAATAATATGTGCACAAAATAAATTGCATAATAAAAATAAATTAATATGGCCATTAAATATCGGTAAATTTAATCTACGAGTACCAAAGTAATATTTATTTTCTTTATTTATTATTAGTAAAACAATAAAAACGACTGATGACGTGAACAACTGTGAGCCGAAATATGTCGAGTAAAAACCCATTTTTATTGTTTTACTATTAATAAACAAAGAAAATAAATAAATAAAGTATAAATAAGCACAATATTATATAATAATAATTGCATACTTATTAATATGTAACTACTAACAATATATACACAACAATACTTCTAAGATAAACACAGAAATATACTGCACAATGTGCACATACCTTAATACCCTATAAAAGGACAGATTATGAGGATGAAAGATTATGCTGTTCTTTTTTAAATACGCTAATAGAAGCACCATCCTTTATTGCATGCTGAAGTGAGTTCCAAAGCCTAATTGGTTAAACTGTCAAAGAAATTCCAAAAGCAACGGTGTAATTGCATGGGGTTTTAGAAGCGAGACTGTGGGATATGGCTTGTCTTTGGAGAAAAGTAATTCGTAAAACTCTCGAAGATATGGCGGAGAAGTCACGACGTAGCGGGTATACAAAGCGTGGTAACTATAGGATCGTAGCACTTGCTACGCCGTAGCAAAAAGTGGACGTGAGTGCGTAGAAAATGTATAAAACAAGCTTACACGTATGAACGACAAGCTTTTTAAAAACAAATAATTCAACATAAAATATAAAATCTGTTTCAGCGATCTAAACTTTGCTTAAATCAAAGATTGTTTTAAAAATGTTTTTTATTAATTATTTTATTTACTATACAAAGACAAGAATAAGAAATAGTCACAGCTTAAATATCAAATGTTAAATTCAGCATCCAGACTTCATAATTTAAGGCGTCTATGAATAATGGCTTACTATTTGTTATTGATATAATTTCCCATTAAACTGGTTTCATTTTAACGGTTATCTTAAGACCAAAGCCTGGAAAATATATCTATCAGGATAAAAAATTGTTTTCTTACTCATTTTGAATTTTTTTGTATCTGTGTGTTTGCCCCTGTTAACCTTCATTTCATTCCTTTAAGAAATAAGAAAAATATCGAATCAAATTTCCCCAATAACGTTTCTTTTTTCATAATTAAGAAAATGTTCCAAAAACCATACAAAATAACAGATTTTAAGGGCTCACGAGAACAAAATCACAAAACAAATAACATAGTACATAAAGAGCCTTAAATCTAACGTAATAACTAAACAACTATCTAACCCATCTCAGTTTCACACGGGTTATCAAATTATCTCACGACCCCTATCGCGTTCACACCCACCTTAACGAAACCTTTGAAATTAAGTGCTCTTTACATGCTACGATTTTGACTGACCTGGCACCTGATGTTTAGGGTTGTCTCGGGATGAAACCTTTTGTAGAGTTGTGTGGGTAAAGGGCTGCGTCGTGTAGTTTGTAGCTTCAGCCGGCTGCACCAATTAAAAATTTTAAAGTAGAATTTAAGCATATACTCGTAGTTTATATACTCGAAATAACCACGAGGTACTAGAGGTGTTGACTGTGGCTCAAAAATCGTATACTCACGTTTCATTGACGATGTATTTGTCTAAACGTGATAGGTGGTGTGCATAGCGCTTTACTTTTAGCTTCAACACATGCTTTTAGGGTATGCACGCTTTATGACAGAGTGGTAAATATAATACTATCTCTGTAAAATTAGAAAAAGTATTGATTGGCCAACAAGATTTAAACCTGCATGTTGAGATCAAGTAAGCACGGTGGCTTTCTACCGAGTGACATACAACCGCTTAAGTTTTTATCTTAGTAAAAGTTGTTCATATGAATGAGTGAGCTTCCGTTTCAAAAAGTAATCAAATTTCAAGTGCATACATATACGAGTATTTATTTTCTTCCATTTTAAAGTTAAACTGTAAGATATTTATGTAAGTGTCAAGGCCGTATATTTTCAGCTGCTTATTTTAATTTTAAGGGATGATGCCTGGGTTTTCAATTAATTTAAAAACTTGTATGAGTAAAATTGATATTCAAAAATACTTATTTCGTCATTTTGCATAAAGTTTTTGATATAATTTTACGTCACCAATACCGCAGTGCTTAAAGGCTTAAATGCCAAAAAACTGGTATAAAACCAGTGCGTATTTCCAGTGATGACGTACAGTGCTGAAACGTGGTCTATTACCAAGGGCTTGATCCGCCGATTTAACGTCGCTCAGCGAGATATGGGACGGGCTCTGCTTGGGATATCTCTGATGGATAAAACCCTAAACGGGGAAATCCGTCAGAGATCAAAAGTGACCGAGATAACCTGCTGAATTAGTAAGTTGAAGTGGCAGTGGGTTGGCCATATTTGTCTCCGACACGATGGCCGTTGGGGCTGAAAGGCGTTGGAATGGAGACAGCAAAGCGTAGCGTAGGCTGACTTTGTACCCGCTGGGCTGACGACCTGAAGGATGTTGCGGGTAGCGGCTGGATGAGGATGACGTAGGACCACCAAGAGTGGCAAAATATTGAAGTGGCCTATGTCCAGAAGCGGACGAACACAGTTTGATGGATGGATAGATGGAATACAATGAAACCATTTATTCAAAATACAAAGTAATGACGTCACTGCTAAGTATTTTCATACAAAAATCGTTTTTAACGTTTCATAAAAGGTTTTTGGTAGTCATCATTGCTATACAATTTATCTTAATTGTAGAACCTGTTTCCACATGATGATTGGTCAGTTTTTTTACCAATAAGTAGAAATGGAAACACTGAATACCAGCTATCAAAGAAAATTCCGCCAACCTTTTAACTTTGCGATCATACGTATTATAAGTATATAATAGTATAAAATTATAGGTATATAACAGTCACAGTAAGGATGATAAGTGGGTATGCGAACTTTTCTCAGATAGTTCTTGTCGTACTGCAGAAAATCTTGTGATCTTAAAGGTACTAAAAAGGAAACAAACGTGTATCTATCTATCTACGTACTTCATATAGTTGATAATGTCACGACGCTCTACATGTAATAATTTATGGGTCCCATATTAATTAAAGGTCACGACATGGAGTCAAAATCGCGTTTAAGAAGCAATAAATGAAACATTACTGTGTTTTACAGGGTATATTGCTTAAGAAGGTATAGGTTGTCAAGGATTTAAATTAAATTTGGTTAAATACGATCGAATACATTAAAATACATAATATTTTGAAATATAAAATCTAGTTAACCCGTTTTTTGTTAACTTTTGCTGTTTAAAACGTAGTTGCTTAATAAATTGAAAAGAATTAGTGGATGCAAATAAAATTTAGAAACACTTAATAATTTATAATCCATATACGTACTTATGATTTGATAGGACTCTAGAGCTGTTTAGCAGCTGGATTGCAAAAAACCCGCCATTTTGTAATAAAAAAAACTGAATAATAGCAATTTAATAGTTTAATATTAATTTAATAATTAGCTATTAATAGTTTCTGAACAAAACTTTATTACCTATGTTTTGTGTAAACGGTCATCGCAAAGTTTCCATTGGCTTTAAAGTTTTAAATTTTAAAATTCTAATTTTCAGAAATCAATGTATATTTTGCGACAATGAAAAAATTGTTTTTTTTTGTATAGTGCTCTGTTTCGATTAATAAAAAAAAGGCGGGTTTTGTACAATCCGCCTGCTTTTATACTAAAATACCAAGGTGTAAAAGGGCGTGTAATGATAGTTTCTTTCAGCAGGCTTCATCAGCCCTTACGGGTGACAAGCCACACTGTTCCACAGATATTCTGAAATCTCTCTCCACTGGCTCCAAGTAGCTGCTGTGCACACAGCGGCCACACCGGTAAACGACTTTGGCTGATAGGGTAAACCTGGTAAAGGGGAGTTTGATGGCTTTGACGGACACAGGCAACTCCTATCTCAGCCATGGTCTCGCTCGACAAAGAATATAGTAGACCGAGAGGTCTCGGCGATGACGACAAACAAAGGATTTTTGGCAGACTCTGCTTGACACCCTCTGGCTGGACAGCGATGTAACGTAGATCTCCTAGGTTGCACAAAAAGCTCCGATTGAAACTATTGGTGGCCAGATAGTGCATCTAAATACTTTTATGGTCGTAACGATCTCCCATTTCATCGGTTATGGAAAAATAAGAACGGGAGAGACATCTGAGTTTGCGCGTACGCTTATTACGAGTAATATGCACTGTGGATGATACTGGGGAAGTTGGGATGAACGTTGTTATTGTTGAATGTTGAGTTGGTTTTGATGATGACCAATGTATGTCTTAACTTAATTCTAAATAAGTTTCTTTACCAAGTTAAAATCTAAAATAAATATCAAAATGTCCGTCCTACTCAGATAAGTAGCTATAATAATAGATCTTTATATATGAAATTGCCGAAATTTTCTTAAAGATTATTTCTGTAATTCAATGACTATTTCAATAATTTGTTTTTTGTTTGAAAGTTGTTTTAAAAGTTTTATATCTACGTATTAAAATTTGTTTTTAATTTCAGTTTGATTATAAAAATTAAATCTTCAAAAACAGTTCGTCCTAATTGCCATCCATTTCCACGATAAGATTCGTAATAAATTTTTACAGCTGGCACTTTTCAAAAATGAAATTTATGTTGCAGTTAGCTTAATGCTGTCTCATTCATACACAAAAGAAATGACATAATTTGGATATGTCAATCTAAAAAAAATGCGAAAGTGTTATTGAATGCGAAATTGAGTTTCCATCAAATTCTCTTTAGAAAACGGCAATTTCATATGTAAAGACCTAATATCAAATAGCACACGAGATGAGTATGTAGAACTGTTATCATATCAAGTAGGCCGGGGCGGCACATAACCCGTAGCCATGATATATGACGCACTTACAGCCTACTGATATTGCGTTCCGTGCAATATGAAAATTTATTGCAATGTTCCGTACATTTCCACTTGTCATAAATGAGAAAGTTTGTTGGTTTGATTGTGAAACTTTATTTTTCATATCTTGCTAAAAAAAAAGTTCGCAGATTGGGTTGAAAGTTCCTTTTTTTTGGGGTCCGCAGCCAACAAGGAACCCTTATAGTTTCACGATAATATGTCCGTCCATCTGTCTGTCTGTTCATTCTGTCTGCCTGTGGCTTAGCTCAGATACTCTTAGTAATAGAAAGTTGCAATTCGGCATGGTATGCATAGTAATCACGCTGACAAAGTAATAAAATAAAACCGCGAAAATTATTTTTTCACATTTCTCGTGAATTTATTTTTGGTGGTCGTAGATATTGTGTAGGCTATTATTACATACGGCTTGAACACTCACGTGTGATTGTTGTTGACTATATGCCAACCGTTTCACCGATACAATTTCGGCATTATCAAGGCGAGCGCGTTCTTAGGACGACAACCGGCGTTCACCGCCGCGTATATAATGTAGTATGTCAACTCACGCGAGTTTTAATAATATTGTTTAGGCATTGGAATGGAGACCACGTACAGGAAAGCGCAGCGTAGGCCGCCCTCGTGCCCACTGGACCGACGACCTGAAGGACGTTGCGGGTGGCGGCCGGATGAGGATGACTGAGGATCGCCAAGAATGGCGTAATATTAGGGAGGCCTATGTCCAGCAGTGGATGAGTACGGGCTGATGGATAGTGGGATGGATGAGATATTGTATTGTGTGCACCTGGACATAATTAGATAATGTGACACTCGTGTGAAACGAACAAATATCCCAATGTCTCACATTGTGTCACAGTTGCACAAAGAACTATTTTTAAATCGTAGGATTCAACACTATTTAAGTAGCGACTTAAAAATGCATCATTAAAAATCCAAACGCTAATTTCTACTCGTTACATGCACACAGTCTGCATACCGAGTTAATTATAACAAACAAGGTGTTATGATAATTAAAATAAACAGCGAGTTATAATCATAAACTAGTGCGGTGTTCATATGACCTGGCTCAAGTTTAATTACATGAATGATGGCTGTGAAATTAAACGTTTAACTTAGGTTAGACGTTACTTTTGTTATTCTTATGATAAAAAAGTCATCCTGAAATAAATAAAAAAACGTATATTTAGTCAGTATCTGGAATAATGTTTCTGAAAGATTTATTTTATAAACCACGACAGAATGGAGGGAGTATATGTACTTGAAAGTTTGCTTGTTATTTTAAATATGTGCAAATATGTATTTGTGTTTAAGGACTCCAAATTCAATAATGCTTCGTTTCATAGGTTAAGTTCAGTGCTTCTTTGTTTTATTTAAAAAAATATTGGTATATATGTATGTAATTAAATTAAATAGAAATAAATTATCACAAACTCAACATACAATTAGGGTCCGATCTGGACCCAGCATCAGTTGAGTATCATAAAATTGATAGTTGCAAAATATAAAGTCACTTTTAAAATGTCTACCTTTTGTTGCGATTGTACCTCATGATCATGAAGATTATTAATTCTTAATCTTCATTAAATTTTAATTCTTTAATTAATTAGTCCTTAATTATTTATTTATTATGAAACTTCACAGTCATTTAAATAAAAGTGATTTAATGACCTATTTCTTATTCATCTGTAATTGTAGTTTTGTATATGTATTATTATTACACTTACGAGTAAATATAAAACTACAATGAAATAACTTCAGATTATAAATATTCATTGACAAATAACTCAAATAAGGGAGAATTTTATTTAAACCCATCATCGACACAAAAGCACAATGGGTTCCGTAACAAATTGCGCATTATGCGAAGCAGAATTTCGACAGCACTGCCTCGAGCTTCATGAGGAGTTGTACCGATGGAGGTTTACTTTATAAATTGTTTTCGTTATTGAGAGAATCCTCAAAATACTCTTAAGGCGATATGCGAAAAAAATACGGGTGTTTCTTTTCTGTATATTTCATGAAATACATGGAAAATTTTAACTAATTTCTGGTATATGCATTTTGACTATATAATCAAGGGTTTTGAAATTGGAAAACATGTTTGGATTAATTTTCTTCGATAGAAATAACTGTTGAAATGAGGTCTTCAAACACACTTTTCCTCATCGTTTGAAGAATAGGAACCATATACAGAACTCAAACATATTTTACTAGGTGTGTTTCAACAATATCTAGAGATTTGATATTTAAAATTGTGCTAGCTATTTTGGTTTTTTTAATAAAAATATAAAACCAACTTTTTTCCCTTTTGCTCTGAATCCGCCTCTCTCGCACTGCGCGATTTTTCGCTTGGAGCGACAGTGACAAAAATAAAATTCGCATAGCCTCTTAACTTGACGATGGTACAGTTCTACAAGGATCTGAAGGCGCGTGGATGACAGTGACGGGGGGGCGCAGCTGTGAAACAAGAGTATGGTAGCGGCGTTAGTTACGATTTTGGACACAACCAATTCACGCGCCATAAGATCCTTGTTGCACTGTACGTTGATACCACGAAAAACTTGTATAGTTTCTGGTTGTTAACTTTACCTTTTAGATACTAGCTTTTTCCATCATAGTTATATGTATATCCATCATTATCAATATATCTAACATTAGTTATTATTTGTCTATCGCTATAATCGCAGATTTACCGCATGAGCGATTGTCGTCGTCAATCGTTCCCTTTTGAAATTAAATTATTGATAATGAGTCGGAAACTATGTATATCAAGCAAGGTGTCTTAGAAATCCCGTATTACACCCTTTGCACACCGACAGAAAAATTCTGTTTCAATATGAAACATATCGCGTATATTGCATCTCGCTCTATCTTTTCACTTTACGTCATGAAGTAGCTACATTGTCGCGTTTCGCGGCGTCGGTGTCAAAGGGAGCGTTTGTTACAAAGCTGTCCGATACTTGTGTCTGAAGTACGGTGGTAGTGCTCACCACCCATCACTCTGGGACGTAAGTATTGTCAGTGAAACGTCAGTGCACGAGTGTGAACTATTACTTGAATTTCACAATCTATATTTGGAAACACTTCTGACACCCTGTCGAAGATTCATGTCGCGACGATGTACCTTTTTCTTTATTATTTTTGAAAGCTGTTACTCCATCATATCAACTCTGTGATCTCCATAAACCCTGTCTACCTCGGAATACACATGGGATAATGATAATAAAAGAGTCGTTTACTTCCACCTTTCCAAATTATAAATATAAAGAGTACAAAAAGGTTTGTAAAGGAGGAAATTGGGGAAAAGAAAATGTCACTTTATAAAATAATTTTCTAATATTTTGTCTTTTATGCAATACATACGCACAAGCATATGATTTTATCTATTCTCTTTTTTACATTCAATATTTATGAATAATACCTGAATAATTTTGTAAAGAGGTTTAGGAATTTGTTAAAGGATTTTGATCATATAAAAGAGATAATTTTCATGTAATTGTAAAGTTGCAAATATATGGCTCGGTTAATTAATTGACTAGACTTTCAATCAAGGGTCTTAGTTCTATTACTGCTACCTCGGTTAGAACCAATAAGTATAAAACTCATTATGAAGTTAAAGTTTCAGTACCTACCTGTTTAGCCTACACGCTAAAGGTGATGAAAATCGAATTAAATCAAAGAGTAAACAAAAAAGGTCTAAGGCTCGGTATAACTGTTCTTTCAAGCACGCGAATAGTTACTAGAAAAGTGTGTACGAGTGCTTAATTAAATGGTTATGTTCAGTCAAAGACAGTAAAAATACGCCGTTTCCAGACTAGCTTCTATAAAAATTTTATAGATGGCGCTGTCTAAGGAATTAAACAGTCAGCTCGGTTATATGTGCTGTTGGAGACCAAAAATAGAAGTTATTGCTGTGAAGGCGCTTTATGTTGCAAAAGTGCTGCAACTTAAAAAAAAAATCATTATTTACTTACTAAAAAACGGCTAAAAACGGCCGCTTTTAGCATAATTTAAAATTTTAGCTCATCAAAGACGTTGTCTATGAAAACTACGCTATTTAAAAATAGTTCATTGGTTTATCTACGCATTTAGTAAAAAAATTTTTTTTTTTCTTAAGTGGCAGCACTTTACTAGTTTTGACCAGATGAGCTTAATTAATCAGTTTCGTAGCTTGGTCTTCATATGCAGCACGTCAGACATTCAAGTATTAAATGACTGTGGTATGCAGCAGATGTCAGTGTGCAAATAGTCGCGTAGCAGTCAAGTTAATTCATTAAGTAAGTAGTAAAAATCGGTGTCATCCAAATATGTCCCAGGTAGTATTGGTATTATAGGTTATCCGACATATTTTTTATCAAAATGACAAATACAAACAAGCAAAGGAGCAGAATTTGCGCAGAATAATATGACTGACAGCCACAGATCAACCAAATATAACGTTATAAGCTCGTTGTCAGGTGGCACGACCAGCGGGTACCCGGTCTTTCCACCAGTCGTGCAACTGGACAAGATAAAATTAAACAGTGACCTAATTGTAACCTAATCGTTGGTAAAAGGTTCTGAAGAAAACTTCGAGGTACTATACAATTAAGTTTATTTAATTTTACCAAAACAAAATGTCTAAATTTCACAAGTCAAAGGAAAGGTGTTAACGGAAAAAATTATCTTAGTTACAAGTTTTTGGCCAAGACCTTCATTTGGCAAATTTCCTGCCAAGACATTACTAAGTCCTTAAGTACCTTTAAATAGTTGTGTTAGGTACCGCCTTAACATCTGGTAGTAATATTACATTGGATTTAGTATTGCCAAGACATAAATAAATATTTAAGTGATAACTAGGTGGAATTGTTACCGCCTTATCCACAGGTAACTAGATTACATGGAATCTTGTGAAAATACATAAAAACAAAAAAACTTTAAAAGTAACAAAACTTGTAAACAAACAAGGGAAATAATTTTCTAAATAAAATCTAGCTCAGGGAAGCCGTAGATCCTACAAACAATAAATATTTGTCGTACATACACTTTAAACCAAATCGTCTGGTACACCATTCAGTTCTACCAGGTAAAAAAAATATTACGGAACATTAAATTTTACAGTTTGGGTTATTCGGTGAAACAGGAAGAAGAATTTACCCTTGGATACTAATAGGACACATAACTAAGTGTCCTGAAAACATACCGTCCTAGGTATCTTAATTGTGTGTGGATAAAAGTAAAAAATTCCAACACCTACTTGAATTTTTCCAATAAACACCACGGAAATGACACGCCGTCCGCTGCCCCCTTTAAGGTCAACGGTCCTCGTCCACGCAGACAAAGGAACTGCTACTGCGTACACCACGCGGCGGTCATTACTCTGCCAGCTGGTAAATCCCGAAAAACTGGTAAATCTCGAAAACAAGAAGATCTTGTAAACACGAAGATCTTGAAAACAAAAACCCTGGAATTAGAAGAGAAAAAACAATATTAAAACCTTTACCACACGGAACAATGGGAACAAAATTCCGGTGACTAAAAATACAAAGAAAGCAATACATACCATGATCTGACGATAGTCAGAACTCCCTCCAACCCGACGAAAAAATTCCTTTTCCAAAAATCAATCCAACGCATATGTAAAATTTAACTGAAATACAAAAACAAAATTATAGAACCATTCCACACAAATGAATAATTAACCAAAAAAACGAATTAATTAACCACGAAAACCCACCTATATTATTAAAAACACAACTCCTGTTGGCACAACCGCCATTAAAAAATAAAAAATAACTCAACACGAGCTGTCGGCATACACTCCGGTTGGCAAATGACCGAGAAAAACTCCTCGGACTTGCAGCAGACACGCGATTATCTTCATGTCTAGAAAAGAGGGTAAACCGAAATTTACCAACAAGTTGTGATAACCGCAACTACGAAATTTGCAATGCTACATCGTTTTTAATCTTTTGAAAAGGTGAAGATCAAAAACCAAGAGATTATTTATTATTATTATTTTTGTTGTTATACCTGCAAGCAAATATGATAAATTATAGTGTCATTGTTGCAACTAATGTAAACATGAAATCATTAGAAAATCTAGTAATTAACTATTAACCTTAAGTGCCTGAAGATGTAATAAACAAAACCGGTCGCTAAGATGAAAAAATAAATACTGTGGAATTAGTACAAGTAAGTTTTTTTCTTGCTATAATGAAGTTCCTTCAAGAACCATCAATCTAATCTATTAACTATTTCAAGAGATTATTATTTTGATTATTTTAAAGCAAAGATTTCAAAAGTTTACTTTTGAAATCTTTGTTTTGAAGTACTTACTTACACAGCGCCATCTACTTGATTTTTATAGAAGCTAGCTAGGAAAACAGCTCATTATGAATTTAACAGTAAAGTAAACTTTATTTCAACCCATTCAAACATTTGCGTAGCGTAAAACTTCTACTTTCGTAATGACATATAAATATCCTTCTGATGTTCCACCGCAGCGACTGTTTGTTCACATTGCACTTGAATTCACTTGAATTTCGTTCCTGTATTGAAGATTGAACTTGAAGTTTATCAGGTTTGATGTTACGGTCATAGTATTTTGTTTGTTTATCAAATAAAATATTCATTTTATCATTGAAAATTATTTTTTCTACTACTTTTATGTAAAAGTTCCATTTAGTACTCAAAATTAGTTTTGAAAATCGAACTTTCCGGGCCCCGTTGCGGAGTGACTATCAGGTCAGTTTGAAATATCGTATTGAAATTGATTTTTTAATACAGTTGCTCAAAAAGTGGCGTATTGCAGGGACGTATAGCGTTCGGGATGTGGGCTATTACATACTCGAGCTTTTTCTTTACCTTTTCCGAACTCGTGCGTTCTCTTTCCCAACTGTCAAAATAATATCTATTAAAAAGAAAAAAACAACCACGAAGTTTTTACAAAAAAAAATTCCTAGAAGTTTTTATGATTCATGCAAATATTTCTAAAAAGAAGCTACTAATTTGTTTCAATATCAGATTAAATGATTTGATTCAATGAGTTAGGTTAGGTTTTATTTCATTTCATCTCATTAAATTTCATTTTCATTTCATATCAATAAAAAAAATTCTGCTGCAGACTTGGCTGTATGGGCATAGTTCTCTTTGCCTACCCAGAATGGGTGAAGAAAACAAAAAAAAAACTCTGCTAGAAAAAGCGCGGGAAGCTTCGATCCAGGCGGAGGGAAAAATTGAAAGTCCTCAAGTTTTAATCGATTTTATTTGCTAATTCGCGATATTTGAGTGTTTTTCAGCATTCATGAGGTTCCAAAATGGGTAAAAAACCACGTCGTAAAAAAGCTAAACGGCGACAGGACGACGATGATGGAGTGCCGTCGTTGGAGTCCAGTACCACCGATTATGACCAGGAAGAGCGGGAACAGGAGGAGCCCGAGGCGATGGAGTCTGAAAAAGAGCCAGGGCGAAACCTCAAAAATGAAGAAAAAGACAAGTACGAAATATATAAGACTAAAGAATATACGAGGCGTTACCCAGAAAATGGCGGTAATTTTGAATACATAGTATTCATACAAAGTAAAGACGAGCGTCCACTTGGTGATCGCGACTTGATAACTTTGGGCAGTACAATAAAAAGACACAGTAATGGTGTTAAACAATTAAAACGACTAAACAGATACAAGATAGGGGTTATTTTCGACAAACCTAGTTTGGCAAATGAACTACTATCTAATACCAAGTTTCTAAATGACAATAAACTAAGCGCATCAATCCCAGCAGCTGCATGTGAAGTAACCGGAATTTTAAAATTTGTCCCTACTCATATGGGAAATAAGAAAATCTTTAAGTCAATATCCACCAGCTCAAAAGTAGTGCAAGTAAAAAGATTCATGAAAAGAATAAAGACCGATAATGGTACAAAATTTTAACCAACACAAACGGTTGCAATTACATTTTCAACTCCAGAATTGCCCGTAAGTGTAGACCTCAACTCATGGTATTTCAAAGTTCATACATACATACCACCAGTTAAACAATGTCTGCGTTGTCTACGATATGGTCATATTGCTAAATTTTGCAAGAACAGTGAACGGTGCTCAGTTTGCTCAGAACAACACAGTTTTAAAAATTGTACAAATTCAAAAGAAGTTAAGTGTGCAAATTGTAATGGGGCACATATTGCTATATCAAGGGAATGTCCAGAAAAAATTAAAAGAATAAAAGAGAATACTGCTAAATATGAGAAATCTACATACGCTGACCTATTTAACCAAAAAGCCTTTCCATCTTTACCTACCACACCCCAACAACAGTTTCAAAATTTATTAAAATCTGACAGTTTCATGAAACTTCTCATACAATCAATTATAAAAATAGTTTCTATTCATAAATCGGGCGAACCTATGGGTACTCAAAATATTAAAGATGTTCTTCAAAATACCTTCAGTAATACAACTTAATTTTATTAAATTATGGATCAGCTCAACATAATACAATGGAATGCACAAAGTTTATCAGCTAATAAGTTTCTTTTAACCCAGTTTTTATATGAAAACAATATACATATTGCAATCATTTGTGAAACGTGGCTACAGCCAGAAAATAAATTTAGTATTAAGGGTTACACTGTTGAACGAATTGACATTGGCAGCAAACATAATGGTGTTGCTATATTAATTCACAATAGTTTACATTTTACAAAAATTTCTTCATTTCTTGATGATTCAATTCAAAATTTAGTTATAAGGCTAGTCTTGAACGATGTACAGTTAACTATTGTAAGTTTATATTGTCCTAAATACACACCACTGGGGTCTCCAAACTTTTCTAAAGTAAAATTACAAAGTCTTTTCCGTAATTTAGCCAAACCAATATTTATAGCAGGAGACATGAATGCTTATCATTCAGCTTGGGGATGTGAAGACACAGATGCTAGAGGCCGTGACATCCTGGAGTGTATAGACAACAACAATCTTGTATTATTGAATGATGGACAGATGACCACAGTCGGCTCTAATATCTGGAAACAAAATGCACTTGATCTAACTATTGTTTCTCCATCTATAGCTTTGCAAAGTGAATGGATTGTCTATGATGATCCTTTAGGTAGTTATCATTTTCCCATCCTAACCAAAATTAATATTAACACACAAATAAATTCTTTTTCTACTCCTAAACCAAATTTTATAAATTATCTCAAAGTAGATTGGAAAGCATATTGTGAACATGCCAATCAAACACTTTGTCATTACAATTTTGATGTACAAAATCCTCTTAACTCTTACAAACAACTTTGCGATTTATTATTATTAGCAGCACAAAAGGCAGTGATGGGAAAATCAACCACACCCGTTCTAGATACACACAAAACTTCAAAACGTAAAAGACAACTTACATGGTGGAATGCCAATTGCTCAGAAGCTGTACAAAAATCTAAAAATGCTTATAAAACATTTAGACAGAATCCTACACAGTTAAATTACATAGAATTTAAAAGGTTACAGGCCTTAAAAAAAATGATAATCAAAAAGGTAAGAAATGAGAGCTGGCTGAATTTATGTGAATCATTCAATAGAACAACCCCTTTATCTATAATCTGGAAGAATATTAGGAAGTTTAATAAAACTTATAGTTGTTCCAATAGTAACTTCAACAATAAATTTGTTGAACCTTTTCTTAACAAATATACTCCTGACACTGTTCAGCAGCAGAACAAATTTTGCGACCTACCTAAAGATAACAATCAACAATATCTAACAGATCCATTTACATTTCAGGAATTTAAATCAGCTGTTGAATCTCGGAAAGATACTGCTTTTGGTTTAGATGGAATGCCATACAAATTAATAAAACACTTGAATGAATCTTGTAAACTTATAGTTTTGAATGTATTTAACCAACTTTGGTCTCAATCACTCATTCCTGAAACATGGAAGTCAGATTGTTTGATTCCGGTATTAAAATCTGGGAAAAATAAAACTGATCCTGACTCTTATCGCCCAATAGCTTTAACCTCTTGCATGGGAAAACTTTTTGAGCAACTGTTAAAACAACGTTTAGAGTTTTACATAGAAAAGAACAATCTTTTACCTAATAATCAGTTTGGTTTCCGACGTGGTCGATCAGCTAGAGAAAGTTTAAATCATCTGTATCTTGACATTTTCAACTCCTTACAGAAGAAACAGTATCTTATATGTGTCTTTTTTGACATTGTTGGTGCATTTAACAATGTTAATATAGACACTTTATCTGCAGAACTTCTTGCACTTCAAATACCTGAAAAAATTGTAAAATGGATATGTAACTTCTTATGGGGCAGGGAAGTATTTGTAAAACATAATGACAAATTATTTGGACCAAGAATATCATACAAAGGAGTTTGTCAAGGTGGAATTATTAGTCCATTACTATTTATTTTGTACATACATAAACTAAATTCTGTTCTTGGTTCAAACGTAAGCAATTTGCAGTTTGCTGACGATTTAGCAGTTTATTGCTCTGGACATAATGTTGGTAATGTTAGTTTTATGCTAAATGCTGCACTTGAAAAATTACATTCTTATTTTCAATATTTAAATTTAGAGATTAATTTTGATAAAACTAAAGTGGTTGTCTTCAATAAAGGAAGAACATTCAATAATGTAAATATTTGCTACAATAACTCCCCTCTTCCTGTATCATCGGCTGTCAAGTTTTTAGGTGTAATTTTTGCTGGTAATTTATCATGGGTTAAATACCTGGAATGCATAACTGGAAAAGCTAATCGAGCTTTTAACATTTTAAAATGTCTAGCTAAGACTTATTGGGGAGCTGATCCTAAAATATTATTAATGTTGTACAAATCTTTGGTTCGTAGCCATCTTGAATACGCTTACTTCTGTTTAGCATCAAATGATGCTCATATCAAAAAACTTGATACCTTACAAAATAAAAATCTTCGACTCATTTGCGGAGCCATGAAAACTACACCAGTCAATTCTTTGCAAATAGAATGCAACACTCCTCCCATTTTGATAAGATTTAATTACTTAAAATACAAATTCATTTTGAAACTGTATACTCTCAAGCATCATCCTCTTATTAAAAAAATGATTCATTATCATAGAACATTAAGTGCTTCCTCAAATGACCCTTTTATTCTTCAAGGCTTTTCACATGATTACTATCAGCAATACAAGATATATCAAACAGACTTTCAATGGCAATGTTATACTGATTCTTACCAAAGTAAGTTTTGTGATATGAAAATCATTATTAAAAACGATTTGCAAAATAAGCAAGAGGTTTATGAACTTTTATCTGAATGGAACGATAATCGTCATGTTTATACAGATGGATCAAAAAACAACAACACAGTTTCAATGGCCATATATGACATAACCAAGCAAATTGGTCATGGAAGAAAATTACCTAATTCCTTGAGTATTTTCACAGCAGAAGCTTTGGGCATATTAACTGCACTACAATATGTAGAAAAGTACTTGAATGAATCTTATAACTGGGTGATTGTTACAGACAACATGAGCGTCTTGAAAGCGTTACAACATAATCACTTCAATACTAATACTAACCCATATATATATGAAATAAGAAACCTCTGGAATTCTTTAACTCACAAAAACGTCAATATTGTTTTTATCTGGACTCCAGCACACATTGGAGTTACAGGAAATGAAAAAGCAGATTATTTAGCAAAAACGATTTCTTCTATCCAAAATAACCTAACTGTCGATAATGACATTACACAGAATATTGCTATTCCATATTCCGATTTGGTTACAATAATGAGGAAAAAAATGTTGGACGAGTGGCACGCAAGTTATCATGTAACCCTGGCTCAAAAAGGCTCATGGTTCGCTCAAATTAATAATAATGAAGTTGGAAGAACTCCTTGGTTTAAGAATGCAAAGTCTAGAAGTCGCAAGTTTTACTCCATCATTTGTAGACTTCGTTTTGGACACTGTCGCTTCAACGCCCATTTACACCGTTTGCGGATAATTAATTCACCCAAATGCACTCAATGCTCTGAAGACTCTGATCAAACGCTGGATCATATATTTTTTGAATGTCCTGCTTTTGCAATCCCTAGGATATTATTAATTGACAATTTTTTAAAGATTTATGAAAAGCCTGAAAATATCCCGCGTGACTTGAAGACAATTTTGAAAAATTCTGCAACATATTTCCCTATTTTTGAATTCATTTGCGCTACTATGACGGACATCTAAAGAAGAACAAATACATCTGATAAATATGTGACACACATTGTGTGTGATTGATTTAATACTGGATACGACAAAATACTGGATACGACAAAATACTGGATACGACAATGAGGCTTTAAGCCTACCTACTGGATGAGACCTCAACATAGGACTTGAATTATTAATAAAATATCGTATCAGACGAGGCTTTTGCCTAATATAATAAACATATTGAAGAGAATAAAACACCAAAGAAAAGGCTATCATGGTCTCTTAGATACCTTTGCCTGTCCAAAAATGGGACAAATTGAGAAAAAAAAAAAAAAAAACTCTGCTTATATTCTTTTACGGTTGGCGCCATTTTCTAAAAATTTTCTTTGCGGGTTTAGTTGTTTGTTGCACAAAATGAGTAATTTCAACGATATTTTATTTGAATTAACACCACCGACCGGAACTCAGTATAATTGCACAAAATGCTTCGGAGAACATTTTAACGGAAAAATCAAAAAGTCGCTACATATCTACATACGACGAATTTATTGCGTGGAGTATTAGTTAGTTGAGTTATTGTGTTTTTATTAATTTGTTAAATTGCTTCATTTTTTCGCAACTGTATTAAAAATTGTTGTTCAGTACACGTGCGGAACCGTCATTGCAACTTGTTCCGACTGTCAACCCTCACCTTCGGCTGCGCCTCGGCTCGGGTAGACATTTGTCAGAACTCTAAACTAATTCAATCGATGCTGGTATTTTCAGCGAGTGTGAATTAGCGATTTTTTCAAAGTTTTGGAGCAATGATACAATTTTTGTGATAAAAAGTATCTTTCAATGTTTTGTATAGCATTAAAAATCCCACGATACTCGTATATTTTTAGTGCCCTTTGATGGTTGCGTAGAGCGCAAGATCTGTTGATTTTTGACTGTATATTTTTGATCTGCATCTAAAGATGACATAAAAGAGTGGACTGGACTAAAAAGCTTTAGAAACTTGTAAGACACAGCAATGGGTTGCAAGCAATGTACCCTACTGACCTCCAAACTTCATTTTGAAGATGGAACCCAATGATGATTCTTTACAAAAATCTTATTCCATTCAGTAGATATTTAGTTATTCTGCTGACAGATAGATAAACATTGATCAGCCCTTTGGTGCAAATGCCCGTTTTCACTAACCTTAAAATGGGTGACGCCTAAATCGGATGTCCAAGAATTTTAGTTCTTAAGAATAAATAAGGAAGCCCATCTCACTATCCCAATAACCCACTTCCCATCTATTCCATGGATGTATGTTTGTTACTCCTTTACGCCGTAACTATTGAAGTAATTGAGCTGAAACTTTGCACAACTCCAGTTCTAGACCTGAAATAGGACACTGACTACTTTTTATCCCATAAACCAGTTTTTATAGGATAGAAATGGGCTGCCAAATTTCAATAGAAAAGTGTTGTTTTACTCCTTCACACCATACCTTCTAAACCGCTAGCGATAAAACCTTGCACTAATATGGTTCCAGAATGAGATTATTCGGTGCTTTTAATGGCTTTTCGTTGATACCTGTCATAGAATCTGTATAGGTAAATATTGACAGATTAGATAAATAAAAACTTAATCAACGCGGGCGAAGCCTCGGGCAAAAGCTAGCAAGAGATAAAATATAGGAGTAAGAAATAAGAGTTCTTGAATACTAGGGATCCGATTTAGGCGTCACCTAAGGTTAGTGGAAATGGGCATAGGAGTACCAACTTATAAATACCTTAATTTCTTTATGATTTTGTTTAACAAAGATTTTACATTAATACTAAACCTCATTGACATATAATGATAATGTTGATATGTGAAAAGCCAAAAATTCAATTTCAAAAGTACAAACTCGACTGGAGTATTAATGGAATGTTATATCAGCAATACTGCCGCCGATATCAATTTCAATTTATTCTGTTATGAAGAGCGCATTCGATAATTTCAGCGATGGGTAGCCAAATTTTTACTTTCGAGTGTCTAAAGTACCACATAAGTATGCAATGTCAGAGAAAATGTCAAGTTACGGTTAAACCTCAAGTTCACTTTAATTTTTTGCTTGAAGCTGGCGAAAAATTAATCGCTATTATGTACCTTGTGTGGTGAGTCGTCACTAAACTCACTTAAGGATATCGGGATATAATTTCATACGATTCGCATGTTTCTTTTTGATTGAAACAAAGGATACATACAGGATACATACCATATGAGAAAAAATTGCAGCGTTAACATCGACCACATAGAACGCCGAACTTAATTTTGATACTGTTTGATTTTTGCCGGTAGAAAGCACCCGCATTGGAGTATTTCGAAATTGACGTGCATAGTATTAAAAACTGCACACCTTAAAAAGCGTGCCCAAAGTACGGGGATAAGACTCATTCTCCATCACGTTGAGACGAGAAAATCATCAATGAAAAGTGGGTGTACTGTGAATTGTTCTAGGAACAGTCCTCATTTGGAACTACTTCTGACACTGCCTCATAAAATTACATTATCAACAATAGAGACTTGGGCATACACTGTTCAACAGTAACTTCTAACATTTTACTTACTGTTTCGAAATGAAATATATATTATGATAGGAATTTCTTTTTTATTTTGAAATTAAATTGCTTAAAATAGTTGAATATTAATAAGTCATTTCAATATTAACAACAAACTCGAAATATTTATTTTAAGTTTTCTGAGTTTCCGCTGAGCAGAATATATTTAAATATAAAATCAAAGTGATAGAGTACCTACAGCAGAATTTCCATCTTTTTTACTACCTATAAGTTTAACTAATTTTGTTGTATTTGTCCATATCAAAAATCATAATTGTTCACGCGTATACCCTGTCTATTTTCATAGAACGCGATCGCGCTCCATTGTACATTGTGCTTCCATTTGCAATACGATGCCTATTTTATTACAGCCAAATATTTTGTAATTATATTTTTACAATATGTGAATAAAAAAACAATAACTGTATTACAAAAGACTGAGCGAATATGAACCTACACTACAGTTCCGATTTCCCCTTGAGCATTTAAAAACAAAAGCAAACTTCATAATTTGCTGCTAGCATCGCTGATAAAGAGAAAACAAGGTAGATATCAGATCGGCACGGTAACCCGGTATTACCCAATGTTTCCTCATGGGAGAGATCCAACGCTGGCTAGATAAGGACCGGCTCCAACCCTGGGATTTGTGCCCACACAATGTAATGCTGTTTATGTTATTTTACGAGGATGTTGCAGACCTTTGTCTCTTTGGCTATTTCAGTCGTTAACTTAGTTAGATTGTATCTGTTGAGCTTGGAATTGCTGCTCGTATCAAAGATCTTGAGCGGAAATTGTAACTGATTGTACTTATCTCTACATCGAAAGAGCTTATAGAACAATATATTCAACAAGTCTATAGTGTAACGTTGCGATTTACCACCGTACCATTTTTTTTTTAAACTGTAGTGTAACTAAATATTTCCCCATAAAATCAATAATTCTATTAAATATGGCAATATTCACTGTGTAAAATATCACTGTTTCTCAATAAATTTTCATTCTTGCATCCCTGAGAAGAGTTTGAGAATGAAGTGTTGGAACGATATGAATGGATTGATTTTCAATCACTCACCGAACATTCACTTTCCGGCGAGCGTCCTTGATGTGAACGGTAGTCCTGCTGACTGCAAGCTGCGCCGTGCTATTTGAGTACAAATCCATTTTCATCGAGTGCCTGTCATAATACTTAGGTTTTTTAGACCAAAAGGCGCTCTTATCCCAGAAGAGTGACTCTCTGTCTTTTTCTTTACGTGTAAGGAGTAAAGAAAATAACCACACCTTTGTACTTTTTCGTTGTTTTTATCGGTTTTTAAATTGTTTAAGGGATATGTTTATTAAAACCAACTTACGTGGTCGACCTAGAGAATTTAAAGAGCAATATTACCATATATGTTTCGTTAATAAAAGAGTGGAATTATGGAAATGGCATGATTTGAAAGGTCTTATTACATGCTGTGTTCGTGAATTATTTCTATCGAGCAAAGTTTATCTGATCGTGTAACACATGCATGGAAGACCTAGATAAAGGTTCGAACTATATTGAGCTTTTTTTTTTTTTGGAAGTTTTAGACGATATTTGAAAGTTCTATTTGACTTTGAAATTACTGATTTTGGGATAAGAGCACCTTAACATAATTTAATGTAGCACGGACACAATAATGGCGTTTAGAAACCGAGGATATGTTAATAATAATTAATAATAGAAAATGAGGATATGTTAATAATAATTATTAGAAAATAACTACAATACTTAGTTGATTACACAAAGATGACTTTTTGACATTTATTATAATTTGTAGATGTTCTAGTTTTTGGTACGAATTTCCTTCAAAGAACCAGAAAAGAGTGCTTATTTTTTTTGAGACTGTCTATTCACTTAAATAAAATTATGTTAAGGTGCGTTAATTCGAAAAGCATTTCAAGATTTAGGTTTAATAAGCCATACTTGGTGGTCTAAAAAACCATGATAATGAACATTTTTACGAAAAAACTGCAACTTCCATTTGCCATCGTGCGACGTCACTTGAGAAATGGCTGTTTAGAAATGTTTCCTTTGCTATCAAGATAAATTTATAATACAAGACATACCAACTTAACTGTGAACTGAAGGATGTCGTTAGTGGCGTTCTAGTATTGCCATATTCGGTCGAAATATTACCGAAGTCGGTTAATACGTACCTTATTGGTAAGGAAATATGTTTCTTAAATAAAACAACATAAAATTATAAATGACTTCTTGTCTTTTAATATAGGTATTTGTATGATGATTATATTAATGATGACATCATTTCCAAAATCAAAACCAAATTCATTACCATTAGTTATAATTTTTTTTTCCTTTTTATACACTGCTATTGTAAATATGATGTATATGTAACTTACGCGGACTACATCAAGTGGTTGAAATATATCTTACCATCAGAATATATATGTGTTTTATTTCTTATATATATATTATATACAAATACCTATATTAAATAAAACAAAGTATATGCAAAACAATGTAGGCATTTTATTTTAGTAAACCTATCTGAATTCTGGTTTACAGTATGTATGGTCATCTTGTATGGGCCTCACTCCAGGAATATAATTTTGAAGGTCAGAAGATGTTCCAGGCCTAGGATCATCAGTATCACTCTCTTGATCACTTTCAGTGTCACTATCACTCTGCAAATTTACAATAAAAGGTTTATCTATATACACGTCGTGTTTCTTTGCTCTCCAAGCTGTAATTTCATTACGCTCCATAAGAACTTTTCTATTTGTTTGGGTTTTTTTAAAACGAAACCTCAACTTTTTCAACAACTTGCGAAGGGATTCACGCTGTCCAGGATAATTTATTTCTTCTTTCAACACCTTTAGCAACTTAGAAACGGTAGGTATTTCCTATTTAACTGAATATATTTCATGAATTTTTCTCCGAATAACACCCAGGTCAAAATTATCCATATCAATAAAACCTCTTTTACGTGTTCTACTTTTTCCAGGAGTCACGATTTTACTGTGAGTTTCTTCTGCTAGTTTTCCTTCTTTAACAATTTTGGAAATCAATCCTTGACTTACACCTGAAACATATATATAAAAAGACAATAATTCGCCGGCCAGCTAAAATATTTAAGTGAACTAAAACATGCACACATTATAATAGCAACACTAACCTGTGGCAGCAGATATTCGTTTATAAACTTGATGGAATGGAATTATCGGGGCTTTTTGCCGAGCTTCCTCTTCAAAAAATGCTTTCAAGTTTAGAATAATATTCCTTGCATCGCTTTTTAAAGCTTTCGGCATGGTATACGCTTAAAAAACTCCAACATTTTAATAAATATCACGGAATATTCAAACTCGATCACAATTGACAGTCGAATGGCGTTTCCAACATGGAGGCCGTAGTTCTGAATTCTGACATTTCACAGATAAGTTGGTAGATCTGTAATTTGCTTTCGACCGATTTGACAGATGGATGACAAATGAGTAGATAGACAGAGACAGAACACTTTTTTATAAGCAATCACACATCACAATGATGTACAAAGCCTAAAATTCTCAAGTGACGTCATATCGAACAACTCTTTAAAAAATCTTAAAAATATAATGGTTAATTTATATACCAAAAATAATGAAAATAATGTCCTTAAATATTTTTTTTTTAAATTAAGCTATGGCATTATTATATTTTCTCTTATTTTGAAACGCCTTGTTTTCAGTTTCAAAACTAAGATGTATAGATACAACACAGTACTTGACTTAGTCGATGTCACTTGTTTTTCAGCATAATTTAGTAGTTTTATCAAAAGTCCCTCTTTTCCCTCATGCGTTTCGAACCGTTAAACGACTGGATTTCACATTATTCCGTGACAATGAAGGAAAAAAGAACTTGACGCAAAAATAAGAAGGTCTCTATACCCTACTTCAGACAAAAGGCTCTTTCTATGTAAGCCACTCAAGGTGACACTTTACCCGGATTAAAGTTATCGTGCTCTGCCAAACTGAATACAAATGCAAGTCGTCTAAAGATGGATTTATACAGGACGCCACGGTTGTTGGCTATTTCTGAAGTAGTTTGAATTCAACTTTTTTTTAAATCTTTTTTTGCCGCGCAATCTGTCTCAGAGCTCTGGAAATTCAGCGTTGGTTGTGACTTAAAGTTTTTGATGGCTTGATTGTCTTGCTTGGAGAACATCCCACTGGATGCACCCATTATATTCAATGGCACAAAACATAATTCAAAACAACGCAGAATTGTGTATATCTGCGGAATTTTGTAGACAATTCTAAACTAATTGAGTGTATAATAAACAGTATAAGAAAAATATGTGTAATCTTTATGTAAACATTATATATTTATAAGAACTATCTTTATATATAGATACAAAAGCGAAATATCACTCCTCACAAAATAACTTAAGATTTTTGTAAGGAGCCACCGTCCGCCATTTTGATATACTTACCGTTCGCCAAAGAAAGGTGGCCTCGGATAAATTCTTATAAAAAGTGATAGTTGATATCAGTACAAATTTATAAAAAGTAAGAAAAGATTGTAAAATGTCACATTTCGAATAAATATAACAACAAAAGATTTACTGGTAGTGTTTTAGTAGGAGCGAACATTGCACGCTCTGTAACATTTTGCGTGGTGAGACTTCAGAGAACTATTCAGAAGGATTTAAAACTAAATTCTAGAGTTTATATCAGTTTTAATTTTCTTAGTTCTGGTAGTACAACTTTGCTTGCTTATATTATCCTCAAAACGTAACAATTTACAAGGTTATGTAACGCATGTTTTTTGTTCGTAATGATGTCGGAAATCCGATTTTTATAAGAATTAAACCAGGTGGATTTTGGTAAAAAAATTATGAGAAAATGGATGAAATGTGAAAATTTTCAAACCACTCAAAAATTTGTCAGGTTCCACTATACATATATCTAACAAATAAGCGCTAGGAAAGGATTTTGTGGTAGTGTTATCAGCGCAGGCGAAGCCTGGCTTGTTATTGTTATTAATTATTATACATAAAAAAGGTATAATAAAGTTAACTAAATTTATGTTTCTGTTCTATCAAAATGAAGACAATCAAATAAATCTTCAGAATTATGAAAGAAACTTGTCGTCACGTCATATTTTATTTTATTCAATTCTATGCTAGATAAAACGAATAATTTATTATGTGATATAGGCTGTGTTTACAAAATTTCGTTTAAATTTATGTGTCAGTTTTGATATCATATTAGTTATCATATATTTTTTAATGGTAACGATTGTTTAATATGTTACAGAGGTAATGTAAAAGGATTTCAATGCTGTGAATTACGGTTTAGCATTGTTAGTCTACGGTATAGCATCAACTCCGTGGGTGTAAAATAAAAATAAGAAAGTAAGTAAAAATAAGTGTACCTATTTATTGATAGGGAAACTGTGACATTTATGAAAGCAACTAAATTATCAAAACAATGCTATTTTACAACCATTTTATTATGATTATTAGCGATCACCCCACAGCGTTGCTTGTGTAGACCCCGTTTCTTCCGATCCCGTGGGAATTTCCTAAACTCTCTTCTTAGCGGATATCTACGTCATAGAAGAAACATACAGTTTAAATTTCATGTTTTATTATTTTTTTTTCCTATAATAATACATTTATAAAGTGGAGGATACCCTCGTCTAGTTTTGTCTTTGATATTTATTATCTATGTATAATGACGGTGTCAAGTCCGTCACTCATTAAATGAAGTTCTATTACGCATTACGAGTTTATATTATTTTCAGCAGATATATACCATTGGCGACGAGAAAACTAGGAAAAACGCATTAAAATGTCGATCGGAAAGATCAAGGAGTTCGACCCAAATAAGGGTAATTGGTATTCTTATATTGAACGACTACAATCTTACTTCAAAGTCAATTCAATCAAAACACAGATTCAGTTGGAAACCCTTATAGCAGTAGTTGGCGATGAATGTTATGAACTCATGACAACCTTGGCTAGCCCCCAAAAGCCAACAGAATTAGGTTTTCAAAACGTAGTTGAGCTAGTAGGAAAGCACCTCAATCCAAAACCATCGATATTGGCGGAGAGATATCGTTTCCGTCAAAGAATACAAATGGCCGAAGAAACAATTTCACAGTATGTGAAAGAACTCAAAGAACTGTCGCGTACTTGCGAATTTAAAGAGAATCTGTCTGAAAATTTAAGAGATCAGTTCGTATGCGGATTAAGAGCAGAAATTGTCAAGCAAAGGCTATTTTTAGAGGACAATTTATCATTTATTAAAGCTGTAGAAATAGCAAGCGCTCTTGAAGCAGCAGAAAATAATGCTGCTGAAGTGAATAGAGGTCGCGGATCTTACGTGAATGACGTACATAAGGTGGCAAACCTAAAGGAAGGGTACGTGCCGAGGCAGATGAAGAAAATTAATGATCCACACCTAACAACTGTGAAAACTAGATGCAGCGCTTGCGGAGCTTTGAGTCACATTATAGAAGATTGTTATTTTCGTACACAGAAATGTAGAAAGTGTAATGAAAAGGGCCACATTAGTAGAGTGTGCCCGCAATGGTTGTCAGGGAATCAACCATCAACTAGCAAATCGGTGACAAATAGAAGAGGACGCAAAAGTACCTATTTTTTAACCGAACAGGATAATGAGGAAGAGGAAGAAAAACAATTACATGACGAACTATATGAAGAATCCGATTCTGATTTTGAAGAGGCTCTCTGCAGAATGGCATTGAGCCAATATAAAGCGGTGAGTTTGCCAATAATTGTAAATGGGAGAGAAATTATCATGGAAATTGACACTGGAGCTGTAAGTTCATTCATTAGTAAGGAGACCTATAGTGGAAATTTTAGCAATGTGCCATTAAAACCTACAAAGACCATTTTTAAATTCTATGATGGCACAAAGGTTAAACCTCTGGGCGTAATTACACCCACCGTAGAATATAATGGTCATAAAAAGAACCTAGATTTATACGTATTGGAAAAAGGAGATACAAGTCTACTGGGTAGACAGTGGTTAGCAGAGCTGGCGATCCGAATTCCTTTTATTAAATGTGATAACGACGCGGATCTCATTCAAGTTGCATCCAGTGATAATGATCTGCCAGTTATTCTT
Source organism: Ypsolopha sequella (assembly GCA_934047225.1). Taxonomy (NCBI): domain Eukaryota; kingdom Metazoa; phylum Arthropoda; class Insecta; order Lepidoptera; family Ypsolophidae; genus Ypsolopha; species Ypsolopha sequella. Next base: position 14,055,701 of record OW203990.1, on the reverse strand, counting down.
GACAGGTATAAGGAAGTCTTTGACGGAACACTCGGATGTTACAAGGGGGGCACTGCGACACTACGTGTTCGACCCGAAGCCGTTCCTGTTTTTAGACGTGCACGGCCACTTCCCTTTGCACTGCGTAAGCGAGTAGATGCAGAGATCGATGCCATGTTACGTGACAAGATAATTGAACCAGTGGACTGCTCTGATTGGGCTACACCATTAGTCCCAGTCAATAAAAAAGATGGTGGCTTGAGAGTCTGCGCTGACTTTAAGGTAACACTTAATCCAGTATTGATGGTGGATAGGTATCCGTTGCCAAGGGCGGAAGAACTGTTTGCTTCTTTAGCTGGTCACGAACAGTTTACTAAAATAGATCTGTCACAAGCTTATAATCAAATCTGCTTGTCAGAAGATTCAAAAATGTTCACTGTTATCAACACACATCGCGGCCTCTTTAAATACAACCGCTTAGTTTTTGGTTTGTCATCCAGTCCAGGAATTTTTAGCAGGATTAGTGAGTCAATCGTTAGAGATATTCCTAATGCTAGGACGTTCTTAGATGACATTTTAATCAGCGGTCCTGACCGTGCGTCACATTTAAAGACACTAGAATCAGTCTTAGGCAAATTAAAAGACTTAGGGTTAAAGGTAAAACAAAGTAAATGTGAGTTTCTTGCTGACGAAGTCAGTTATTTGGGATACATCATAAGTAAAAAGGGTATTCGTGCTGACCCCAGTAAAATTTTGGCCATTAAAGAAATGCCACAACCCAAAAATGTTTCTGAACTGCGGTCCTTCTTGGGTATGGTTAACTTTTACACCAAATTTATCTCAGACGCTAGTAGTATTTTACATCCACTACACCGTCTCTTGAAGAAAAGGGAACCCTGGGAATGGAGCAAAGAATGTGCCAATGCCTTTAACCAAATTAAATCATCTCTCATGAGCAACAAAGTCTTAGCCCATTATGACCCAAACCAAGAACTTATTTTGACATGCGACGCGAGTTCACATGGGGTAGCGGGTGTCCTTACACAACCCGACAAACAGGGTAAAGAACGTCCTGTAGCCTATGTTTCGCGGAAACTTAATAAAGCAGAGCAAAACTATTCGCAGATTCATAAAGAAGCATTAGCAATAATCTTTTGCGTTCAAAAGTTCCATCAGTACGTTTACGGCAGACATTTTATTTTAAAAACGGATCATAAACCTTTGGTCAGCATTTTTGGACCATTAACAGGGGTTCCAAATATGACGTCAAGTAGAATGAAAAGGTGGGCACTACTTCTCTGTGGTTATGATTTTGAGATCCAGTATGTCAACTCAAATGATAATTGTGCGGATGCCTTATCACGACTGCCTATAGGCAAACAAAACGAATTCCAACCCCCGGAGCAGTGCTACTTACATTTTGCATCAAACGCGTTATTAATTGACAGCAATGAAATTAAATCAAGGACATCAATCGATCCAATTTTAGGCAGAGTTGTTAGTTATATCAGAGATGGCTGGCCAGAAGAAGTAGAAATTAGAGAACTTCAACCATTCTTTCGTAGGAAACAAGAACTATACCTAGAATTAGGATGTGTTATGTGGGGTCATAGAGTAGTGATACCACAATATTGCAGAGAAAACGTTCTTGCCGAGCTACATGAACCCCACATGGGCATTGTAAAAACAAAGGCAATGGCTCGGAGTTATGTTTGGTGGCCCGGTATGGACGAAGCAATAGAAGCTCTGTGTCGTTCCTGCAGGGCCTGCGCAGCCGTTGCTTCTGCTCCACCTGCCAGCGCCCCTGTGCCCTGGCACTGGCCAACCAAACCATATGAGAGGATCCATTTGGACTTTTTAGGTTCAATTGGAGGATATACCTACTTGATTGCGATTGATGCAAGAACCAAATGGATTGAAGTTTTTAACATGTCACGAACTTCAGCTGCGAGCTTAATCAAGAAACTTCGTGAGTCTTGGTCCAAATGGGGAATTCCAAAGCAAATTGTGTCAGATAACAGTCCTCCCTTTGCAAGCAAGGAGTTTAACGATTTTTTGACATTAAACGGGGTCCAACACACATTTTCTGCTCCTTACCATCCATCTTCAAATGGTGCCGCTGAAGGAGCTGTCAAATTAATCAAAGGCGTAATCAAAAAGGCACGTTTTGAAAAGGTTGACGTAGATACAGCAATACTTAGGTTCCTATTAAATTATCACAATACACCACACAGTACAACAGGTGAAAGTCCAGCAAAGATGCTTCAAGGTCGAGATTTACGAACTCGCCTTGATGCGCTCAAACCCGATCAAACCACGAAAGTTATGAACAAATTGTTAGATAGAGTTGTTCGATCTAACGACACAAATAGAGCAGTAAATGTAGGTGATGTAATCAAATATAGAGACTTTAGAGATAACAATTTGAAGTGGTCCGAAGGTACAATAACTAGAAAATTGGGCACATCAGATTACATGGTATTAGGTAAGGACGGATCAACATGTCACAGACACATTGACCAGTTAAAAAAGCAGTTCCAAAACCCATGTGTTACTACGAGCAGCCCATTGGTATTTTCTAATAATGGGTCAACACATATTAATGAAACTGAGAGACGCAGTGCAGAGGTGGAAATTAATAGAGATGATTCCTTTCCTAGTACGTCGCGGTGTCACCCTGGAATTGAGGAAGACCAAGCTCAACCCCAACCCAGACTCCCAACAGATCCTGGGGGAAGAGGTGGTCCTAGTGATGTTCGCAAATCCACTAGAATAAGAAAACCTGTAAAACGATATCTAGAGTGATTATTCATAATTTATATTCATTGGTGTTTCTATTTCTGATAAGATTTTATTTATCTGAGTATTTTATTTTGTTTCTGTATTATGATTTTAGTGTGAGGGTGGAGGATACCCTCGTCTAGTTTTGTCTTTGATATTTATTATCTATGTATAATGACGGTGTCAAGTCCGTCACTCATTAAATGAAGTTCTATTACGCATTACGAGTTTATATTATTTTCAGCAGATATATACCATAAAGTTTTCCAAATATTGCCAAACTGCAAAACAGTTTGTTGGCTAGGTCCAGCCTGGGCCAGTTCTGGGCCTTGATAGATCAGCCACAGTTAGTCAGTGAGACACTCAGTCACAAAATACCCTACCTGACTGACTGGCAATGTATATAATAGATTAGATAGGTATATAATTAACATTGATAAAATTGTCTATGACTTTGACAAGACATGACATATTTTTCATCTCTAATAAATAAAATTTTGTAATAATATTAAAAATCCGGCCCTAATTGGAATTGTTCATGTAAAAACATTTGTTCATAAAAAAAAAAGAATTTTGCTACTATCTACACGATAACCCAACCGCTACAGGTTTGACCTGATACTGTCAACAAAAACTGTAGTGAGCGTCAGAGGCTCTCAGAAGCTTAGAGAATAAGGCAAGGAAGGCATCACAACACAGGAGGAGACAGATGGAAGGACTTCTTATAAATTTGTTCATGTAAAAACATTTGTTCGTAAAAAAAAAGAATTTTGCTACTATCTACACGATAACCCAACCGCTACAGGTTTGACCTGATACTGTCAACGAAAACTGTAGTAAGCGTCAGAGGCTCTCAGAAGCTTAGAGAATAAGGCAAGGAAGGCATCACAACACAGGAGGAGACAGATGGAAGGACTTCTTATCAATTTAGTGATTTGATCTTTTTGACAATGACATGAAATTTTCTTCAAGATAATTATTAGGAAAATTACTTGTTTTTACTTTTGGTTTTAGTTAAGAGTTATTTTTTATAATTGCATGCTTTTGATGTCACATATAAATACACTTTTTTATTCGTTTTATGTCTCAGGCCAATGGCCCCCGTTCCAGCAGTCAGTCAGCGTCTGCGGCGGCGACGTCACAGGGACTCGTGCGATGTCCTGATTGTTCCCCATCTCGGAAATTTAAAGGTTATAGAGGCCTAAAGATTCACATAAGCAGAGCACACAAAAATGATACTGACGAGAGCGCAAATGCAAATGCAAACTCAACTCCATCTAGAAAGTCGGAATTTTGGCAGGAAATCAGCAAATATAAAAATTCATTCCCCACCGTAAAAAGAATACCACGCGGCGCCAGAAATACTGTAGCGTCGTCTCTCCGATCATGCATTCGTAATATTTTAAATAAAAATGACAAACTAAGCTGGGAAGAATTTCTGACTTTCTCATACCGCAGATTGCACGTTCCAAGAGGCAGAGAAAGGGGCGGCTCGCTGACTCAAAATATTAAAGATAACTGTAAGGATCCTACTGATTTATCATTTACACAAACTAATTTGAAAAATAAAAGATTTTCTACTTACAATCTAACACAAAGAGTAGAGTCAAAAATGAGCGATGGAGATGTCAAAGGAGCCGCCCAGCTCCTTTTTTCCAGTGACGCCGTCGCCCCAGATACGCCGGAAACATTATCCGCGCTGGAGTCAAAGCATCCACCTCCACCGGCTTCTCTTCAACTGCCAGATCCACCTGATGCCTCTGGGCGCACACCCGAGGCGACAGCAGAGGAGGTGCAGTGTGCGATCTCATCCTTTAGGAACGGATCGGCCGCCGGAATTGATGGACTTACCGCACAACACTTTAAAGATCTCACTTGTGGAACCACAGGTGATGCCGGCCGAGCCCTCTTGGAGGATTTGACGCGCCTTGTGAATCTAATGCTGTCCGGTAAGGTGTGCGCTGACGTACTTGATATTCTTTATGGTGCAAATTTATGTGCTTTAATTAAAAAAGATGGAGGCATCAGGCCGATCGCAGTCGGTAACACCATCCGCCGCGTGGTCTCAAAGATCTGCTGCAAACATATCCTACCAGACCTTTCAAGTAAATTTCAACCCGTTCAACTAGGCTTTGGGACCAGGGGAGGCTGTGAGGCGGCGGTGCACGCGGCCCGCACCTTCCTAGAACGCGGCGGAGGCGATGTGCTGCTGAAGGTCGATGTGAGAAATGCGTTCAACTCACTCGACAGGGGCGCCTTGCTGACACAAATTAAAGAAAACATTCCACAGATATATCATTACCTGTGGCAATGTTACAGTTCACCAACAAAACTAATATATAGAAAACACCTTTTACATTCTGCGGTTGGGTGTCAGCAAGGTGACCCACTAGGACCGGCCATTTTCAGTCTTGCTATTCACCCCTTTATTTCAAGTCTAAATTCCAAATTTAATGTATGGTATTTGGACGACGGAACTCTAGGAGGCGAAGCGTGCTCCGTCCTCAATGATCTCGAAAATATTATTCATAACTTTAAATCAATCGGTCTTGAACTTAATTTCACAAAATCAGAACTTTTCATTAACAAATCAATGCCTCAATCGGAAAAAAATAACATAATTTCCAAATTTAACACGTTGGCCCCCAACATTAACATCATCGAAAGTGAATCGCTTCGCCTTCTAGGGGCTCCTGTGCTAGATGATTCCATTCCTAGTTTTGTTAGCAATCAAATCTCTAAATTTGAGGAATCATCAGTCCGCCTAAAAGAAATTAACCCTCACATGGCTATGTTTATTATTAGATACTGCCTTTTTGTACCAAAATTTACTTATGTGCTACGCTGTACAGCTCTTTGGAAATATACTACCATTTTAGATCAATTAGACCAAATGTTACGGACAACTTTGACTGAAATTCTAAATTGCTCCCTAAATGACCGCGCTTGGGCCCAGGCCACGCTTCCAATCCGAATTGGAGGCCTGGGTATCCGCAAACCATCCAGCGTAGCACTGCCGGCGTTCCTGTCTTCGGCCCATAGTACGCTTGACCTCTATGGTAGAATAATTAACCCGTCACTAGGTGACGTAGAGGTCTCGTGCTTGGCCGAGGCTAGGGACGCCTGGTCAGCTGCGGCCGGGCTGAGTGAAAATGTCCCGATTAATCTGGCCTCACAAAAGCTATGGGATGGACCGCTCTGCAGTAAGGTTCAAAAGAACCTCATGGAAACTGCTGTTAACCCTGCAGAGCGAGCCCGTCTCTTGGCAACAAGTGAACCAGAATCTGGATATTGGTTGAACGCACTTCCTTCGGCTAATATTGGGACACTGCTGGACAGAACCACTTTAACCTTGGCTGTCGGCCTGAGACTAGGAATGAAGACAAACGAGCCACATCGCTGCCGTTGCGGGGAAAACGTCGACCATTTTGGCCACCACGGCTTGTCATGCCAACGCAGCGCAGGTCGGCTTTCGCGCCATGCCACACTAAACGACGTCATCCGTCGGGCTCTTGCCAGCGCCGGCGTGCCAGCAATCTTAGAGCCAAACGGTTTGGCACGCGTCGATGGGAGAAGGCCCGACGGAATGACGCTCGTTCCATGGAAAAATGGACGGCCGCTGGTTTGGGACGCCACATGCGCAGATACTGTGGCGCCGTCACACTTACCAGCGACCTCTATCAAGGCAGGCGCGGCAGCTTACAAAGCAGAAGGGGCTAAGAAGCGGAGATACACAACGTTGGGACAAAGTTATCATTTTGTTCCCTTCGCTGTAGAAACCCTCGGGCCGTGGGGGTCAGAAGCGCGACGGCTCTACAAGGAGATATCGTCGCGCCTGATCGATGCTTCAGGGGATCCAAGGGCTGGATCCTATTTTGGACAAAGATTAAGCCTCGCGATTCAGCGAGGCAATGCCACCAGCCTATTGGGTACCCTACCGGGTGACGGCAGCGATTTGGCTTCGATTTTTTATTTAGTATAGTTTTATTTTGTTTATACTTGTATATTGATAGGTAATTTTAATTTATAGTTAGTTTTTATTTAGTATAGTTTTATTTTGTTTATAATTGTATATTGATAGGTAATTTTAATACATTGACAATTAATCAATTCTTTCTTTCACACCTTACATGAATAATTTAGGAACAAGCAAAATTTCCTCCTAATGTTTTCATTTTACTCGGACATTTCTTCGTGCCGTCAAGTATAAACTCACCTTAACTAGCGTGCCGTTTTCCATTCCTACAGAGCTAAACCTGCCTTTGTGATTCGTTATGAGGACAGCTTAACTTTTAGAAGAGGGAGATTGGAATGTATTATTTTATTATTTGCTCCTTCAAAATGCAGTTATCTTAGGTTAACGATGTTGTTAGATATTCTGCTACGACGAGCTTTTGTAAACAGATGTAAATTGTTAAGAAATTTTCTTGCATAATGGAAAAGAAAATGTAGACTTACAATTTTGTTATCTCATAAAAATTTCAGTTTGTTAAAACTTGTATACTTTAAAGCAGGAAACGTTTTTGGAATAATAATTTTAATATTTTCGTGTCTTTTCCAACTTACATTTAAATGGAAGCTGAAAATTTAATTATTTTAAACGGAAGCCGTAAAATCCTTTCTTTGTAGCAAAAATGAAACGCACAAAAACGAATACGGATGTCTCGTGGAGAGAGCTCCCCCTGGAATTACATTATTAAGGTCGTCCGCTCGCTTTTTAGACATTTCGCAATTCGAGTTCAGCCTTAGAGGCTGGATCATTGTCTCATCCTTTTTACACGAAACCCACGCCTTGGAGACATTGCCCCTTCGGATTTTTAACGTAAGTTTATTTTTCCTCAAGAGCGATGTCTTTTTAAAGAGCATCCGGACGAAAATATCGAAATCAGTCAACTCTGTATTCGTTCATCGTCTGTCAACTAGACGAGCACAATAAATGTTTATTGTTCCCGAATTACTCAAGTGAGAAACGGTATAAAGAGAAAAGAATGGAGCTCGAAGGGGCCGGGCCCCGACAAAGGCGATCCTTCACCGGCCACCAGCCGTGACGGCGCTTACATTAAGGTTATCGCGAGCCACCAAACTGAACACAAAGACTTGCGAGGAGCCGAGTGATTCATGTGACCGAGTCGCTCTATTATCATACCCTAATTCAATATTGAAAGGGCCTAAGCAGCCACTGATGGATACACTCCGCTGGGGAGTCAATCAACTGATACTTCAGCACTTTGGCTTATTTGTGAAGCATTTTTTGTAGTTTTAAAAAATTTGCAGAATGGTTTTTTATTTCATTTGAACATTTTATGATTCTTTGACAGGAAAACAACCCGTCCCAAAATTGTAGCGAACTTTTTAGGTGAAGTACCAACGACATTCTATACCATGTCGTTGTAAAGTACATTAAAATTTTCAGATTTTTTACTGATTTTATCTGATGTTACGAGTGGTACCTATATCTAAATGTATGCATAAATAGAAAGGAAAGCGATTTTTATTTAACACTAAATATAGTGTTTGCATAGTTGACATTCGACGATATTAGTGTCCCACTATTCCAGCCATCGAAAACAAATTCTTGAAATAAGGTCTTTTACAGGTAATCATTGAACCTTGTTCCTGGTCCCTGGCCGGGTCTCCGGTATGGGTTCGGGCGCTTGATTGGATTTCACCAAGTATAATATAAATTATTACCTATCATTTTAATCTCTATATGTATCTCTAATCTATATATAAATATTGCTACATAAATTAAATAAACCTTTAATTTGGTTCATGTAAATTTATTATTTTATTACATATATTTTTATTACATTAAATTTGACGTGTAAAAAGTATATTATGTATACATGTTTTGCAAAATAAACTATTTGAATTTGAATAATAACGACAAAAATAAATAAAAGCTTTCCACTGACTAACTACACAACTTTTCGTAAGAAATAGACCCACAAATAAAATTAAACTTCTCACGCCATTTGAATAATATTATGAATTTTTTATTGTAAGTCTAAATTTTATAATGTACCTAAATGTATGTGATTGTTACATGATTTATTTGAAAAGTTTTCAAGTTTACGACTAATCAATAGAATATTGGATCTTCACATGTACTCTAGATATCCCACCAAAAACATAAATATGAGAAAGGGGCAAATTTGCTACAAAGGCAGTGCAGGATTATCGGCTGAAAATAATTGAGATCTAAATGGGTGCTAAGTTCTAAAGAGATTCCTCAAATTAATATAAACGTATCTCATTCTTTTAAAGTAAAGTTTGTCAAGTTCCTTGCTACTGAATATATAAAAGTTGGCAAGTTTTTATAGTCAATTATTTGTATGTTTAGTGTAAACGTTGAAATTTTTATTGTGAATAGTAAAAGTATCCGTTGCACCCACAGATTACCTGCAATAGATAACCTCATACAAGACAAGTCACGCGCATCACGCATCTATGAATTTGCACTTATTTCAAGCTGTGCTAGGATTATCATCAGTTTCAACCAAGATTTAGATTCGTGCGTATCGTGTGCTGTTCGAACATGAAAAATTGTCGTTCTATGTTACAATTGCCTAAAATGAGTTCCTGTGCAGTAAAATTGTGTGGGAAGTCGTCTCACACTTCAAGCTACCAAAAGATGGCATGCACCGGTTAGTAAAACTATTTTAATTTATTTTTATTCCTCCGTCTTCCAGAGCTCAGATTATACTGGTTCATAATAGTAAACAATTAGATAAACTTAGACAGCGCTGTCTTTTTCAAATGTCACTTTCTTTCGCTACATTTATCACAATAGTTGTCCTTTTCTGTCGACAGAAAGTGTAACGATAGTGATGTGCTTTCATGCGCTCGAATTACTTTTCGATTCATTTTATTATTTTCAGGTAATAATTTTCACGCCATGAAGAATCGGGAATTAGAGGTATAGCATGAAAATTCAACTATTTCTTGTTAATCATATTAAAATATGTTTCTTGATTAATAATAACAGACTGATGTTTTGATTAAATTCTATTTCTTACATACGACAGAGGCAACAATTTTTATGCTATCCCATCACTATTCGACTATGTTCGCGAAATGCCATAAATCACATTTATTTTATGTCTTAAATTCAAAAATATGAAGAACCATCTTAAGTTGTGCGTTTCGTAGAGGATACGTTTTCCCTTCAGAGCATTTCTTTCAGTTAAACTATTTAATTTTCTCTTTTCGTAGTAAAAATATCGAACTGCATACCTATAACTAAGGCTACGGTCTCCACCTTTCTAAACTTCTATAGAACTATTAAACCAACACCAAAGTTTTCTAGCCACTGTAAGTATTTCAAATGGCCAAGATTTTGCGAGTTTCAAAGCAACTAGTCTACCTAGATACTGTGGAAGGACTCATATGATGGATAGTGATCGAATACCTCATTGATCATATTGGTTTCCGTTATTTTTATTTCACTTTGAGACTTGAAACCACTTATTTAGGTCAATTTTCGCCGGGTACAAACGGAGAGCTAGGCTAATTTATTAAAAAAAATCATAAAGATCAAACAAATACCCATTCGATTTTCATATTTTATTACATAAAGGTGAAGTGATACAAAAAAAAAACATGCATATTGATATGAGAAAACTTTGAGTGGCAAAAGCTATGGCGCTTGTGATGAAAAATCCATAGCATTCATGTTATTTTGCAGTTAATTCGTACTTTTATGAAAAACTAAGGCTTGTATAACGAATTTTCAAGCCATAATTCCTTGGCGGGTTTATTAAAGAACACGGAAAAGAAAATTTTAATTAAATACCTCTAGTAAAAATCGAATGAAACTGCTTTCTTTTTACCTCAAAAAATCGAAGATTTTGAGGAAACATCTGTTTTTTTTTAACTGTTGAATCGAGTTTGGTCGATCGTATATCGGGCACCGTAATTCACTTACAAGTATACTTACCAATAAAATAAAAGTTAACGTTTGGTTTTTAATGTCTTAAAATTGATTTTCCTTGCGGTCGAAACACGCACTTTGGGTCTCACTTCATCTTAAAAGGGTGCCAATAACATTATTACACATGTTAATTCTCATTATCGTTGAAACAAATGATTACAGTCCAGATCGTGGCTTGGGTCCATCTTACAGATTAATGACTTAGTGACATTCTGTAGTGCAATTGGAATTTGATAACATTGACAAAAAACACTGTCTCTCAAAAAAAAAAAATATATGAAGCAATGCCGCTCGGCCGAAATGTATAGAAGAGTAGAATTTTTTTTTGAGATTTCAGGTTTGGCTCCATAGTAAAAGTTGATCTATATCATTGACTGAATAAGCTCTTCAAATATGGTTACACCTTTCTGTTATATATTGTATATGTACAACGTGTAACAGAAAGGTGTAACCATATTTGAAGAGCTTGTTTAGTCAATGATATAGTACAACTTTTACTATGGAACAAACACTGTATCTCAAAAAAAAAATTTACTGTTTCATAGAAAAATGCAATGCCGCTCGGCTGAAATGTATGGAAGGGCAGATTTTTTTTCGAGATTTAAGAGTTGGCTCCATAGTAAAAGTTGTTCTATACCATTGATTGAATAAGCTCTTCAAATATGGTTACACCTTTCTGTTACACCTTGTCTATATATATATATCATCAGCATCATGAATCGATAACAATTTCTGTGAAATTTGTATAATGAAATTTCGACTTCCCATAGTAAATCACTCCCAGCCCTGAGTGAATCACTATGGGAAGTCGAAATTTAATTTTATGAATTTTACAAAAGTCGTTATTGGTTCATGATGCTGATCACTTACCAAGGCTTAAGTATGAATTTGGACGATATTCACAAATTCACCTTGTATATATATATAATATTATATTTTACCGACTATTTTTGTCACACCAGAAGACAATTTTGTTACAATCTTCAACAAAAGATTGATACAACAAAATCTTGTTTAATGGGTATCTTTGCTTTTTAATGAAACGGCACGAATTTTCAAATTTTCTTGTTAGACTAATCCTAAAAGACCGAGACTGAAGTAATTGCTTCAAAGTTTCGCAGCTAGGTGAGGAAATGATACGGTGCCTTTGTAAAAGTTGCAATAGTACGTGACAAATCTTCGGGCTTCGACTTCGGATTGAAAATTACGATAGACTTGGGCTGCCAGACGTGCCTCGAATCGGTTATTAGTTTCCCATTGAGAAATAGCTGCTCAGACTTTAAGGTATTACATGGAAAAGCCCGGAATAAAGATTTCAGTTACATATAGTCGACTTTCACGTGCATGCGCTTACTCTACCATATATTACTTACATAAGTGAAAACATAATTATTTAGTAACTACTATGATTAATTATTTTTTCAATGCAAGTGCTCGTAAAAGCCCACTTTTTATGCATCAAAACCGAACAGAAAGTAGATTCAAAGAATCAGCCCGACGATGTCAAATAGACGAAACTAGTCGCAATAATTAAAGAAATAAAATAGTGGAACTCGTACAAAAAGACTTTGATTAGTTTTAGAATGAAGTTCCATCAAGTAGTCACACCTTACAGTATAAATTAATAGAAAGTAGATTGTTTTGCCCTAGGGCTTTATTATTATTATTATTTTTATATATTTACAATGGTTGGCTAACCTGCAACCTTCCCTGTGTACCATAAATGTTATACTTTTTCCACTGTTTAATGGCTCTGGATACAGTTCTTTTGAGCCAATTATAATTTAAAGTTTACAAGATTATATTTGTTTTATTTCGTCACACTATGCATTGAAAAACGTAGTATGATATACGGGCGTAAAACTATATAGGGCGTAAGGCGATATACTCGCTACGCTCGTGTTTTAAATCGTCCTCGTAATTTATTCCTTTTCGCCCTTGTAGCATAAACTACTATTAAATTTTCGTTGTCTGTATGTAAGATGTGTTATTTTATCTACTCCCTTACAATAGCTAATTATTAAAAACTTAAAAAAGGGTTTTAAAAGTACATACGTTGTTGCTGTTAAAGTTTTTCAGTATCGCAAAAATCTACGTAACAATTATATTGTAGCACAGTTTTGCTGCACTGTGATTCACCCAATTTATTGTTACACCGTATAAATAACCAATTAGCGACTAATATTTTCTTCTTTTGCATTTGGCAATTTTAAGGTGGTAGAGCTGATATTGGGCTCGACTGTTGAGGTACCACCATCTTACTTGGAGACCCCCTCGAAGTAATTTGAGGGAGAGTAAGAGGACAGCTCACAGGCAAAAAACCAGGAGCCCTACCATGCCTGGGACCGATGGATGGCGGTATATCCATCCCTAATAGCCGGGCCTTATATGGAACAGACTGGTGACGGGCAGCGGCGTCACTGGTGCGAGGGTTCCGACACCGCGTTCACCAACCCACCTGCCCGGCGTGTGTGAGTATAGGCAATTCTTCCAGGATGACCGCCGGGAATGGCAAAGTCCTGGAAAGGCTTATGTCCAGCTGTGGACGAAGTAGGCTGATGTATGATGGATGAGGATTGTATTTCGCTAGCTAGGCCAAGTATTTCTTCCATATAGCCTCGAATGCTCCTACAGAACACCTTCAATAAAATCCTCGCCTAAGCACAAAAATAAGAATCTCCCGCTGTAATTTTTCATGAAATAGGCTATTTGACTAATTTCGGACGTAATTTTAAATGATTATTTATAACATAATAAGCACACTTCTTTGATATTTCCGAGAAATTTCACTGTTTTCTTAATAAAATAAATATTTAAGTTTACGTTTTAAAAATCGCTCCGAAAACGATGTTTCTGTAATGGCGCTGGTCACGTGACACGCGTGACGTCACACGCTAGTAAACAAGTTCACATAACCTCAACAAAACAGTGCACCTAAGTGAATTCTCATTACAAAATTTATCCAAAACTGACCGAAAAGTGCTTCACAGATCGAATTTAAGACTCAGAAAACATAAAATGCAAACAACAATCAGTCTAGGAATCCATGTTTACTTGCATGTGACGTCACCATGAGTTGCCACCAATCACAGAGCGTTCGCGGCACATTGCCGTCACAGATAAGATATTTTAAAATTTTATATTTTATTTCGCGTAATTTGCAAAAAATATGCGTAATTTAGTTTAAATAACGTGAAATATGTCTTTTTTAGGCTATTATCTGATAGGATGACCACAATTTGTAATGTATTTTCAATGTTGTCAAATAGCCTATTGTTAGTCGAAATGATTATAAACATGAGTATAAACATGCGAAGACGATATTAGGTATGATCGTAGATAAAGTATTGTGTCCACCTGTTAGCCATTGGGACACTCGTGCAGCTTATAATTTAATTAGTTTCATAAACTGTTTATGTTTTTAATTTTCAATTTTGTTGGGAAGGAGAGGATGTTATAATGTTATTTAGGAACGCACCATAGAGTTTTTTATCTATGGTAGATCTTCTTGTTTGTCTTTACCCGAATACAGAATATGGAAGTAAACACATCTTATAAACTAGCTAATCTTTTATTGAATAGACCAGCGGGCCTATTGTGTATCTCTAGTTGCCTTCTGGACTGGGTGTCTATCATCAAAAACATAGATATACTATCGAATTCCGATGTCCTAAGGATATTTTCGCACTTGAAGTGACGACACAGATTGTTAATAGTTCAATACCCACTAAAGGCAATTTTGAAATTTCAGTTTTTAGCTATGTTTTTGATGATAGGCACCTCGTGCAGTTGGCAACTAAAGATACAGAATAGGGGGGCAGGCATCAAACACAATACAATCTCATTTCCCAATGGCTCCCATTATTTCACAGTTGAAAAATTGATATACATACAGTTAACGCGCGAGTTGAATGCAGAGTGCGTTTGTGCTGCGACGTAGTATTTGATTGTCATGTCGATAAATTACGCAAAAAAAAGTGATGCTTTAAATTTAGCATTTTACATGTTGGACAAAATAATAATAAAAACAAGTAATTAATCACAATTTCTTTAATATTGATTTATTGGACAAAATTATTATTATGTATATTAACGTTGATTCTGAAAATATATTATATTATATACGTATATATTTTATATGTTTCTCAAATATTCTAATAAAATACATAAGAAACCGTCTCTGTGGTTTCGTGGTTCGAGTACTTGACAACAGATCCGAGGTCGTGGGTTCAAATCTCGTAGAAGCACATTTGTATTCGATCTGAGTAGGTACTCTGAGTAAGTGAGTGAGTAAGGAAAGCACATTTATCTTTGGGTTCAGGGTTGGATTTAGAGGACTGGAGGCCCTGGGCCAACAAGGGAGGGGGGCCCTTAATTTTTTTTTCAATTAGGTGAAAGATTCAAGTGTTACAATCATTTATTGCGAGATAAATAAAATTCAAAAAATATATTGGTTGAAAAGTTGTTCTTGCATGTTTTTTTTTAATAATTCTGCTAATAAATCGGTTGGAGTAAAAAAAAAATTGAAATTTCTACTGTGAGGGCCTCCTCTCTTGTAGGGGCCCCGGGGCTGTAGCCCGCGGTAGCCCTCCCCTAAATCCAGCCCTGTTTGGGTTCATATTTATTCCAGGGCTTACCATCTCGTCACCACTCATTACTCTAAGACGTTAATCGTCGGTGAAACGAGTGTGGATTGTGATTTGCATTTCACAGTCGATCACACTATTACCACAAAATAGATACTACCAAAAGGCCGACTCGACGATGGAGCAAAAACAGACGCACATATGCATAGACGCGTACGTATGATGATCTCGGCAGCATTTCGTATTGGCATTCGACCGACTTCATCCGAGATCATCGTACGTACGCGTCTGTGTGTGCGCGTGCCTGTTTTCGGTAGTTATGCGGAGTAAACCTAATGTAAGTGGTTATTTTGTGGTATTACTTTACTCATTGCAGTCCATACTTGGAAACACTTCTGACACCCCCTCGGGGATTCATGTCGTTAATAAGAAAAACAGCTGTGTAAAAACAACTTCGACTCCGAGGCTGACAGAAGAATATGCTTGGGGTGGGCAGGAAGTTGCGTCACATATTTACGTCGCCAATACCATAGATTTAGAATGTACAAGATAAACAATGTAGTAGAGAAAATGATACCAAAAAGTTACTGTGACATTACTATTACATTTACTATTTTACTTAATATTTAGGACAATCCTGCATATAACTACTAAATACAACAAAGAAAATCAATACGTTACTGTAAATTTTTTTTTTGGTTCGATTAATACGAGAAATTGTGCCCTTAAAAATTTAATTTATGTTACATAATTGAATCAACTTTATAATTAAGTTAATCCACAAGAGCTATAAATCTTAATTTCAACTAACAAGCAAATTTTTGCTATTTTGATCTTCGTATTTCTTTTCGATCTTCTATTTACACAAAACCGTAAATATTTCCGAAATAATACATCATTAAAGATTTAATGTTTTTTTTTCTGGAGTCTCAAAATCATTTTTCAATTATGTATGTATAGGTAAATCCAAAATTTCAAATCAATCAGCATAGCCGTTCTAAAGCCTAACATGCATTTAAGTATAAATTGAAAGTTTAATTTTATAACCTAGCCTAGACTTAAATAATATTTCCGGGTTAATTTTCATCATATTAATTTATTCAGGGCCTGTTTCACCACTTCCAGATAAGTGCCTGATAGTTATATGTGACATATAACGCATACAAAATGTGTTCCATTTTTAAACTTATCTTCTGGATATCACTTATCTGGAAGTGGTGAAACAGGCCCTCAGTAAATAATATCGTCAAGTTTACAAAATAATACGTCAAGGTACTTTTAACAACAATATTATAACGAATAAATTACGGGTATTTATATTGGTAAAACCAAAACGCCAAATTATTAATAAGTGTGTCGAATTATTAAAAATTTAATTATTATGTCAAATACAGCTAATAAAAAATAAAATATTTACTCATCAAGAAACTTTAACAGTGTAGTAAGAGTAACTATATAAAAATGTTGTAGTTCACTAGTAAACGATGAGAATATCTACATAAGAAAAAAAACAAAATAAAAGAAATCTAAAACTTTTTTATTGATTAACAGTAACGTGTCTGAAAATGTACGAAAAAAGTATGTGCCCATCCTTTTATTCATGAATTTAAAAATATTTAAAAATATTTAAAAATATAATTGAAATTACAGAAAAACCTGATTTATGTACTATAATCTGATGGGTTATACAGAACCATCGGTGAACGGACCGAATCCGAATTTGCCCAGTTTTATTTATTTGTTTTGGACCATTTTCCCTGCATTCTACTTTTACGAGTATCTTCAATTCAATCCGAAATTCTTTATTGCACACACAAAATAAAATAATAAGTAAGTATTATTAGAAACAGTATTTTTCCAGTACTCGTATATACAAAAGATATATTCTAGCTAAAATTATCTCATAAATCCGATAATTGATTCTTTTTTATAACCAAATCATGATTAGCTTTGTAGTAACATAGATTGTAATGTGACTTGAACTAGGCATCCATCCATCCATCCATCAGCCTACTTCGTCCACTGCTGGACATAAGCCTTTCCAGGACTTTGCCACTCCCGGCGGTCATCAATGGAAGAATTGCCCATACTCACACACGCTGGGCGGGTTGGTGAGCGTGGTGCCGGAACCCTCGCACCAGTGACGCCGCTGCCCGTCACCAGTCTGCTCCATATAAGGCCTGGCTATAAGGGATGGATATACCGCCATCCATCGGTCCCAGGCATGGTGGGCCTCCTGCCCCTGTATTCTGTATCTTTAATTGCCAACTGGACTAGGTGCCTATCATCAAAAACATAGCTAAAAACGGAACTTTAAAAATTGTCTTTAGTCGGTATTGAACTATTTACGAACTGTGTCGTCACTTCAAGTGCGAACATATCCTTAGACAATCAGAATTCGATAGTATATCTATGTTTTTGATGATAGACACCAAGTCCAGATGGCAACTAAAGATACATAATAAGCCCTCTGGTTTTTTGCCTGTGAGCTGTCCTCTTACTCTCCCCCGAATTACTTCGAGGGTGTCTCCAAGTAAGATGGTGGTACCTCCACAGTCAAGCCTGGCCTCAGCTCTACCACCTGAAGATTGGACTAGGCATACGTAATTAATCAGCCCGTTTCATAAGAACTACACTTATACTAAAATCCAGGCAGACGAAAACGCGAGCAAAAGCCTTGTCTTTTTTTATATTTCATCTGCCTATGGAAAGACGAAAGTAATAATACTGCACATTTACATCCCTTTTGATTAATAAAATCAAACATACCTTACCATAAAATATAAACAATATTATGTTTGTTTTACGAAATCCATCGCTATGAATACTCTAAATATTATTAGAGTGCATAACAAACTAGAACATATCAACCAGAAACAAACCCGAAGAGAAGAATTTGAAAAAATTCCCCGGGCCAGGATTCGAACCTGCGACCTCTTGTTATCAAGACAAGCGCTACCAATTGCGCCACCGAGGTTCCTACCCAGACCGGTGAATTCTTCCATCATACTTGTCCACTGTTATTTTTGCTTCTGCCTGATATACTAGCTTGTACTGCACATATAGAAAGCTCACGAGGGCGTTATGTGATTTCACGCCTTGTTCTTAAGAAACAGATGGCGCTGTCGTCGCTACAATATTGTTGCTTCAGACAGTTAAGAAATTCACAGTTCTCATTAACTAAGATTATGTTTGTTTTGCGAAATCCATCGCTATGAATACTCTAAATATTATTAGAGTGCATTACAAACTAGAAAATATCAATCAGAAACAAATCCAAAGACATTCTTAAACTTTAAATATTCTACATCAAGACAACTTAAACCTATTCTTATAAACTGGACCCATTAGACCAATTTAATAAACAAATGAAAAGGTTATTCCCCGAGTGGCTCACTGATGCGGGTCCGTGAGGCGGTCTGCCAAACACAGGTCTGCCTTTGAAAAAATGTAAGCTGATTTACTGGCCTGACCACCGGTCCTCGGCTGGGTTGCGATATCAAATTATTCAATTCCCTTTGAGAAAAATGGGATGTCAAGTTTTTCTAAAATTATGCTCTGATAACAACCTTAAAAAGTCCCATGTATTTTATATAACAATCGCCAATGTAACAGTAGCACGCCATTTTCAGACTATTTTGGTCAAGATAAGAGTGATCTTCATCAGGTTCCATGGGGTGCCCCGCGCTTGCGACACCCTCACGAGAACTGTGAATATAGGTACAAGTGATTCTTAGCTGTTGTACGGTTTCATAACCAAACATTGTTTTGCTCGCGTTGCAAACTACGAGTACTTTATTTACTTAGCGACGGGGTCTTATATTCAAGGACCATAAAATGTAGGAGTCAAATAGTATAGGCACCTTACAAAGTTGTTTAGTTGTGGAGCATATTCTCACTGAGAATACAATTTTTATAACATAACATTTTTTTTCAATGCAAGTGCTCGTAAAGGCCCACTTTTTATGCATCAAAACCGAACAGAAAGTCGATTATTTTGCCCTAGGGCTTTTTTTTTGTTTATTTATTTACAATGGTTGGCTAACCGGCAGCCTTTCCTGTGTACCATAAATGTTATACTTTTTTCCACTGTTTAACGGCTCTGGATACAGTCCTTTTGAGCCAATCATAATTTAAAGTTCACAAGGTTATATTTGCTTTATTTCCTCACACTATGCATTGAAACGGGCGTAAGAGCAATAAATTACTCGGTTACGTTTAAAACACTTGCTACGCTCGGGTTTTAAATCGTCCTCGTAATTGATTCCTTTTCGTCCTTGTAGCATACACTACTTATATATATATATGTATGTCCTAATGTAGCCGCAATTTCAAAACAACTGAAGTTTTCAAACTATCAAACTTCAAACTTTTAATTATTTGTTAAACACATGTTTACATTATAGAACATGTACTAAGGTTTATAAGAAAGATGGTTCAAAGTAAAAGTACCTCTATGTTGTGCCTGCGGAGGCGTACAAATTGAGTGCACGGCAATTGATTACAGCAAGATAGACAATTAAAAACCAAAAGCTTCAGAGCAGGACTGAAACTAATAATTTTAAACAAATTTCCAAAAATCCCGGAATTGTTCATGTTCATGACATATTTGGAAAATACACGAGGACTTGTGTTGTGTAAGTCGTACATTCGATGGATTTACTTTCAGTAATTTTTCATAACTTTCAGGATTTTTTCAAGACTGCAGAGGGTACTTTTTACAATATATATATAAGTTCCGTCATTTAATTCGTATAACGTTAAATTCCGTAAGCCTAGCAACACTGGCCCTCGTCTCCATTCGACCGGCAAATAAAGGCCACCAGACAAATGCTCGCAAATTTACTCGACGTTTTTCACAGTATTCCATATTTTTTACATAAGTTAAGATTAGTTTTAAAAGGATAAGGTTTTGATTTGTTATGTGGTTGGTTTGTGTGCAAACGTACTCGTGCAGTCTAAGTCTTATTTTTAGTAGGTATCTAGATGTTTTGTCAAAAACGAAAACCACTGTACTGTAACATATAGCTAGGCAATATGTTAGGTTTAGGTAAGGCTAGGTTTTATAGGTAGGTTAAAGGACTGTTTGTTCGTGTTTAGTTGGCAATCGATAACCTTTATGGATCGAAATACGTCGCATTGACTGAATTATTTCGTGTTTTCCAAAAATAAATACAGATCGAGTATAAAAGATCTTTCAGACAAAACACGAGCATGATTCCTTAGAGAGTCCCATCGATGTGAAGGTGGCTCTCCATAAAGATTCCTTAAAAAGTCCTGTCGGTGCGAAGGTGGTTCTCCATCTATAAATATTCCTTCTAGAGTTTTGAAGAAATACGTCAAGCGAGTGCTCTACGAAATTCAGAGCTCCCCTCCCTTAATGTATACTTGATAATTAGGGTGCATCAAATGAAAAGAAATAATACAAAAAGTCAAAGTAATAACAAAGTGGTATAATTCAGCAAAATCCCTACGAGATCCCGAGTAGACTGTGTGCATATCACACTTATCACAGTACATAGCGTTAAAAACATACTAAACATACATACCCATACATACATACATACATACATACATACACATATACACACACACACTTACTTTTACTCTGACATCCTACGCCGCTAACTTTCCAATATTACTATTTTTCTGTATATAAATGTATGTATTTTTTCCTCTTGGTCTATGAAGTTAGTTTTAAATGTATTATTGTAGAAAATGTAAAACCGTAATTGGCATAAGTTTTGATGTTATTAGCTACGATTATAAATGTTTAAGGCTGTGGTTTTTGTAATAACAATAAAATAAATAAATAAATAAATAAAATAACAAATCGATAGTTATAGTATGCTATGATATGGTATGCCGTATTTTAGTAATATTTCTAAAAAACTGCAAAACCAAAAACTAGCTAGACGTTTTTACTCTGTTTCTGTAATTGCAAAACCAGCCAAAAGGTCACTTTAACTTATTTTGTATTTCATGTCTGGAAACGGAAAACGTCCTTAAAAACTTTTTCTACGGTTAAGGACTTTACCGATCGGAAAAAATATCATTAAGAAGTTGAAAATAAGAAAGTTTTCAACCAAGTCACATTGGATACGGACGTCATTAAATCGCGATTTAAGCATCTATAACAAACCTTTTTAGGACCCCCACAATGACTGACATGACAATAGTGAATAGCGAAAAAGAAATTGAAAATCTAATAAGAAAAGGTCCTGATAAAAACCGCTTCATTAGAGAGCTTGGAGGCATTAAGCCGTACAACGGACAAATAAACCTGAGATTACAAGTTAACCTCATGTTAGTACGGAGCCCGAATGATAAAGCATCTTAGGAAGATCAGCTTGGAGGAGGGTTCAGTAATCCCTCTTTAGCAAAAACGCTTCGTTCTAAAAAGTGATGGGTGGCTCACAGGGGATGGTACTCTATTACCCGGCCGTGTTGTCAGTTGAGCCAAAAAGTCGCTGGATTACTCGCCGCTTAATAAAACTTTAAAAAATTACTGTTACTTTTGGAGATTTTCGTAAAACTCTCTATAAGTATATAAGACTTTCACTCAGTATAAAAACTGCTTTTCTATTATGAAAATTAAGTAGCTCTAAGTTTTAAACCACATCTTATACAACATATTGGTATAAAATGTTTTAGATATAAGGTACTTAATAAGATTTTAGCGCGGTAGACGACTAGCTGGCAATCAAAAATATTAAGTTTTATACTCTTTCTCATAGCTTAACAAGTCTGAAATCAGAAAATAGCTCTATATAAAACAATAGAACGTAAATATCTATAACGAAAAGGTGTGTTTTGTTATTCAATAATGAAGCTTAGTAGAAATAAGAGTGAGTCAGGCCACTTTCATACAAGTAAGGAAGGTAAGATTCAATCTGACCTTGCAGTTTATTCTGCTAACTTGATTCAATCTATAGGTACAGGTGGTTAAGTAAACGGTACTTCCGGTAGGCCATGCACGAGGGGCTATAAAACATAAAAAAAAAAAAAAAGCTTGTCCTATATCTGCAGAGTCCAACGGTACCCTCAATAAATCCAAAAATTTGCTTTAATGAAAAGTAAAAAAAAACCGGCTGGGGAGCACTACTTCTAAATGTTACCTATAGTTTTATGTATTTGAATCATGCCAATTTTCATTCAGCCGAATAAAGGGCAAAGTTGGACCACTAACACCACTGTCCCCCGTACCTACTATACTTGAGTATTAAGAATCTATGAAGTCAAAAAAGCATAAGCTTTTGTCGGTAAGAAGTTATATACATATTTGTATTAAAGTTTTTACGTCATTTAGTGGTTGCCAAAGTTGACTTGAAACCTTTTCAAACATTTTTTTCCTGCTTTGTAGACCTGCTATGCCGTAGTCCGAACGCAAACACGCATTGTGGTAAAAATAAAAATGGAACTTATTATATTACTTTTACTATATTTTATTTATAAAATTACATTTTATTTATAAAATTATATTTTATCTCTCATATCGT
Organism: Ypsolopha sequella; assembly: GCA_934047225.1. Taxonomy (NCBI): domain Eukaryota; kingdom Metazoa; phylum Arthropoda; class Insecta; order Lepidoptera; family Ypsolophidae; genus Ypsolopha; species Ypsolopha sequella. The sequence goes on along the minus strand of OW203990.1, from coordinate 14,032,923 downwards.
AAAATCCTGATTATGAACTCGAAAATTGTGCACAAAGGCAATATTTTTTAACGATCGTCTCATAAAAAAAGAAAGTACAGTTTTGCTTTTAAATATTTTTTTCTGCTATAAAAGTAAATACATTACACCAAGCAGAGAAGCAAAGGAAACTTATTCCATTCCGTCATGACTGAGGTTTTAATATCTTATACCAAAAAAGTTCTGTATGAAATTGTCTATACCTACAAGACAATACCCGCCCGACTAAGAAGGTTAGGAGATACCTAGGACGAGGTTAGGAAGTGAGGTTGAAAACCTACGTGGGTACACAACTACCATCTTAACTTGAGATTTGGACATTGCAACACTGTTATACAGGCTGTAATCGTTAAGTGTGACCAGACGATTATTCCGTAACTAGTAAAGATATCAAAAAAAAATTTACTGATATCGAAAGTACGTTACTTATTCAGTAAAATGACATCAATAACTTTTTGAAAATCAAACGAGAAATATCCAAAATTTTGACATTAAACCTTCCCATACATTTAGTATGAGATTAGTAGAAAGGTTTTAGTTTCCTTATTTTGAGTGGTTTAGTACTCATTTTACCTTAATCTCATTTTATGATTACGTATGATATGATAATAATGATTTTCAAGTAGATACACGTGTAGATTAATTATGTTACCACTTCAAATTAGTAATAAACCTTGTTTCAATATCGCATTAATTTGAACGGACTGAAAAGCAACACACTACAAAAAAAATATACTCTTTGGTGTTCGTTCTAAATTCAAAACCTTTATCGCGGGTTGTCATTCCCGCCAATTGTTAATAATCGTGATTGTTTCATTTATTGATTGAAAAATGGCATATTCCAATATTCTACTAATCTCATACTAAATGTATGGGAATGTTCATTGTAAAAGTTTTGGAAACTTCTCGTTTGATTTTCAAAAAGTTATTGATGTCGTTTTACTGATTGGGTAACGTACTTTCGATATCAGTTTAAATTTTTTTGATATCTGTAATAGTTGCGAAATAATCGCCTACGATTACACCCTGTATAAACATGTCAAAATATACTGTACTGCGCGTGGATGACAGTGACAGGAGGGCGTAGCTGTGAAACAAGGAGTATGGTAGCGGCGTTAGTTCTGATTTTGGACACAACCAATCCACGCACGATAAGCTCCTTGTAGCACTGTATAGGTTTTGTTATTTGACGACGTTCGTGCTAGAGCCATAGTTTGGTGCCAATGTAGATTAGAATGGTTAAGAGTTTACCCAACGACCATGAATAGCAAAAGATCAGTTGCTAAATAAAACAAATGTAAGTAGGTCCCGTTAAATATCTAAAACTTATACAAATACACAGTAAGATAGGGGTAGTAACTTCGACAGTTTAAATAATCGAATCTACTATTGTTGTTTCCTTATTTATAGTTATACAATGTCGCTTTGAAAGATTCACGGGAGTGCCTTTGCGTATTTACCTGGAAATTTATATTCCCACCGGGTTTGGCCGACGACCGACCTCGGTAATATACAATGGACCCAAATTATCATATCATAATAGACAAGACACAGTGATCACTTTTGTATTCAAAGCACCTCGGCAAAGCTAAATATCACTAGGTGAAGGCCTACGAAATTTCATGCTTGCAGACCTTTACTCGGGGTACCTATAAACATTATGTAGACATAAGTTATGCATAAATAAACATGTGCAAAAAAAATTAATTTCAAATAAAAATTAATATAAGTAAGTAACTAATAGATACATAGATAATTTGTGGCACTTTTTCAGTATAATATACCTGATTTTATATAATGTTACCTGTAAATTTTTATCCGATACCTATAAGCCGCAGTGGCGTGCATTGAACTTTTTTCCGGAAAAGCAAACAGAAGGTCAAGTTTGACAATAAAAAAAATATGAAAAAAATTAAATAACACTTTGAAAAAAAAATAAGTTTGTATGAAAATATTTACTCCAGGGTAGGCAGTGCCTACCCTGGCGTCATACAAACTTTTTTTTCAAAGTGTTATTTAATTTTTTTCATATATTTTTTATTGTCAAACTTGACCTTCTGATTGCTTTTCTGGAAAAAATTTCAATGCACGCCACTGCTATAAGGCTATACCTAAAATAATTTACCCTTGAATTCATTTTGAGCTTAGGAAGCTAAGAATATGTTTCGGTAGTAAACCATAAACATATAGAAGTGGAGTAGTAGTTAAAAAAGTAGCTATATCGTTACCAACGAAATGATAACAGACGTAATATAGATAACAATCAAGATTGTCGAGTGGACAACGCATTTAAGACAAGTTTGGACGAAGGCTAGTTAGTAGTTGTAGAGTAACTTGCGTAACTTATTCAATTAGTCTTCTTATACGACTTCTAACCATTTATGTACCGAGCTACAACTTTAACCCTTAACTACTTACCCCCTATTTTTGTCACCTGCGGTCATAGAGACCGCTTATCAAATGTCAAAATCCTAAGTAACTAGTTAAAACAAATATTGTTTTTATACATGTATATGAATATCGTTTAATTAAAAACAATAAAATACAATGTTACTAAAATAATTGAGTAACAGTAAACACAAAACAAAAATCACTTTTAAATTCAAAGTTCAATGTGAGGTAAAAACCCATGAGATTTATAAAGAGGAAATGTCCACTTGCGACCTTTTTTTGATCATCTGCAGAGGATGCGCACACGTATACACCTGACGAGTGCTCGCAAATTGTTGCAAGGGATCGACGAAAAGGTACATAGACGCACAGATATCTACGGCTTACGTTGGTCGAATAAATTGAAAAACAAAACCCGTTGCGGTCTCTGAGACCGGTGGTATGTAGTTAAGGGTTAAGGACCATCTTGCAATTTTTTGCATTTGGCTGATAACATAATGGCACTGTTTAACGCTTGCACTCGACTTCCTACTAAACTAGGCATTATTATACTAATTCTACTATTATTTCCCCACCACACAAGTTGCTCTGGCTAGGTCTAGCCGAACTCAACTTCGGTAAAAGTTAGCTAATCGAACTGAACGTGAGCAAAAGTCAGTCCAAGACATAAAATATTCTTGCAGGGCTGCGATGATTTCGGTTCCTATTTCAAATAAGTATAAAAACAATACTTTCTCTATGTCATGTCAAAATAATTATCAATCCGAAAACTGTCGAAGACACTTCCACGCGAGCGAAGCCGCGGGCAAAAGCTAGTTTTATATAAAGCAATTTTAGGGTTTTTATTGTTTCGTATGTAAGAAAAGTAGAAACGTATCAATTGGAACGAAAGGTAACCATAAAGTTTTGTTTGTTTGTTGCCCCTATCTAATTTTTCTGTTATTTATCTAATAAACAAATACAATTTTGGTATAATTATGAAGTGAGGTATAAGCTATACTTTAGTCTCCCCAACCACGGTAACCTGTGGGCACGGTAAGCACAAAGTTGACAAGCTTTAATTGTATTTTGTGCCATTTATTTACCCTTTCATTATATGGGGTTGTTAAGTTTTACTTACATGATGTGGGATTTCCAAAGGAAGCAGACAAATGAACGCATTCAACCGACAATTGCAGGATCCCTGGTTTGATTTCCGGCTACGACTGTTTCCCACCGCGTCATAACTATTTCTGTTCTTTCACAAATAGATAGATAAATTGCCAGGTATTATCTCTACAGATATACTTATTTTAGAAATTGATCACGTAAAACCAAAAAAACGTTAGATAAAAATTATACTCCATGTTTTTTAAATCTACGTACAGGTATAATACTAAAAGCGAAAATTTTCTCATAACATTAGCCAAGAAACCCACCATTTCTATATGTATTGTTGTCGCTACGAGAAGCAGGCGCTTACAATATTTGCTGGATATGAGACAAGAGAATTTAATGAAACATTCGGATTTTCAATGGCGTCGGCGGCGTTCTCCCTAAAGTCATTGTGAGCCATTTCCATGCCGCCATTTCGTTTAGAAATTGAATAAGACGATTGTTAACACCAGTCACGAGAAAAGAATTTAATAACATACGGAATAACTGCTATCTGAGACATTCTAACGTACCATGTAAACGGCATTCTCGCCCAACATTGATATTTATGTGTATACGTACCAGAGTAAAAAAATATTAAATTATAAAGGGCTGTGAAGTGCACGTAGTTCAAAATGAACAGGTTCCATCAGTCAAGCAAGATATTTCCAAAGATGACGTCGTTGAAGATTGGCCGAATTTTGCGCGCTTCTATCTCTCGGCCTCTACCTATGCATCTGTGGCATATCTCAAAAAAGGCTAATCTGTTTCCACTGAAATTTAGCATTTGATAAAACGGTTTACGTCAATAACCCTAAGTGGGTAAAAAAGGATATGAAATATTGGAATTTTGTTAGTTTTGTACTTAAAACCATGAAAATTGGTATGGAGCTTTTTGGACAAATATTAAGAAAATGTATTTTACCGTTTTTGAAAAACATCCCCTAAGGCAGTAAAATAGAGAATGAAAGTTTGTATAGAAATTTCTTTAGTTTTGAAGTTAAAACTATGAAGAATATTATTAAGCCTTCTGATTAAAAATAAAGATAGACGTGTTTCAGGATTTTTGTAAAATCATCCACTTAATTGGTAAAATACGGGATGAAACGAGTTTTGTAGCTAAAACTATGAAAATTTGGTACAAAGCCTTTTAGTAAGAAATTAAAAATGACGTGTTTTGGCGTTTTAAAAAATAATTCCCTAAGAGGATAAAATAGGGCGATGGAAATTGGTTATAAGCCTTTTGGTTTGAAAACCAGAAAGTTTCTGCGTTTTTGAAAAGAGGATGAAAGTTTGTAAGAGAATTCCGTTAGTTTTTTAGTTCAAATAGTAAAAATTTGTATGACGCATTTAGGTAAGTAACGCCAATTTTAGACAAAAACGCATGATAACGATTCTATTAATATCGGTTGTAATTTTGGTATATCATAAAGACGTTGCTATCATAATTTTATGAATTTTAAATAAACTAATAGCGGGCTAGAAACCGGATATGTCCGGCCAGCGAAAGCAGGCCGGATTGGTCGTGCCCGCGGGTCTTAGTTTGGAGACCCCTGCCCTAGGTCATTAAAATAAAGTTTGTATCTGAATTCCGATAAACTAATTATTCACTACTGAATAAAATAAAAACAGAGTGTAGGTACTGTTTTTAGGGTTAATTAAAGTATGTATGTTTATGAAATAAATTCGTCCGGAAATGCGGCTTGGCCTTCGGCGTCACTAAAAACACTTTTTAGTAGAGGAATAATTCTGAGAACGAGAAATATTTTCGTTTGGAATCGCGGCTAGGACCTTATATTGGCTATATTGGCCTCGCTAAAGACAATTTAGCAGGGGAACAATTTAGAGAACAAGAAATAGTTTGGTTCAGAAACGCGGCTTGGCCTTCAGCCTTGCCAAAGAAACTTTAGTAGAGAATCAATTCAAAGAAGAGAAATTTTCGTTTACAGAAACGAAAAAGTTCGTAAAAAAAACTACGTACGGAAAAGAATCAGTGATGAAAAAATTTGTTAAAGACGTAGCTCGGCCTTTAGCCTAGCCAAAGACACTTTACAATAGGATCAATTCAAAGAACAAGAAATATACGTACGCCTAAAAAACATAAAATTATAAACGCCTTACTAACTTTTTTGCGTAGTTTGTACAGCATTACACTGAAAGGCATAGACTTCTAAGAGCCTACAAAAATCTTCCTGTTTCAGTTCTATCAGCCCAATAGTTGTAGGCCGGTATCTGTACCACTCCGTGGGGATCATGGCCCCCCATCCCTGATATAGTGCTGCTCAGATCTTTATGAACTACTTTGATGGCGCTAGTCATCAGTCCTCCCTATCAATCCCCTATTGAACTGATTATATTATAGAACCCCTTTCTATAAGGGTTTAAATCGCTGTCTACTGAGATAACGAACGCACCATCACTCACTAGTTTTAAAAACAAGCTTAAAAAACTGCTAGTCGAGTTTGCGCCTTACACGGTCAAGTAGTTTATGGACAGATGTGGTACCTAATCGTACCTACATAGAATATAAATCTTTTTGACATTACTTAATCATAATACAATTTTTTTTTTCAATTATTATTCTTTTTTTTTTGACTAAAATATTATTATTCTATAATTTAATAGTTAATTTTATAATAATTATAACTTTGTAATCTATTCTTTGACATGTAACTATATTTGTTATCAATAAATAAATCTAATTTAATCTAATCTAATCTTAAGACGCAACTTTGTCCATCGACAAAGCTATGTTGCATATGGAAGCACGGTCGCTTACTTAAGTCGCTTACACAGTGTGCCACATTCTACCTATATACTTGATAGCAGTTGTTATTGGTTTCACAATTGTCAACATTATATAAAACTAAATAGCTTGAACTGCGAACAAGGAAATGTACAAAAAAAATTATATTGATGAAACTTTGCAGTGTGATAAAGGCATATATTACAGTTGAGAAGTGACCACCAATAAAAAAACCTTATTCATTAGACTTCTGCTACGAGAATATTCGTACACATTTCGACTAGGCCACTTATGTTTTGCCCATTTTTTCTCTATACCCGTAAAATTGGATTAAGAATAGTAAAGCCCAATGTTCTCTTAAGAGAAAAAGCAGGGATACAATGTAGAGACAAATTCAGTCCATAAGATTAAAAAAATACTGCCTAACAGACATTTACGAGCGGGAGCTGGCTTAATTCAATTTACTGCGCTCTTAAACCTGTTCAAGTGTGAAGGAAAATTATCTAGAGAAGTAGAGATTAAACTGTTTTGTCATCTTTTTCTTTTAAGATCCCCTTTTGAGGTTTTATTTGTGACAAATTACTTAGTTGCTTCATTGCGATCTTTTTGGCCATACCCAAACATGCCAAGCATCAAATTTAGGTTTGAAACATTCGTGATGGTATTAAAAATAGTATTATAACAAACGTAAATAATAAAGATAGAATAATAAAAAACGCTTTCTTATTAAAGATTTTGAAACTTTTTATCAATGTTCAATGCCTTTAATGACAAATAACGCTTCAGTGATATATAAATAATATCAAATAGATGCAACAGCAGCTTTTACGGTCAATATAAATCTATTATTTCCATGTCATCACTTTTCACCGACGACAAAAAAACTATAAAACTATGGGAAGGCGTTTAAACACAGTGGAATGGGCGATAAATTCCCCGCAGCTATCCAGGGACGCGATAACAGGCGACCATTTGTGGCTTGTGTATTTGATAATTCGTAGCTGACACCTGGCGCCCCCTCGTGTCAATAACTGGGAAAAATTGGAAAAACGGTTCTGAAAAGGCTGAAAGTGATATTTGTTGATCGGATCCACCTGCCTATTGTTTGTCACAGCGTGAGAGGTTTTAATCAAAATTATTTCTGTGGTTTTTGTATTTTCATCGGCTTGGCATATTCTAAATGTCCCGTCGTTTGATAAGACTGAACTGATCAAGTCGGAATACATTTTCTGCAGCTTTATTTATGCTGCCCTACAGCTCGACCCCATGAGGTAGACAGACAACGCAACGGTATGTTTATTGTGCTACTTTATCCATTGCTTTGGGGAGTGTAAGGATAAATCATTTCGTATTTCCGCTATTACTTTAATCTTGTAACAGCTAATAAGAAAATCATGTTTCGACCGGTTTCGGTTCAATGGGTGCCCAAAAATGGAGTTAAGACCACATCGAGAAAAATATTCCCTCGTGTTTCAGAGTCAATATGAAAATTCCCTAATTGATGAGAATAAAATGAAAAAATAAAAACACGAAAGTGCCAAAGAGTTTTCATATTTCTAAAATCTGTGCGTTAGTTTGAATCTTACATTAACAGTGTTTTTTGTAGAAAACGACCGTGTTAAGAATATGGCCTACCCTAGTAACTTTTTTTATTACACGTAGTAATAATAATCACGCAGCGAAACAACAAATTGGAGTGGTTTTAGCTAAAACTGAAAAATTTTGTAGGCAAAAAAATTTACTTCATACTTCTATTACTATTTTATTAAAAAAATCAAGTCGATCCCTTAAACGCATTCTTCTGCGGAATGCTTAAAAACGAAAAAAAATAGGTAAGAAATATATATTTTTAGACCAACAAAACAAATGCATATTTTTCAATATTTGAAGAAAACTAATTTCTTTCAAAGAACTCTCGAAAGTCTGGCGTTGTTCAAGTTCTAGCTAGGGTCAGGTCGATCCTTAATAAAGAATCTTCAATTCAAAGTGACCCAGTTGCTGCAAACATTTAGTATTCGCTTTGCTACGTAGCAAGCACAAAATCCTATAGCGTTCCTATACTTCGTAGAACTGCTACGACGTAGCATAGATTCTACGCGCGGATGTAGAGAATGTACAAGACATCGATTTTCATCTAAATATCCTTACCAGAAGCCAACCCCATCTCTTTTGCACTAACGTCGGAACCGAAGACAGCACCAGTGATTTCACATGAAATATGATTGTCAAAGTTCATAAATCGGAATTTGACCCCTAGCGCTGTAGGCGAAGTTAACAATGTAGGACAGTACTCAACCTACAAGCTTTTTTTAACATACAGAAAAAAATAATAATATGAGCAAAAATTTTTCTGTTCATAAAAATATGTTTTGTTCAGTTTATTATCATTGTTAGGAAAAAGTTGTAATTCACTGAGTAAGAAAACCAAGTTCTGAGCATGTCTGCTAGGTCTTACAAACCGTTTAGAATTTCATTTCAAGTCCCTAAAAATAATGACACTATCATCTCTTGTCATCTTTGAGGTGGCGGTGTATATCCACGAAAACATCGTCTCGTATAAAATACTGATAACATCAAGTACCGGTGACGAAATCATTGGCGTGAAACATGGACTTAAAAAGTCAAGTATGCTTACGCATGTTATGGGCCCCACTGTGTACAATTTGTTACTTAAAAATATTGTAGGATCTCCAAATTTACAAATATTTAAATCCAGGTTGAGGCGCTGGCTTGTCGAGCAGGCGTACTACTCTGTGAAAGATTTTTTTATAACAGGTGCAATTTGAGGCTTACTATTAAGATTGTATGTGATTTGTATAATTATTAATTGTATAAGTATTTTAATTTAGATATAAGTATTTATAAAGTGACATGTAATGAATATTACGAAATAAATGATAATGATTATAAATACAAATTTATTCAACATATAGTTATTTACGAACAACTAAACTTAGTATTCACAATATATTTAACTCTATGTAATTAAAGGATCTAATTAAGTTGCTCATTACTAATTTCTGGAATAAATACATAAAAGTTATAAGGCTGGTGCGCCGGCCTTTTCTTTTTTGTACTCGGCCTTGGACGCACTGGCAACATTTTTTTACTATTATCATAATATAATATTACAGCCTCGTTTCTTATTCACTCACTCTCAATTATGAAAAAATGTATAACACAAGAGTATTAATAACAATAAAAATTAATAACACTAGCTATTACTAACACAATGTGGAAAGCCAGAAGAATTTGAAATACCAAGACTGGCCCTGAATGTACCTACAAACTTGTGTGCACTGTTGTGTCACGTCAACTGTGTTCTAGTGTAGCCATGATTTTGTGCTGTCAGCGCTGCTTTCACAGTGATATCATAACATGCTAACATGCTCAGTCAGTTTACAGTTCACAGTGGTACTGTGACCGCACCGAGAAGAGCGAAATGTTGATGCGACTCTTTGATGCAAAAGCAATACGATGCTCTAAAAAGCTACCTGAAAAAATCGGTAGTCTTAAATACATAGCACCTACTTACCTAAAAGCCGTGCGGTAATAATAATATGTAGTTTTTATTTACACTCATATTATTTTATTATCTAAATTATCTAAAATTGTGCATATTTAATGACATATTTTGTTTACGAACGTCTCAAATACGAAAAAAAAAATCATTTAAATTACATTTTTCTAAACAAAATAGGAAGGCAAAGGGAACTTAGTCCATACCGTCATGACTGAGGTTTTGACATCTTATACCTTTGAGGTTTTATATGAAATTGGCTATACATACGAAACATAGATATCATAAAATTATTATTTATGTACATGTTAGTGATATCCTTAGGTGATATCAGTGGTACAAAACAATACCCGCCCGGCTAGTGAGGGATGGAGTCATATAGGAGGTTAGGTTGTATGGAGCTTACAATTCAATATATTTTCGGCCATTTAAGGACGGGTGGACTATTTTAGTTTGTTGGCGCCATTGTTTAAGGGTCGGCTCTGCCAAAGATGCTTTCGCGTTTGAACAATTTAGCATATTAAATCAGAATATTTTTGACAAATAAAATTGGTGTATTAATTAAGAAATAAAATTACATAACATATTTTTCAGATTTGACACAAGTATCACAATTATCAGGACAAAAATTCTGAAAGATCATCAAAATCACGAAATAAGTAATTTGTTTAAATTGAAATTTTGTTTTTAGCTTGAAGAGATCAAAGTATCTTATTTACATAATGTTTTAATATCTTTGTCACCTCACAAGCTCGGAAAGGCGCTGAAATCTGGGTGGAAAAGCGCACTTTATCCGCTAGCGTGGAAAGTGTTTTTAAAATTCGAATATTTTTATTCAATAGAAGCTCATTGGTTTCGTAATAGTTTTTATAGCACACCGTGCGTAAAATGACCTCTTTACGCACGGCGTGCGTAAAGTCGGCATTTTCCGCACTTGTGCTATAAAAAATTATACGAAACTCGTGCGAGAAACTTTTTCTCGACTCGTCAGAAAAAGTTTCATCGCTCTCGTATCGTAATGTACAGTGAAATGCAAATACTTATTTCATGTCATGCGCCAGTCTCATTTAAAGAATAATCGCACTGGCCAGCAAGAAAATTTGATTAAAAACAAAATCTTTAAAATTTCCTTCTCTTTATCCAATTCACTTTCCTTCCATTATTTTGGTTTGTTTTTTGATAAAATCGAAAGAAATCAAAAAATATGAGCGAGGCTAGCAGCGACGAAGATATAAATTTAACACCTGCAGAATTAGTGTAAGCTATACATAATGCCGAGTTGAGTTTTCTTCCGGAAAAATCGTGCGAAAAATACATAAAAGCATACGATATATATTTTCTTGCACCTAACATTTTCCTCGCTTTAGTGAGGTGAAAAGTTGTGTGTTTCGCTTTGCTCGTGGTTCAATCCTAGAATCCTTCGCTTGCTCAGGTTTCAATACAAGGTACTCGCGCCAAAAATTTACTTTCCAGCCTTGCATAACAAATAACTATTTACTTTCGTTATTTTTTAAAAATTTATGCAAGCATTAAAAATTTTTTGCGTGATTTTTCTGTACAGGTGAAATGTTGAATGTTTGAGTATTTCTTTTAAAAAATTGATTGAATAAATAATATTTTTAAGCCTTATCTTTGGCCTTTTATTGTTTTAAATAGATTATATTATATAAATAAAAATTATTAATTGGTTTTGAAATATATTTCGGCCAACTTGTGGCCGTCGTCAGTCGAAGAAGTAAATAAAAATTATATATGATACTCGTATGTATATGTAGATGTTGACATTGACACATAATTCTAAACTATTTAATTATAAAATAAGAGCAAAGTACAAGATATTGTATGACTAGATTGATGGATTTGAAAGAGGTGGAAGAATATCAGGAAGAGAAGTTGCGAGAGTAAGTGTGAAAGAGTGTTTGTGAGGAGGGAGTGATAGGGTTTGTGAGGTGTTGTAAGAGATGGCATATGTCTGTCTGTTGGTTAGTGTTGTCTGTTCAGTCCTGGTCCATAGTAAATCTATCTAAAAAGAGTCATATAAATCTATCTAAAAATAGTCAAATAGTATAATATCATATATTTAAAAATAGTTCATTCATTGCTATATCTACACATTTAATAATGTTTTTTTTGTTAAGTGGCAGAAAAATCGATTATTTTTTATTTAGGTATTTACATAAATATAGATTTTATATTTTGGTATGTTGGAATAACTTCAAATTCCAATTTACAGTCCAATATTTTGAAAATTATTTGGAAATGAATTTACAAATAATTAAAATATTGGCATTAGAAGCTTTGAGTCTAACGAATCACGGTCACGGAAAGTTGCAAAAAAACATTTGCAAAAAAACACGTAAAAATGCATTTTATGACTTTCCTACCAATTTCACAGTGCTAGTCGTCTTAAGGAGAAGTAGCTTATTTTAAATGGTCTACAACATCAAATCTAAGCTCAATATTTCTTTTCATCAATAGTTCCTTACCGCGACAATATCATAAGCAGGCGAGCCGTGGTCATCGGAGAAAGGTCAGAGCTTCGACTTATTGGATTTCTTCCTGAAAAGGGTTCCAACTCGTTGTAAATTCTCAGTTTCCATCCACTCCGTTCCGGTCTGTGACTGGGAAGTGGGAAGTAATCCATTCTTTTAATATACTGTTTAGTAAATATACTGCGAGCTGTTTTATTTAATTTACGACTATCTGGAGTATTCAAAGATGAAAACATTTAGATAAAATCGTGTTTAATAATACTCGTGTACACCAAATAGATCATGGACGTACAAAAACATGGATAGAGTCGCCAAAAAGCAACAATGGAAGTATAGCCATGGTGATGGTTTACAAGTGTGTGAGTGGACTCACATGGAGCATAGACTTATAATACTGTATATGTGCGTGCCGGGCTCGTGTGAGTGGACTTACTATGAGTGCTTCAGTTTTTGTTTAGCGAAATCAGACCGCTTTTTTTCATGTGTTTACATGATATCGTACTCAGTTTTATTACAATAAACACCGCATAAACCTTTTCAGGTTTATGTGTGACGCACAATAATTTACCGTAGAACTTAACATTTAAACGTACATCAGTTTTATACATTATTTACATCAAATATTATATACATATAACATCAAATGTTTCGCCTGGCAACGAATAAATACAATGACAAATTTAAGATTATAGCCACGATGTATCTTATTTTTTTACCGATAAAGGTTACTTTTCATTGCAATGGCCACAAGGTAGTAATTTTGGTAGACTATACAATGGAAAGAACTGATAAGGAAAAGGCATATAAAGGTTGCTTCTACTTTAATGATGTAATTTATTTAGAATGTCCATGTTTTAGAACCTATGTCAGTGGTTATACCTAAAGGATTAATCCAACGCAGGAGTCGGAGACTTTTGATACGTCAATCTAGGCATATTATTTTTTCCCATATATTTTAGGACCACGCGATATGGGTCTGAATTAAATTTATTAGCATGGTATCAAATACTTATACCGTGTACCTTGCGCCAATATGTAGCATTAAAATGTAATAGATTACATTGAGAATGGAACTTTGCCAAGTATACACGGGTAAAATAGGAAGACAATTGCAAGGGTTAAAAAGTAAAAATAATTGTAGCTGGGTAGTTAATAGTAAAAAGCGATTAAAGAATACTACTTGAATAAATAGTTACGTATTTAATCGACTTCTAACTACGTAAACTTGGCTTATATACGATAGTAGAATAAATAGAATAAAATATTAAATTTGACTTGTAAAAACTCACTTATGTGTACCTACCTACTTAAACTATTCAAATGATATAGACTCTTCACTTCTCTTACACTTGCCAACTATTTTAAATCATAGTCGAGTAAAAACGCGTAATATGTATTTTAGGAACTTAAAAAAAACTTCAGCTATCAAATTATTTTGCCAGTAAGTAAGTAAGTTTTGTCTATTAGCCAATTTCATTGCCATGTTAGGCAGGGACCTCGCCAAAATCAATTTTGTTGACATTTTTAGAGACCGATTAAAAATAAGTTTTGTGACAATAGTAGTTTATGCTACAAGGGCGAAAAGGAATAAATTACGAGGACGAATTAAAACACGAGCGCAGCGAGTGTTTTAAACGTAACCGAGTAATTTATTGCTCTTACACCAGTGGAAGTAAAACAAATATAATCTTGTGAACTTTAAATTATGATTGGCACAAAAGGACTGCATCCAGAGCCATTAAACAGTGGAAAAAATATATAAAATTTATGGCACACAGGAAAAGTTGCAGGTTAGCCAACTTCTCGTAAATAAATAAAAAAATAAATAATAATACAGCCCTAGGGCAAAATACTCGACTTTCTGTTCGGTTTTGATGCATAAAAAGTGGGCCTTTACGAGCACTTGCATTAAAAAAATATTTAAGAAAAAAAAATATTGGTTGATTAGTTTCATGCCTATTAGCATCGTAAGAAATCATGATGCTTTTAAAAACATTTAACAAATGTGCTGGTTTCATTAAACTTCTTGGTTAGTATTCTGAAATTAAATTACCAAAAATCTAAATATCAAGTTTTGACAAACTTGAATGAGGTATAGTTTATTCCCTGGGGACGGGCTGTATTCTAGGGACACAGAAGACGAGCAGTTTCCTAACTATATAGTCATGAATACCGATTTAAAAATGTTTTTACTGTTGTAATACTGAAAATTATCCCCCTTTCTTTGTTTCCGGGGTCAAAAATAACATTACAACATAATTAAAATTTATCATACTTAATACAAATTACAGAGATCAGACTCCTAAACTGATCGTACAAAATAACGTCATCCGTACTTGGTGTGCCGAAGTTTAAGCCTATTGGCAATTGAATCGATTTATATGTCGTGAGCAGCACTGGTAGCATAGTGTTTAATTGCACGCAGCGCCACAGTGACTTGAATCACAAGTGCAAGGAGCGTGACGTTACTGTTTAATCGCAAAAACATCTTGTCAGGCTCTTCGCACTTGTGATTCAACTAAATGGCGTCGCGCGTGATTAAACATTGTGCTACGACCCCAGATTGTAGAACCAAAAGTCAAAAATAGGTGCAATGACGAGCGGAGCGAGGATGAGCAGAGCGAGGAGGAGCGGAGCGAAGAGAAGCGTGTAAACTTAGATTTTACAGAAATATATTTGCCCATGCAGATCATGATATGCCCATTAAATCTACGATGTGCCGACAGCATAATATAAATAGGCATGTTCAGTTATCCATATGTCTATTTTACAATTTGGCTGGCAAATCGGAAAATGTCACATCTCTGAACCGGTGATAGATTTTTTAACTTGGTTGAATCACATGTGCGAGGAGCGCGACACGATGTTTTTCAGATTAAACAAATCAGCAGTCGTAGCAGTCTTTAATGGCGCGCGACGCAACTTGGTTGAATCACAGGTGCGAGGAGCACGACACGATGTTTTTGCGATTAAACAATACGTCACGCTCCTCGCACTTGTGATTCAACTAGTGGCGTCGCGCGCGATTAAACACTATGCTACGCCCGCTGGGGTATTTCTGGTATTATAAATTGTTTTATAAAGCATACAAGCGTCAATGTCGTCACGCCTATGGGATAGAAGTTGAACTTTGTGTCTATCAGCTGAACTATTATAGTCACCAAACACACACCTGACATATTTACGTCACAGTGGGATTTGAGCGATCGGCAATATACACAATTGATTGCTATTGTTTTTAATGCTATCTGTATTTCCATGTGCGAATATTGACGGAGATAGTGTGTAAGTGAGAGGTGGATACTTCCGGTAATAAAATGTTAGTAAATAAGTGAAAAATTTGTATGCCTATCCACAGGCAAAACATAGTGCACTTACTTTAAACAATCACCAACTTGTATGTTACAATCACCTATGTTAACAAATAAAGAATGATTTGATTTGATTTGATTTGGTATATAGCCATTTCTGTTCCCAAGGTCTTGTGATTCGGGTTATACCCACTTTCAGTTACGGGGTATATCGTCAAAATCGACACTTTTTGAAGTTATTTATCTGCTGTTCAAAAGAAGTCCGAAGTTGAATAAATTAGTATAACAATTTTGGGACCTTTTTCTAGATTTTGGACTATTGAAAACGCAATTGGAGGAATTTCACTTGATAGAAACATTTATTGAAATGTGGTACACTTTTTTATATTATGAAAAATTGTGATAGCATACAGACTTCAACAGTATTTATTTAGATAGGTCTTACAATACTTAAATTATGGTAATGGAAATTTTCATAGCTATTTTGGTTAATTTTGTATTAATATAAATTCGACTTTTTGTCAATTTTCGCCGATTCCGTCCCTCTTGCAGTCCGCCTGGAGTAACGGGGACCTTTGCACAGACGATATATTACCTTAAGGGGACACACAGAGCCGCGTGCTGCGTTCTGCGGTTACTGTAATCTATGTGACTAGGGCATCGGTTTTCCCCGGTCATCGAAAGTCACAAAAATATACCGGGTCTAAAATATTAAAACCCAGTATTTTCGGTTCTTTTCAAAAAGCGGGAAAAGGTATACCAGAGAAAATAGACGATTTTGAGACCTAGTCCAAGCCGCCTAGACTAACTTAAGGAGCTGCACAATGCTAAAATTCAGTCCTGCTCTAGCGCTTTTGTTTGTCTATACTGCTCTAATCAGTTGCCGCGCACGCAAAGCTTCAGTTATTTTAATATCGCAGCTACATTAGGGAAATTAACTAAAAATTCTTTATGTAATAAAGATGTTTTTTTCTGGTTTGTATCTACGCGTGATGGTATCGTTTCAACCGGTTTTAAAATATGGAAACTGAATCGCCTTTTTTATGAAATACGTACTTTTTCAAAGTATTGTAATTAAAAGAAGATTGAAAGTATGTTTATTAATAAAATGTAATTAACGTCTTGAGTAAAAAAACACGCTATATTTTTTCAAATTTTTACCCTATAGGTGATACATTGACGAAACTGAATCCAATGCAAAACTGATGTTTAGCATTGTAGATTCCCTTAAGAACACTCTAGACCGAACTAATATCCATTTTTGTAAGTTTATTTCTGAGCTCATATAACGTAAATGCGCCCAAGTCCGACCACTCACGCCCTTTTTTCAAATAAACCGTCCAAAGATAAACGTAAACTGATTTATAAACTATATGATATAGCTTACTTTAAACCTTATTGTTGAGACTTTCATTATAAAGTATAACTATCAATATGTATGTTGTCAGAGTATACAAAAAAAAATATTATTAATATGTTTGCCTGTCCTTCTTAAAAGCTCCAGTTACCGACCGCTTGGTTGAAGTTTTCCTGATACCGTCCAGCAAGTAACCCGTTTCCGACCACCATTCAAAAAATTGCAAAAATGCCATTATCTCATAAAAATAGGGTCAAAAGTTACTGGAGATATCAAAATGTATAGATGTTTTTTTTCAATTAATAATTTTTGTTAATTTAGGCTTTAATTAACTTTTATTAATAGTATATATTTTACATTTTTTCATGTTCGTCGCTATCAATATAAACTTCATATGTTTGGCCAAATGTATTTTATCTTATTTCAATATGTTAATAAAATATTGTTTGTATAATACCGTTTAACGGCTTTTTTATTATTTGTATGTTGTATTTTACATAGATATAAACACTTCATTAAATAGTTATAGGTGCTATATTTGACCCCTCAGTGGGGTCGTCATCAGGATTTTAAAAACCATGATTTAAAATATACTTTTTTATATTTTTATATCAATAGATGCCAGCAGTTTTTTAACTTCAAACGCCTATATATGTCGTATGATATTTCTCTTTTCGTCTATAACTATTCAATCAAGTTTTTATGTTATTTTACTTATTTTTTCGATTTTTTCTTTATTTTTAAACTGTGATTAGATATAATGGTGATTTTTTTTCTTTTTGAGTAATTAATGAATGAAATTCGTAACTTCTAAGAATTCAAAGATAAAGAAAAGGTTAAGAGCTTGTACTTTATTTATAAAATTTAGAAATTAAAATAATTACAGTCCTTGCTAATAAAAAGTTTGAAAACATCGTCTTCATTTTCAATAAGTTTAACTTGCTTTACAAAATTTTTTTTTCAATTTCTCCGGCAATTTTTTTCTTAGGTTTAGGTTTATCTATCTTGTTTCTATAATGTTACAGAATACATGGAATAAATTGTTTCATTTTTAGGAACTATTCTGCCAACTTTATAATTGTGGTCGAGCTTTAAAAGTACTGAATAATTAATTCCATATTTAACTTTGACATTCTTTTCTTTCGTTTGGTGAGGTTTTTCGATGTTCCTTTAAACTGAAACTGAAAAGATTCCACAATTGTTTGTATAAACTGCTATTTTCATAGCAGTTTGGTTCTTGTTGTGTAATGTGTTGTTTTATTTCAATTCCAGTTTCATTTTTTTTGTGACACTTGTTCCTGAGGCCATACTAAAATAAATTCATGACAGGAGTTTCTTGTTGCTCATTATTTGTATTTTTCTATACAAACACACTCTTTTTGAGCACCGTACATTTTTTGCAAGTACTTTAAAATTTTGTCTTGATACACAAACGGATGACCAGACTCCGGTTTATGGTATATTTATTGTGGTCGGTAACAAGCAAAACTGGATTTATAACCACTCATTACCGTCCAATTACAATAATTTTGTGTTTTAATTATTTATCCAATGTGATGAAAAAAAAGAGTGAGCTTTATAGAAATTTAAAGACATATATAGTCATTAAAAATTTTATAATAATATCTCAGATGTCAATTTTTAATATAAAATAACTTTTTAAAAACATTAACGTACATTTAATATCCCAATAAATTTGAGAAAGAACGGAATGTTTAAAGTAAATTAAGAATCAATCTAAAAGTCTAAACTTAGGACGGAATCAGGATATTAAGCAAATGTATATGTCACAAAAATATGTGTATATTCAAATTATAGTTTTTATCCACAATTTATAATGAAAATTAACAAAAGTCTGAAAGTCTATAAAACCCCTGATACCGTCCACTGTACGGTATCTGGAAACAATCGTTTTACCGGATCTCCTGATTCCGACCGAAATAGAAAAGATGATAAGACTATTAATATTTTATCAATCCTGAAAAATCTTGCATTTATATATGAACGGAACCCTAAATTACATAAAAAAATATGTCAGTTTTACCAAAATATGCAGAATCGAACAAAAAATGAAAAACAACCTCCACAAACTTTTTACGTTCCGCAAAGCTCGACTGCGAACTAAACCGATGCACAGTGACAACAAAATTAATAACAAAATTGAACGTAGCGGAAATTAGAACCAATCATGATTCATCGGTAATTTAAGAATTGGCCTATAAGAGACGAGCAATTGTTCACTTATTTGACGCGGGATATTGTTACAAATTTCAAAAATACTGGGCGGTCGCATACAGGAGCCTAGTCGGACAACGGTGCCGATACGTTAGTTGAACTGCAGTGGCGTGCACAGAACTTTTTGCTAGAAAAGCAAGCAATTGGTCAAGAATAAGAATAAAAAAAATATGAAAAAATATCACTTTGAAAAAAGAAAATTGTGTGACGCCAGGGTAGAAAATTTGAGTGAAAATTAGTAGAATAGAGTGAAAATTTCCAATACAAATTTTTCATATTTCTTTAATGGTATTCTTGACCAATTGCTTGCTTTTCCAGCAGTTCTGTGCACGCCACTGAGTTACAGGTTGATAAATATATTATTTCAGGTAAATACAGCGGGAGTTTGGGTTTTATTTCACTTTCCGTCAATCAAGTCCAAACTGAAACCTCCCACAGAAGTCTGCGGCCTTATGGTTCTTAATAAATCGGGCTTCAACGCGAAAAAGTTAAAGCTCTTTACATAATTAACTTTATACAAACTTGCTCACCATGAAAACATATAAGGCACTTCCAGTTGACTTGGAAACTTGAAATTTCTTTACTAAGATTCAGTACTCTTTAAATTAATTTACTATGGCTTGGATCATTACACACAGGGACCAAGAGAAATGCATTCTTTGTTTGGACCGCAGAACGCAGAATTTAACAAAAATGTTTTTGAACTGAATAGCGATTTCTAAGAAGAGTCACTTTTTGATCTTTCGTCGTACTCAAAGTATTTTATTCCCGTACTCAGCATATTTCATGTCGAGTGTGCTGAGAGACTACAGAACAATCCCATGTTCTGTAATTGACCACTCGACTGGCTGATATTTTTGAGTTGATTTTGTTACATATTGTGCTTTTTTTAAAGTTTTTTTTTTAGTTTTCTTATTAATGTTAAAACGATAAAATATGTTTTTACTCGACATATTTCGGCAAACGGCATGGGGCCGTCATCAGTCGATTATTTCCTAAGTTGATTTTAAAAACATCAAACTGTTGTAGTTATACTATAGTTATAAGATAAGGTAAGAATCTTATTGATGTGTGAGTAAAATTTTGATTCAGTTGTGTGGGTGGACACCTAATGTGTATAGCTTTGGATTCATCTTGTAAGTCCACGCACACAACAGAATCAAACTTTATTCACATATTATTAAAGTGCTTGATGTCACGTGACCTGTCATTACCTTGTCTGATTCACATTAAACTTCAGATATGTAGTCTCTATCACATACTAAACCTCCCATAGAAATTCGGGCGGTTAAATCAATTTCACCTTATACAACGTGTAACAGAAAGGTGTAACTATATTTGAAGAGCTTATTCAGTCAATAACATAGAACAACTTTTACTATGGAGCCAACCCTGAAATCTCAAAAAAAAAATCTGCCCTTCCATACATTTCGGCCGAGCGGCGTTGCATTTTTCTATGAAACAGTAAAATTTTTTTTTCGCTATACTGGTTTTGTTCCATTGTAAAAGTTGTTCTATACCATTAACTGAATAAGCTCTTCAAATATGGTTACACCTTTCTGGTACACGTTGTATATACAGGGTGTTAAAATGAAGTTGCGGAAACCGAAAACTGGCGATAGTACGATCTTTTTTCTTGCTTTTTTATTCAAATAAATTAACATACAAGACGCTTAAAAGTTACAACAATCAATAATAACATGTTTTATTTATAAAATAATCACACTGGTCGACGATAATAAGAAAAAAAAAGTCGTGCTAAAAAATTTGGCGGTACGCAAATTTTCTTGCTGAAAACGTCGTCGTTGCATATTTGTGTATATTTTAGTAGAATGTGCAATAACTCAAATGTAAGTGATCAGTTACCTCCGTTTTAAAACAATCTACTAACTATTTATTTCAGTGCAGTAAAGAAATTGCATTGTAATGTGTGAAGAGCATACTTTAACTAAACACCTACTATAAGTCACTTTAAAAATAAATATAAAAATCTTTCCATTAGATTGGCTCACTGGTTGTAAACAAAGAGCATTTGCGATAGTTCAATATACCTATAAAGTCTTCAACCGATCGCGCACCATTTACCGATTATATTGAGCTAAGAATTTTCCTCAAGTTTATTTCCTTTTGAAAGTAATTGATTTTAATTCCACTGGCGGTAAGTTGAAACGCAACGAAGCGTTAATGAAAAATAATTTTCCCATCCGAGTTGTAAGTTTCCGAGAAATGCGGGAAAAGAGTGGACTTGTACCGAGCTCCTCGCAGAAATATTGTCCATTAAAATTCTTGCTACAAAAAAATGAAACATTTAACTGCAATTGCGTAGACCAAAATTTTGGTGAATGAGGTCGAGTATTTGTTTTTCTGGGTAGGGTTTAGAATTATTAATTTTATTTGTAAACAAGAAATCGTAATCGTTTTTATTTAATTTTAATCCGTTTTAAGGTGGAATGAAACTATATTTGCCTGGTGTTTAACTGAAAGAGATGCTCTTCAGGGGAAATTCGTATCCTCTACGAAACGCACAACTTAAGATGGTTGTTCATATTTTTGAATTACAGATATTAAATATTTGTGATTTATGGTATTTCACGAATACAGTGTGTCCCTCGCACATCCGAAAAGGGGTGAAACTGGACCTTATTTTATCGACAAAAAATGTTTTTTTTTTTTAGAAAATCTTTGTTTTATAAATTTACGTTTAAAATTTGTTTTGCCTACTAATTAATTTTTCCGTCTTTTTTTTCAGTAATGGTCAATTTTGTCCCCATTTTACTATACTTTTATTCCTATTTATCATTTGTCGATATATTTAGATTTAGATTCACCCACTTTCGGAGGTGCACTTGTACGAGGGACACGCTGTATAATTTAATGTCAGTTGGGCTTTTCCGGCAAAATTTTGTTATTTTATGCGTAACGTTGTAAATGTAGAGGCACACTCACTGAAAAGCGTGTTTTAAGCTTGTGTTCCCATACATTTACAACGTAATGCATAAAATAGCAACATTTAGCTGGAAAAGTCTAAATAACACTAAACAGTTATTGCGAAATGACATAAATCACATTTCTTTAGTATCTGTGATCAAAAATAAGAAGAACAATCTTAAGTTCTGCGTTTCGTAGAGGATACGAATGGTTTTCTCTTAATATCATCTATAATTCTACAGTTACTTCTATCTTTGACTCTTTGAACTATACGAGTTAGTTAAGCTGTGCTTTCATACACATGTACAATCGCCAAGACCAATTAACTACAGCAGCGTCAACTGACTCACACACACACACACACACTCGCAGCTACGTCTTCTTAGGGTAGTCTTTGAACGAAAATTAATAAAGTAATATTTCCGCAATAGAAGTATTACATCTATTGTATTCTTGTATTATATTTTACAATATCACACTGCTTCTTTATTAAGCTGCTTTAGCCGAGTTGATATTGCAGCCAACTGTGCCGATTTGACACATGTAATCTGTAAAATAAAATAAATACCTACTTTATAGATGGTATTGTCAAATTGCCATTGTGATAGGTATGTTTAAGAGCAGTTTCGCAGCCGGATTGTGAAAAACCCGCCTTTTTCTAATTAATCAAAACAGAACACTTAAATTCAAAATTCACTCAATAGTTATTCAACAGAACCTTAGTGTTCTGTTCGATTAATTAGAAAAAGGCGGGTTTTTCACAATCCAGCTGCGTAACCACTCTAAAATATTTATTTATTTATCAATCAATGTAAATGAAGTCTGATTACAACAATACACGGTAAAAGTGTTGTTTTCGATAAGTAATGTTAAATTTTGAACTATTTCTGCTAACAAAAGACAGAGACGCCAGTATCATTGGTATTCTTTTCCATTGTATTTTTATATATTAAAATTTTAGCCTTTATTATGGCTAAACAGTATAAAAATTTGTTACATTTTGAGGCCTGGGACATTTTGGCTAAGACTATAACATTTCTGAAAAGTAATCAGTGTGTTGAGTGAGAGCGGTTCTAACGTGTGTATTGCACCTATATAACTAGTATTGGAGATGTGCGTGTGTGAGCAAAGTGCAATACGCTCATTGTCTTTTCTACCTTCCATATAGGTTACCGGATATATTCGGGGGGAATGTTTCTCCTATCCACTTTTCGATCGCATCACGATAAAAAGTGGGTCTGCATCAAAGATTTCAAAAATAAAGATAAGCCCTTCCCGTACTATGACAGCACCAAAATGTTTCCACCTTTAAATGGGTGACGCTCACACGTTTGGAATCAGTGCTCGTCTGAACACAGTGATAGTTGGATGCCTTAAGTGCACTTAAAGTTAATCATTTTAATTTTATAAGTGTTCATAAGTGCGCGCGTCAGCATTATGTTAACGTACGCATTCAAAAACATTGCAATAGATTTTAGGTGCCAGGGCTCATATAAAGTTTTGAAATCTTTGGTCTGCGTATCATCAATGAATGGTTTCCACAAGTCCAGCGTGTTACAGACATCCACGTTTCGATACATCACCGTTTTTTCTACCGCCCCTGTCGCGTCGACCTCAGCAATAGATTGATGAGGTAGTCCGACATCGTTATTAGGTTTTCGTTTTCCGCCTAGATAATTGGACTAAATGTTAGTCCGTTTTCTAGTAGGCTTTATGCTAGCAGTTCTGACTGCACGATCGATTCCGATCTTGTTTTTAACTTTTTAAACCCGAAAAATCGGTTTCATTAAAATATAGATACCACAGGTACATAATAATTGTCAAAGCCGTGAAATTATAATGATGTTAGTTTATAAATTACCTAACTACCCTGAAATTACAATTCACGGTGAACCCGTCAAACTATACGGCTTTGACAATGTATCTGCGACTTAAACACTATAATTTTTATGGGCTAAAAGATTGTTTGTTGGAAGTAAAAAAAAAAAAAAAAAAAACATACAGTCGAATTGAGAACCGCCTCCTTTTTGAAGTCGGTTAAAAAGTAAAAAGCGACCTAGTGGGAACCATTAACGGATTTACACGCCAAAGATTCCGTACTTATGGTACGTAATAAAAAAAATTGTAAGTGGAACATCTCTATAGTTTTCACATGCCGCTCTAATACTTTTATTTTTAAATATTTTTTGGGTATACTTTCAGTAAAAAACATTTTCAGTAAAAGTTTCCGGGTTTCGAATTAATAAAAAAATTCGCTCGCTAGAGCTTCGCGTCGCATTAAGGACTTCTTTTTTCCAATCCGATATTATCAAACTACTTTGATCTCAAAATTGACCTAAAATAAGAAAAATATTTTTTTGGGGCTATGCTTGTTGGTTTTTAAGTTGCTACCGAATAAATAGAAGCTTGCTAACATTTTTCTGGCCTCGCATTCGCTCGCCCGAAAGTGTATTTCAATCAATGTATCTTTTATTTGCGCGTAAGATAAAATATCGTCAGTTTTCGGCTTGGCGGTTATTTTGTCAACACTCCTCAAAGATTATAATAATGCTATATATTGCTACATAAATTAAACAAACCTTTAACTTAGTTCACGTATATTTTTTATTTTATTACATATATTTTTATAACATTCAATCTGACTCGTAAAAATTGTATTATGTATACCTAATTTATAAAATAAACTATTTGAATTTAAATTTTGAATTTGACTTATTTCTCGTATATGTTGTTGATTGGCCCTCTAGCGGTGTTATAATAAATTGGGCCAATCAGAGCGCAGAATCACGGTGTTATAATGTAATAATTTAACGTCGGATAAACCATTGTTTACTTATAAAACCTTTTGATGTTGCAATTACTTTATTGCTGTATGGGTGTGGATAAAAATATAAAATGTAGAAACACGACTTTCTTATTACTTCATTATTAGTACATTTTTAATTTTTGTTCTTTTGCAAAATTAAGCCGTATGACCACGCTAAATAAGCAACTCGATATGTGTCGGTACAAATATCAGCGGAAACGACATTGAAATAATGTTCATTTCAGCGTGCCTTGAAAAGTGGCTGTTACGACAACCACTGCGTCTCCGGCTAGCGCAAAATAGGAGAAAATAATACTTTTCACATGGACGCCATGAACGGAAAAATTTTGAGCTTGAGTCTTTTAGATCTAAAAATTTCCTATAATTTGGTGAAATAATATTTAAAATCGCTTTAGGCGTTTGGAAGGAGTAAGAGAATTCTTGTGTTAATCATGTGAAACTTTCGATGACTTTCGATTTTTTTTTGTCAAAACTTACAATAGAAAAACAGTTTATGAAAGTTAAAATTTATTTTTGACTCTATAATGCCTGTTATATATTTTTATGAAAGTTTTTGGACTACCCGTGTGGGAGGAGTAGGCCTTCAAAGACAGGTCCAAATTACAATTGGCGTATCCATTCGCCTTAGCATAATCGTGACGAATGACTTACATTGATTGACGAATGCTCGCATTGACTGTTGGGTACATCTTCTGCTGGCACTTCCGTGGCACGTAATGAGTCTCCGCTGGTTCGTGTAGTCACAAAGTTCAATGCACTCTCGGTATCGGCACCAGGTGTGATATTTTTTCTGATAGACTGATGGATGTAGAATGAGGATGCTTAAAGTTTTGTGAGGATGAAACCTCAATGACGATGTTCCTACACAATGTTTATTGTTAATGTTCTATTATTGTATTTTAATTATTATAATTACCTATTTCTTTTTTTTATTTAAATTATCTTTTTGTATTTAATTTAATATTCTGTTGTTATTTTTTTATTTTTGAATTGTATAGTGTATTAGATTTAGTCTGTGAAAGTATATAAATAATTAATGAATAAATAAATAAATACATTCATCCATCAGCCTAGTTCGTCCACTGCTGGACATGAGCCTTTCCAGGACTTTGCTACTCCCGGCGGTCATCCTGGAAGAATTACCCATACTCACACACGCTGGGCAGGCGGGTTGGTGAGCGCGGTGCCGGAACCCTCGCACCACTGACGCCACTGCCCGTCACCAGTCTGTTCCATATAAGGCCCGGCTATTAGGGATGGATATACCGCCATCCATCGGTCCCAGGCATGGTGGGCCTCCTGATTTTTTGCCTGTGAGCTGTCCTCTTACTCTCCCCCGAATTACTTCGAGTGGGTCTATATAAGAATATATATAAGAATATACCTCCACAGTCGAGCCCGGCATCAGCTCTATCACCTAAGATAATAAATAAATATTGTGGTTTGAAATAAAAATATCGCTTTTTTGTATAAAAGAAGCATCCCTTTGAGGTACCTAAACACAACCACCCTAAACACACGGTATCACATCGGAATCCACGTCAATGTAGAGCTAGGGTAGCATTCCAACTTTGCGGTCACTTTGGCTTGACATAAGACCGCGTTCCAAAGTGAAAGCGTGTAGTCAAAGTAACGGCCTCTATTCCACTCGCTTACTTTGTAAAGAGGTACATCGGCGAGCATAATGGCTGTGTTGGAGGATTTTTTGATTTTGGAACAGGCAGTGCAGTGCAGGCACATTGAATTTTTTTTTATACTGTAAGCTTAGACCAAATAAAAATTCAAGACCGGTTTTGTAAAAGAAGTAAAAAAATAGTTTAGCAATTATTAAATTTGGTGCGCCACAAAAAAACGGCATTTAAATAATTTGGTCAGCATACAACAATTTTGTTTGCAATAAAAAAAATTAGGCAGCAATCTTTGTTCCGCAAATAATTTTGATAATGGTCACGAGCGACCAGGTCTTCGGCGACCAGCCTCAGCCACTACGGCTCGCACGGGTGCCTATGCTTTGTTACGCAAGGGCGAAGGGGCTGCACTTTCTGCAACACCGAAGCAATTGCAAAATGAAAAATTATTTTTTTTGCTTACCATCTGAGGGCTTATCAAAATTTTATTAAACAGGAGCAGCTCATTGCAGCTTATATAATTAATATGCTTTACAAAAATAATTACGGCCATGCAGAATGACATAAATTGCTCATTGATTTTGAAATGTTTGCTGGCCATGAGTAGCTGATCAATTAACTATTTCTGCTCACAGATTATATATTTCTGCTCACAAAAATACCAATACTATGCTAACCATTCAAATAACACGCTTTGGTAAACATGTTGTAAACGCTTAGTAAGTTTTGCCGCGCAGTAAAAACTGAGACAGATTGCGTATGTGTGAGTTTCATGACGTGTACGAACACGAAACTGTCTCACTTTTGGCCTGCTACACCCGTCACCTACGTCTTGATTTTTACTTGGTCTGAGACTGTAAGTACGTAGTTATATCTGTTTTAAAAATATTTTATTATGATGATGTGACCTCGTAAATAATTATTTGTTTAATTTTTTATTTATTTATTTGATAACTAAAAAGACATACTTATTTTACAATAATAAGGTGTACAGGTTTCTTGTAAGGGTTTTTACGTACACCGTCATTCCCGTCTTATGCAAGAATATAGAAAATTAGATATACAGGTAGTCTAAATAAATATTGATAATGCCTTAAGATATCGAAATGCTTTGCTACAAATTCGTAAACTAATGGAATACACACAAACGTAACAAGGTAGGTGTATCTTTAAGTAAACAATATGAACAAACGTCCATAGTTGCTCTTTTCAACCATAAAGGTAATATTGTTACTAATTAATAAAATTCCGTCCATCCACATATCAAATCCGCTATTCAGAATTATCAGACACTTAATTTATATATTAATAGTTGGCCAAGTGCGTCTCTTACACACAAGAGTTTTAGGTTCCGTAGTATTTATACGAAATATAAATGAAAACGGTATTACCCAACGTTTACTTATTAAAAAAAAAATCTTGGGAATTTTTCAGTGCATATATTTACAACATAAAATCATGGCCAATATGGCCATAATTATTTATGACTATTGAACATAAAATTATTAATATTTACTTTATATAATATTAAACGTTTTTTTGAGAATTTTGTAGAAAATATGACATGTTTGACTCAATTGAAGGATATTTAACCATACGAAAATACCTACCAACTCGATAAGCAGCAATCAAACAAAGTTCGTTTGTTGTACTTATTCCATGGATGCAGCCGGTAATTTTTTTTTTTCTTACGTTATTTATTATTCATTATTAACGTGTGTTTTGGACAAATTTAAGCTACGTAGGTTAATTAAACTCAAGATTAATATGTGACATACAGCTATGACGAAATTACAAGAGATTGGCGACGCTTGGACCACGGAACCACACCCCCGACACTTCATAGTCAAGGCTCAAGTTATTTACCTACACTCTCACGCGCGCATCTGGCTTGTCCGCACACGCTTGTGTGTGTGCGTGAGCTAGTCTAGGGCTGGCAGCAATCGTGTGAGCGTCGTCGATCGAGAGGGACACAATATAAGTCAGCAACTTATGTGATTCTCTTCCTAAATTTTAGCGTAGTCCAATTTCTGGTTCCCCGTGGATTAATCAGTATTAAAAAAATATATGCATATATATATATATATATATATACAAGGTTAAATTCAATTAGTTGGCGAAATTTGAAACATATGTAGAACATGTCCATATGAATAACTTTTTTTAATAGGATAGTGAAAAATTCTTAAAATTCGTTTTCACCTTTCCATACTAGACGAGTTAGCTGATCGGAGCAATTTGTATAGGAGGAAGTGAAAAAAAGTTAAGAATTTCGCTTAGCTCCCATACAAACAGTTGTCCATATAGACTAGTACTACCTTTGTTTTGAGTTTCGCCAAATAATGTTATTTAACCTTATATATGTATATAAATCGTTACGACCTGAATGCCCCGGGGGGTGTCGGATGTGTTCCGAGTGTGAAATTTGAAATGCAAGTCACAGTCCACCCACACTCGGTAAACCCGCGTTTCACCTGCAAATATTACGTCCCAACGTGATGGGTGGTGAGCCCTATCATCGTTCTTCGGGCACAAATACAATCTTTTTAGGGCATGCAGGTTTCCTTACTATGTTTTCCTTCACTGTTCACAAGTGGTAAGTACCTATTAGCAAATACTATGCACATTATGTAAATTCCGAAGAACTCATTGGTGCATGCCCGACCGGAGATCAAACCTTAATCTCAAGATTAAGAGGCCAGCGTTCTACCCCTGAGTTACCGCTGCTTTTTCGTTACTTTAAAAGTAAATATATATATATATATATACTTTTACATATATATATATATAGTATGCCTAAGCTTAGTAGGTACCTATATAGTTTCGTATGCATAAATGATCATCATATAATTAACAACTACTCAAACATAAATTTTGGAAAAAAAATTAAAACTTGTCAAAACATGGAAAGTTATAAATACTGATTTTATTGTTCCAAATGCGTTACTGAACGAAATTGTAAGGTTTGATCACGCAATTCTAATTTTTGAAAAAAAGTTTTCCAGGCATCCATAAACACTGCAATAACGCACCATACTGATTAAAAATCAGTATCGTGATAAAACTTTGTAACAAAACACGCGCGCAGCAAACGAGTGGTAATCGAGCTCTGCCTGACTCCAGATTTCCACTAACTTGCGGGGGACCGCGGGGGACGTTAAATTCGCGCGGGGAGGTGAGTGTCGCTTCTTTACGTAGTAATACTTTATATTCTCTGACGGAACCCTGAAAAAACTTTTGGAGACCGGAATGTTTTGTACATACTTCGTCACGACATGAATCTGAAATGCAAGTCCACAGTTACAGCACAAAATAACCACTTACAGAAGGTTTACTCCGCAAAACTAGCGATAACAGGCGCACGCACACATAGACGCGTACGTACGACGATCTCGGATGAAGTCGGTCGAATGCTAATACGAAATTCTGCCGAGATCATCAAACGTCCGCGTCTATGCATGTGTGCGTCTGTTTTCGCTCCGTCGTTGAGTCAGCCCTCTGGTAGTATCTATTTTGTGGTTACAGTTACTGGTACACCCACGTTCCACCAATGACCCCAGCGTGGTACGTGGTGAACCCTATCACCGTACTTGGGGCACAAAAATAGAAAGCGGCCTTTTTAGAGGACCTGTTTACAGTCCTCGCAGCCAAAAATTATTTTCTATTTAGGCGCTATATGCTGCGAAAAAATATTCTATATAGTTTTTGTAGACGACGTCTTTGATGAGCTAAAATTCTAGCTTATGCCATAAGCGGCCATTTTTAGCAAAAGTTAAAATTTTAGCTTATCAAAGACGTTGTATAAGAAAACTTTGGTATTTAAAAATAGTTCATTTCTATATCTAAGCATTTATTTTAGCAGATTTTCAATAACTATACTAGTAAATAATTATTTGTTTGCTAAAGTGACAGCACTTTCGCAACATATAGCGCCTTAAGACATTCTCAGCTAATTATACAATAAATAACTTTTTCAGGCGAAGTGAAGATACTTACAAAAAAGAATTCTTAGAACTTGATTTGTTAAGACATAGTTTAAATTGATTTAAATAAAAGTTAAGTCGAACATTGTCTGACGAAAATCTCCAAAATGTATTCTTATTTCAGTCACCAAAAGATACCAAAAAAAAAAAATTGGGTTTTTTCGAATCCATTTACTCCACTAAAACGTCGTATACATATTTCATTATTTGGTAAATGTTTATTGAGTATTCTGAAGAAAAACGCGATTGGATGAAATTTTCTCGATAGAATTTAATTCCGAAAAGACCTCTAAATTGTTTTAATTTTTTCCTGTAATTCAGAAATCCTAACTAATTTCATTGTGAAATTGCATTCAAAATGTGGATATTATGTATTTGTAAAGTCTCCTTGAAAATATTTTTGACAAAATAGCTTAGTACATTTTATATTAATAAGAAACCGCCTTTTTGCTACTTTTCCACGAATCCGTCCCACTCGCACTGAGGGTTTTTTCGCATATGGAATAACTTTTACATATCGCCTTAAGATAACATAATTAAGATTTGTAAATTCAAGTATAGTGTGAAGCGTTAAGTTCTTAGTTATTACCTATTTATAAAAATAACTGGATCTCCAAGTCCAATAGTAACTCATTAATGTAACTAGATAATATTTGTAGAAGACTGTTTGCATCCAAAATAAATAAACAAAAAAAATAATAACAAGTCTTCCATAACACGCCGCAGACAGCAAACAAATGTTTGCCTACGAGATTTGGACCCGTGACCTCCGGATTAGTGGTCAAGACGTTTGAACTACTAAACCACACATCATACTTCAAACTTCAAAACTTATATTTGTTGAGACATAGGTATAAATATTTTACATGAAATATAATATAATCTGTCCCTTCATGCTCTGCCGTTAGGCGTACAAATGTTAAATCTTAAAATTAACGAATAAAGTACAATTATGTACAAAGTTATTTACATTAAATATTAGTACATTCTTAAACTACTCGTATCATTCAAATAATTTATCAATTGTAAAGAACATTTTGTCAATCAGAAAGTTTTTAAGTTTCATTTTAAATACTTCAATATTTTCAATTGTTCTGATGGAAGCAGGAAGCTTAGAGGTCATTCCGAACATGCTGTTCCTGAAGTGAGTAGTACTGTGAGAAAAGAATTTTATTATTGTATTGCCGTCTTATCATACTGTTCTGTCGGTTACAAAAGTCAAAAAAGTCTATTTTTGTGTCGGTTCGAAAATCTACAATGCTATACCTAGTGACAAGAAATTTTGTAACAAAACCACGTAGTTTGAAAACAAACTTTAAAACCGGCCAAGTGCGAGTTGGACTAGCGCCCGAAGGGTTCCGTACCATTATCTATAAAAACGCCAAAAAAAAACATGTCTGTTCTATGGGAGCCCCCTTTAATATTTATTTTATTCTGTTTTCTAGTATTTGTTGTTATAGCGGCAACAGAAATACATCATCTTTGAAAATGTCAACTGTCTAACTATCGCGGTGTTTGAGATACAGCCTGGTGACAGACGGACAGACAGACAGACAGCGGAGTCTTAGTAATAGGGTCCCGTTGGTTACCCTTTGGATCGGAACCCTAAAAATGACCTTTATGAATAGTCATTCTATAAAGTACAAGAGTTTATGGAAGAATAATGTAATTCAGTAATATTCATAATGTAAAAATAATGTAATGTAACAATAAGTTTGACCTGTGATTTTTATTTACTAAATAAAGAGTGTGAGTAAGCACAGAAGCGAAGTTTTGTGTTTAAGAAATTGTTCTTATCGTTTGAAATAGAACGAAATCTATATTGTTTCGACGCTGATGCCTGATTATAAACATTCTTTCCTATATATTTTTAAGGCATGTGTGGTTTCTCTCTTCAATATAGCATCATAACATCTGTACCCAAAGTACCCCTATTATAACTGCGAAAGTGTGTTTGTTGGTTTGTTGGTTGTTGGTTTGTTGGTTGTTGGTTGTTGGTTTGTTGGTTGTTGGTTTGTTGGTTGTTGGTTTGTTGGTTGTTGGTTTGTTGGTTGTTGGTTTGTTGGTTTTTGGTTTGTTGGTTTGTTGGTTTGTCCTTCTTTCAAGCAGCAACTGAGCAACGGATCGACGTGATTTTTTGCATAGAGATAGTTTATGGGCCGGAGAGTGCCATAGGCTACTTTTCATTCCCGAAAAATGCAAACGAAGACAAAGCCGAGGACATAAACTAGTTTTGAATAAATTAAATTTTAGCCATACTGAACCTTTTAATAAATAAAAGTTAATTTTATGGTTTATAGTTGGAAGCCAACGACATAATGTCGTTCTTGGAAACATAAAATATAAATAAAAAAATACTTTATATTTTACAATGTATTTGGGACTCTTCAATGAGGTCGTCAACAGTCGAATCATTAAAAAGGCCGAAATACATATCACAAAATATAAAGTTTTTTTTTTGTTGATATTTTATGCTTCCAATTATAAATCTCAAGATTTTACAAATTCACAAAAAATCACTTAAACCATTGCGTCCAGCATGTCTGACAATGAATTCTCTACTTTAATGACTGGCATTTCTGTTTACAGAGAGGACACACCGCTCTTTATTGAGCCGTTTGCGTTCACCCCAAAAAGCCATTTGCTTGGAGCCTTTTCTTTTTGTAAATTGTTTAAAAGAGTGCGCTGTAAGTTCTAATCTTCATACAACTCAAGTAGTGAGTTAGAAAACAATTCAGTGGATTTTTGCAAATTAATCTACCGAGTTCTCATTGTTGTCACAACATTGGTTAAACAATAGCTATTAGAAAATATTGTGGTTCGAATCTATTTTACGGGTGCAGAGGTTGGAGTTGGTTATAGGAATTATAATTATTCAAAAATATTTTCTTATGTGATTTAAGTCCAAACAAATTTTCATAAAGATATTACTGGAAATCTATATATCAATATAATTTATTTTTTAAGGTGTTTTAGTTTATTTTTAAGGATATTTTTAGTTTAGTTTAGATGTATTTATTTTATCTTTAATGTTATTCAAGTTAATTGTTGTAACAATAAATATATAATTTTCCTAAAAAAAAAAAAAAAAAATAAAAAAAAAAAAAAGGCTATAAATATTATTATGAATTGCCAAAATTTTCTTACATAGATTAATGAGTTCATAATTTCTGTAATTCAATAGCTATTCCCATTATTTGTATTTTGTTTAAAAGTTGATTTCAAGGTTTTATATATGTTAAATTTTGTTTTTATTGTCAGTTCGGTTACTAAAACTAAATTTTTAAAAATAGTTCGTCCTAAATGCCATCCGTTTCCATAATAAGATTCGTAATATTTTGTTGTCTCATTCATACACAAAAGAAATTGTAAAATTTGGATTTGTCATTCCTAAAAAAATAATGCAAAAGTGTTACTACTGAAAATCGAGTTTCCTTCAAATTCTCCATAAAAAACGGCAATTTCATAGTTAATAACATAATATACAAGGTGACTTTTTGATCATCGTCCAAATTCATACTGGAGGTTTGATAAGTGATCAGTATCTTGGATCAGTAACAATTTTTGTGAAATTCCTAAAATGAAATTTCGGCTTCAAATAGAAATTCACTTCCAGTCCCGAGTGAAATTTCATTTTATGAATTTCACCAAAATTATTATTGATCCATGATACTGATCACTTACCAAGCCACCAGTATGAATTTGGACGATGATCAAAAAGTCACCTTGTATAAACGAATACACTGACTGACTGACTGACCAAAGGCGGATCCAGCCTGCGAGCCAGGGGGGGTCACAGGCTCCGAATTAGTCTAAATATATACTTAGTAAAATTTTGTGCAATTTAAGGTAAATTTAGCGTGTCTGTATAGAAAAAAA
The DNA here is from genome assembly GCA_934047225.1 of Ypsolopha sequella. Taxonomy (NCBI): domain Eukaryota; kingdom Metazoa; phylum Arthropoda; class Insecta; order Lepidoptera; family Ypsolophidae; genus Ypsolopha; species Ypsolopha sequella. Next base: position 13,998,474 of record OW203990.1, on the reverse strand, counting down.
AAGTTGAACTAGGCCCAGGGGGGGTCATGACCCCCATGACCCCCCCTGGATCTGCCGTTGTGACTGACTGACTGATCTATCAATGCCCAGACCAAACAGCTTTACCTAGGAACATGAAATTTAAACTGTAGCTTCCTTGTCTGACGTGGACATCCGCTAAGAAGGGATTTCAGGAAATTCCCACGGGATCCGGAGAAACGGGATCCACGCGAACAACCCCACGGGGCGTTCTCTAATGATTGTATAAAAACGATTCTGCGTAAGTCCACACAGGCACTCTTAAGTTGTCTGTTAAAGAAGGAATGGAACGGTGACATATTTTTAATGGACGTCCAGTCTTAATTAATGCCTACACAGAAAGCCTCTTAATATTTTTTTCTCTTTATTGTTTCACAGAGCAGCTGCCTACTATCTTTATATTTTCGTTTCGTGCCTCTGAAAAAGTATATAAAAAATGTATATTTACACACGAAACTTGTTTTCATACATGGAGAAATATTGTTTTATGAGCTAGTTAAAGACTGACTTTATACTATTGGGTGAACGGTATAGGAAAAAAGAAGAATAATGTATAAGCAAGATTCAAAATACAATTTCGTATGGTACTTTCACTGTTTCACTGGTTACACTGTAGTAGTACTAAGCTACTATTTGATTATTCCTTCAAAAGGAGTCTGCAGAGTTTTACAAAATGTCCTTTTACAATCTTTATTGAAATTTATATCTTGCTGCAGAACTTGCGGGCGAACATAATTTTTCTCAACATTGCGTGATCATTTTAACCCTTCAAAGATAAGAAAATTAGATTTTATTAACATTTCGTGAATATACTCGTATAATCGTTAACTTCGATCAACAATATACAACTATTGTTTTATAGAAGATCTTTAACACAAAACAAAAAAGATAAAGCTTATTTAAAAAAAAAACGGTCTAGTGCACAAGAGACCTTCGGTTCTGTATTGACAAATTTGGTGAGGAATATGTTTTTCACCTCACTAGCTCGAAAAGCATGCCTTTGTTGCTTAAAAACAGTAAGCAAAATCGATTTTTGCTCAATGGTTTTAAACAGTGAAGAAAAGTGTTTCAAATTAAGAACACTGCGAATTGTTCAAAAACTCTATATCCTTTCCTCAAGAGAAAGAGAGACAGCAATCATCAGCATGGCGGCTATCTCTTTTACTCTATATGTATTCCATACACTTTGGGAAGCTATACCCAGCCCCACAGCTTGTCGGATGCCATAGACAAGGTAAACTTCTCGAAATCCTGTGTATGGTCTCCCAATGTGTATGGAATCCGAAAACGGATAGATAGAGTAAAACTCCGGCGTAGTGGTTATGTTTTGCGTTTTCGATCGGTTTATCAAAGTTTTTCCGATTTTTCACGGCTTTAGGGATTCAATTAACACTCCTTACATTTTATTTTATGTGCAATTTTTATATTGTGTATTGCTTAAAGAAAAAAACCATTAAATTTTTATAAGTTCGTTCGAAAAGATGGTGTCTTTACCTGTGTGTTTTCTCGCTAGTGAGGTGAAAAGTTGTATGACACAAGAGCAAATGTATTCTGTTTCTTGTGCTACTCGTATTGAATCCCTCACCACGCTAAGGATTCTAACTTAGAATCACTCGCTATGCTCATGATTCAATTATAGAATCCTTCGCTTGCTAAGGATCTGACTCAAACTCGGCATTCGCAACAAAAAAAAATTTTGCTCTCTTGTTGCACAAATAACTATTTTTTTACAGATTTGCCATTTGTTTTTGTAAATTACTCAACGGCTATATTTTTTGTGTAATCTTACCTACGAATTTCACTGAAATCATAATAACATTTTTAAATTTTGTTCTATATTATATATATATATATATATTATATATATATTAGGTATATTGATACCATCACACAATACGAGCTAAGAACCCTAAAACATGGTTAGTTGTAACAATATAGTTGTCATAGCAACATTTAAGGCGGCTCCCGCTGTGTCATCTATCAGCCTAGTTCGTCCACTGCTGGACATAAGCAGTCCTTTCCACTCCCGGCGGTCATCCTGGAAGAATTGGCTGGGCAGGCGGGTTGATGAGCGCGGTGTCGGAACCCTCGCACCAGTAACGCCGCTGCCCGTCACCAGTCTGTTCCATATAAGGCCCGGCTATAAGGGATGGATATACCGCCATCCATCGGTCCCAGGCATGGTGGGCCTCCTGGTTTTTTGCATGTGAGCTGTCCTCTTACCCTCCCCCGAATTACTTCGAGCTCGTACTCTCGCTGTGTACGGAACCTTAATACCTTTTTCCTGTAATTTTCACGCAATTAATATTTCTTTTTCATATTTTTGGTCCTCTTGTCCGGTCCGAATAGTGACAACATAAAAAAAATAAAAATTTCGAGGTTTTTCTGTATGGGCGGGCGGCTCCTTTGGGTTTAATTTTTTTTAAACTGTTTCGCGTATTTTAGAAGCTGTAGACCCCTGTGACAGACGGACGGGCGCCCGGCGGTAGGACAGATAGCGGAGGCTTAGAATCCCGTTTGGCACTCTTCAGGTACGGAACCCTAAAAACGATTATTACAGAACATTGTACTTACTTTATATATGGATTGCGAGACATTTCATAAGTGGTTAGGCCTTTTATCGTATTCTATTAATGCGTTAGGTTTTAGGAAACTAAAATACCTATGCAACTTCAACAAAATTTTAAGTTTGTTAATGTAATGCAATCAAAATTTCATGCATAAAATTATATTGTTTTCTGGTAAAATCCAATTTATATAGGCATAAAATAATTATTGCATACATTTTATTTAAAAGTAAGGTAATAGTAGATTATGCACTAAGGGAATAAAGCAGTGTCTTACGTCACGGGCGGCATATTGAACCCTGAGCGTAACGAGGGACTCTAGAGTTAACTCCTGAGCTTAGCGAGGGAGTTATATAGTCCTGAGTAAAGCGAGGGGTTCAAGCTGCCCAAGACAAAGACAGGCTTTATTCCAGAGGAGCATACTCTACTTTTCATTTTTTATCAACATTAATAATTCAATAAAATTCACTGACAATCACAGCACCAAACACCGTCTTTTGTTTCAAATTGTTTGTAGACGCTTTTTTTCTTTTTGTTGAATTCTGCTTATGGTGGCCAGTTCGATTTTCCAACAAACCTCTTTACAATCCCATATGGGCATTTGTTTTCCACGAGTTTCCACACGAATTTGACGTTCCAAATTTAAATCACTTTAATCCCTAGGGATTTTCATATAACTTTATATCCCTTGAGATATAATGCGTTACTTTACGTTGAGGTTGCATGATATGTAATTGGACATTGTCGAGCAGGTGGTGTGAAAACAATATTATGATATGCATTTTGCACCAAGATGTTTTGTCCCCTTAATTTTATTTTCAAGGAAACTGTTTTGAACGATTCTCACCTCTCTTATCGACCTACAGTTTAGTTTTTCCCATACCCATCTCAACGCGCCATTCTGTGTGTGGGCATCGCTGCAGACCGAGCGATGGTCGTAGATTGATCACCGGTTTGACGGACGAGCTCATTCCTCCGTGTCGTGGAGTTGCCGTCAGTCTGCTACCCAACTATTATTTACTTACTCGCATTCAAACAATCTCACTTAGATTAAATGGTGTTAAGGTGTGTTAATACGAAAACCATTTCGAGATTTAGCCGTTTTTTAGAACTTGTCGTCTAAAAAACCTCATGCTGATGAATATTTTTACGAAAAAGCTGCAACTTCCATTTGCAACTTCCATTTGGCTGTTATAAAAAAAAGCTATCTCTGTCTGTCTACTCATCTGTCATTCATCTGTCAAATTAGTCGGAAGCAAATTATAATAAATTAATCTTGATAGCAAAAGACACATTTCTAATCAGCCATTTCTCAAGAGATGTCACACGAAGGCAAATGGAAGTTGCAGCTTTATCGTAATTATATTCATCATCATGAGGTTTTTAGACCAAAATTTCTAAAATATTGCTTAATAAAAGTAAATCTCGAAATGGTTTTCGAATTAACACACCTTATCATAATTTAATCTATGCGAATTCTGGCCCGAGGAATTATTAAAAAATATTTGTCTACTTGAAATGTGTCTCTGATTGATTTCTAGTTTGTAATGCACTCCGATAATAATTAGTGTTGCCGAAAAAAATAATAACTAAAAGAAGTTAACTTTGACCTACTGACTGCGCACTGTTACGAAAACACATTTGTGCAAGCCCGACTCGCTCTTGGCTGGTTTTAGTTTTCTGTAGAAAATAAATATTATGTAGAAAATAATCAAGTGATTTTAGTGATCTTTCCGATTTTTTTTCTCGATGATTGTGATACTTGTGTCAAATCTAAAAAATAATAATGTAGTTCAACTGCTTAATTACCTACACAAATTTTATTTGTTAAAAATAATTTGTTTGAGTATGCTAAATTGTCCAAACGCGGGAGCATGTTTGGCGCAACCGACCCTTAACTGCTACATTTTTCGTGTAATGTTTACATAATCACCTATTACCATGATTTTTTTCAAATTTTTTGGTCCTCTCATTTCGGAGATAAGGGGGGAGACTGGATAACGTTGAAAAATTATACTTTTTCAAGATTTTTTTGTATGGGGATCCTCCTTGAGTTTAATTTTATTATTTGCTGTAAAAGGTGCCATAGTAACACGTAAGCTGTGAAAATTTCAATTGACTACCTATAACGGCTGAAGCTGTAGACCCCTGTGACAGACGGACGGACGGACGGACAGAGAGCGGAGGCTTAGTAATAGGGTCTTGACTGGCACCCTTCGGGTACGGAATCCTAAAGAACTAAATTAATTATCTATTTTGATCAATTCGGTTAATGACTTTTCCCTAAAGTTGTTTTAAGGTATTTTGCGTTCGTTTATGGTATGAGGATGAGTCCATAGTTTTACTGTTAAAACTTTAAAACATTAAATATATTTATATAAAGTCTGTACAGTGTACACTGTAGACCCTAAATTTCATGTTTTCTAAGTATACCTACTACAACCAGTGCCGGATTAGCCTATAAACAAATTAAGCAATTGCTTAGGGCATCACGTCTCGGGGGGCACTATAAACAGCAACGAAAATATATTTTCTAGCACATGAAAGATAATGCTTATTAAATATCCGCGCGTAATTAAATTGACTAGAGTAATGAGATGTCGTTGCGTTGACTCATGATTTGCAAATCTTCCGAATAGTCAGTCAGAGAGGCTTGACGCTTTATCAATATTGTCTATAGAGGCAGATATGTTTGGAAAATTGATTTTTGACAGTATTGTTCGCGAATTCCTGTACGTAAAAGTTTCAATATATTAAAGGAATGATTTGCTTTGATTTTTATTACAATAGCTACACCACTTATCTCTTTCGTACTTATTCTGAGTAAAGTAAGTAAAGATCAACCTCTTTGTAATAAACACATTATTTTTTTTATACCCTAATACTGGTTTTCTATAGGATAGGGGGCTCATAGCATAGGCATGGATTGCTGAGGGCATCAAGTAGCCTGATCCGGCACTGACTACAACGGATTTAAAGCTCCAAAGTTCAACCATCCCTCGCCACATGACGTTATAAATCCGTTCTATTTGAGCTAGTGGCATCACTAGAGAAAAACCTGTCAGGACCGTTTTCAAAGAATTATTGTCGCATGACAGCATGCCCGCGCGAACTTTTGTTACAAAATGCCGCAAGTCACATTGGTTGCTTTTTAGGGTTCCCTCAAAAACCCTTATAGGGAAGGTGTCTACCTATTCGAGACCAGTTAAGCAAACCGAGCTTTTTGGCATGCAGTTTTGGAAAATTTTCGAACGTGTCACATTTGAAATTTAAAAAAAATATAACAATCATCAATAGATAAATACCCTAGGGAAAGTCAGTTGTGTTTTTGTCTATGGACTATGTATAGTGCAAGTTGCAGTCCACACTTGTACACCCAGTTACACTTGACACGACAGTCCTATCGCTGTCCTTGAACACAAATATGGAGACCGAATACAAAATGTGCCCTTATGGGGTAAGAGCCCGAGACCTCCAGATTTTCAAAGTGAGACGTTACAACCAGACGGTTTATAACCGCAAAGGTGCAACTTTTGAAAATTGCCTATTTTTAAGCAGATCACATCCGTATTGGCGGAACCAGTAAATTGTGTATGACAACGCTCGCTTTAGACATTTTTTCAGTTGCGATGGAATTTATTGGCTCCAGTGCAAACGATGACTGCCTGCAGTTTTGTTGTGTTCACATTTCACAATCCTAATATTTTACGTCGGTTTTAACCTGTCACGCACATAACTGTGGCTATCAGTGGAGCTTTTATTAGCGAGAAACTAATACTTTGTCGATACTTTTAGCCACAGTTTATCATCAATAGTAGATTGTTATATGAGTGCATAGAACGGGCCATATTGCCCGATATATTTAGCTGCTTGAGCTTTGGCGAAAGCAGTTATAGTTCGAGGTAATATGGCTCGTTTGTAGCCGATTTCAACACTCTACAGCTTGAAATGAAAGAGTATTATTTGATCATCACTGGATGACATTATTTAATTTTCAGTAATACTTAATGCTGACTGACAAAAACAACAGCTCTTTACCGCCACTGTTTTTTTTTTATTCTTCCACCTAGTGGGAAGGCAAAGTGGTTTACCCATACAGCCATGTCTAAATAACCTAAATAAATAATCAGACATGCATGTCTTTTTATTTTTTTTATATTATCTGTCTTTTGAGTTACTGTATCCTTGAGCATCATCTGAAGGTTCTGTCATGTCAGTTCGTGTTAATAAGATAGAATCTTAGCGCGAACATCATTGAGTTTCAAAAAGTTTGTCTATGAAGTTGTACTGTGTATCTGGCTAAGTTTTAGTTTCAAGATTGGTTGTGTTTTTAAGCTTTGTAGTATAATGCTTTAAACAAAAATATAATATTACTTTATCCTTATCTCCTGTCTGCACCACTTCAAACATTTAAATTATCTGTGAGTATGCTAAGCATAGTGGTACAATGAAAAACTACCCATAACTTTACTGTAAGGCTGCCATCAGACAGACTGCATCGCTGTAACTGCGCACAGTCGATATATTATATTCAATTGCATGCAGTTATCTGCAGTCGTTTGCGCAGTTGACGTCACGTATTAACCTAGGAGCTCAGTGTAAGATTTGTCGTCGAAATGGAAACACAGACGTTATTTATCTTATTACTATTACAGCGCCGCCGCCGGCAGCGGTGTAATTGAATTGAAAAATGCTCCTTGAGTAGCTGACTGTAGCCTCAGAACATTTAAATATGTTCTGTGACTGTAGCTGACCGCGTAAAGTTGAAGTCACGACTGTATGCAGTTAATATTGACTTCACACGACTGCAACCGACCGCGTTAAGTTGATATCATGACTGAACGAAGTCGAACGTCCAACTGCATGCAGTTGAATATATCGACTGCGCGCGGTTGCTGCGATGCTGTCCGTCTAATGGCAGCCTAAGATATTATGTGCCTCTCTCTGTTTGTACTCCTTGTTTGTAAATAAATAAATACAGTAAACACTTTTATGCTCTAGATTTTTTTTTATGAGAAATGAAAAATATATTAGATTGGATTTTCAGTTGAGTTTGTGATAGGTATTTCATTTGTCAGCTCAAACACATCAGACATGCATCAATAAATACATATACAGGATGTTAAGATGAAAGCTTAAACTGGCGATAGTCATCATCCATGCGAACAACTTTACTACGGAATCAAACCTCGAATCGCGAAAACAAAATCAGCTTTTCCATAAAAAAGTTACCTAGCGACCCGAACAAAATGTCATGAACAAAATAACAGATCTTTTTCTCGTTTTTTTTTCACACGAAATTGTTTAAATGGATGAGTGCTATTGCCAGTTTTCGGCTTCCACAACTTCATCTTAACATCCTGTATAATAGTTCTAATGTACCACTTACTTAAAGCATGTTCTTTTTTTATTATAATCCAAAAAATTACGATAGCGTAGATAAACGTTTAATCCAATGTTTAATATTCATTATAATATAATAATCGGGTCTACCGCGATAATTTTTTTTTAACTATTTTTTACGAAAGTGCACCCATCGTTTTGAAGCAGTCGCATGTCTCGTGGTCTACAGGAAACTGGTAAGTATGGCGAGACGCAGCTAAGAGATGCAGGTGACGAAACAAGTGTTTTCCTTCTACCCACAAAAACATTTTAGTCTTTAAAATTAATTGTTCTGTTTTACGCACTCACTATATCCGGAGATGCACTAAGAGAGGAATCCCGCGATTTAAATTTTCCAATAACAGGACTTCATGTGGAAGACAATTTGAAACCATCTCCCCGATTGAAATTATTTGGATGCTTCTTGATTTCAATCGCTTCACGCACAAATTCTAGGGTAGTAATGGCGATCGGTGGAGAGAATTTTCGGGTTATGCAGTTCTATCCAGTAGTTGGTTCCGGATTTTAAAAGATGTTCTGCTATCGCTGGACATATTTTATGCCAATTTTTCACAGCTGTTTGTTGACCCTTTCCTGTATGCTGCGTTTTTTTGGGCCAATGTAGGAACTTCCATTTGCAGTATTATATAATGCGTACGCAAATATTGTTTAGTTTATCGATTTGACGGAAACACAAACTCATAGTTTTCCCACTTTACTAAAATCATATGGTAAGCACATTTTAAAGAACAATTTTTTAACTAAATAATTAAACGAACTTACCTGGACGTGGCGTTATATCATAATCAGATATATTATGAGCGGTGTCTTCGCAAACGCATTTCGTATATTTTATAGATATATCGGTTAATAAAAACAATCAGCCATTTGAACTTATAAGGATAAAACATAGTACACTTGTTTTCCTGATAAAACATAATAAATGCTGAACTTTTGTAAGAGCAATCTCAACAAATCATATTACATCTCAAGTACAGACTAAAACATATTATCCCAATGAAGAAATGCGGGTAGGAATCACGTCGCGTTCGCTATCGGCCATCTGCCCGTACAAGGATGCTGGCGGCTGTCTATGACATTATTAAACGCCAGCGCATCTCTGCTCGAGTGACGCTAAAAACTACGTGACTGCGTTGCACAATTCAGCCAGCCTCTGAATCATCACCGAGCCCAAATTTGGCGGGAGATAGGGGTGGGCTTGGAGATGGGTACAAAAAACACGTTGCCACAAGGAGAATCTGGTACACGATTCAAAAATTTAAGGAACATGCGGTTTCAGTTGCATAGTGAGACTAGTGCAATTGGATTTGGCTATATACAACGTGTAACAGAAAGGTGTAACCATATTTGAAGAGCTTATTCAGTCAATAGTAAAAAACAACTTTTACTATAGAACAAACCCTGTATCTCGAAAAAATTTTTAACTGTTTCATAGAAAAATGCAAAGCCGCTCGGCCGAAATGTATTATTTTTTTGAGATTTCGGGATTGGCTCCGTAGTAAAAGTTGTTCTATACCATTGAATGAATAAGCTCTTCAAATATGGTAACAACTTTCAGTTACACATTGTATACAAAAGACACATTATATCTAAACACTTTTTACCAATAAGAAACTGCATTTACATCAATAATGGATCAAGATAGAAGATGGCTCCGTTTTCAATACCGACAAAAGTTTAACCTAACTGTTTAATTAACTGTCCCCGGCTTCAAATGAACACCCACTTAGGCACATTTCGCCCCTGTGGTGCACACGTCATATGCACCAACGAATTTTAAACATTAAGGCTGTTGTAGCCACCAATGACTTTGAGTCGACCTGTGTTGGTACAAATATCGACAAAAACTATATCAAAATAACGTTCATATCAGCGCGCACTGCATTAAGTCACTGGGTTTCCTGAGAGCGCAAAATAGGCGCTTGAAAATACTTGAAAAATGTTTTAATATATGCAAAATTTTTTTCAAAAATAATGAATGGATTTCTTGTTATAATGTCTTCAATTTGACTGTTTCTTTGCAATCTTCAATTAGACCTTAGTATTAATTTTGACCCTGCTTTGGTATTTATTTTGTTGAATTATCGACAAAATTTAAAATTCTAATCAATGCACATCATTCCACATTACTATAGAAGTTATAAGATTTTCTGTTTCTTGAATGGAACTCAAAATATATGTTGGAGTTACTATTATCATTTCGTAGTTATAAGCATAAAATATCAAGAATAAAAGAAAACTTTATATTTTTCGATATACACTTCTGGACACATCTATTGGCCCACCTTGCATTTTCAGTTTCGTTTGGTCCTAGCTAAAAATTTATATTAGGTCGAACAAAAAGTTTTTATGCAGTTTTGAACCTGGCACAATAATAATTTCATTCAATAGTCTTTTTTGAATTCCAAACACAGGGTTTAAAGAAACAAAAGACAATTTGGAGCCTGTTCGTTGATATCAAATAATCGAATACTGAGAAAACTTGATTTTAACTTGATTTTATTGGTTTACTTGGATTTAATTCTTGAAAGTGTGATTTTTCTCTTTGGTTTTGCAACAAACATTACTTATTCTTAAGATTAAGGTGAGGTTCTATAAATAATCTATGGATACTTCGCCTGAAGTCGCCGCCCAAGCTGTGGCACTTATCCAGGCCGGACACAGCCAAAGAAATGTGAGTGCTCAACTTAATTTAGGTCGATCTGTGGTCCGAAATGTTTATTGGAGGTACCTAGAGACTGGCGGCTTTCTTCGTTGCCAAGGAAGGCCACGATTTCAGGTCACAACTGAAAAGCAGGATCGATTCATCGTGATGACCTGCTTGAGAAATCGTCACCTTACCTCCATTGAGATACAAAACCAACTTCGCGACTTCCACGGAGTATCTGTGAGCGCTCGAACTGTTCGGAGAAGGTTAAAAGAACGCGATATGGTACCACACAAGCCAGCTAATGGCCCCAAACTAACGCGAGCCCACCGAACAGCGCGCCTTCATTTCGCGCGCACTCATTTAAATTGGACTCAGCAGCATTGGAACCGTGTACTCTTTTCTGATGAGTCTAAAATTGCGTTACATGGCAATGATGGAAGGAAGAAGGTCTACCGACGTAAGGGAGAGCGTTTTGCACAATGCTGCTTTGTAGAGAGGGTTGCTTATGGCGGTGGCTTATGGACTGTCTGGGGCGGTATATCCGCGAGCGGCAAAACTCAACTTGAGGTTGTTACGGGACCACGGCTGCCAACATTAAATGCTGAAAGGTACATTCGTGAGTGCTTAGAACCTCACATGATGCCATACGCGGACCATGTGGGCCCAAATTTCCTTTTTATGCATGATAATGCAAGAGCCCATACGGCTGGCATCGTCAGGGAATATCTTCGGGATGTGAACATCACAGTTATGGACTGGCCAGCCAGAAGACCAGACATTAACCCGATTGAGCACATGTGGGACGAGCTAAAAAGACGTGTTAGGGCTCGTCAGCCAGTTTCCCAGACGTTGCAGGAGTTGAAAACTGCCATAGAAGAGGAATGGGAGATGATCCCTCAAAATTTCATAGAGCGGTTGATAAACTCTATGCCTAATCGTATGAGAGCTGTCGTAGATGCCCATGGAGGCAACATGCGTTATTAAATTAAACCTTTATTTGATTAAACATGTTTTTTATTAAAAATCGACTTGTTAGTCGTAGCTCCATGTCGTGTGGTATTCTGAATTCAAATTTAAAACAATACGATCGAAAAAGATGGTAAAATGTATGAGGTTTAAAACTGGATCAATAGTTTTTGTTCAATCTAGCAATCATATTTAGGTAGGGGCCATCTAAACCTAAACTCTAAGGTGGGCCAATAGATGTGTCCAGAAGTGTATATCTTTGATTCAACTGATGACGGCTTCATTGACGAAGCCGTAATATATTGAAAAATATAAAGTTTTCGTTTAAGATTGATATTTTACACTTGTAAAACTATAAAAAATGGCTGAATACAACTAAAATTATATTTATTCATATTATTGTTTCGCTATCTCTTAGAGTAGAATGATAGAGGAAAAAATTAAAGGGGCGGAGCGCGTCGGGAGGCTACTTAACCGGGTGTCCCGAATAAATTATGTTGATGAAACTTTTACTCTAAGTGCTATACGTGCTGTAGCATTCGCTACAAGTATTCAACCTTTTTATATATTTTTAGTCTTTCTTTATCGTTGGCTGCTTTTCTGAATTTTCGAATTCAAATAGTTAGAATGATCTTGTCAGATTTTTTTTGTTATTTTTCTCATATCAAAGAAGATCGTGACAGAGGAAGGAAATTTGCCACAAGAAATTTAAAATATCAAATTTTAAAACTATATCTTATCTATAACTTATATAGAAACAGAGCGCATTTGCCATGAGCATTGTTTAAGCCAGTTTTCCTGCATTTCCCGGTAAGTTTTGTGTAATTTTGCTTTCATTCTCTGAAAATCCTTTTTGTCCCGTTTCCAATACGTTAATTTCCTTTCCCTCGTTTCATAAGCATGTCTTGACGCCGTTGTTTTATTTCTTTACAGCGACCCTTCGGGATTATTTTTTAAAGGGTTTCTGGGTCTCCCTAGTTTGATTATCCCATCCGCCATCTTGTACGGTTGTACCTAATGAGGCCTGATGTAAGGATCATGTCCCTGTTCGGGCGCCATAAATGTAGCGTTATTTTTAAAAAAAAAATTATTTTATGTTCCTTGATAAAAGCCTGGGCATTCGTGCTAGTCCCGGTTTTCTTCCCTCTGTTTATTCCGCAGATGGATCAAGTTTAATCTACATCCGCGTTACGCGTTGTGTCTGTCAACGAATCGTATTTCGGATTTAAAAACCTTAGTCGAAATCGCGACTAATTTCGAAACCTACGACCACTCGGCCCAGAAGGCTCTGTCAAGCGACAATCCTTCGTTTGCTCCTCGTGCCAGTATCGCGTCAGTTTCAACAACCCCTGTGGTTTGTCCTAAGTGCGATGGACACGGCCATCCTTATCGTCTATGCCCTAACGTTCCGGGCAAGATATGTTTTAGATGTAAGAAGCCAGGCTTTTTGACCCGTGATTGTCCTTCTTGCAGTCAAACTCCAAAAAAACTAGTTGGTCACCGGAGGAGTTCTCCAATTGAAATTTCTCCGGTGCGTTTGACAGATTCATCCGATAACCGTCTTTTCGTTGAAATTTCCCTGTCTAATCAATCTTGCGAGGCGCTTCTTGACACTGGTGCGCAATTGTCGCTCCTTTCCCGCGAGTTCCTTGATAAAAGCCTGGGCATTCGTGCTAGTCCCGGTTTTCTTCCCTCTGTTTATTCCGCAGATGGATCACCTATGGTTATTTCCGGTACGGTTTCTCTTTTAACCACTTTTAACGGAGTTTCCTTTTTGCATGATTATCTTGTTGCCGACCGTATTGTTTCTCCTGTTATTCTCGGCATCGATTTTTGGAACAAGTTCGGTCTGACCGTAGTTTTTAGTCAGGCTTTTAATAAAAATATTAAAGGAAATCTTTTAATGTCCAAGGTTTCTCATCCGGAAAATGGTCTTGTCGGTGAGGTTCGACAAGTCCAACCGCGTTCTTTCCTTTCTTCTGAACAAGAAGTAAGGTTACAAGAAGTTATTAACCAATTCGAAGATATCTCTTCCGACAAAATAGGTTTAGGAAGAACCAGTTGGTTATCCCATAAAATAAATACCGTCGGTCCACCTATCCGACAACGTTACTATCCCCTCTCTCCGGTTAAGCTTAAGATTCTCAACGAAGAGATAGACAAAATGTTGGACGCTGGGGTTATTCGACCATCTCGATCGCCTTGGGCGAGTCCCGTCGTTATGGTTACAAAAAAAGACGGATCTGTTCGTTTCTGTGTCGATAGTCGCAAGCTCAACAATGTTACTGTTAGAGATTCCTATCCTCTACCTCGTATTCAGGACATTTTGGATAATCTTCGTGGTGCTCGCTACATCACTTCTCTTGATTTTCGTAATGCTTTTTGGCAGATCCCTTTAGCCGATAAAGAAAGCTGTGAAAAAACCGCATTTATAGTCCCCCAACGTGGCCTTTTCGAATTTGTCAGGATGCCGTTTGGTTTGACAAACGCCGCGTCAGAAATGCAACGCCTAACAGATATGATTGTCAATTATGAGTACACAAAAGATACTGACGATTGTATTTTCGGGTATGTCGACGATCTGGTCCTCGTCTCCCGTGATTTTGATAGTCATTTACAGCTGTTGAAAAAGGTTAAGGACCGCCTTAAGGAAGCCGGACTTTCCCTTAACCTCAAAAAGTGCGAATTTTGTAAAGCCGAACTTAAATATCTCGGTTATGTTTTGAATAAGGATGGTCTGAACACCGATCCGGCTAAGTTGGATTCTATTAAAGAATTCCCTACCCCTACCACTGCAAAAGCTCTACGTGGCTTTATTGGTCTCTGCTCTTATTATCGGAGATTTGTCGATAATTTTTCTTCGATTATCGCTCCTTTAACTATTTTATTAGGTAAAAAAAAGGGACGAGATTCTATCGATTGGAACGAAGCAGCCGATCATGCTTTCCACGAGTTAAAGAATGCTCTAATTAACACCCCGGTTATGGCTTGTCCGGACTTCACGAAACCGTTTATTCTTCATTGCGATGCTTCATCCGTTGGACTTGGTTCTGTTCTTTCCCAAGTTACTGATGACAAGGAGCACCCTATCGCGTATTTTTCCAAACTCTTTTCCAAAGCCGAACGAAATTATAGCACTACCGAAAGGGAGTTACTTTCTGTTCTAGAATCCATCAAACACTTTCGCGGTTATCTTGATGGTACGCAATTTACTATCGTCACCGATCACATCGCTCTTAAGTGGTTGATGACGTTAGATAACCCGTCAGGTCGTTTGGCACGTTGGTCTACAATCATCTCTCAATTCAACTTTGAAATAGTTCACCGGAAAGGTGTCCAACATGTCGTGCCGGATGCCCTCTCGAGAGCTTTCGTCGCTCCCATTACGTATGATCGTGGTCTTGATTCTACTTCTGATGATTGGTTCAAAAAAATGTTCATGGGCGCACGCGACCATCCTCAAATGTTTCCGGCATATTGTATCCGTGAAGGGGTCTTACTCCGTCATGCCCCGCTTCTAGATCCTTTGACCAGAGAATCGTGGCGTGTGGTTTTACCTCGCGAAAAAATACGCGACGCCGTGTGGGAAGCACACAATGTTTTTCCACAAATACATCCTGGCGTAATGAAAACGTATCTCCAGATAAAAAAAAAATATTACTGGCCCAATATGTATCGCGACGTCACTCGAATTTTAAACGAATGTGACGTTTGTAAAGCCTTTAAGATTTCTAATACTCAGCCGCGTGGTCAAATGTTCTATCCCAAATTAGTTTCGGCTCCTCTTCAAACGCTGTCAATCGATCTTATCGGACCTCTCCCCATGGCTTATCACGGATATAAATATATACTATCTGTTGTAGACGTTTTTTCCAAATACGTCTGGCTATTTTGCTTAAAAAAGGTGGACGCTAAATCTATTTGCGACCTTTTGGAGAATCAAATTTTTTTGAATTTCGGAATTCCCCATTCAATTCTGTGCGATAACGCAACCGTTTTCAGAAGTTCCTGTTTTGACGATTTTTTGACTAAATTTAATTGCCAACCCTTCTTTACCCCATATTACTCTCCTCAAGCCAATACTGTCGAACGATATAATCAGAGCGTTGTTACATGTTTAAGCATGTTAGTTGGCGACAACCACCGACAGTGGGCTCGCATGTTACCGAAAGTTAAACTCTATCTAAACTCTTGTATTAATCTCGCGACTTCTTTTTCGCCGAATTTCCTTATGTTCGGGAGAGATCTCATTATCGATACGTCACATGTTCAAAGTCAGACTCGATGCGGTGATATAGCAGAGAGTCGGGCCTCGCATGCTTCGAATCTAAGATCTTTAGGTGATATTTATGCAAAAGTCGCCGATAACTTGTCCCTATCTTTTCTCCGCAATTCGAGATTATATAATAAAAATAGGATTTCCGTTTCTCTCAACGTAGGAGACATTGTATGGAGACGTAATTTTTCGCGCTCTTCCGGTATTGATTACTTTACTAACAAGTTGGCTCCTCGCTTCACTAAGACACGTGTCCGAAGGATAATTTCTCCTCAAGTATATGAGTTGGAGGATTTTTATTCGGCTCATGTTGGTATTTATCATATTAAAGATATTTTAAAATGATCCTACAATTTTCTATCTAGTTTCAACTTTTTCTTTTTTTGGTTCGAGTTATGTTTCTTTAATTCTTCATTGACTCAGCCAAAGAGTTTTTTTTGTTCCTTTCTTTGCGATTTTCGCGTATGACGTCTTACATATTTTATAGGCGTCGTTTGGTTATTGATTTTAATCCCGATGTTTTTTTTTTTTGTTGTCTATTCCAAGATAATCTAATTTCAAATAATTTCCATGTTTTTACGATTGTTTCGTTAAATGAATGTCGTTTTATGTTTGAAACTTATGTAACAGTAATGTTGTTCTTATTTTAGTTGCGAGGAATTCAGCATTAATTAATTCGATTGTTTTGTAATATGTGTAGTTAGATTAACATTAGATTGATTTTTGGTATTTTATAATCACCCAACTGATATATCTATCTTTGACGGTTCATATAGTAGTTAGTCTAAGTTAATGTTAGGGTATATTAGTTGTAGGTTTCCTATTGACCGTTCTATTCGTTCGAGGATTTTCTTATCACATCCTTATCTTGTTTTTATTTAATCGACCCCTTTTGTTTCAAGGCATTTTGATTAGCCAAGGGTTTATTTGATTGTTTATCCTTCTGGAAGTTAATTTCCTTTAAGCTAGTTTAAATTTTTTTGTGTCGTTTGAGGATATTGTAGCATTCGCTACAAGTATTCAACCTTTTTATATATTTTTAGTCTTTCTTTATCGTTGGCTGCTTTTCTGAATTTTCGAATTCAAATAGTTAGAATGATCTTGTCAGATTTTTTTTGTTATTTTTCTCATATCAAAGAAGATCGTGACAGAGGAAGGAAATTTGCCACAAGAAATTTAAAATATCAAATTTTAAAACTATATCTTATCTATAACTTATATAGAAACAGAGCGCATTTGCCATGAGCATTGTTTAAGCCAGTTTTCCTGCATTTCCCGGTAAGTTTTGTGTAATTTTGCTTTCATTCTCTGAAAATCCTTTTTGTCCCGTTTCCAATACGTTAATTTCCTTTCCCTCGTTTCATAAGCATGTCTTGACGCCGTTGTTTTATTTCTTTACAGCGACCCTTCGGGATTATTTTTTAAAGGGTTTCTGGGTCTCCCTAGTTTGATTATCCCATCCGCCATCTTGTACGGTTGTACCTAATGAGGCCTGATGTAAGGACCACGTCCCTGGTGAGCTAAAGCTTCCGATACAAAAATTGAAATCGCCAAGCTTCATCGACTGCTCCCGGGAACACCGGAAACTCCCAAAGTCACGAAGAGACCCTTACCAGGTTTTTAATATCTGTAGCTTAATATTCAGCATCGATTATTTTTATTCCTTAGTGTAAAGCTAGATAACGATTGCTCGTAACACCTTATTATTACGTTTTTCTTTCGGATCAAGAGTTATCAAAACTTCCGTGAAATCTTAGTTTAAAGGATCCTATAAACTAGTGTCGACAACCAAATTTAAAATCCATTATTTTATGAATAAATGCGTCGTTCAAGCTAAAAGGAAATTAAAACCTTAAATAAGTGGAATTTGGCATAATAATTTTTTTTGATCTAAGAATTTCCTTTGTAGCGATTCTCTTCTGATATTATTGTTCTTTTGTACCATATTTTTCTTACCTCGGTTTTGTTGTTTTTGTGTATTTTAAGATAAAATTATACGGTTTATTCATTCAGGTTTACCTCTTTTTTTGGCTGTCACCAGGCTTGCCTGGTGGCAGTCCAAATTCAATTCGAAATTACGTTCGTAGTATGTGGTAGCGGAAAATAAAATAATTTTTTTTTTTAAAAATAACGCTACAGTGCGTAAAAACTTTCAGTTTATACGGATTTGTAATGCATCCGACCTCTTTGGGCCAAGCAGTTATTCTGCTAAGTGAGTAATGTACCAACCTACCTTTACGGGTAGAAAGTAGAAACATATACAGTGTGTCCCTTCTGAGAGTGCACATCTGAAAGTGGGTGGAAATAGACCACATTAAACTGACAAAATAATTCAAAATAAAAATAAATAGTACATTACATCTGAGACCAGTAATTAAAGATATCCTGGACGAGTAAGTTAAAAGGCCGAGCCCGTAGGGCGAGGACTTTTATATACGAGTCCAGGATAGCTAATTATGGTCGAGGAATGTATAGTGCTTTTCTCAAAAATAAAACGAGATATTTTCAAATTAGATAAGTTTTTTTATTACGTTAACAAACTCATCTTGAATAACAAACAATCGATCGAGTTTGTTTTATGCGTCACGCAATTTTACTAAAATAATGCTATCGCGGTGTTTGACGTCTTTTGTAGTTAGATTCCCAAGCTCCAGACTTCTACATACACCGTTTTTACTCCCATGATAAGAACAACCTACAACAAAAAACTCAATTTTAATAATGAATTAAAGGCCTATTTATAACTTTAGAGCCATAAAATAATATTACATCATTTATTTACCTTTATAACTAGATATTTATCATCTATATGTTGGCTTGAAATACTCGTATTTAAGACTTCTTGCTTATATAGCCATCTGATTGCCTTTTTAGCCATGCCGTCAAATTGTTATCATTTTTCAAGTTTATTTTATTCTTATTGAGCACAAAACATCGGAGCATGGAATACATCGCCCATAAAGTGGAAGGCTGCATTGTTTGGCTAAGGTGACTGAAATAAGCCAAAAACACATTTTCCGACCAACTGTTCGTGTGTTTATCTGCTTTACACTTGATGAACTTTTCATAATTTGTTTAAATGTCTTTCCTTAGATTTTGGCGGAAGCAAGTTGTTTTTTGCTAATTCTGCTTCCGCTTTTAGATCTTTAGAGGAGTACACTCTATATCAGAGCCTTCTTCTGAACTCATTTTGTAATTTATTTACACAAAAAACTTTAAATGAAAATATTATGCAACAACATAATTTCCCGCTTTTAATTTTTTTTTCGTTTTTTTTTTTTTCCTTGGGCAAATGTATACGGCCAGCCCTCTTCATAAAATTGAGGTTAAATTTTAAGTGTTCAATGGTTTTAAATATAACTATAAAATCAATAAAAATAATATATTTTCAATTATAAAATATAGCAAACGTTTTCTGAACACGAAATTGTAATGTTTTTTCTTTTTATACTGGCCGCTAAAAACCGTATCGCCAAACTCTTTAGTCATTTAAAACATAGACACGGACAATTTAAAAAAAAAAAACATGGTATGTAATGGATTTTCATACGAATTTCCTGGACAGTTATTCAGATTTCCTGGAGACTTGAAATAGCTCTACAGGATGAAGTACTTTCTGGCATGTCTATGCAATATGTAATTAAAGCATTACAACATATTTTTGAGAAAAAATACTTTTTGTTGTCTACCAAGGAAGCGTCTTTTTATCTACTGCGAATAATGCAACAAGATAAAATTTGATATGATCCGTAGAAATAGATGACGTTGCACACCAAACCAAAAACAAAATCAACTACCATTACCATAAAAACAAGACCATAATAGTTTTTTGTTTCCCTCTTATTTGTCAGTAATAGTAATTTTTTATGGGGACATAATGGGGCCCATTTTGCCATATTTTTATTCCTATTTATCATTTCCTATTTAAAACTATGACAGAAATAAATTTCTATGTTTGAACACTTTGCGATTTATCCATCGCAAGGAGATATAAATTAACATTATATCATTGCAGTATAGAAACACAGAAAGAAGAGAGGTCCCGGGTTTGAATCCCGGTTCAGAGCTCCTCACATCCAGATTTACTTTTCTTTCTGCGTTTCTATACTGCAATGATATAATGTTAATTTCCTATTCTATTACTTTTCTAAAAAAAAATAGTATACAATAATTTCTACGAGCGGTTAATAAAAGGCACTGCAATTGCGTCCCATACAAAGACGCTCAGGCGGAGCATTTTTCAAGAAATTAAAAAAATAAAAAATGAAATTTTCCTTATTTTTGTCTATATATTTTGATCTACTTTCACCCCCTTTTTGAGGGACACACTGTATGTCAGACATACTAACGTGTGTCTCCCAAAGGTGTAAGCAGAGACTACAAAACCCAAGGAGCTGCAATCCCGATACACCTATTTTATTTTATAAAATTACCAGTTCTTCTATTCCGGGTGATTTTGCATTGGCCCTTCTTCAGTATGGTAGAAAATACTAAATAGTATTAAGCCCGCCTGTGTACAAAAATTTAACTTGTGCAATAATAATAGTTTATGCTACAAGGGCGCAAAGGAATAAATTACGAGGACGATTTAAAACACGAGCGTACCGAGTGTTTTAAACGTAACCGAGTAATTTATTGCTTTTACGCCCGTGTATCATACTACGTTTTTCAATGCATAGTGTGAGGAAATGAAAACAAATATAATCTTGTGAACTTCAAATTATAATTGGCTGAAAAGAACTGTATCCAGAGCCGTTAAACAGTGGAAAAAAAGTATAACATCTATGGTACACAGGAAAGGCTGCAGGTTAGCCAACCATTGTAAATAAATTTAAAAAAATAATAATAATAAAGCCCTAGGGCAAAATAATCGACTTTTTGTTCGGTTTTGATGCATAAAAAGTGGGCCTTTACGAGCACATGCATTGAAAAGAATTTTATTATTATTATTATGTCACCTGTTTGGTCAGCAAATATATTTTTGGGGGGCTCCGGTGAACGCATAAAACATGCGTTCATCCTGTCTATATGCTCAAGTCTGCTTAATATAAGAATTCCCTTTTTCTATTCAAGTCACTCATCTTCGTTGAGCCCACAACGATCCTTATATAGTTTTTTTGAATCAGTCAAAGTAAAACCACATATCCAGGTCGTTTCAATTAAGTAGGCGGCTTGAATATAGTTAAATATGTCGTCTTCTGAATTCACTCGAACGAACTGTACTGCTTACTGTGTTTGCTGCTCACTGTACTTTTATTATTCTTTTCTCATACCTAAAATTTACTTGTACGTAGGGGTAGAAGCACTGACCTCTACACAGATAATTAAGTAATATTATAATGATATATTTATAGGAGACATAAGTTCATTGTGTGCCTATCATACTCGATGGTTATACCTTATGGTTATCGATCGGTGTCTTTGATGTGCATCGAAAAAGCTATGCGAGCACGTACGCGTCTATTAGATAAATTTGACAGATAGAATCGATAAATTCTAAACGATAACCTTATTGCAATGAAATAAGAGTTACATTTTTATTTATCGAATCGATGTCGAGTCGATACCAAATTCATGCTAGTACCCAAGACTCGATACGACGCATTACTACTTCTTACTTGCTTTTTAAAACGGGATCCTATTACTAAGCCTTTGCTGTCTGTCTATCTGTCTGTCTGTTGCAGGGGTCTAAAACTTCAGCCGTTATAATAAGTAGCTAGTTAAAATTATAACAGAATTAAAAGTTTAACAGAATATGTACGAGTACCACGGATAACGGCAAATTAAAAATCGGGACTCAAGGACCCCATTCAAAAAACCTTCAATTTTGTTGGTTTCAGCTCTATCTGAAAGACGGTAATACACCCAAATTTCATATTTGGTCAAATTGTAATTCATTCTCTTACGTAAATCAACAAATAATAAAAAAACCGGCCAAGTGCGAGATGAACTCGCGCACGTAGGGTTCCGTACTATTATCTATAAAAACGGCAAAAAAATCACTTTTGTTGTATGGGAGCTCCCTTAAATATTTATTTCATTCTGTTTTTTAGTATTTGAGGTTATAGCGGCTACAGAAATACATCATCTGTGAAAATTTCAACTGTCTAACTATCACGGTTCATGAGATACAGCCTGATGACAGACGGACAGACAGACGGACAGCGGAGTCTTAGTAATAGGGTCCCGTTGGTTAGCCTTTGGGTACGGAACCCTAAAAATTAGGATTCCTTACTCCACTGTATAATTACATATGATTAAGTTACCGTAATAAACGATTTCTATTACTCAGAAGGTGCTGAATTGTTCGTCAGGCGCTACTATTTTAGCAGGATGTTTTTTGTCAAAGCATATTTATTGTTGTTATTTACCATTTGATTTTAGGTTTTCGTACCCATATAATCTAGTGGTGCGGAATCCTTTGTGCGCGAGTCTGACTCGCATTTGGCCAAATTATTTTACTAGCTTTTGTATAGATCATTTACCCAAGTATCTGAAGACCCTGTTCAGAGATAGTTTAATAAACAAATGTGTATAATTTACAGGAGAAGTGTAGAGGGTTGGATTGTTTTCGGGTCAGGTATTTGGGGGTGTGGGTTTGAATTGGGATGACCACAATAAAGGCACCTGTCAACGTCAAGATCTGAAACTGGAGACCAAATAGAGGTGTGTGGTTGTTGACTAAAATAAACCTACTGAACTGACGCAAAATGAGGTGTTCAGTTGGGGTTAGTGGTCGTCTTAAATTTTAGGTACGAGTACACGATTCGTATTTCAGATCGTTGATTAAGACAGACCTACCTTTATTGATACAAATAGCAACGCCTCGCCTTGCCAATTAATTATAATATACGAGTATGTTGTTGGCAGATCGTAGATTTGTATAAAATCGAAAATCTTTCACCAAAAGTCAACAGTGGAGGTACTAGGCTGATGAATGTATGGATGGATACATTATGAACTTGTTACCTTTTTATGGATTATGTATGATGCCGCTTAAAGTTTCTTGAAGGATTTTTTTGCATTTTAGTTTAAAGGCGGTTCAAAAGCTGTGATCAAAAATTACGATTTTTATTCAAAACAGGTTACGGCCTTCGCCTTTGAGTCGAAAGGTTGGCCCGAAACGTTCAATGGGTGGCTCCATCGCTTTTCTTGCACGCAGGTTTCTTTTCTTCATGATGTTTTCCTGCACCGTTTAGAAATTAGTAAATATAAGGCGATACAAATACTATAGATTTTCGACCGGGGATTGAACCTGGGTCTCAAGATTGAGAGGCCAGCGTTCCACCGTCGTTATATTATAAAATATACTCTGACAAAGACAGGATTTTTGTTTTTCCATTTATACGAGCTTCAAAGTATAATCCAACTTTCGTTATATTGACATAACACGACATAAAAACAGTCTCAGATTCGGCATTATAAAAGTCATCGATCTTATTTCACGGTCATTAAGCTGCCAGCTCCAAGCTTCGAGGGCCCCGTGAAATAAAACTAGTGCCGCATTAATTCAAGTGCAACACGAAAAATGCATTAGAGCGAGAGTGGTCTCTCTATTCATCAGCAATGTCCATAGCTTCGCTTCGGGCAGAATTTTGACTTATTTTTTGGTGTAGCTTCGTAAAAGTTTCATTAGTCTCATCGTGTTCTTGGTTTAAAAAAGTGATGTTTGGTCGGATAAAATAGATTAAATGAAATGGAATATATTTATTTTTGGAATGTAAGTATAACAGATACACTTATCTATAACTATAAGCTACGAGGGGAGGCTGAAAAGTAATCTACCTAACTATGAAAGAAAAGACGTAACTGGATAGTTTATTTTTATTTTTCTACATAGTCCCCTGCTAATAAAATGCACTTATTACATTTTTCAAATATTGAATTTAAGCCATTAAAAAAAATATTTTTCGGTCTGTCGTCAAAATAGTCAGAAACCGCTGCCTTCATTTCGTCATCGGTCATAAACCTTCGTCCCCTGAGGTCTTTCTTGAGAAGTCTAAACAGAAAATAGTCACAGGGGGCTAGATCTGGACTATAAGGGGGGTGGTCAATGGTTTCGAAGCCATTGTCTTTAATTGCTAGCTTTGTTGTGCGTGCGGTATGCACTGGTGCGTTATCGTGCAAAATCAGAATTCCTTTGCTTAGTTTACCTCGCCGTTTTTCTTTTATTGTCTCTCTTAGTTGATATAATAAGTTTGAGTAATAATCAGCATTCATTTTAGTTTTCTTCGGTAAATAATCTATGAGCAAAATCCCTTCTGTGTCCCAAAAGATTGTAGCCATAAGTTTACCGGCCGATGGACAGACCTTGAATTTCCGAGGCGGCTTCTCATCCTTAAATTTCCACTATAACGACTCTTGCTTACTTTCCGGGTCCCATTGTCGAATCCAAGTCTCATCACATGTTACAATTCTAGAAATTATTTCTTCCTCTTTCCCTCGACTCATGTGCAAAAACTCTTCGCAACATTTGACACGCCTCTCCGTGTTAAATGCAGTCAACATTGTAGGGACCCAACGTGCACTAACCTTGGACATGTTCAAATGCTCATGAATTATTTCATTGACTCGCTCTTTACTGACGCCCACATCTCTAGCTATCTCCCACTGCTTCACTCGTCGGTCCTCTAATATAATTTTTTTCACCCTGGCTACATTTTCATCGGTGACGGCCGAAACTGGTCTTCCGCTACGAGGATCATCTTTGAGGCTCTCGCGACCTAATTTAAACTGCCTTGACCAAAACTTTATAACAAATTCGGAAGAACACGAACTGCCAAACACACGTAACATACGCTGTCTGATCTCCGAAGGCGTATTCCCTTCTTTAGTCAAAAACTTAATCACCGCACGCTGCTCGATTTTATCCGTTTTCACTTTTTCTACCGACATGTTCGAAAGAATTGTAGGAGACAAATAAACGTGATGCAATAAACAAATGAATGTAATACATTTTGAAAATAGAATAACAAACGAATATAAATCCATACCAGCCAGCATTATTTTTGTATATATTTCTGACCAAGGAGATTACATGTCAGCCGCCCTACGTATGTCTATAGGACATAGTTTTGTATAGTAAACAATAATATAGGGAAATATATGAGGAAATAATAAAGGTAAGGTTTACTTAAATATAATAAAAAAATAAAAAAAGTATTTGCCTAACACCGCCCATTAGATTAGTCTTGCTAAGAAAAAGGGCAAGAAACTTAGCAACATCATGTCTTTTTTTTTCATAATATTAGTTACAAACAAATTAATGTATAAGTAAGCCTATCCTTTAATTGAGTAAAGAGATAAAAAATACAAGACAGGAGAAATTTATGTCATGAAGGCAAAACAAATATAAACATTTATCTACCTGTCCCATATAGTCCATCTGCTTTTACAGTCATTTCATATATTAACGAATTAACGTTAATTCTAGAAGAATCATAACATAAGTTAGGAAATATAGTTAGTTCACTACTATTACGACAAAGATCACTATTCATAACCCCATGCTTTAGTATCGTCTAAGTAATCATTTATTTTATAATATGCCTTCTTCAATAGGCCCTGCTTAATAAACAGTTTGAATTGATTCTCTGACAAAGTAAGGACCTCCTTTGGAAGTTTGTTGTAAAATCTTATACCATGTCCCACGAAAGAGATACCCACCTTGGCTAGTCTGATTTTTGGAAAAGCCAGTTTATGCTTATTTTTGGTTTCCTTACAGTGTTGCTTACCAAGCCTTGGGAAAGACTCAACATTTTTTCTGACATATCTAGGAATTTGGTAAAAAAATTCACAATGCACCGTTAATTTATTAATTTCTTTGAATTTTTCTCTTAATGAACCCCACCCCGGTGCTTCATATTAAAATAGCCCGAATTGCTCTCTTCTGCAAAACAAAGACTGCGTCTGTATCCGCGGCTCTACCCCACAACAGCATGCCGTATGACATAATGCTGTGAAATAACTAAAATAGACTAATCTAGCAGTATCTACATTAGTAATTTGCCTTATGCGTCTAATAGCGTATGCGGCCGAACTAAGTCTACCAGATAGGGCTTCTATGTGGGGACCCTACTGAAGACGAGAGATCAGTCAGGTCACGCTCACAAAACCTATTATTTCAGGCCATGAGTTTTTTGTTTAACTACGAAGCATCCGTTGTCCTCGTAGGCCGTTCTTGCATACTTTGTTGGTTTCATAAAACAAAGTAGAAAATAATATATTTTTCTTTAACCAATAACAATTTGCATTTTTTCCAAGTTATTCGAATTTTAAAATACAAATCATTCTCGTCTTCCTATAAATCTTCGTGGTTTGCTGTTGGTCAAGCTGTTTTAAACAAACATAAATTTTCTATGTGTTTATGACTTTAAGACGAGTGTTAAAGAAACATAATTTTTTTTTGTGTTCATAACTATAAAATATAAAAAATTAAAAATATAAAAAAGTCAAGCTCAACTTTCTCAACATATCATCCTTATTATTTGTCCTAACTTATACCCTAGGTAGAAGTCAAAAAGTTGTCGTCTTTTACGTCGTACTTTACGTTCTTAAATTTGAAGTCTGTTCAAAAAGTGGACTATTTAACTCATAAAAAACTGATCGTTTGCGACATGTGAAGCTTTATGGGGATTACCCCCTACAAAAATGTCTTTTTGCCAAATATTAACCAGCATTTTACTTTCTTTCATCTGACTTTATAGTGACAGATCGTGAGTGGCCATCCACCCGCTGGCCGTTCACGGGCCATATATAAACTTCTTGACTGGGCCTATGCGTAGGTCAAAGTGCTGACCTAAAAGATTAGTAGTTTATATTATTTGCCTAAGTTAGGGTAAGTTATCTCCAACGGTGATCGGCTGGTTTCGTAGTTATCTACGTGGACGCCGGCAACGTATCCGCATTGATGATTATTTTTCTGATTGGTGCGATATTTCTGCTAGTGTTCCTCAAGGAGGCGTCCTCTTTCCTCTACTTTTTGCTTTTTTTCTTCCTCCTACCATCTTTATGCAAATGATCTCCAAATCTACACTCAAGCAAAGTTGGATGATCTCTCGCAGGCCATTGTCATGACTAATGATGACTTAACGAGGATATCTGCATGGAGCAATGACTATGGGCTAAAAGTTAATCCCACCAAGACTCAAACTATCATCATAGGTAGCCCGTGGTTCGTTAATAGAATTGATTGGCAACAGCTTCCTCATATCTTGTTTGATGGAACTTTTATCCCATTTAGCACAAAGGTAAAAAATCTTGGAATCATTTTAGATAGTTGTTTAACATGGGTTCCACAAATCAATGAGGTAAGTAGAAAAATGTTTGCTGCCGCAGGTGCTATGAGAAGACTCTAAAATTTCCTACCTACTGCCACTAAAATTGCACTCGCACAATCTCTCTTATTACCCATTCTCGATTATGCTTATGTCAGTTATTTGGATCTCACTGAAGCGCAACTTAACAAACTCGAACGTCTTCAAAATTTTTGTGTAAGATTTATTTTTGGTCTTCACAAGTATGATCACGTTTCTGAATTTCGTTCTCAACTTAACTGGCTCCCTATTCGTCAGCGCCGCGATACTTTTATTCTGTCTCTATTATTTTCTGTGTTGCACAATCATGCGATTCCTTCCTACCTTAAGATTAATTTTCAATTTCTTCGTGATAATTATGGTTGTTCCTTACGTTCCTCTCACAATCTCCTTTTGGAAACACCATCTCATTCATCGTCCTTCTTCAAAAATTCCTTTTTTGTCCAAGCTGTTTGGTTGTGGAACGATCTTCCTTTGCCAATAAGGAGAGCTCCATCACTGCCTGTCTTCAGGAAATTAGTCAAGGGTTATTACTTGTCACTCTAACTGCACCATATTTTATTATCAGAGCTTTTATATTTCATTGTTTAAATGTATATTTGTGAAATGTATTTATTATGTTTGAAATAATTATTTATATAGGTAGGTATATTATATGTATGTATTAGTATGTATACAATGTATTATTATTTATATAATTTGGCTTCTACTTTATATACCTTATTTTACATGTACACCACCTCTTCAGCAATCTTATTGTATTTTTTTCCACCTATCTTTGTCTGGAAGAGATCGCTTTAAGCGATAAGACCGCCTATTTGTACTTACCCTTTGTGCTCGTATTTTTAAGTTCAATTAATTGTATCCTTTTTCTTTTGTGGTGTGACAATAAAGCTATATTGTATTGTATTGTATTGTTAGGTACCTACAAATAATCGTTTCAGCTTAACGCTGAAGCTTTAAGGTTTTCAATAGTATTGTTTGAAAATGGTTAGTATATAAACGAGCAAATATAAAATCAAATTTAACGTGTCAAAAATACTGAATATAGCTTACTAAAATACTAAGTGGGCGAAAGACTGTGGGCGAATAAAAATGTTGAAAATGGTGACTTGAAAATACAAATTTGAGTTGAGTTGAATAATTCTCAGGCGAACAATTTTCTATTTTAGTGAGAATTTAATTTTAAGTAATAAAACTAGGGACGTCGCCTTGCTCCGCTCCGCTTCGCTTGGCTTCTTATTTTATCTTACAAGTAACACGCTTCTCCTCGCATCACTCGTCATCGCAACTATTTTTTGACTTTTGGTGAAGTATTTTTGATTTCATATACTCAGTATTTTTAGTCGCACGCTTTAGTATTTATTCCGGACACTTGAAGTCGCTAATTATACTTTTATTCTCCCGATTAATAATTTCCCTTTGAGAATTAAATTCTCGTTTCAAATGTCTTACATGATACAAACCTGTACCATAGTATGCCTGTACCGCTTGTGGGAATGTAGATGTAGCCTATTTTTGCGATTACATTTTAAGTTTAACTCTGTTTACTGTTTTCATTAAGTTAGTTTAATTATTTATTTTCCAAGTGTTTTAAATGTCTATTATTTAGTGTCAAATTAAGTAAAGAAATAATAAAAGCACTTGTGTTTAGAGGACATTCAATAATATATTTCTTAGTCGATATTCGTATGTTAACATTTATTGTCAAGTCAACGTAACATTATAGTATAAACAAAGTATTATACAATAAAGTTGTCACAAAAATTAAAATGATCGCTATGAAAAAGTTCAACAGATTTTTGAGCTTTTACATGTTTTAAGATACTTGGATGCAGCGTCGAACTGGTTTTAAAGGGTCCGGGTGGCATTATATTTTTTTTTTCGAAATTCCCAGGCTAGTTTTCAATCGGCCGGGGTCTTAAAGATTTCTTTAAATATATAAAATGACGAGCTTAGATGTTATAGTAAAATGTAAATTTTTATTACCTGTAATTAATATTTATTACAAAAAATTGCTGTTTTTCACTTTAATATCTCTAAAAATACGCTTTGTCTTTTGAGACAAATTATGAAATAGATAGTTTTGCAGAATATATAGACGAAGACAACCAACTTTTTTTCGTGTAGTATTAGTATGTTAGCGTAAGGGGGGGGGGGGGCGCGCAGGCTAGGGCCCGAGTGGCAAACGCCTCACCCTGACTCTATGGCCAGTCCGACACTGCTTGGATGTGCTAAATTGTGGAGATAATAATGGCGAGTGATTAAATTATCCACGAAAAAAAAAACGGTCTTAATTTAAAATTATTAACGAAAAACCATGATAATTATATCTTGTAAGTCCAATTACAGATTTAAATGGACAAAACAATCAAAATAAAATGAAATGAAAAAGGCCCAGGTTCTGACAAATAACAATAGGTTTCGCCGATAAAATAATTGCAATTTAAGTGGGGTTCCAAATCCTTTTAAAAGTTTCTTCAAACATATCTTTTGAAATACATTATATAATTATAATTTATACGGCAATAGATTTGTTTAAATATGTTGTTATTGTTTGTTTTATTTAAAAAAGAACGTAAATGGTAGTGGGACCCAAAAAAACACCATTTTCTTTTCGGCGAAGCAAACAAACCCTTTTTTTTTGTAGTAATTATTTTTCTCATTACATTAAATTTATGCCATTGGTGGCATGTCAATTCATTGTGTCAAGTAGCACTTTATCTTGATACATACATTTTATTTATATTTATTTATATAAGACATTTTATACAAAATTAAACAGCAAAGTATACGCACCTAGTTTTACACAAAATAACCACAATATTACCAGGCATGCCTTTTAAGTTCTGTCATTTACATATTTGCCGCCAATTTTGAATTTAGAACTGTTCAATATTTAAATTTGTTGGAATTTAGAATATCAAAACAATTGAAAGAATTAGGATTAATGCAATTGTTTTGTTACAGCGTTGTTTTGATTGACTTGATTTTTTTTCATAAATAGAAATATAAAGTCAATCTACTGAAATTCAATATTTTTTTTCCTACAACATAATTCAGTTTCAGAGTTGGGCCAGAGAATCCTGTCACAGCTATTTTTCGAAAATTTTATTATGGCAACATTTTTAACTGTCAATTGAGGAACAATTGATACTTCTATAAAACGTTGTGATACTTTTATTTCGTAAGGATATAAAAACGTATAATATATATTTTAATAAATATATTTTTATATCTTTACGAAATAAAAGTATCACAACGTTTTAAAGTGTCAATTGTTCCTCATTTGACAGTTAAAAATGTTGCCATAATACATAGTAACAAAAAACTTTGCACTATTTGCAACAAAAAATTCAAGTGTCAAAGTAAAATTTCTACCATAGCAGTGTTAAACAAAAGTGAAACTTATTAGCAAAAACATGAAATTTAATGTCTCTACATATATTTCATAACAAAAGAGCTTTCAACTTTCTTTGAAAATACATATAGTTGCAATATAGAACCCGTTGTAAGATAACTACAGGATATTGTTTTCTATTCCATAAGATATACCTATTACATGCTTATCAAAGTTTAAAACAACATGAAGACGCATGACTACCCCCACATCCTCTAGTCTGGGAGCCACTGAAATTTTGTAATATGTTACCTCGTATTTGTGAAATAAATATGTTTGTATTTGTACATAACAATGTTATAAACGGTACCTAGCTAAAGAAAAAACAGTCAGCGTGAATAAGCAGTTTTGAATATCTTAACATCCACATTATTATTTATTTATTTTAATGACATATTACCACGGTTTTATTTGTTTGACGAGCTGATATTTCAGCGAAACGCTTAAAACCGTCGTAAGAATTCGGCAAAATACGAATTCGGTAAATTATCTTTTGTTGAACCCACGTAAGTATCAAGACACATAAACCCAAATATTTTTGTTGTTTACTTTGGAATATTTATGACGATGTATCTAATATATTGTGTTATATTTATTAAACAATTAAGTTTTAAAATATGTATTTTTACTACATATTTCAAAGAGGATTAGTTGAATATACATTTTAACTCTTATACTTTTACGCATTATTATTTCTAGGCAGCACGTAATGACAACACTAGCTTGAGTTATCAAATACATAGTAAATTAGTAACAGATTAGATAACTATTTACACATTGATTTTAAAAGATCCAATATTCATATATCAATTTGTACACTAAGAGTCTATGCTTCGCATTATCCATTGTTACATAAACAATACTGCACCAATCACTCTGAAATAAATATATTGTAAAGTTGAGGACTAATGCAATGCCCAGAATATAGCAAAAACATGATTCCATTAAGAGGCATGCATCCGCCAACGACCTTGATTAGACCTGTGTCGGTAAAAATATCGATAAAAACTGTAATGGAATAACGTTCATATCAGCGCGCATTGCCTTTGACGATCGCTGCGTCTTCGGATAGCGCAAAATAGGAGAAAATAATACCTTTCACCAGAAAGCGACGGACAGAAAAAAAAAATTGTCTATAATTCGGTGAAAAAATCACTAAAATCGCTTCAGGCATTCGAAAGGAGTAAGAGAATTCTTGCGAAAATCATATGAAACTTTCGATAACTTTTGATTTTCTGCCAAAATTAACAACAGGAAATAGAATGTCAAACTTAAAATTTATTTTTGACTTCATTATGTCAAACATACATAATTTTTGAAGTTTTTGGACCACCCGTGCGGGAGGAATATACCTTCAACAACATGTCCAAATCACAGTTGGAGTACCTAAAGTTTTCTCGATAGAAAACATTGCAACGTTACTTCCAAACCGTATAATAAACCGCTATTTTATTTAATCAATCCATTTAATTAGATCATGATACTAAGCGGATTAACTGATCTCAATACAAAGCATGCCCAGAATGTTTTACATTTAAAGAATAACCATTACCTTCACTGTAAAAAAATATTTTTTGGCTAAAACATGCGCTTCTCAAGAGCGCACGATTCTTCGGTTGTCGTAACAGCTAGAGCTCAGAGTACACAAATTTAAGCGATAGCGAAACGTCATAGAGTTCAGTTCTACTTGATGCAAAATAGGGTGCTCAATATAGCTATAGACTCTTAAAATAACCTTAAAATCTCAAGAAATTATTTAGCTTGACTAGCACTATCGTTAAAAGTTCTGCTGATTTTCATTCATATTACAAATTGGATCAATAAAACAGTACTGATTGTGAATCAATTTCAGTATTACCCAATTAGTTTCGCCTTATCATCATTATCAAGGGAGAGATGGTTTGCTTACATAATAATGTAAATTCTTCTTATTTTTTATATTCTTTATAATGGGTGGCGCAAAAGTAATGTCATAATTTGAATTGGCTGCCATTTTGTTTTAGATAAAAAAAAAGCTCTGTTTTCATAAAAAGTTTATTTGAAAATGTGAAATTGATGACACTGCTTGGAAAAAGTCGTATCACTCAAATGGCCACCTCCCAAGTTGATGCATAAAATCGCAAAAAATCTGGCTATCTGGCACCAAATTGCCGATTTTTTCTTCAACGTTATATTTCAAGACTTGCAAGGTTCGTTGTTTGTTGAAGTAAACGCGAGATTTTAAAAAGCCTCAAATGGTGCTGTTAGATCTGGTGATCTGGATGGCCAGTTCAAATCTCCA
Organism: Ypsolopha sequella; assembly: GCA_934047225.1. Classification (NCBI taxonomy): domain Eukaryota; kingdom Metazoa; phylum Arthropoda; class Insecta; order Lepidoptera; family Ypsolophidae; genus Ypsolopha; species Ypsolopha sequella. The sequence continues at coordinate 13,965,598 of OW203990.1, read as the reverse complement.
AAATTGGAGACCAAAATTTCTCAAATAAGCAGTAACAATAATTCCACGTTGTTGAAAACTAATTTTCTATATATCTACATTATAATTGTCAAAGCACAGTGACATTTGGCGCCATCTGCAAAATTGGCAGCTAATTCAAATACGCAGTGTTCTGTCTATCTCTTGATAATGCCGATAAGGCGAAACTGGTTGGGCATTAGTAAAATTTGTGACACAGTACAATTCATCCATGATGTTTCACCAAGGGCCGACAATCACAAGTAATATACTATATTAAAAATTATAATAATGACTGAAAGTGGGTAAACAGACTTAACTTCGATATGATATCATGTACTTTAACTCTATTATTTTAAAAGTACACAAAGGTTACAAATGGCTTGCTAAAAAGCTTAAAACACATGTACAACTGATCATACGGAGTAAATGTTGTTTCCTTTTAAATTAAGGCGAGGGAATTCGTGTTTTACCTGAAAATACCTATATTTAAATAAATTTCCGGGTCATTGGAATATGTATGAAAAAAATTATGATATATGTGCTTCTTCATGTCTTAATTCAAATTAATATTGGTTGTTTTTAACAACGTAACTTTCTGCATTAAATTTATTCTGAAACATACAGATAATTTTCTGCTTAAAATACAGTTTCATTTATTGTATAAATAAGTATTGATTCGCAGTGAAAAATACATCAAGTGAAAGGACTCAGTATTGAAAAGTTTATTATGGAAGCTATATTTATGAAATAGATTATATAAACATTAAAAACTAATAAAACAGCTTGAAATCGCGCGTTTTCTGAACGGCCCGTTCCCTCTGAGCAGGAAAGATAAGTGTGGAATGAAAACGTTGGAGCAAAACAGATTATTTCCAACAATTTCAGTCTTAAACAAAAACACCTTCCCGTACTTTACTAGAGAGTTATTTAAATTTTGTGTAATCGGAACAAAAGTTGCTCAGAAAAATCAGTTGGCGCGTTTAAATTTTGTACCAAGTCACTAATAGCCCGGTCGTATATCCAACATTTCTTTACACTCAAAAGCTATTAACATATCGGAAGGCAGTGAGCAGTAGGGCATACAACTGCGGTGGCAGATGCTGCGTCAAGTACTGATGTGCGTGAGACGCGGCAGGGCGCGCACGCGGCGGGGATGAGCGCGCCCGCTGCCACGCGGCGCCGGACACCATGTGCTCTTCAGCACCGAAGCCGTTCATGCTGCTTAGTTCTAGTCCTGGCGAAAGATAAAAGATAAATACTCTCGGGTTCACTATACCCCCAAAAAAATAGAAGATGGAAGGGAAGAAAGATATTTATTTACTTTTCAGGGTCAATGCGTACTCAAAAAAGAAAAAACGGAACCCCTGGTGTGCCTGTGTCCGTATATCAGAAACAATTTTCTAAATAATAAGTGTTTTTTTTTTAAAGTTTGGTTTTTAAATTGTCAATACTTTTTCTAGTTACTGTCAACTTGTCTCTTGACAGTTAATTTGTGGTGAGTACTGGTAAAAGTGTTCCGCGGGTCAGTAAGTTTTGCCACTTTACCATGAATAGACTTACGCCAGAACAACGCTTGCAAATTGTGCAAATTTATTGTGAAAATCATCGTTCAGCTGGCCAAACTTACCGTGCTCTACGTTCATTTTACGGCTGACATAATCGTCCATCCGAGCAAGTTATTCCAAACACAATAGCTCGTCTTCGCAACATGCATACTCTAGTGAATAATACGCATCCACAAAGACGCCGTACAATGCGCACAGAAGAAGGTTTGCTGTTGTGGACGGTAGTGTGGAGGAGGACCGATATACGGCCCCAGTTACCGTAGCGCCCATATGCCCGAAATCATATTTAAGCAAATGGCATAATAATGTGTTTTAAATAAAGCCAACATCATGGCCATTTACATTGTTTTTGTGTCTTTTATTTAAGGCATATGCGAAAAAAATACGGGTGTTTCTTTTCTGTGTATTTCATGAAATACACGAAAAGTTACAATTAGTTTCTGGTACATGCATTTTGACTATATAATCTAAGGTATTGAAATTGGAAAACATGTTTGGATAAATTTTCCTCGATAGAAATAATTGTTGAAATGAGGTCTTCAAACACACTTTCTATCCTCGTGTGACGAATAGGAACCATATACAGAACTCAAACATATTTTATTAGGTGTGTTTTAACAATATCTAGAAATTTGATATTTGAAATTTTGTAAGCTATTTTAGTTTTTTTAATAAAAATATAAAACTAACTTTTTTCGCTTTTGCCTTGAATCCGCCCCTCTCGCACTACATGATTTTACGCTTGGTGTGACAGTGATAAAAATAAAATTCGCATAGCCTCTTAAATTTAAAAACCAAACCTCTAAAAAAACACCCATTATAAGGGATAAACCTGTCACTTGAAAGGGGAGTCGTATAACTTACTTGTCCAATACACACCTAATCGAACACAACCATATGTTATCTATATGTGAGTACATGGTGCGTACGGTATAGGCTTTTGATATGGCACATTGGCTAAGTTCAGCTTTGTAGAGCGTCGTCACTGTCACCGGACTGTTAGTTAGGGCTTCCTGTGACAGAGATGACGCTACGATACGACGTGCCATGTCAAAAGCCTCGTACTGTAAAAGACGTAAAAGTCAAAAACTCAAACCGTTCACTCACTATGCAAGCTGACTTGGCTCTCCATCTTGCCCAGGGCGTTAACGGAAGCGCAAACGTAGGTTCCGTAGTCCCCAGGGCCTAGCGATTTGATGGTCAGGTTTATCCATAAGGAATAGTCGTTGATGACTGTCTCGGTGATCCAGAATTTGTGGTTGTCCAGCAGTTTGTCGCTGACTAGAGCTGTGGGGTAATTGTGATTCTGATATCAGGTATTATTTTGTAATAAGTAGATTATTACAAACGAGCTTTACGAGAGTGGCCATTCGGCGGCCATACAATATTCAAGTCAAGCTGCTGTACAACTTGCAACTATCACGCAGAAGTTTGTTTATCGTACCATCAATAAAAACTATAAGAATTGGTGACAAGATTTACTGTCTGCAGCTTTTGTTGTTTCAGCAGGACTTTACAACGGTGCCAAAGCCATTACCACTAAGGCGTGGTTCTGGTGCCAAAGCATGAAGATTGGTCTTCCTCCAGCTCACATTATCACTTTGGATTTAGAATATGGCATGATGAAGAGTAAATTTTATGATTAATAATAACATTTGAGACAATATTTTAAAGACCGACTAGTTATTTTCAACGATAGTGACAAATTCTTTTGGGTCAAATATGTAGGATTGCGGTAACTGACGCGTGAATCCCAAAAAAATTTATTAACTGCAAATATAAAATAAAGTTTTGTTTACTGGTGATAGTTTTTAGTGACGGTCAGCGTGACAAAGTTATTTAGTGAATTAGGAGACACATAATCAGTTTCCCTGATAATATCTTTATACTTGTTACTAAGTTCGTTACAATAAAGAACTTACTTCAGAAGAGTTTCTTGAAGAAAACAAACAAATTATTTTAGTAAACAAAGCTTCCTACCATCTTCCCGATACCAGGAGTTCATAGCCTTGGGAGAAGCTTCTATGAAGCACTGCAGCTCCACGTCGCTCCCAAGAGGCGCGCCCACCAATTGATTCGTGACCTTCACTTGTGGGATGACTGTGGAACAATACATTCTGTTATTACTTTTGAAACAATTTGCTAAAGGCGAGGGTATTCGGAGAAATCGGTCCAGTTCCAATGCTTTTATTTTGCCTTATCCCGCTCAGTAGATGCGGGCCGATCAGAAATCATGCGATTTCAATGTGTTTTTATTTATTATCTTGGAATTAGAAGGTTTTTAACATAACGGCCGTTCTATTTTATTTTGGTATAATTTTTATTGTCCTAAAAACCTTATATACTCGTAACTCAAATAAAATTATATTTAGATCATAGTTTAGACCTATCTTTGCGATTTTATTGGATACAGGGAAATGCAAGTAATCGCGTATCGAACCACCGAAATATTAAGATCAAAAAGTGAAATATGACATATATTTTGTTTTTCAAATTTATTTGTTGCTATTTCACGGTTTAAAATGTATTCGAAACGAGACAAAATCAGGAGAAGAAGAAAAATATTTGACTCTTGCGTATTCAAAACGATGCTTAAAGCCATTGAGAACAGGTTTTTACCATCGCCAACCTATTTGTGGCTATTGTTCCTTCAGTTGATGTCTCAAATTTTTGCCCATGGTTCTGCCGGTGCTGAATAAAAGCAGCTGTTTATTAAATTTTTTCAACTAAAATGGTTACTCAGCCAGTTTTAGATACAGCGTAATGAAAAATACCATAATTTACTTTTTTTATTCTCCTTAACAATGAGGCTTTAAAGGATTTTAAAAAGTATAGCCGCAACACCTAAATTCCGTACAAAATTACTTTACTCGTTTTTAGAAACAGAGAACACATTTAGGGGGTGCCTAGTGGTAAAGCAGAAACTAAAATAACAACAAGCCTGAAAAACTTTTTCTACTCACAATGCACCTGCACGTGGTACCTTCGGCTGACCGTGGGTGGCACTCCGTTGCTTGCGATGCAGTAGTAGTCACCCATCTCTGTCCTTTGTACGTGGGACAGCTCTAATGTCTCTCCTTTGTGAACATCCACCACTGAAACAAGGTATAAATTTATCAGTTTTATAATATTAAATCTCTATTGAAGTTTGACCGTGCAGGAGGCAGAGTGTGGAGGCGGAGCCAGAGTGGGAATTATTTTGAGCGATCCTGGACGACAAATCTTGCACTCTTTTTTACTCGAAATATCAATCATTTGACTTTTGTTTAGAGGGTGATAAATGCGATGTAAATTTGAATGACTAGAATCCGTCAGGCGGTGATTACAAAATGTAAGGAATACGTACCACAGATTTTCAATCAAAAAATTGATACTATTTCACAGAAAAACCATTTCCACACCACTCGACATCTGTATTCGCAATTTTTCTGCACATGACAGAATAGCCACCCTGGTCTTAATACCTTATTATAACAATACCATTATAACAGTTATGCACATCGACTTACAAATACAAATACAAATATATTCATTTCTCAAAGCACAATATTCACACAGATTTACAAAAATACCCACTTTAGATACAGAAAAAGGGTAAGTTTAGTGTACAGTATTGCGTTGTTACAGACTATTGAATTATTATTTAAAATATTGTAACATTTGAGCGAGAGGTACATAATAATTGATACAACAGCTGACCCCGCGCTAAGTCTAACTTGTCTACGCGCTTTACAGACAAATTTACTTCAATAATTAGAATATTTACATTCAAGGTTTTTAGTTAAGGCGATTACCATCGCCAAATTAGCAGCTCGATATTTGTCACTACAAATATCAACGGAAACGACATTGAAATAACGTTCATATCAGCGCGCAATGCATAGTGGCTGTTACGACGCTCGCTGCGTCCTTGATAGGGCGAAATAGGAGAAAATAATACTTTTCACATGGACGTGATTACTCGATTGAATAATCTTATGTTGTGTTTATAGCTATAAAGTTCATCTATTTATCAAAGCATAGATGAATTCAATCGGCCAAGCCACTCAAGAGCAGTAGGGAATTTGAGGTCAAAAAACACCATTCAGTAAAAAAAAAAATTCATGTAGAAGTTTTGGTGGTATGAAAAAAAAAAATGTTGCATAGGAGGCTGAAAAGTAATCTACCTATCTATGAAAGAAAAGACGTAACTGGATAGTTTATATTTATTTTTCTATATAGTCCCCTGCTAATAAAATGCACTTATTAAATTTTTCAAATATTGAATTAAAGCCATTAAAAAAAAATGTTTTCGGTTTGTCGTCAAAATAGTCAGAAACCGCTGCCTTCATTTCGTCATCGGTCATAAACCTTCGTCCCCTGAGGTCTTTCTTGAGAAGTCTAAACAGAAAATAGTCACAGGGGGCTAGATCTGGACTATAAGGGGGGTGGTCAATGGTTTCGAAGCCATTGTCTTTAATTGCTAGCTTTGTTGTGCGTGCGGTATGCACTGGTGCGTTATCGTGCAAAATCAGAATTCCGTTGCTTAGTTTACCTCGCCGTTTTTCTTTTATTGTCTCTCTTAGTTGATATAATAAGTTTGAGTAATAATCAGCATTCATTGTAGTTTTCTTCGGTAAATAATCTATGAGCAAAATCCCTTCTGTGTCCCAAAAGATTGTAGCCATAAGTTTACCGGCCGATGGACAGACCTTGAATTTCCGAGGCGGCTTCTCATCCTTAAATTTCCACTGTAACGACTCTTGCTTACTTTCCGGGTCCCATTGTCGAATCCAAGTCTCATCACATGTTACAATTCTAGAAATTATTTCTTCCTCTTTCCCTCGACTCATGTCCAAAAACTCTTCGCAACATTTGACACGCCTCTCCATGTCAAATGCAGTCAACATTCTAGGGACCCAACGTGCACTAACCTTGGACATGTTCAAATGCTCATGAATTATTTCATTGACTCGCTCTTTACTGACGCCCACATCTCTAGCTATCTCCCACTGCTTCACTCGTCGGTCCTCTAATATAATTTTTTTCACCCTGGCTACATTTTCATCGGTAACGGCCGAAACTGGTCTTCCGCTACGAGGATCATCTTCGAGGCTCTCACGACCTAATTTAAACTGCCTTGACCAAAACTTTATTACAAATTCGGAAGAACACGAACTGCCAAACACACGTAACATACGCTGTCTGATCCCCGAAGGCGTATTCCCTTCTTTAGTCAAAAACTTAATCACCGCACGCTGCTCGATTTTATCCATTTTCACTTTTTCTACCGAAATGTTCGAAACAATTGTAGGAGACAAATAAACGTCATGCAATAAACAAATGAATGTAATACATTTTGAGAATAGAATAACAAACGAATATAAATCCATACCAGCCAGCATTATTTTTGTATATATTTCTGACCAAGGAGATTACATGTCAGCCGCCCTACGTATATTGTCTAAGAGTTGATTATTCATAATACGTTTTTTCATTATTTTTGGTTTGGCCATAAACGAGAAGTAGGCTTTAGAAAGTACCCATTTGGCAATAGTAAGGCCCTTAAGGCCCAGTATCAAGCTAAACTTCCATCCTGCACCAACACTTTTGTTTTTGATTCGTCTATCCTACTCCAATAAACTGCCGCGCACGCAAAATTATAGTTATTTTGAATATGCGGCTACATTAGGACTTGTAATTTAAATCCATTCAGCTAATCTCTTAGGTAATGAATGTACTCTCACAAATTTTGAGATTAACAGCTTTGAATGCTCAGATGGTACCAAAATAACACTTTTTCCGACATCTTTCTTCCTAAAACATAATAAATAGGTTCTTTAGAAGTTGGCCGTCTGTTCTTGGTTTTCCTCTTGGTATAATTTCCTCTTGATTAATCGCAAAACCCTTCGAACTTATTCGGAGGAGAGTAAGAGGACAGCTTTCAAACAGGCACAACCAGGTGATCCACCATGCCTGGGGCAGATTGGTGGAAGATATCAATCCCCAATCGCCAGTCTTAAGAGTATACATGAGCCTAGAGCATGAACAACGCCAGACTTTCGAGGATTAATTTGAATAAAATTTGGACTGTCCTTGTATTGAAAAAAATATATTTGATTAATTGATCTTTTATCTAAGGATTCTACTTATAAACGATGTATTAAGATTTATACTTTCGCCAAAAAATATATATTTTCCACCCCCTGTTTTCAAACGTTCGTTTCAAGAACGCGTTTACGAGATCAACTTGTTTTTTTTTTTCATAAAATAGGTAATAGAAATATGAAGGGATTCTACTTAAATCCAATTTTTTTTTCCCACAAAATATTTCAGTATTAGCTAAAAACACACTAATTTGTTGTTTCGCTGCGTGATCATTTGTATTACGCGTCCAAGAAAAAGGGGCCAATTAGTTGATTAGATTTCACCTTGTATAATATATATTTTACCTATTATTTTAATCGTATATGTATTGCTACATAAATTAAATAAACCTTTAATTTAGTTCATGAACATTTATTATTTTACTACATATATTTTTATAAGATTAAATTTGACTTGTAAAAAGTATATATTATTATATATACCTACTTTGCAAAATAAACCATTTGAATTTGAATTAGCCAACATATAATCGCCTCTATCAAATAAGGTCTTAACCAGGCTGATGGATGGATGGATATGATAGGGAATGCGCGACTTCTGGGTAACATGTTTCAGTAAGAAAGAAATCGGCAAAGGTTTTATTTCGGTACCATCGATCAGTATATAATTATTTTAAACTTTTCAGTGAATGTCTTCTGTTACATTTGAAGTCGGTTCTTTTTTTTTCAAATTTATTTTATTTCACATTATTTTTTACGCATTCGGGAAGTTGCGTCACATATTTCGTCGCCAATACCGCAGTGCTTAAAGGCTAAAGTTTACAACCAGTGCGTCCTTCCAGTGATGACTTACGGCGCTGAGAAGTGGTCTCTTACCAAAAGCTTGATCCGCCGATTTAAGGTCGCTCAACGAGCTATGCTTGGGATATCTCTGATGGATAAAATCCGAAACGAAAATATACGTCAGAAATCGAAGGTGACCGACATAGCCTGTCGAATCAGTAAGTTGAAGTGTCAGTGGACTGGCCATATTTGTCGCTGACGTGATGATCGTTGGGGTCGTAAGGCATTGGAATGGAGATCACGTACAGCAACGCGTAGCGTAGGCCGCCCTCGTGCGCGCTGGACTGACGATCTGAAAGACGTTGTGGGTGGCGGCTGGATGAGGATGACTGAGGATGACATATGAGGCGTAATATGGGGGAGGCTTATGTCCAGCTGTGGACGAATACGGGCTGATGGAGGGATGGATGACATTATTTTGTGTTGACGGGCTATAAACTTTACTAATACTGAATTATCGGTGTCATTTGCTACAGACCAAAATGCTTTTAAACGTTTTATTTCTTAACAAGAATGAAGTTATGCAGTTTGCGCTAAGCGACTGACGTTTAACCTTAAATTTTGAAATATGGGTAGGCTTTGATTGTGTAGGCGTCATACATTTGTAGCGACACGTGTACGCACACATTTATAAACTGCAGTTTCAGCAAGCAGTTTCGAGTCACATCGACATACATCGATGTCACGCCAGTCGTCTCCCATCCCGTTTAGCACAAGGTTGCGCCCTATTGTACGATATTGTATTTACGTGTTTAAACAGAATATAAAGTTTTCAGTGAATCAGTATATGCGTTTTCAATCTACATTGACCCCTGCAAATAGAGAGAACCCTATCTGAACATTGGTGACCCCAGACATTTGGAACATTCAGCCTTCAAGTTATAGTGAAAGACTTTTTAGTGATTTTATAGACATTTTTGCGTGAGGGCGTATTAAGGGGACGGCTCACTTGTGCGCCTTGTGCTAAACCCATGAAAATTTATCGGTCGGTTTTCGTGCGATTTTAAGGACCGTTTTTACGAAGTTATTTTCAAGACATTTTTATTTGTGTGTTGTTCATCATGGATCCAGTTACCGGATTACCGGTTGGCAAGCTACCTGCATTGACTGCGACTCAAGGTCAAGTTAAGAATGAAGAAGCAACGAGTACACTTTCACAGATCACAGTCACAAGCCGTATTGCAGATTTTTGGATGGATTTTCCCCGGTTGTGGTTTACACAATTTGAAGCCGTAGTAGCGGGCCAGAAATTATCGGATGAAGCAAAATATAATTTACTCATTGCAAAACTGAGTAAAGAGGCAATTCAACAAGTAAGTGATATTATTCAATCACCGCCGCAATTGAAGAGATATGAAACTATTAAGACTCGCTTATTGACAGTTTTTGAAGAATCTGAAAATAGACAATTCCAAAAACTTCTCAGTGAAATGGAATTAGGGGAGCAGAAGCCTTCGCAACTACTTCGTCGTATGCGTGACCTCGCCCGAGGGAAGCTACCAGACGAAACGCTAAGAATGATGTGGACTAATCATCTTCCAGCTACTATTAGAGGTGTCATTGCAATAAGCGAGGTCAACGATTCCGAGAAACTCGCCGCGATGGCTGATAAAATTATGGAGAGTGCCCGCCCGATTGAAATAGCGGAGGTACAGCAACAAAATACCAACTCAGAGTTAGTAGCAGAAATCGCGAAACTGAGTATGCAGATTAACAATTTACAACGTTCTCGCGAGAGATTTAGGAGTTCCAGTGGACAGCGGCAGCGTGCTAGATCGTCATCAAGACCACGACGCAACACAGACTCGCCTGACTGGTTATGTTTTTACCATTATCGCTACAAGCATAATGCAAAGAAGTGCGTGACACCTTGCAACTGGCGCAGAAGCGACTCGGGAAACTAGAGGAGGTGCAGTCTAATTCGGTGGGAGACTGTTTCCAGATCACCAATCACCGTTTATGTGTGAGTGACAGGACATCCGGGTTACGTTTTTTAGTCGATACGGGTGCAAATGTGAGTATACTCCCTTACAATAAACAATTAGTTGCCAAAAGTGATACAAAGTTACAAAATTACAAGCTGTATGCTGCAAACGGAACTGAAATTAAGACATTTGGTTTGAAGAGTTTGGTGTTAAATCTTAACTTAAGACGGCCGTATCGGTGGACATTTATTATTGCGGATGTAAAGCAACCGATTTTAGGGGCAGATTTTTTAGCTCATCATAGGCTGACAGTAGATTTAAGTTCAAGAAGTCTTATCGATCAAATAACAAATATGAATGTTCTAGCAACTATTGTTAATTATAATGATTTGTCAGTTAAAACAATTGATAGTAGACATCCTTACTACGATTTGATTATGCAATTCCCTGATATAACTAAACCTGTGAATTTTAAGGAGATGCCACGACATTCCGTACGGCATTATATTGAGACAACTGGACCTCCTGTATACGCGCGTGCGAGACCTCTACCGCCCGATAGATACAAAAAGGTACGTGAAGAGTTCTCACTTATGCAAGATTTAGGTATTTGTCGACCTTCGAAAGGGGCGTGGGCAAGTCCTTTACATGTGGTGCCTAAAAAGGACGGTCAAATTCGACCCTGTGGGGATTACAGAGCTTTAAATGCGATTACGAAACCAGATAGATACCCTATTCCAAGGTTACAGAGTTTTACATACCTACTAGGAGGTAAAAAACTTTTCTCTCGAATTGACATCAATAGGGCATACCATTTTATATCAGTTGCTCCTGAAGATATAGAGAAAACCAGTATAATTACGCCTTTTGGACTATTTGAATTTCCTAGGATGCCATTTGGACTGCGAAATTCTGCGCAAACATTCCAAAGATTTGTTGATCACACTGTTTTTCAGGGTTTGGACTTTATCTTCTGCTATATCGATGACATCATAATAGCTAGTGATTCGGACAGCCAACATAGAGACCATTTACGTCAGGTTTTTGAACGTTTAGATAGCTATGGGTTAACTGTGAACGTATCAAAATGTTGTTTTGGTCAAGACAGGTTGGATTTTTTGGGATATGAGGTTTCGACAGAGGGGATTAGACCACTGGAAGAGAAGGTTAAAGCCATTTTGGATTTTCCTAAACCCAAAACTGTCGAACAATTGAGACGTTTTCTAGGGATGGTAAATTTTTATCGGTCACATTTGCCTCACGCTATAGATTCTCAGATAGAACTTCATAAGTATTTGCATAAAGCGAAGAAAAGGGATAAGACAGAGATTAATTGGAACGAAAAATCAGAAAATTCATTTTTGTTATGTAAACAAAGTTTAAAGAATGCAGCAATGTTGGTTCATCCATTGCCTAACACTCCTTTAGCGCTCATGACCGATGCTTCGGATGATTCTATAGGTTCTGTCTTACAGACACGAGTAGGTAAAACCTGGAAACCTCTAGGTTATTTTTCCAAATCGTTATCTGAACCCCAAAAGAAATATAGTACCTATGACCGCGAATTGTTAGCCATCTATGAGTCGGTCAAGTATTTTAGAAATATGATTGAAGGTCAATCATTTATAATTTTTACGGACCATAAACCTCTGACATTTGTATTTAAGAAGATAGGTAATACAGATAAAGAAATTCCAAGAAGAACTCGACAGTTAATGTACATTAGTGAATTCACAACTTACATTCGACACGTCAGCGGTGACGACAATGTGGTCGCCGATGCGCTCTCACGGATTGAAACAATAACATGTCCCACGACTATAGATTTCGCAGAATTAGCTAACGAACAGGAAAGCGATATCGAGTTGACACGATTGTTAGGTACAAATGATAGTACTTTTGAATTAAAGAAAATCATTTTGCCAAATAGTAAAACGTCGATAATCTGTGAAACTTCTACAAGTTCGGTAAGACCGTATTTACCAGAGAAATTCAGGCGATTGGCATTTGATTCAGTACACAGTTTAAGTCACCCAGGGATTCGTACAACGCGAAAAATGGTAACCCAGAGGTATTTCTGGCCAAATATGAATAAAGATGTTAGTCATATGGCAAGGTCATGTCTTCAATGCCAACGTTCTAAGGTACAACGACATACAGTTTCAAAACTTGAGCAGTTTTCGTCATCAGGTCGGTTCGAACATATTCACATTGACATAGTTGGGCCCCTTAGAATCTCACCTGATGGCTATAGATATCTTGTAACAATAATAGATCGAAATACAGGCTGGCCTGAAGCTTTTCCGGTTAAGGATATAGAAGCAAAAACGATAGCTAAAGTTATATATGAGGGATGGATAGTTCGTTTCGGGACCCCTATTAAATTAACATCAGATCAAGGTCGCCAGATGGAGAGTAATCTGTTCAAAGAACTTATGAAATACTTAGGAATAGAGAAAATACGTACAACTTCATATCATCCCCAAAGTAATGGAGTCGTAGAAAGATGGCACAGATCATTAAAAGCCGCCTTAATGGCCAGATTGGAAAATAGTTCTTGGGTAGACGAATTACCAACTGTTTTATTGGGACTTCGTAGCGTACCGAGAACAGATAATAATGTTAGTGCTGCAGAAATGACGTACGGGAAAACATTGCGTTTGCCAGGCGATTTTTATGATTATGCAGATACTAAATTATGTGATTCTTACGAATATGTCGATCAGTTGCGAAACATCATAGGTAGTTACAAACCTAAGTCTGTAAGAATTAGGGATCCGCGTTCAATTTTTGTACACTCGGATTTGAAGACTTGTACTCAAGTTTTCGTACGTAACGATACAGTTAGGAAATCATTACAACCCCCTTACGATGGACCTTACCGCGTTTTACAGAGAAAGGATAAAGTTTTTCAGATACAATTACCGAATAAAACTTCTTTTATATCAATTGACCGATTAAAGCCAGCTTACATTCTTAATACTCCGAATGAAAGTATGGAGAGTTCTGGGAATTGCAAAGTCACTCCAGAGAATACTAGTACTAAATTAGATAAGAACTCATGTAGAACTCGTAAAGTTCAATTTAATTTAGATAATACAAATAAAATTCAACCTACGGAACCACGCACCACGCGCAGTGGGCGTGCTGTAAAGAAACCAATTCGATTCTATTGATTTGAAATAAAATGTACAGCAAAAATGTTTTTGGGTCAAACTATTAATTTAAAAGCATAGATTTTGTTATTATTTGGTCATTAAATTTATTTCTATGGTATTAACAATACTTATACATTCAGTCTCGTTAAAAATGGGCAAAACTATAAGTAAAGAAGAAGTAGTGATCGCACAGAATGGATCAACTGTTGAAACACAAGTTCATTACTATGGAATAGTAATTTTTGTGATTTTGGTATTGCTAACAGTGTTTTTAGCATATTTCATTATTACAAAGTGTAATAAAAGACTAAAAAAGTGGTTGCGGAAACAAGTTATTGCGGAATTTAGACCGCCAGTCGCAGTTAAAGTGGAGCCAATGAGTGCACCACAACCTGCAACTCAAGTGATTTACACATAAGGGAACCCTAAAAACATTTCAGCTTTTATGTAGTACCTAGGTGTTTAGTTAAGTTAGAATGTAAGAATTGTTTCATTTATTGGGTAAAATGTTAAGCTATAATAAGCATATAATTTGTGTTATCATATATTTTTTTTTCTATTTGTAATTGAGTGTTATGTTTCATTTCAATCATTTCACAATAACTCAGCGTAATGTTATAGTTTGAGTTTGTTATTCAACATAGGTACCTAGATATTAGTGCTGTCGAAGAATAGTAACTAGGTAGTATCGCAATTGTAAACACAGCAATAATGTTTGGTATTCATTTATTGGCATGTATAAACATTTGATTTCACACAGAGTAATAAAATTTCAGAGACTTAACAATAATATTCGAATTTTTGTAATCAAAAAAATTTTTTTTGGGGGGAGGTTACTGTAGCGACACGTGTACGCACACATTTATAAACTGCAGTTTCAGCAAGCAGTTTCGAGTCACATCGACATACATCGATGTCACGCCAGTCGTCTCCCATCCCGTTTAGCACAAGGTTGCGCCCTATTGTACGATATTGTATTTACGTGTTTAAACAGAATATAAAGTTTTCAGTGAATCAGTATATGCGTTTTCAATCTACATTGACCCCTGCAAATAGAGAGAACCCTATCTGAACACATTTATAGAAGAGCTGTATTTTTAAGCAATTAGATATAAAATACCCGTTTAAAGAACTCTTAAATTCTCGTGTCTATTTTCTCAGGTAGCACATACATTTTAGGCGTCAAAAAGGTCGGCAATATTTTTAGAATTGGGATGAATTGTTACACGCAAGAGCACTTAAGTGACGATTAAAAATAATGCGGGAGTTATAATTTCAGATAAAACAGATAAATTTACCTGAATTTATATATATTTTCTATGGTAAATAGTTTTATAATTTAAAGTAATTAATATTTTTTTATTTAATAAATGACTTTGAACTATATTATCGAAAGTGAATGAGCTTCTGTCAACGTAAGTGAAATCTGTTTAAATCTGATCTGATACATGAAATTTTAGTTAGTTTGTTAGATTTCCATAATGTTTTCCAAATGCAACGTGATCGAAGGTCCGCCGTTTTATTTCCGAGGTCCCCATTAATTCTCAAATTACATGCCAAATTTTATTTCCATCAACATAGCATATATCCATTCTGGAGTTGCCATGACAGACCGTCAAATGGACAATCAAACACTTTCCACGGATAATACAGGCAGATGGACAGACAGACACTGAAAATTTGCCTTTCCGTTTTTGTTGGACCCCTAATATTAAAAGAAAATTTCAGAAATGAACGGTCTAAGCGCTACTTCGTCAAAAATATGTATGAGAACTCGGGCATGTTAGCGGAATCGAATTGAAAATTAATTATGGAAAGGTTTGTGTCGGTGAAGTGGAAAATGTCCGTCAAGAGCATAGATTGATGAGTTCCCGATAGGTATCCGAAACCATTCAATCTTTTCGGCTCCAGTTTAAGTGTTTTTAAACAATAAGCTGGGCAGTAAAAAGGGTTAGGTACACAAGTGTTGTGGATTTTTTGTGCGAAAAAATTTAATAAGAGTGAAATGTGAATGTACGAAAATGGAATACATTTATGATCATTGAAATTATATTTACAGTCAAACCTTACACACAGTTTTTAACATTCCAACTTGAGTAAACGTTTAACTCAATGCGTTAAATATCATAATTTTGATTTTAAGAAATTAAGTTTACAGGGAGTGAAAATTTACACAGTTGTATGAAAGCTTGGACAATGAAATACATATATCTTTACGACATGAATCTCCGAGGAGGTGTCAGTGGTATTCAGAGTGTGAACTGTGATATGCAAGTCAAAGTCCGCACCCGGTACACCTGCGTTTCACCGACGATTATTACGTCCCAAAGTGATGGGTGGTAAGCTCTATCACCATACTTCGCGCACAAATACACGCTTTATAGGGCACGCAGATTTCCCCACGATGTTTTCCCGAAAT
Source organism: Ypsolopha sequella (assembly GCA_934047225.1). NCBI lineage: Eukaryota > Metazoa > Arthropoda > Insecta > Lepidoptera > Ypsolophidae > Ypsolopha > Ypsolopha sequella. Next base: position 13,949,602 of record OW203990.1, on the reverse strand, counting down.
ACTCATTAGGTGCATGCCCGACCGGGGAGAGAACCTGGATGTCAAGATTGAGAGCTCAACAAAGAATATGAAATAAACAAAACAGCTCTGAATCTCTGACATAATTCTCTATTTCGAATACATAGCTAAATCAATCAATAGCATACACTACCGACGCGACAATAAGTCAAAGGTATAAGTTACGCTCCCGGAGAGTGGAATCAACGTGACTCGATTTGCCAACATTTACTTCAGATTATCTGAATCTAAGTTATTTGTGTGTGATGTTTTTCCTACTTGCTCAGGCATCGTGCTTGTTCAAGCGCGAAAAAGTATTCAGACATAGCCACTCGCTTGGGGCATGAAACGTTGAGCGTTCAGTCCTGAGTGCGGCATTCCGTTCCACGGAAATATCGTCCATTTTCAAATCGCTTTCAAGTATAAAATCTTTTATTACGTGAGCACGGTTCATTTAACGCGGCATTAAGTGAATTTGTCGAACAACGTATTAAAAAAAAGAACGGGTAAAAGCTGTGTAACAGGAATGAAAGGGGGAAGGGAAATTACTAGGCGTTTCATATTTTGCCGGACGGAAAATGAATCATAATATTTCTGCTTTCTACTTAGTTTACTTTTGCTCTAGACGGGTGTTTTAGCATGTGCAATTTCGAATTGTTGTTTCTGTTTATTTTTGCTTGAAAAGAAACATTCGAAACTTTTACAAGAGTTTTCGGGGGTTCTGAAGAAAATAAATTTACATTATTTACACATAAGAGGTGGAGTAAGAAAAAAAATCTCTTCGCGAAAGGTATGATATTTGGGTGTATCAGTTAAGAAACCAAAAATGTATGATAACTTTTAATAACTTAATTACTAGTTTATTTTATATTGTTTTTATAAAAAGTGCATAATCTGTTATTAAAACAAGAGTGCGAGTTTAAAATACGAGCTGTAGGCAAGTTTTTCAAAAATATCACGCGAGTGTTTTAATAGCAGTTTATGTGCAGTTTCATACACTACTTTATCTAAACTCATGTAATAGGTAGTTTGTTACCTGCCTACAAGTGTTTTAAGAATCTAGGTGAAATCTGCTGTAAGCTTATTTTAATTTTTCTCGTTAAAAATTGTTCCAAAAAGAGATAAAATATGTTTTCTTTTGCGTAAATGTCACACTAACAAAAAAAAACTAAAGGTTTTATAAGTAGATGCGATTATTTTTCTGTAGCGCGTGATAAAGAAGCAAAATTTGGCATTAAAATATTTGAAAGCTGCTTTATTACAACTTCTCTTAATGATGAGTCTTTTTTTATGTCAATATTAACACAACTTCTTTGAAGTTGTTCACAATATTAACATTGGAAAAAAAGAAAATTATAAATTGTGTTTAGGGGAGATAGATACATACATTTTTTATTTTAATTGAGTATGGGTCTCGTGGCGGATTTCTTATTAATGTTGGAAAGCTTAATTTATGAGCTTATTCATTAATCTGCTAGTGACAGTTTATTTCAAAAAGGAGTTTGTTTGTCTGCAGTAAAAAATATACGTGACTCGAAATAAAAACGAACTACGTGCTCAACCTAATTGCGTTTTTTAATGAAAGCGTCCGTATCCTATCAATGTTTCATTTTAATTGCGAATTTCTCAACATCTTACATTGTATTAAGTATTCATGAGAAATTGTATCCTTGGATTTCTTGACATTTGTTGCAAACAAAAAGTTTAAAAAAAAAAGCTGGAAAGTATGCAACGCAGTAGCCTCAGAACATAGTTATTTATATTATACATCAATGGCACCATCAAATCGTCAGATTGTCAAAAAGCTACTTCGGATGTACAACTACCATCCAATGAGGCTGAAAAAAAGAAATCAATGTGCCGCCGCGCGCTGCCTCGAGCCAAATTAAATGAGACGAGATGACGCGACAATCGAAAACGTTTATAGCAAATTAAGTGCTGTGAAAGAACGATGTTTCACTTATTTTAAACAGTTTTTTTTTTCACAAGAATGACCTAATTCAATTTAAGTCCGAATGAGAGTTTTGAGAAAATAACGTTATTTTTAATACGTAGTTCCGGTCTGCGTCCCTGTGTGAAGGGGGGGTTATTCCAATTTCGTTTCTTTTCAAATTTAAATCAAAACCATAAAATATTGACGATAAAATTTTGAAGAAAAAAAAATGTTGTCTCTTTGACCATTTCCTGCATCTAACAAAATTGTGAAAATGGGCCTAAACTATTATCTAAATATAATTTTATTTGAGTTATATGAGATTTTGGACAATAAAACTTATATCAAAATAAACGTGATATGAAACGAACGTCATATTAAAAACCCATCCTTCTAATTCCAATATAATAAAATCTCAAGTTTTCTGAGCAGCCCGCTTTCGCAGGACAGATTTATCTAAATACCCTCGCCTTAAGTCTTTTTGAAAAATACATAAGTTTACACCCGTATTACGTACAAAATGTGAGTAACTAGAATTTACCTGTACTCGGAAAAAATGTCACGGGCTTTCCGGCGTGTGTAGAGAAAAGGGGATTTAACGTAGTTACGCTACGCTCTTTTAGCAAAAGGTTTATTTTTATCACAGCTCGAGTTTATGTGCGTCATCATGTAATAAAAATGAGAGGATTTCGTGAATTGCGCGGAAGTGATGGCACCGGCGATTAGTCAACTTATTCCGCAATCTCGGGGCTTTGACAGCTTTTTATTTGATAACCGCATTTGTGTAGTATTAACTAGTACAGGATAGGTATGTAAGACTAGGTCACACATGAGGACCGATATCAAAAAGAAAACCGATAGGTTTTATGAATCTACACGTTTGGTGGAAATATAACTAACAAATGGTGAACAGCAGGCATTTACTAAAAAGTTAGCAATAATTCTATAAAAACTGATGGTACCGAAGCAACACTTTTGCCGACTTATTTCTTCCTGAAACAATATGTTATCTAGAAGTTGGCGTATTTCCTACGATATAGCAACATGAAAACCAATATACGAGTAAGAGCGCCGACTTCTAGATAACATAATGTTTCAGGAAGAAAGAAGTCGGCAAAAGTTGCTTCGGTACCATCAGTCTTTATAGAATTATTATTAACTTTTTAGTGAATGCCTGCTGTTACTATTGAAGTCAGTTACTATTTTTTTGTTAAAAGTTTATTTTATTAAACGTAAACACAGAAGGACAATCTCTAATGTGTTTTGGCAACTTATTCCACATACGTGCAGCACGGTAATACAGTAATAGAGTTCATCAACATCGTCGGTAAAAAGAGGGTGTACAAGGGTTGACGTTTCAAATGACAGTAAACACTCGGAAACACATTTGACAATCCCTCAAGGATAATAATGTCATCACTTGAGTCAGTTGTGTGTGTGGACACCGTGTGTAGGTATAGCTCTCGATTCATCGTGTAAAATCTACCCAAACAACTGAATCGAAATTTTACACACACATCATTATGATTCTAGATGTCACTTGACCTTTCATTACCTTATCTGATCCACCTGAAACTTTACATGTATGGTGTCTATCACCTACTGAACCTCCCATAGGAATTCGGAGGGTTGATTAAATTTCTTCTTATATTATTAATTTTAAAAAGTACTACACCACAGGTTTTTATAATACGTTTCATATAATATTCAAGTTTAATCATTTCATTTTAAGTTATTAAAAACTTACACGGGTTTTCACTTAATACAAATTCGGAATATTTTTTGTTTATTTCCATCATCATCATCGTATATATAAAAAGAGAAATCCTGACTGACTCATTCACTAACTCATCAACGCACAGCCCAAACCCTTGGACCTAGAAAGCTAAAATTTTGCACAAAGATTCCTTTTGTAATGTAAACAAGGAATAAGAAAGGATTTTTCGAAATTCCACCCCTAAGAGGGTGAAACACGGGTCCAAAGTTTGTATGGGAAAACAAGATTAGTTAGACTATTTTATTCGAGGTTTCACAGGAGTACTCCTATCTATAAATGAGAAAACACGTGTTTCAGTTTTTTCAGAATTCAACCCCTAAAAGGGGGAAGTGGGGTGACAAAGTCTGAAAATCAACATGGGTATCGTTTGTATGGTTTATCTGGTCGCTGATTACGAAAACAACAACGATTTCTAAATCCAACGTAGTGAACGTGAAACAACATCATTTCCTGTTAGGGTGCGATGGGGTTAAAATTTTGAAATGTGTAAATATCAATATGGGTGTCGTTTTTATGGTTTTCTTGGACGTTAATTACGAAAATGGCATCGATTTTGACATTTAATATAGTGGACAAGAAAATTCTTGAAAGTATGTGTGCCAGAGCAAATCGGCTGTAACAAGCCACACAAGTGATCCTATTAGGGTTCCATTTTTTCCTTTTGAGGTATCTAAATCAAACTATCTATCCACAATCTATCTATCCATCTATCTATCTGTCTGTCTATCTATCTATCTATCTATCTATCTATATCCCAGCAAAATATCTTTGGAACGGAAGGTGGTACATCCCTAGGGGTTGGACCACGGGGTGCCAAAAAAAGTTTTATTTTAAATGTCAAAACTTTGACGGCCTGTATCTCCCAAACGGCTGGAGTTAGACCCATGTTGATGGGTGTCTAGGAAAATGTCTCGACGAGATCTGTCTGCCGAAAGTGTCAAAACTTTACAGGCCCGTATCTCCCAAACGGCTTATGACCCATGTTCATGATACTCTAAGAAAAGGGTTCGGCGAGATCTAGACGACGACGCCGCCGGTAAAAAAAAAACGAAAATAAAAATTGACAAAATTTTGATCGGCCATGTCTCCCGAACGGCTAATCGTAGGGAGTTCGGGTTTTAACTATAGTGATCGGTCAAGCTGGGCCTACACCACCAAAAAAAAAAAATGAATTTGTCAGGTTTTGACAGATTTTTCACAAGTCCAAGAAGTATTCCGATTTGCATGAAACTCGGTATCAAGGGGCATTCGGGGTCGCTGATTACGCTGCCATATACAAATTTGACATTCTTTGACAACTGATACGGATTTTGATACTTTTTCGGAAAATCTTTGATCGGTGAGTCCGAGGCCGAAGGTCGAGCTTCTAGCGAGGCCGAAAAACGAGCATGTGAGCACGACGAGAACAACGAGCACTACACCTTGACTCCCAGAGGGAGTGAGAGCACTTATAATGTTTGTTTCTGAAAAAAAAAAATTTTTTTTCCTGTAGTCCACGCAGGCGGAGCCGCGGGCAAAGCTAGTATATATATATTTTTGAATGTAACTAATTATATAAAGCAAAATTAAACCTTGAAATACAATATAAAATTATACCTAAATTAATTTATTTAACTCGGACTTGTGCCTTACATACGTGTGGTGTGTAGGATTATAATCACGTAAATTAAATACCATATATCCTAACAATACATTGTTAAAACCACACAGTAAAGTCGGAACCTTTTTTGTGTCAATAAAAATTATGTTAATCAGAACCCTGTACACGTTCAATAGGCCCTCATAAATATAAGATAAAATATTTCAAAGTAAACGGAGTTTAGGCATAAAAATAAATTATTGTACGGCACCCGGACGGGCGGTACGTATCTATCTGCGATCTTATCGCCTCGGTCGCACGGGGGCTGACTACGACATTATAAAACTAAACCTTATGGATTCACTGACGCTAAAAAATACGTGATCGTTTTACAGAATAATATCCAGAAAAACCCCCTACAATTTCAGGGCGGTACTGACAGCCGCGAATAAATTATGATAATGAACAGTTTCGAAGCGCATCCGTTGCTACGCCCGACTGAACCTGCCCGCTTTTTCTTCAATTAACATAATAACTGTGCAACGAATATTCGTTTGGCGGTTGGCGACGATGAATCCTTGCTTTACGCGAGCGAGGGCGTTGGGTCAGCGCATATCGCTTTGCTGAAAATTACATAGCTTTGCATTTATGCTTCCTTTGAATATTTTAATCCAGCTGAAAGCTTATTAGAACTAAAATACAAATTCATCATACGATTATACTAAGTACATTTTTGTAGCTAATACAATGTTATATTATACAGGATGTAAACAAACAAAGACTGGCGTCCGTAAGATGGCGCCAGTGGTACGGTCGCGTGTGTAATATTTCTAGACAAGTGTCCCCTAAATGCAGGCAACACGTGAAATCCATTAAGTTTGTGTCGCTGTTGCGATTTATTTTGCACATCTTTGGGCAAAGAGCTTTAAATATATTAGGTAATCTATTTTGAAATATTCTGCATATTATTCAGAATGTTTTTTTTACAAGTCCAAAACTTCTTACTTGTATATAATTGAAGTATTAGTTACAAGTGAAGTTATGAGTTTCAGTAAAGTCGCAATATCAGATATACCATGGCAGTATGGATTGTGAACCAAAGGTAATTACAGAAACCCGTAATGGACAATTTATCAACATAATAATCTCTATGCTTATATCTGCGCCAATCCCGGCTGGAATAAGCCACGGGAAAAACCTAGTAGACAGTAAAAAAGCTGTAAAACCAGTAAACAGACAATAATTTCCCATTTGACAACGTGTTAATGTTCACCGACATGACAGACAGTTCGCATTCGTATGTGTTCGGTGTACGTGGCATATTAAATTTGTTAGCCCGTGATTGACGCCTATTATACGTTATTACGCTTATGTCACATCCTGTATATAACGCTTTACACCAGGTATGGGCAACCTTTTCAAAGAATTGGGCCAAATTTTTGGAATTTAACGAAATCGCGGGCCGTAGATGTTAAAAAAATAGTGCGCGAAGAGTTTTATAAATTCTCAACTGTTCGATATTATGTTTTATTAGCCTTTATCATAAAGAAGAACTGTTTACATTTATATGTGCTTCCAAATGCACAAATATTTTCTCTTTTACAAATGCTCTCAGTTGCGAAATTTTTCTTCGGCAATGTATAATTTGTAGAAATCACTAAGCTCCACGTCATTAAATTTTGACTTCAATTTTATGTTTCTCTGAAGTTTGCAGTTCAATTGGAGCCTTCTCTACATACAATTTTATCAGAGTAGCAAAATGTTACGGCCGCAAAACGTTAATGCGATAAAACTGTGGCTACTGACATGTTAGTTATTCAATGCTTCTACACACCGCAATCTAGTATGTAAGAAGTGTGTCAAAAAGCACTGAACATCATTTATGTAGTAAGTAAAGTTTTGTCGCTTTATTAAGCTCTCACTCAGCTCTCACTCAGCTCTCTTGCAGCGTGTACCAAAAATATTACGATGTTCGCGCGGGCCGGTTCAAAAGAAGGGGCGGGCCGCATCCGGCCCGCGGGCCGGGCGTTGCCCATATATGCTTTACACGATCATACGCTTCTATTTTAGAGTTCTTTAAATCTGTTATATGAATATGTAAATATGAGATTACCTACATAATGTTTTTTTTTTAACTATAACATTTACACTTTTTTTATAATAAAACATAATTAAACATTTGATTATTAAATTTAAGATAACTCACCCTAAGGAAGATATTTTTTTTTAATTGTATTGATGGAAATCATAAAACTTAAAAAATCTAAATTATAGAACCTAACAAAAATTAACATAATAAAAATGAAGAAGCAATAAGTAAAGTTCTACGTGAAATAAAATTAAAGATTTGGCCCAGATTGCTGTTCCGATTTAGAGTTTTTTTTAATGTTTATTACACTTTAACATACGGCTCTGTTAAAAAATGGCTGTACAGTTTTTAAAGAATAAGCATCAATCGGCAAACTTAAACATTTAATGCCATGCCATGCGCAGTCCCATTCAAAATATTAATTAAAACACTTTTCCCAACTTTTATTACTGAATTTCTTAAGTACAGCAATCGAATGAATAGCTCGATCGTATAACAGAACAACGCTTTGCAGTGGATTAATAATTACGGCTCAGTTTATTGAAGCAGATGTTTTCGACTCCTTGTGAAGATTTACTTCCTTAGGATTGAAGATTTGTTACAGACGCCATTTTTGAATTGAGTATTGTAGGTTCCAATTTTAAAGGTGCATATAACGTCAGATTAAGCACCTCATTTTGCATCAATCAGAACTGAACTCTATGACATTTCCTTTTAGTTTAAAATAGCGCGCTCTCAGCTGTGGCTCGTCGTCTAGATACAATTATTAAAATATTCCAAAATGTTTAGACGGGGATATTGGTCACTTATTTTTAATAGGAATTTCAAAGCTGTATCATTTAAGAAAGATCCTTTAACACATTAGAAAAGTGAATAATGTATACCTACTTTACAAAATAAACTATTTAAATTTGAAAAAATAGAGGTAACTTCGTAACTTTATTCTATGTAGTGAACTTAAAGCTTTGAAAGTGTCTAGCCGATGCACAAATGAATTTGTATCATAAAAATACTTCAGTATTGATATTGGTTCAATTGGCCCATTAATTAACTTGCGGCAGGATAGCCGTTTCTGCTATTCAGCTACCAGTAGCTATACTCACTACGTTCAACCAATGTGTATTGAATATTGTACCTTATCTAGTTGACGTTAGGAAGTACATTTCAATAATCATAAACTTGTGGTAGAATAATTATTTTTGTTATTTTGCCGCTAGTGGCAGGATATATTATTTTGCTAAACGGCCGCTGGTGGCAGGCTAGACACTTCCTAAAGCTTTTGCATTTTTTCTTAAATTTTTAGATCAGCCCTGTAGTCTACTATCTATATTATTTTAGTTAACCGATTGACCAAGTTACACAATGAGAAATATTCATTTGAATTTGTGCATCTGCCCTTATACGGACCCTTAAGCTGTAAGATGGACCCGAGCCACGCTATGGACTGCGATCTATTGTTATAGCGATAATAAGAATTAACAGGGTAGCTCATGGGTAGAACACTGGCCTCTCAATCTTGAGATCCAGGCTCGATCCCCGGTCGGGCATGTACCAATGCATTTATGTGCATAGTATTTGTCTTACTTACCACTTGCTGAACGGTGAAGGAATACATCGTGGGGAAACCTGCATGCTCTGAAAAGCGTCTATTTGTGCCCAAAGAACGGCGATAGGGTTCACCACTCATCACGTTGGGACGTAATAATCGTCGGTGAAACAGGGGTGTACCGAGTGTGGACTGTGACTTGCATTTCACAGTTCACACTCGGAACACCGCTGACAGCCTCTTGGGCATTCATGTTGTGATGATATATTTTTATATATATTATTTTGCTCAATACATTAAAAATATTAGTAAATGTTGCAACTATGTGCTTTTCAGGCGATATTGCATCTTACGAAAAAAAGCAATTGAGCGAGGCAGCTTAATTATTTTGTTTTCTTACATGGTCCGAATCCTTTTACTATTTCTGTAAAGATTGTTCTCTAATTGAGAAATTTAATTCGCTTAAAATAAATTATGTTAAGGTATCTTTATTCGAAAACCATTTCAAGATTTAGGTTTAATAAGCCATATTTTGGAATTTTTGGTCTAAAAAACCTTATGATGATGAATATTTTTACGCAAAAGCTGCAACTTCCAGTTGCCTTCGTGTGATGTCACTTGAGAAATAGCTGTTTAGAAATGTGTCCTTTGCTATCAAGATAAATTTATAATACTTTGCTTCCAATTGATTTGACAGATGGATGACAGATGAGTAGATAGGCCACTTTTTATAAGCAATCACACATCACAATCAGCATGTCTAAAATTCTTAAGTGACGTCATCTCGGACAATTCTTTAAAAAAAAAAAAATTGTTAACTTATATACCAAAATAATGAATACTATGTAAACTATGACAGAAATAAATTTCTGTATTTAAACACTTGGCAATTTATCCATCGCAAGGAGCTATAAATTAACTCATTGCAGTATAGAAACGCAGAAAGAAAAATAAATCTGGGTGTGAGAGTTCCCGGGTTTGAATCCCGGTTCAGAGCTCCTCACATCCAGATTTACTTGTCTTTCTGCGTTTCTATACTGCAATGATATAATATCAGAATACTATGTATATTGTCTGTAAAAAAAAAAAAAAAAAGTATCTATGGGTATTTGAACTGTGAAACCTTACAGTATAAATATGTATACTCTAAGTGTGAAACCCTTTACATTTTTTAATCGAGAACTGAGGTTTACAAAACTGACTTCGTCTGTTGTTTTAGAGCTTCTCCCTTTATTCGTGTTGCTTTACAAATATTCTTCAATACTAGCATGATATTTTGTTTGTCCGTGGACATTGCGTTTTATCGCTTTGCGCTGTAGCATACCTACTACGAAACTCGAAGCGGTGCTACAGTGCACGTAGCAGTCAAAGCAACGCATGTGTCACTGAATAACGCCAGAGCCGCAGCTTCAGGCCACAGCTTCAGGCCACAGCTTCTGGCCACAGCTTCTGGCGGCGCTTCTTGCTGCGCTTCCAGGCGGTTTTTGCGACGGGCTTTGCCCTGCTACGACACCCACCGCATCGGATGTATAGCGCGCTCGCTCGCTCAAAGCGCTCGACTCTAGGTTCGTCCTGTGCGCTCGGTCACTGTTTCAACCACCCGCCTCCCCGCACATCGCCGTCCCGAGAGCGCAAGTCACTCGAATCCGGACAAGACGCGTGAGCGGCGACCCATGGCCGGCTCTATACAACTTTATACATTTGTTCTCTCCACCGGCGCCGTCGTAAGAAAAACCACTTGGCGCCACTCGAAACCTGAAGCTGTGGCCAACCGGTAAGAATGACATATAAACCCATACTTAGCAACGGCGCGGAGTTCAATAAGGCAACAAATTGAATTTTTGTACGAGTTGACAAAAGAAAATCTAAAATAAAATGCTATCAAATGATATTAACACAACTGTGTAGGAGACATTTTTGTAGCCTTGGTATTGTCACTTAAGTTAAATAAAACTTTAAGTTTAATTGAGCTTTAAGCTAAGAGCATATTCTGTTCTCTTAATCTGTCTAAAGAACTTTCGTCATTTGGGGTAATAAAATAAAAAACTTGTGCTATTAGCGTGGGGTTAGTCATTTTCCACTAAATTTCAGCTAAATGTATTATTCAGAAATGGTAATTTTAGTGTATTATGCATTTGATTTGTCTGAAGAATCAAGATTTTTCTTTTGTTAGTGACTTTTGGTTCTTAAGGGTCGCAGTTTGGGAATCGGGCAAAAACAGTGTGCGACATTCTCACTTTAGATGAAAATTTTAAACAAAATAAATACCACTTGCTACTCTATAAAATGAACAATAAGATCATAAAATATAATACATGCAAATTTTTATAGTGTCTTCACAAAAAAAAAAACAGGAATTTTTAAGAAAAATTCTCGAAAAGCATTTTCATTCACATCCTTAGGTGAAGTTACAAAAGGGGGGGACTTCATTCAAGTGATAATGATGAGGCTGATTATTTTATATGTTGCTGTACACTCACCAAATATTCTGCATTTGAAATGACATACCGTTTACACGTTGCTTTCATGTCGCTAAACGACATCAAACTTAGGCATAACCCGTTCTGGGTAAACGCAGCAGCTGTAGATAGCCAAACGTTGACGTAAGTAGGGAAATTAGACTTAAATAATGACATTACCAATACAATATAACTTTCCAGCGTCTCCAATACGTAGCACGAGTGTGTCAATGCCTAATTGTATTCAGTTGAATACAATACTCTATCCGTGACCATAGAAAATATCGTCTTCGCGTGACATTATTTATTTCATGATAAATGAATTTCGTTTTGTCCTTTTGACTTAGGCTATGATCTTGGCTATTCAGCCTGATTTACTTATTAAAGGTGTTCTGTGGGAGTGCATTCGAGGCTGTATGGCGGATATACTTTTCACCTAGCTAGTATAAAACAAAAGTAAAAATACTAATCGCTTATTGGTTATGTAAGCAGTTTAACAATAAATTGAAACGCAGTGAACAATATATATTGTTACATCGGTTTTTGCGATACTGAAAAGCAACGTAGGTTCTTGTAAAACCGTTTTTGATATTGCAAATAGCCTATTCTAATATGGAACTAGAAGAAGCTTACTAATGAAATATAAACATGATAACAACTATTTAATACCAAGCATTTTATTTTTTTTAAACGTCAGTTGCCATGTAACTGCGATAAACGGGTGAAAATACATTACCTGACAAATGTAATCATAAAAATAAAAGTGTGTACATATATAATAGCAAAATAAAAACCTACCTTCTATGTGTGACACATATTTGCTGCATTAGAAGTATATTACAGATGTTGCGTGCTCATATAGCAGAATTGCTGCTACGACCGTTTTTAATCTAAATTTAACGCTCGGATCTATGCGGCAGAAGCTCCTTTGTCCTATTACAAAACGAGGCAAGCGCTGTATTTGTTTAATATAAAGCAAATCTTCTAAGAACTGGAAACTTTATAAACACAAAGTATAATTACGCGTATGGTCCTCGAAAAAGGCTCACCAAAAAACTATGCGTGTCTGATTTTCGGTGCAAGCACCTTTATTTCTTCTCAAAAAATGCGCAATTGTGATGCAATGCGCAATTGTTAAAGCATTGGTTTCATCGTAGATACAAATTTATACAATGGCAAGACAACTCCAACAATCACTTTTATTTATTTCGTATGCTAATATTGAAACCTAGTAAATCTTTTGAGATTTTAAGTAATATTATTTAATGGAAAATATTACCTATATTATGTATGATATTACATATTTTTAATTTCAATAATATTAAACTAAATAAAAACGTTGTAATTAAAGTGAAGTATAAAATACAATGTTTTATGATCTATATTAAACTTATAATTTACATTTAACTTTGTTCTGTTTATGTATGTTTAGGCAAACTACGATACTAGAGCCATTTTGTATACAAAAATCACCGTTTAGCTTATATTAGCATATAACTTTGTTTATATTGACATACTCGATAATCTAGTTCACTAGAGCATCGTAACCCTTTGCCTGGTTCTGTAGTAGGCCAGCTTCCCTGTTATTACTGCAAGCAACTACTTTATATTTGTAGTCTTTGAGCCCTACATATAACAACCACCAAGATGGCTGCTGGTAGATATTAGACTAGTAAATGACAGTAAAAGTTTATTATTGATGTATTTTCATCGAGTATAATGTTGTAAAGGTTTGCGAAATACTAACAAGAACTAAAAATAATTGAAAACTTTAAAGCTTCACTAGATTAAATTTTTATAGTTAATTTGAAATGAAATTATGTTTGATTTTTTTTTTGTGATTTCAGGCTTGGTCCCACAGTAAAAGTTGTTCGCATGGAGGAGTACTAACATCAGTTTTAGTCTTCCAAAACCACTTCAATTTCACAATGGAAATACTGGGCTATGATATAAACAATGCTGATTCAAAAAAAAAGCCCAAGTATCAACAAATAATTGAAGATGGAGATATGCGTTGTTTCATTTGTCATACATTTTCTTGAAATGTGGCCACAGTTGGTATTCCTGGTTATTTTATCGAAAACTTAAAGAACCATTTTTTAATTTTCATTAGCACCACTACGAGTATCATGATGGGCTCCAACTGTTTTCGATTATGGGGATTACTTCGACTCTTAGTCGTTACAGCGCTCGTGCGCTTGCCCACTGCTAATGTAGCCGACACAGACCACTTTAGTGGGTTTGTGGTAGCCGATCTTCCTAGTAAACCCCGTGTGCACTGAGCGCACGTGGTCTACGTATTTGTAGTGAATGGCCACGGAAATTCGGGCTTTTAACTCGTCGCGTTTGGCGTCGAAGTCAGTTTTGCGCTGCTCTTCGAAATGACATACATGTCTTTGTACAAGCCCGCGCTATTCAGGGCGATGTGCTGCCATTCCTTCTATTTCTATATTGCATCTTTTCATGTGTCGCTTCTGAACATTTTGTACCTGAGGAGTTAGCCGCCCTGTTTTTGGCTTGCCTTTAGCTCCGCTACTCGCTCTTCTGATATCAGTGAGACGTGTCCAAACCACCAAAGCTGCCGGCGCATCAGGTAAGAGTCAATGCCATCAACATAGACCAGTCGTAGAACTTCGGTATTTTGCACACGATCCGATCTCTGATCTTCATGATTCTAAGCAGGCATTTAAAGTCGGACCGGTCCAGCGTGTGGTAGTGTAGAGGTGGAGTAATAAAAGAGGTTTGGCAGGACAATTGCCATATACACTGACATCTTGGTGGCTGGTTTCAAGTCGTGTGATTTTGGTATCAAGGTCACATTTGGATGTGCTCCCCAGATAGCGGAAATTATAAACCTGCTTCAGCATATCCTCACCAAGTTTTATCAGCAGTGTCTCATGAGCTTGAACATCGAACGATACCACCACTAATCTATAAGCCGAATCCTTGTTGGAAGTGATTAATCTCAGTGTTTTACGATTTCTGCCGTGAGGACCTCATCATTCTTAGTACCTATACCAGTCTTGACGATATAGTACCCCTGTGGCGGACGTGGTAAACAACCAAATCAAACCCCGTATGAAAGCGAAATATCACTCATTTACTCACTCATCACGAAATCCCCGAAACAGCTTGCTAACTTCAAATTTGGCAGGTAGGCACGCAGTAAGAAAGAATTTTAAAAATTCAATCTTATTAACTTGGATGATTCGTCGCTTACATATCGCTAATCGAAATTTTCTCAATGAGGGATTTTCTTTTATTTTATTTTTTACTCTTCCCTAGTCGCTGGATAGATGGCGCTGAGCTTGGTAAGTTACTGCAAGGAACGGAACGTCACATAATTTTTTGATTATTTCACTTGGATGTAATTTTGAGATCATAAAACGAAACGTACATAAAAAAGTAATTAATATCATTGTCACATCACATCACAATGACGTTTTGAAAATAAATAAATAATAACAACAAGGAAAAAGAAAAAAATATTTAGCAGTCTTTTTATGAGTTTTCTACGCCAAAAAGAAAATGTCCCAAGAGAAAAAGAAAAGAAGTGGATTTGTGTAAAAATGGAGGCATACATCTTTTTCCTAAAGATGAAAGTCGTAAAGGGCAATGAGTACAAGCCATCGTACATTTAAACCTGGACGAACCATAACAAAGCATTCGCACATATGCTCAGCACACATGTCAGTCAACCAACGTGACGTGACGCAATATTTTTTTTCCAATCGTTTTGGCTTTGGCACCTAGTAACGTAGTCAGTTCAACGCCATCTACAGAGTTCTTGGAAACTATGTTTTTTTTTAATACTCAAAAAAACCTCTCATTTAGTAATTGGCCCTTGTTATCTCTTTAATCTCAATATTTACCAGAGTGGCAAATACGTGTCTATAGTGGAATAGAATAGAATCTGTAATGTGGTTGTTAATCCATCTGATAATAGGACAGTCCCTTAATTTATGCAGCTCGAAGGCTTAGAGACTCTGTAAGTAAACAAGGGCTAATGACTTTTTTTGCAAAATTCACAAAGCAATAATTTGGGGCCTTATGTAAACAGAATTTCATCAAACGGCAGTTTTTTTAAATTTGTATTTAGGTTTGTTGTTTCTTTGTTGTTTCTTACTATTAATTTGAGGCTAGGATATGAGTTTTAGTTTTAAATACATTACGACTAGTACTATCGAAAATCTACTAAATTAGTAGAGAAAATCTTACGATTTGTTAATGTATGGCTAGCTGTAATTTAGTCGTATAGTCGTATGTCATTGTAATATTAATGGTATACAATTTTCAAGGTATGTATTTTATTAAAAAAGTTCAAAGACTTAGTTCGAAAACCTTGAATACTCTATCATTAAAGTTATCGGTTCAAAAATCAACAGTTGACACCTTTAGTTTAAGGTATAATTATACTGGAAAATAAATTTAAAAAGCATGTTGTGAAAAATCTATGAAAGCCTATCATACTCGAACATAAAATGAATGATTAAAGCGCAAAGAAATTTATTGAGCACAAGATGAAGTTAGGACTCGACCTGAACGCCCGCCTGATTTCCGTACTGAGATAGATATACGGGAGCATAATAATTTCAATTGTACCTGCTTATTGATTTTGAAAATTTAAGATTAATTGTCATACAATATGTAATTTAATTCGTCATGATTGTTATTTTCATCGACATTTTTATTTTAATAGACTCTGAGTTCATCCTTTCATTTTGTTCATTCCCGGAATAAATACGTTTCAGCATAAAGAATATAACTAAAAACGTGCTTAAATTATAGAAAAAAAAAAGAAATATGAAATAGGTAGTATATGAAAAGTGATATCCCTACTTCCCTAAAACTACTTGATTAATCGACATGAAACTTTCACTTTTTTATGAAGTAGGTACGTTCTCATCAAACTGAAACATGGGCTCAGTGTGGTGCTAGTATTTTGTTCTTTTCACAGGGGCGTGTTGTCACATCGTCCATCATATTCCTCTCAGAATTACTAAATAAAAACTACAACTACTAAATTTACAGAAAATCGGACAGTTCCCTAGGGACGATCCAAATAGGTATACTTCAGGAAATATAATTTGGGCTGATGAAACCGCTTATCTATTGTGTTATAATAGGGTCATTAAATCAGAAAACTTGTTTACACAAAAAATGTAAATGGAATTAAAGGTTCTGATACATTTTAATGAGTACTTGTTTTCATCACACCGGAACCCATTAGCGAATGTTTTCAAAATTCAATATGCTTTTACTATCTTGTACACAACCCTAGTCAATAAGATATACAAGGTGACTTTTTGATCATCGTCCAAATTCATACTGGAGGCTTGATAAGTGACCAGTATCTTGGATCAATAACAATTTTTGTGAAATTCCTAAAATGAAATTTCGGCTTCCCATAGAAATTCACTTCCAGTCCCGAGTGAATCACTATGGGGAGTCGAAATTTCATTTTACGAATTTCACCAAAATTGTTATTGATCCATGATACTGATCACTTACCAAGGCTCCAGTATGAATTTGGACGATGATCAAAAAGTCACCTTGTATATGCCTATACAAATACTTATATATTTTTAAATATATTATTTATTACAGACACTACACGCACTACACTACTTTAAATACCTCTGTACTTTAATAAATTTAAAATGTGCACTGTTTTGATATTATTATTCCTTTTCTCACTTTTATTTTTTGTGTTGAATTTTACACGTCCTTCTGCGCCGTTATTTGATTTTTTTCTTAATTATGTCCTCTGTCTGGGGTATGCTGAAAATCAACGCTGCTCGATTTCTATGAGATCGGCAGCTTTGCTGAGCATGCTACCATTTGCCAGAAATGTTTAAAACTTGTTTTTTCTTCTATTTAACCTTTGTATAATTTTAATGTGTTTAGTTTTAAGCATTTTTTTGGCAATAAACCTTTTTTACTTTACTTTAAATACAAAATTTTGGGTAAAATAGAAGGCTTTTTTCTTACAATTCTCTTTATTACTTCTTAAGAATTAGAAGCCTCAATATTTGTTGTTCACAGTTTATAGATAGTCGTGAGCGCAAGTCGTGATTTACCGGTACGTGCTTCTATTGTTCAATTGTTATCCAAAGTTAATCCGAATTGGTTCGAATTATATTTCCTAAACTATACCACAAGAGGAGCGAAGTTTGTTAAATTAGTATTTTGTTCATTTTTTCAATAGAGCAGGATAGACAGTTAAAACACAAAAGCGTTAGAGCAAGACTGAATTTTAGCATTGTGCAGCCCCTTGAGTTAAATTCTGCAACTCGAGAAAGTGTTGTCTAATCTTGTTCTTGAAGACTGATATTGATGACGCTTCACGAATGTGTACCAGCAAACTATTCCATACTCGCAGGTAAAGAATTAGTGTACATGCATATGCTCGGGAATTTTTTAAAATAAACATGATAAATAGACACAGTTTCCAGAGTTCCGGTTCACCAATTTTTTTTACGAGCTCCTAAAATTTAGGGTGAGTAAAGTGAGAATTTGCTTGACTCAACTTTTTCACCTGAAACAGAATTTGTTATTGGTCTATCATGTCACAAGTCACAGGTGTCGAGTTAGATGAGATTTTTTAGATTCTTACTCATGTAATATGCAAGTTATTTTATGTTCAGGTAAAAATACATACTCACGTAACTGGAATCAAATATGTTGTTGTTTGGGCTGCTATTTTTAAATCGACTTGAAAATGTTTGTGTATCCGACTCGTTCTTATATTTTGTTCACTTAGAAAACACGTGAAAAATTGACTTCCAAAGATTTTGTTTTTAATTACGCAAGGTATTGCTAAAATTATTACCCATCAAGTTTTAATTAATCAGGTGTCAGGGAAAAGCCATCACGGGACGTCATCATTGCATTTGAATTGTTTTATTTTGTAAATAAAATGGTTCTAGTTAGGATAAAACTAAAATTATGTACAAAATAAAAACTTCATATAATTGAACAAGCGAACGAAGAGCGAAGCAAAGTTCAAGTCTACTTAAATAAACCGGCGTTTGTTTGTATGTATGTATGTATGTAAGTATTTATGTATGAATGTTTGTCCGACGATAACTTAAGTATCGTTGATTGGAACGTAATGAAATTTGGTAGACGAGTAAAGGAGACCATGTATACCATGAAGGAGACAAAATGAATTTTGAAGTTCGAACATGAGCCAAATTAGTTGAAGGGGTTGCCGAGATATGAGATTTTAACTAGTTGTAAGAAAAAAGGTACATCACGAGTTCACAGTTCGGGGCGAACTTAGGGTTGCCAGATGGGAAAACCAAAATATCTGGGCAAAATTTCAAAAAGTCGGGATTTTGGGATTATGGTCGGGACAAATAAATATTACGAATCAAAAAAATATTTTTATTATTAAAATTAAAGTAATTATGACAAAATTCTTTTTTGCCCACCGATCGTTGTTATTTGTTATTTGTCGGGACTCTGGACATCATATGCAATATCAGGACAATGTCGACGAATCCCGACCATCTGGCAACCCTAGGCGAACTACTAGTATATCTGCAATATTATTTGGTGAGAATTATTGTACGACTTAAGGCTTTGCCTTATGATATTTATGACTTCAGGTGAACTATCTGTATTTTAGGTGGAAATGCCTTTCCATGTAGTCATATGATGACGTATTGCCATCTATTGTACAACTAGCATAAACCTCACTCCATATTGATTTACCGTGACTTTGTTAATTTCCTTCTTGTATCGAGGGACAAATGAAATTCTCGCGTAATTCACTCACATTGTCAACATGTTCCGCACAGGTTGCTGATAAGGTAGAATTAACTAAGTTTTAGACTGCAATTAGTAAGTTGCGGGAACTTCGGCAGTCGCCGTGAAAGCGGATTATTGCTTGTGTCTATAGGAATTTTCGTTTATTTATCTGGTGAGTAACTAAACCTCTATTCATTTTTTTTTAGTACAAGTAAGCTAATAAAATTAATAATAATATTCTTTTCAATGCAAGTGCTCGTAAAGGCCCACTTTTTATGCATCAAAACCGAACAGAAAGTCGATTATTTTGCCCTAGGGCTTTTTTATTATTATTTTTATTTTAATTTATTTACAATGGTTGGCTAACCTGCAGCCTTTCCTGTGTACCATAAATGTTGTATTTTTTTTTCATTGTTTAAAGGCTCTGGATACAGTCTTTTTGAGCCAATCATAATTTAAAGTTCACAAGATTATATTTGTTTTATTTCCTCACACTATGCATTGAAAAACGTAGTATGATACACGGGCGTAAGGGCAATAAATTACTCAGTTACGTTTAAAACATTCGCTACTAATATCAGATATACTTGAACTGTACACATATAGCGTATACGATATAATATCTAAGACACGTGTTATTTACAATATACCGTTATTTAGACTAGTTATAATCACCGGAATTTACCAGATACTTTTACGCGGCTAAAGGAAGTCATTGTGATTAACATAGTGCATGCAACATTTGCACGTTAAACCTGAAGGGAAACAATGCACACCCAACGGTCAGTGAAAAGTGGGTGTACGAATGGTACAATATTCAGTCCACTTTTTAATATGATTTTCGAGTATTCCTTTTGTAAATAATCATTTGAATATTGTAAATATCAGACCTCATATACGTTACCCCTCCATTTGGCAACATTCTATTAACACATTTCAACGCTCACAAACCCACGGCCAACGACAACTCATTAAAGAAAATTACATAAAAAAATAAAACCAGGAATCTAGGTCATGCGGCACAGGCTCATATGTTTAATCTCGGCATGGCATTTTGTCTTAATTAAACCAGAATGCTATGAAATTTTCTGTTTTACGTAAACGCGTATAATGGGTAAAGTTTCATTGCTCGCTTTTCTCTAATTTATTTTTATTGTTACATAAGCCAGTTTATGTCGTCTTTTATAACCCTTGCAGTACTCACAATCAGGGGCGCGACTTCCTCCCAGTCATTGCTTTCTGTTTTATTTTATTGACTGCTGACCACTATTTTAAAACGTTCGTTTTCTTACAAACGAAAATTTAAGACTCTTCATAAACTCAACGAAAACACCACCAAGATCTTATTATAAGCAGAAAATTGCAGAAATCAACTTCTCGTTAAAAAATTGCCTAAACGTATGACGTATTTATAATTTGAGCCGCATATCTACGTCCATCGTCTAGCGTCCTGAAGCGTATTTTTTGTGTTTGTAAAGATAGCTGATAGGACGATAATCAACGGTCACATCTGGGTGCGTCGTGTCATAGCGCGAAGCTTTGTAACGATAGACACAGGTGTGGCACCAGCATTATTCTGCTCTCATTTTTATACTAGCAAAAGAGACTGCTTTAGAACCTGTATCGTGACACCGAGTTTATGAACGCAGCTCTATTATCAATATTCAGTTAATAAACTGTCAGAACACTTCTCTGATCCCGGTAGGAGAACATAATATAAGGATACTGTAAAGTAGTTTTTCAATTTATTTTCAACAGATGATTTTACACCACTGTTTAACAAGGTTTAATGTCTGATAGATTTTGATCCTCTCTGAAGGTTATATTTCTTTTGTTTTCTTCTTCAAGGTATCATCTCATCTACCTATAATATGTAAAACATTTAGTTTAAATTTTTTGATTTGAAATTTCTGGGAAATAAGGCCGGTTAAGTATGAAGTGGTTGTAGTAATAGTTCAAAATAATATGAGATTTCCCTGAGTGAGAATAGATACCTATAGTATAATTTGCAAAAACCGGAAAAAAATACATCGCTTTTAAATTTTTCTCTATTGGTGTGTCAGGATCCTTTGGATGTAAATGGTGGCCGGCTGGTTTTCATTTCGTCCTCCCCTCGATTATTTTTTTGTCGGAATGGTAAGGTTTGGCTATTGGTTGTCGGTGGGCGCGGGCGGATCCTTTTTCTAAAATATACAAGTAAAAAATTTCATAATGTTCATAATCTCATTAATTTTGTAGATATATTAATAATTTGCTATATTCCGCTAAACAAAGCGGAATATTGCAAATTATTAATATATCTACAAATTTATGATGGACTTCCGCAAAGTAACGCCTTTTTCAATAAATTTTATTCAATAAATTTCATAATCTCATTGCTTGATTTAAATGTAACAAATGGACCAATAGATGGTGTAATAATCCGCTTAGATTAAATTATGTTAAAGTTTGTTAATTCGAAAACGATTTCGAGATTTACGTTTAATAAGCCGTATTTTAGAACTTGTGGTCTAAAAAACCTCATGATGATGAATATTTCTACGAAAAGGGTGCAACTTCCATTTGCCTTCGTGTGACGTCGCTTGAGAAATGGTTGTTTAGAAATGTGTTTTTTGCTATCATGATACATTTGTAATAATTTGCTTCCGACTGATTTGTCAGATGGATGACAGATGAGTAGACAGACAGATACAGACCACTTTTTCTTATAAGCAATAACACATCACAATAAATATAATGTCTTAAATACTCAAGTGACGTCATATCGGACAATTCCTTAAAATATCATCAAAAATAATAGTTAATTTATATACCAAAATAATGAAAACTATGTCCTAAACTGGCGTATATTCTATGAAAAAAAAATATGAAAAAAGCTTTATAAATTAAGCTATGGTAATTACCGTGCAAACATCTAATATCTATTCACACTGAAATAGCGTACGAGGGTGATAATATTTGTTGATCATAAGAGCAGCTATTTGTAAGTCTATACTGAAAGGATTTTTATAGGATGTTCCCGTTGCTTCTTTAACAAATAGCAGAAATCCCTAATTCATTTATTTCGTCGCTTGTTAACCAATTTATACAATTCTACCAAACCAAATGACACCACCTAATCCCTATTCCATTGTAATAACTTATCGGATTTCTAAGGACACCCAAGGATTACCAATTTTATAAGTTAGGGAGCCCGTGCGAATGTCACCGCAATAACCATAACATTTAAGTGCCCGTTTGCTTCTCGTAGGAAAACTTCGTATTTTTTAATAAAAAAAGCAATATAGTTTTTCACGGTTGAAGACCTACAAAAAACATTAAAGTCTCGGAATATCCAATTTGAAAATTGCTCATAATGGCCTCGCTCCGGAAGGAATTCGTAGTCTTTTTCGTGGTGCAGCAAGTTTTAGAAAGAAAAATAAACGATTAAAGGCTCATTTTCTGTTAAACAGCTCATAAAATGAAATAAAAACTTTGCAGATAAGTTGGCTTAAGCGTAGGAAGGAAAACTTTTCAGCGGTTTTTAGTTAGCTCATTTCAAAGTTGTGCACCTTTTTAGTGATAACTACGTAAAATTTTACAAAATACTGGCTAAGATTTTTAAACATCGAAGTAATTGAACAGTATGTTAAAATGAATTGTATATTTTATCGAAGCATACTTTCCTACATTTAAATAATTGTTAGTTTACAAGCAGGCGGATTAATACGTGGGATACTCGAAAACTTTATGCGAAAGTAAAAAAATAATTTATACGGTGTATTATAGTTTTATTATTAAATATTTTCAAAGAACTCCCACCAGTATCTATACAAAGTTTCATGCGTCTAAATCAATTTTCAAAACACTTTTTTAGTCCGCCTATATCGAAACCGAACTATCAGGCTCAGTAGTCCGGTCGTATTACATCACCGAACAGCTGAGACAAAAAAGTCTCACCAGTCCGACGACCGGACTAAATAACCGGACTACTGGTACAGAGGGCCTAAGACACCTCTTTTACGGCCTTCTCGAACGCTGTTGGTACATCTTCCGGCCATGAAAACTGTTTCCCTTTGAGTTGATTTTTTATTTTAAGTAATAAAAAGAAGTCACACGGTGCTAAATCAGGGCTGTAAAGAGGGTGACCCAAAAGTTTAGCGGGTGTGCTGTACAGAAAGTCCCTCGTTTTGAGCGCTGAGTGCGCTGGCGCGTTGTCATGGTGAAGCAGTAGCCCGTGGAGAATCTGGGAACTATTTGGTAGTTTACCATTCGAGATTATTGCTTATTTTATTTCGTAAAAGAATTGACAACAAATACTCCGTCAAATTGGAAAAACCAGCGATCAAAATCTTCCCTGCGCTTCTCGATCGCTTCACTTTGATAGGCGTTGTTTTGTTTTCAAACAGCCAAACTGTCGACTGGAGGTTAGTTTCTGGATCGTATGGATAAATCCAAGGTTCATCACCTGCAATAATGTCGTAAACATGCCGAGACGAGCCTGCTTCAAAATTTAGCAATCTGCGAGGCCTGCTTCTGATCAGTGGTTAGGTTGTGCGGCACCCAGCGCGAAACTATCTTCTTCAATCGAAGGCACTCGTGTATAATCTCGTGAATGCTTCTCGATCTAATACGAAATGTGTGCTAAATCTCTTCATACGTACTTCGCCTATTCTCTTGAATTACATTTTTCAGTGCTAGGACGTTTCTATCTGTAACAGCCGTCAAAGGGCGACCAGTTCTTTCTTCATCTCTCAAAGCTAGCCGACCGCGCTTAAAATCGTTATACTAATCAGTACACGGTTGCTTTAGAAAATATTTTATCCACAAATGCCATTTGAAGTCTATTATACGATTCATCCGGCTTTAGGCGACATTTGAAATCGTAAAAAATCATCGTGCGAAAATGTTCCCGACACAGAAATGGATCAATTTTGTCTTTAAAAATGGGTAGTGAAATTTTGAAAATAGAACGTTCTTATTTTTACTTTTTAGTAGTTGTATTTTCAAAATAAATTATAACTAGCCTGTGTCTCATGCATAAAACTTTTTTTCGCCAAACGTATAGCGTGGTCTGATACGTATAAAAAAAAACGCTGGACAGATTTCGTTTCCACTTATTACATAATAATATTTAGGCAAATTGCAAAAATCCCGATATCAAGCCAACAGTTTATTCACACTTATAACGTTGTCGATGATTTTTCCCATATATATTAACTATTGATTTTTTCCTTTTATTAAAAGCTTCGCCCATGCTGAAAGGTTCTCTACCGCATGCAGCTTTAAACCCAACTTGTTTCTCTAAAAACTTTACTGCTCAGTTTCTTTTTGTCACAGCGCAATGATGCATTAAAACCTTTTTTAAAAGGCCTCTAGGTAACAGTATAAACGTAAATCGCAATTCAGTTTTGTTGGTTCTTAAGTTATAAAGTAGGTATCTCGTAGAAAGACATACATTGAATTTTAAGAGTATATAAAAGCCGATTCTGAAGGCTTTAATTTTAGTTTTAGTGCTGTCAAAACTAAATTTTCTTCATTGCGAAATAGTTCTTAAAGTTTAGGAACAGAAGCTAAATTACTTTGGCAAAATTTAAGTTTTGACAGCACTAAAATTAAAATTAAAGCCTTCAGAATCGGCTTTATTAGTGTTATAAATAAAAAGACGTCACATCTTTCAATCTACCTACTGTATAATAGATTATAGAACAAGATACATTTGTATGCTAATTTCTAGTTACTTTAAACTTCAAAGATTTAGATATTTATTACTTTGGTGAATGATGACTCAGAAAGAGATCAGGGGATCTAAAAAGGCCGACTTGGGTGATTCATAAAATGATTTGAAAGTAGGATGGAGTCAGAGTTAATTCACGCGTGCAAAAGAGACGGCATTAGAACAGAATCATAATATGATTCATCCAAAGTGGCCTTTTTAGAGGACCTGGTCCTCTAAAAAGGCCGCTTTGGATGAATCATGTTATGATTCTGTTCTAATGCTGACTCTTTTGCACGCGTGAAAAAACTCTGACTCTATCCTACTTTCAAATAATGTCATGATTCACCCAAGTCGGCCTTTTGAGATCCCCTGGTCCTCTAAAAAGGCCGCTTTGGATGAATCATCTTATGATTCCGTTCTAATGCCGTCTCTTTTGCGCGCGTGAAAAAATTCTTACTCTATCCTACTTTCAAATCATTTTATGATTCACCCAAGTCGGCCTTTTTAGATCCCCTGAATGTTTTACTGGTAGAAATCACGATCAGAATTCAAGTTTGGAATATATTTTTCATTTGAAGATTATTTTATCTGTCAAGTCACAGCAGTGTAGTCATAATACTTGCAAAATAGTATTTTAAAGTGGCGCTTCACTTCTTTCACGTTTGCCTCAGTTGGCAAGCATCCAATCACGCGACACCGCTCCTCCTGCCCTGGTTCCTAAGCTGGGACTACACAACTTCGGTTCCGTTCCGGGTAAGAGGTTTAAATTCTGAATTCATATTGGGGTGGTACATATGCGCGATGTATGACTCTGCACAATCGTGTTATGCACTTCACTTCCCTTTAAAAGGGTCAGAATATTTGCTCAATTGTCTTTGCTTTGTCATCGATTTTAGATAAAGTAAAAACTGCATTCTACTGTTCTATTAACCTGCTAATTTTGCAAAAAAAATACACATCCTGTATTATAGTGCTGCTAGTAAGAACCAAGTCTTGGAAAGAAATGTTGTGTGTCAAATCAATGAAAATGCCTTATTTTTGTATTTCCTTACCAATGTTACTTGTAAAATTTGTGCGGATTAGGGAAGAAGCAGAATTAAATAGGTATTCCGAAAAATAAAATACCTCACAAAGGAACTCAAATAAAGGTGAACATTTTGACACATTATAAAGGTATATACTGATCTATCTCAACGCGCTAGCCTATATAATATTATAAATTCAGTAGGTAGCGAGCAAAATGGCGTACTTCGCAAGTAAAGCTACGTCTTCGTTTTGGCAGGTAAGAAACGAGTTATACAAAGTTGATAATTAAACTGCCTAAAAAACAACAATTTTATGATATCTATGGCATAAAAGACTCAACTTCTTTGGCAGTTAAGCAGAGTTTACATTTTTGGCTAGAAGTAGAGTAACTAGGGTACTATTTAGTCATATGCGTTATCCACTCTACTCTCCCAACTACTGCTACTGCTACTATTTTGTAACGTTTTACATTAAACTAGTAATGTTTTATCTCTAGTACTCTACCAGTATAAACTAGGCATTACTATGCATGTGAGCTTAGAAGTTTGTACAGTGCATTTTACCACAGAAATTACTTGCATGCTTATAACTTAACACAACCAAAATTGA
The DNA here is from genome assembly GCA_934047225.1 of Ypsolopha sequella. Lineage (NCBI taxonomy): Eukaryota > Metazoa > Arthropoda > Insecta > Lepidoptera > Ypsolophidae > Ypsolopha > Ypsolopha sequella. The sequence goes on along the minus strand of OW203990.1, from coordinate 13,923,134 downwards.
TTCGGATGCTGATGACGACTTTTAGTCATGAAGCAAAGTTTTTGTATAAGTATTTGGGTTAGATTTAAGGAGAACACAGTGTATCATATTCATAAGGGCACGTTAGCTTCAACCGGAAAGAAACCGGACCATGAATACGAGCCGGATTCCATTATGGGTGAAGGCGTGAAACCTACGCGGATAAGCAGACTGCGTTCTACTTTTAGTCAATCCCGTTTACTGAAATTGGTTAGTCCTTTCCAACCGGAACGTAATTGCCAGTGTAGTCTTACCTTTAAAGTTGACTTACTATGCAGTGCGCGGCTGACTCTCGGCAAACGGGGAGATTGAGTTGTCGTTAGGGGATCAACTGGTGGACGGAAAGTAAGTGAGGTTACTTCTTACCATTTTTTTTCAAGATTTATGATGTTACTGTTCTAAGTACAGGATTTGCAAGCCTTGAAAAATATTCACGAAGTAGTCAATTAAGGCATGGTATAAGAATTTGACCAACCCATCTAACCAGCGTGTGTGAGCATGGGCATTTCTTCCAGGAGGATCGCCAAGAGTGGCGAAATCTTGGAAATGCCTATGTCCAGCATTGGACGACCCAGGCTAATGGATGGACAAAAATTTGACTATAAAACGGAATTGATCAGTCTATCAAGTCAAGTATACCTCGTACACAATTAATTATCTGTTAGTCACGGACATATTACCTTGTTAAAAATCTATTTTATTCGCAACTAATTTCAGAAAACTATTGATTCGTACGATATTAGCTTATAAATTTGTGCGTTTCATCTTCCATTACTCTTTTTATTAGACTTCACTAGCCAATTAGTTTTTCTAAAGACCCGATATTTGAATAAATTAATGTGATGTACACAAATCATTTTGAACATTTTGAAATTTATACATTGTGATTGATTATCTCCTAAAACTAAGCATTGCAATTGTTGTTTCTCGTTATTTATGATACATGTAGTCATTTTGTTTATGTATGTCGTACAAAAAAAATGTATTCGTGCCATCTGCAATATTGCCCCCACAGATTCATGTAGGCCCCACTTTGCTAAACATAAGCTGTTAACCTTACCGAGTCTCTTTATTTACGAAATAGCATGTTTCGCGAAATCCCACCAAAACTTGTCCTCGAAAAATTCGAACAAGTATAGTTTTAATACCCGTTACCCTAGTAAATTAATTACACCACAATATAGAACTGATTTTTGCCAAAGAATAATAAAATATATACTTTTTATGCAAATCAAAATTTTAAACAAGTTACCTGATTCTCTTATAGAACTACCTACTCGCTTATTTAAGAAAAAGCTGTTTAAAAGCTGTTGTCTGTAAAATGTTTTTATTCTATTAAAGAGTTTATAGATCTTAGACCTAGAGAGATTATTATTGTATAAAATTAAGAATGTAGAATTAATATTTATCCTATTATAACTTGTAAAATAATATAATCTTACCGTTTTAAATTTTGCATGCCTATTTGGGCAAATTGTGCTGAACTATATATAATTTATAACAACTTATGTACCACAATTTATGCAAATAAATATCTTTATCTTTATTGACAGTTCTTATTGCGGTGTTATAGCCGTTAAAAATAGGCAGCTTGAACTCTTAAGTTACTGTCCATAAGATTACCCAAAAAAAAAAAAATAGACAGCTGGTCTAGTGCCAATGTGCTTTATATTATACCGCTTATAAATATACTAGATATTTTCAAAACCATCAGAAAATTATATTATTTAGAGCATGCTCCTAATAATACCAATCTATTTCTTCACTTACCTATACATGCAACATTTCATTTAAATCGACACGTTAATTTTTATTTTAAGTCTTGGTAGATATCTAAAAACGTTTTATTAATTAAGCTATTACCTATTCTCAGATAAACAGAAATATTATCTTGACCATCTCTGTTGGTATCTTCGGGGATTTATGTCTTGGCGATATACATATACCTATATTGTCTTTTCAATACTTCATACAATGTGTCATCCAAAGGTCATCCATTATCAAACTTCTTACTTGGTTATCATACTTGATTATCATACTTGATTATTGATTAGCCAAACCTTAGTACAAAGCACCTTACAAGCCCCAATTTAAAAAGCGTCACATTTTTTTCTTATCCTTATAACTAACTTAAGATAAGTGTAACTACATGCCTTTGTCAAACAAAATACACCATAAACTATTTAGCTTCAGTAAATTCTTCATTGTAGTTAATTAAAATATTATCCAAACTACAAAAGCTGGCGACAATAACACGTACTAGATGTGCCTACTTACAAATAAACATACAACGCATTTACATTAGCAGGAGCATTGGTATCGTAACTACATTTGTTCTCGACGTGAAATTTCCATTTGGTACGTAGTACTTTGCTACGCGAAATTAGCCCATTGTTTGGTTAGCAGCTATATAAACACAATCGCTGCGAGTATATGCCTACTGGGACGATAACGACTGTCGTGTATTGTACAAACAACGTACGAATGTGTAAGGAAGTATATTTGAATACATTAATACGTTCTTGGTTTCTCTTTCAGACAAAAAATATATCAAATTCAAATTCAAATAGTTTATTTTGCAAAGCAGGTATAGATATATACACTTTTTACACGTCAAATTTAAAATATATGTAATAAAATAATAAATGTACATGAACTAAATTAAAGGTTTATTTAATTTATGTTGCAATATATTTACAATTTAAATAATAGGTAAAATATATATTATACAAGGTAAAATCCATACCGAAGACCCGGCCAGGGACCAGGAACAAGGTTCAATGATCACCAACCGAGCCCCCAGCACGAATCCAGGCGGCCGACCAAATTCCATCATATATACTACATACTAATAGGTTACATATATAAATACATACCTACCTCCGCCCATTCGATTAGTCTTGCTAAGAAGAAGGGCAAGAAACTTAGCAAGATCATGTCTTTTTTTTTCACCATAAAACTTATACTATACAATATATGACTTATATCTACTTTAACCAAGGGATAAGAAAATACAAGACAGCAGGAATTCAGGTAAATGTTCGTGCGCAATCCGAACAGGGTTTCATCAACGTACCTATACCTATAAACACATATGTAATTTGATAAAAATACTCTTCAATTCACATTTCACATATTTTTCAGTTCAGGCGTTTCCGTTTTTGACCAATCTCAGTAGCCAAGATTCTAAGACGCAATGTAAGACTTTATTTAGACCATTTTCACGTACCTTAGGCGCAAGACAAACAAAAAAGACACAAGACAGGGATTGGGCAAAGACGCAGCGCCCCTTTAATGTACTTTCGTAGAATAGGGCTTATCACGATCTGCCTTTTAAAATTTACTATCATCATATTTAGGGTACTTTCCATTCAACCACGACATTTTTGCAACCTGTATATCGTACTTAAATAAAAAGCTCATCAAAGCAAAAGATATATTAATATTTATTAAAAATAAATAACAAAAGTTTAAAGGCATAATTTGCTAAACTAATATGTACATGTAAAGAGGTTTATTGAAAGCTTTTCATCATAGTTCAAGCATCTTTACTCTTGCTTGTTACACATCGCAGGTAGAGGGGTCTCTCTACTTTTGTTCAATTAGAAATTTAATGGAGCATGTAATAAGGTGCTTATGTGTATACGTTTATTCAGTATTTCACAACTGTACAAGTTCCTTCTAGGAATAATTTCTACTTCACTTAAGTATCAAAGAAAAGGTAATTAGTCATTCTATCTGAGCTTGTCAAAGTGAATAGAAAGAAAGAATATTGTCGCACCAAACAGCTAGTTTTTCCATTTATAAATATATTTAAGTAAGATGACAAAAGGTAATCTTCTGTGGGTATATGTAGTAATATGTAGTATATGTAGTATATGTATAATGTAGTTGCTGAAAGTGCACATTTACGAAACATCGATATTTTTTTCTCGGTTTTCAAACTTGTTTTTCCGAAAACGGAAACATCGATATTTTTTCTCGGTTTTCAATCTTGCTTTTTCCGAAAACGATAACGGAACTGTGCTCAGATCAATATTTGTATGTATAAAGTTAAAAACAACATGCATATATATATCACAAAGCGTGATCACACCTTATGAAATTAATCCGGTTGAGTTTTGTAATCTGTGATAAAGTGCGCCCGCCAGGAGCCAAGGTTGTTAGGGGGTTGGCTCTACTTAAGATTTCACAACTTTTTAACAGTGAAAGCTTTATGAGTCTTGACAATCTACATTAATTACATGTAATGTTTTTTGTGAGATATATATTTCTAAAAACAAATAGAAGTGCCATACTCACTCGTTATTTTTACCGAATGTATTAACATAAAAATTTTAGACATTGTTTATATTATTATTATTTCCGTAGTGTAAAGAATGATTTTGTTGTAATTTAGTTTTAGTTACCTGTGTACCGTGTAATATTCAAATATCATGTATATGATTTGTGAATAAATAAGTGAAATGAAATGAAATTAATGTGTATATTTTACGTGGTTCCACTTGTCTTCTGATCTTTAGGAATAAAATATTCAAGAAAATTCAATTTGTTCCCTATCTTACTTCATTCTTAGATACAATATAATTAATTAGACGGCCAATTAACCTTAATACAAAAACCATTTAGAAAGTTCGTGAATAAAATAAAATTAATATGAATTCCTTGTCATTTCGTAATTATAGTAATAGATAATGTTTTGACACAGAGCTATTTGGCGTCTAGAGAACGCTAGTGAATATCTATATGCCATGTCATCATCTGTTAGGGGCGTAGGAAAGTGAAAAATAACCATTACCATTATCGAAACTATGACTGCCGAAAAGTATTATATATTTTGACACTTTGACTTTACCTTAGGTAAATGATTTTCAGCTCGTTCATAAACAGGAAACTAGAAAAATATTACAAAGAACTTTTTCTCTACTTACTCGTTACGAATTTTGAGTCATGTTTCCAATTATACATATTTTTTTAATTGTGCTCTTTTGCGGTTGCTTGAGGGTGTACCCAATGGAAACTGAATGTAATTTCTTCATAAGCCTTTACCATTAGACAGTTATTATTGGAATCACATTTGGCTCCACATTTTGTTACGGCGGCGCGGCGTAGCAAGTGCTACGATCCCAACGTTTTTCGCTTTGTAGACCCACTACGCCGTAGTCAGAACACACATACGTATGTGATAAAACTATAAACTACATAGTATGATTTTTATACATAATTAAGGTGCGTCTTCCCAGCGTCATCCGAAAATTTTATTAGATTTTTCTTAAGATTCATACAAATTGTAATAACTGAATGTGAAGTCAACAGTTTATTTTTTTTGTATTTCTTTATAAGTATTATCTAGCAATATATAAATACGTCTCTATACAAGGTGAATTTGTCAACATCGTCCAAATTCATACTTGAGCTTTGGTAACTCATCAGCATCATGAACCAATAACTATTTTTGTAAAATTCATGAAACTAAATTTCGACTCCCCATAGTGATTCACTCAGGACTGGGAGTGAATTACTATGGGAAGTCGAAATTTCATTATACGAATTTCACAAAAATTGTTATCTATTCATGATGCTGATCACTTACCAAGCCTCCAGTATGAATTTGGACGATGATCAAAAAGTCACCTTGTATATCCCAAAAAACAAAAGTTGGTGAAACACCATCATAATAGCTGTCAGAATATCGTGAATATTATTTCGTTTTTACGCAAAGTTAAGCAAGTTGTATAATTTTTAGCTATACATATACTGGAAATAAAAGAAGAGAAAAATTCAGATGTCGTTCACGTAAAGTAGACAACGTATATACACTTTTCTATAAATAAACAGTTACCGTTTCATGGAAAACGGTTTATACCTGAAATCATTTCACAAAATCGGCGCTTTTTGAATATCTCGCCATCTTGCACCTCTTAATGAGAGATGGGTTGGAGTACAGTGTGAGAAACATTATAAAGATGTGTGTAAAGTTTCATTTAAATCAAAGCCATCAGGACGTCACTAACACTTATAAAGTTTTTATATGGCAGCTGATGGTCCAACTTAAACGGTTTGTTTAAGAATTATGAAAAAGATATACTACAAGGTGACATTAATTTTTACAGACAAATTCATACGGAGGCTGGGTCAGTGATCATTATCACGGATCAATAACACTTTTTTCAAAATTTAAAAAAGAAAATTTTTACTTTCCATGGGATTTACTCGGGGCTGGATTTGCGTTTGTAGGGAACAGGAAAAAACAATTTTCGACATTCCCAAACAGGACCAAACAACCTCGATGCAGACTGTTTACCGAGTCTTTAGTATAAAAGAGATGGCCAAAAGAATACCCAGAGTCGACAAAAACCTCTCATTTACAGTTTAAGTAGGCTTTATATGTACATTAAAAAAATGCTTTTATTTTCTCCATAACTATTGGGGTATCGCAGGAAAGACACCCTGACTCAGGACTTGTTTTATATACTTATTAATTTTATTATTTAAATCAAAACAACGATATTTCTACTGCGGTATTAATTAGCATATTGCTACTATAATAGGCAGTGACCATTTTATTCGAATCTGTTTTTGTTATTCTCGCTACCTGCGCTGCGCCCGGCGCGGCGCGGCAACTTAGACCAATCGGTCTCCGGGCTTTAAAACAATGGCGCTAAATCCAGACCCGTCACTTCAAAAACATATTATTTTTATATACTTTATAATTGCCACGCGATCTCCAAATACTGCTGTAACTATATACATGGTCGTCGCACATTGGGCAGTTGTGCCCATGTTATTTCAATAATATTATATTATCTTGCCTGGGCAAGACACGAAGGCGACTTGAATCAGCCTGCGGGATTTTTGGATGCAGTGTGTTTGGATTTAGAGAATTAATTGATTGAATAAAATATAGTATCTATTGTCATTGTGGTTTCTTTTTCACATCTACCTACCTCTTGTCTTGGTGGGAAAGAGTGATGGGATTATCCCTGTACCTACCTACCTACCACTACTGCGTAGCAAGAAAATACATAAATAAATACTTTCTTCACAAGCGGTAGCTCAAGGGTAGTATAACGTTGGCTTCTTAATCTTGAGATCCAGGTTCGATCCCCAGTTGGGCATGCACCAATGAATTTTTCGAAATTTATGTGCATAGTATTTGTTCTTACTTACCACTTGCGTGTATTTGTGCCCGAAGTACGGCGGTAGGGCTCATCACCCATCACGTTGGGACGTAATATATTCGTCGGTGAAACGCGGGTGTTCCAATTGTGGACTGTGACTTGAATGTCACAGTTTACACTTGGAACACCTCTGACCCCTCCTAGGGGATTAATGTCGTGACGATATATTTTATTTTTTATATTTTTCTTCATAACCCAAAGGTTGGCTGGAAGAAATCGCTTTAAGTGATAAGTCCAATTTTTCATTTTACCGTGTACAATACAGTGTATATTCCCATTCATTCATTCATTCATAGTTATAACAGAATAATACTCAAAAAGTAAAAATAAAATACCAACCTTGTATGAATATTGACAAAATAATGATATATTAGATCTTTATTTTATCAATACCACCAAAGCTTTTAGAGTCAGTGAGAACACTTTTTTAATGCACATAATAAGCCCACTCAAATGGCACTTAAGAAGTTTTTGTCGACTCTGGGTTTTTTGTGTATGGGTTTTTGGCCATCTCCTTTGGCTGTACAAATAAATGTCACCTAATAAAGTGTTACTTAAACTATAAAGAACAACTCCATTGTAAGAATATTGATTTTGAACACAAACACTTGTACTATTTGTTTCATAACATAATTATTTTTGTTGCACACTTCCCAATCGGTTTCGCAAATCAATCCATCTCCAGGAGATACAGAATAGTTATTATTTTAATATACGACAAATGTATGTCAACAATGATTGTGAGGCAGCCTCACAGTACGTTTGTCGTTTTATTGCTCGTATATTCCGAAACCGGTTGGGAAGTGTGCAACAAATATAATTATGTTATGAAACAAATAGTACTAGTGTTTGTGTTCAAAATCAAGATGCTTTCTATGTTTCATCGAGTGCCGACAATCGCAAGTATAAATCATTGTAAGAAATTATTCTCACGTGTAAGATATATCATGAAAATATCGTACAAGTCAAGCTGTTTTTAGACTTAAGGCGATATGTAAAAGTTTTAGCGTACCTGTTACTCCATATGCGAAAAAACCGTCAGTGCGAGAGGGACGGATTCGTGGAACAGTAGCAAAAAGTCGGTTTTTTATTAATTTAAAATGTACTAAAGATCCTATCAAAATTTCGTTTAACCAGGTCCTAGATACCGTTAAAACCCATCTAATAAAATATAACTGCAGTCCATATGTCATTCTAAATTGTCAGACCAGGAGAATTGGTGTCGAAAAAGACCTCATTTCAATAAATATTTCTATCGAGCCGAATTTCTCCAATTGCGTTTCTGTTTTAACAAGTCTCTAGAAAAAGAATCCAAAAAAAATGTACTATTTTATCAAATTAATACATTATTTACTGAAGTAGATATGCAAGTTCTTAAAGTGTCGATTTTTTTTCCGTAGCGCCTTAAATTGGTTATTTCTTCGAAACCACTGATAATATTTGTATCATTCTTACACAAAACAAAGAAAATATTACTTGAAAACATTATTAAAAGGTTTTTTTCTGTCCATTGCGTCTATGTGAAATGTTTTATTTTCTCCTATTTTGCGCTATCCGGAGACGCAGCGACATCGAAACAGTCACTTAGCAATGCGCGCTGATACGAGTATGAATGTTATTACGATATTTGTATCGACACAGGTCGAGTCAAGGTCGTTAGGGGATACAAGCCCCTTAATGTTCAGGTGACTGTGACTGCATTCGTAGTCATATATTTACTCAGAAGGCGCTTTTGGTAGAAACATTTATTACGACGTAGCACGTGCGTAGCATGCTTAATTTGTTGGCTGAGTTGCTACACCGTCCATGAGTACAATTCGTCAATGATTCATGACGAATTGTACTCATGGACGGTGTAGCAACTCAGCTACATGGGCTCAATAATTCATGAGTTCGGTCTAGAAGATTTGTTCGATTATGAAGATGAATTAATGACTGAATCGACACCTCATTGTACACAAAATACATAGGGTATTAAAAAGAAAATTGATTATCATAATCGTTTACAGAAAAGCATGACGGCGTTGTGAAAATTAAACAAAATGAAACCCTTAGGATAAGGCGAAACTATTTGGAAAAAAGTAATCCGTTTGTGAAACTGTACAAGTGTTTTTTGTTAAGTCCCATAAAGATCTTTTATCTTTTTAGGTTTGTAGATAAACTAGTAAATAGCGGAAAAGTAACTGGAACAGTAGGTTTCCTGTTTTTAATGGAACCTCGCAAACAGGTTGCATCTCAGTAAACAGCCAGAGCAGCTTCATCCGGCTACGAAAGGGGTAATGGCGCGGAAAATATTGAGCGCAGCACAGCTTGTTCCCCTTGAGCTTTATATCGATGACTGTTTACGTTGTTGAAGAGAGGTACAAAAAAGTCTTTCTAAAAACTATGATATTGTTAAGAGGCTATGCGAATTTTATTTTTGTCACTGTCACTCCAAGCGAAAAATCGCGCAGTGCAAGAGGGGCGGATTCAGGGCAAAAGGGAAAAAAGTTGGTTTTACATTTTTATTAAAAAAACTAAAATAGCTAGCAAAATTTCAAATATAAAATCTCTAGATATTGTTGAAAGACACCTAATAAAATTTTGTTTGAGTTCTGTATATGGTTACTATACGTCAAACGAGGAGAAAAGTGTGTTTGAAGACCTCATTTCAACAATTATTTCTATCGAGGAAAATTTATCCAAACATGTTTTCCAATTTCAAAAACCCTAGATTATATAGTCAAAATGCATATACCAGAAATTTATTAAAATTTTCCGCGTACATCATGAAATACACAGCAAAGAAACACCCGTATTTTTTTCGCATATCGCCTTAAAGCTCATTTATTTATAAAAAATTATAAATTCAATCGAGTGGGATTCGAACTTGCCGAGTTCTACAACACATACATATGGTAAAGCGGCGTAGTACTTGCGAACGCATGAGGCCAATTTTTGGCCTCGTGCAAGATATGTGTCTCTTAGGGTGCGTGAGAAATATGAGTGTGTATGCCGTACTTATAGTTTTTATGTTTATGTCGGTGAAATAAGTGGAAAGGAACGTAAGTACATCTGAAAATCTGATATCTGTGAGTGTAAAGTGTTTCTTTTTTCTTTTTAATGCGTGTTTTTGCCATTTATTTATCTAAGATACCTGTGATTGTATCTTGTCAACCTTAAAAGTAAAAATAGTCCCAAACTGCTTATTTATTAAAGGGTAGTATTTAAGAGAGCGAATATAAATTCAAATTTAATGTGTTCAAAATATTGAATATAGCGTACTAAAATACTAAATGGGCAAAAGACTGTGGGCGAATAAAAATGTTGAAAACGGCGACTTGAAAATACAAATACAAAGTTGAATAATTCTCAGGCGAACAATTTTCTATTTTGGTCAAAATTTAATTTTAAATAATAAAACTAGGGACATCGCCTCGCTCCGCTCCGCTTCGCTCGGCTCCTTATTTCATCTTACATGTAAACTTAACACGCTCCTCCTCGCATCGCTAGTCATCGCAACAATTTTTTTACTTTTGGTGAAATATTTTTGATTTCATACACTAAGTATTGTTAGTCGCACGCTTCGGTATTTATTCCGGACACTTGAAGTCGCTAATTATATTTTTATTCGCCCGATTAATAATTTCCCTTTATTAATTCACGCAACAAGTTTAATAATTATTAACGAATATCCCTTTACCAAATTCATGTAAATTTTTAATCTCATAGCGGTATTTGTACAATTGGTTTCATTAGAATGGAGTGTGGTGATACAGGTATTGCCGTAAGTTTCATTACACTAACGGCCGAACTAATTTGCAATTCGAAACCAAAGGCTGATTACAAACCTATGCAAAATGAATGACGCAATTATTGTAGAACCATCTAATTTCGATTCAATCCTACCAAAAGAGTCATATCAAAACTTGGGTTATTTTAAGGCGATATGCGAAATAAATACGGGTGTTTCTTTTCTGTGTATTTCATGAAATATACGGAAAATTTTAATAAATTTCTGATATATGCATGTTGACTATTATATATATATATATATATAATCTAGGGTTTTGAAATTGGAAAACATGTTTGGATAAATTTTCCTCGATAGAAATAATTGTTGAAATGAGGTCTTCAAACACACTTTTTCTCCTCGTTTGACGAATAGGAACCATATACAGAACTCAAACATATTTTATTAGGTGTGTTTCAACAATACCTAGAGATTTGATATTTTAAATTTTGCTAGCTATTTTAGTTTTTTAATAAAAATATAAAACCAACTTTTTTCCCTTTTGACCTGAATCCGCCCCTCTCGCACTGCGCGATTTTTCACTTGGAGTGACAGTGACAAAAATAAAATTCGCATAGCCTCTTAAAACTTGATAACAAAAAGAAGCTTTGAGGCACTATAGTAACACAATAAAAAAGAACTCATAATAATTACTAAACGACGAATAAAGTCTGCTATCATCAAAAAACTAACAAGTCAAGTCCCAAAGCTCACAATCTAACACCATTTTTCAGCTTTAATAATCCCGACTCATACCCAATCAAAATGCTGCAAAAATTCAACAATAAAGCACAATACTCATTTAGAGGACAGCGCTCTCTTTGTTAACCCTTTCAAGCCCTCCCCGGGGTGCCGAAAGCCGTTACTACTCAAGTCTTTTTTCCAATTCAATCTACTTTGCATTGTGCCCGACACTCGCATGAGGCATTACACCTCAACCCATCTTCCCTTGATGTTTGATCCCACATCGCTTGTAAAGGTGAGTCGTCTTTGTTCCTCATTATTTTGATAATCCGTACCACTATTACAAAAGCGAAAGTGTGTTTATTGGTTTGTCCTTCTTTTCGCATTTATAATAGGGGTACGGATTTATAATCATTTAAAAGATATTCTTTGAAATATTTAAAATTTTATTATGTTTGGAATTCTCATTTTATTGCGTTTAAATACGTATTATATATACATTAGCTTCATTTTGTAAAAAAAAAAATACATCGGGCAAATAAATTTCAAGATAGCTGTTTATTACAAGATGTTTATTACGGGAACGGTTAGAAACTTGTTTATTAAAATAAATTTTGTACTTTAAATTTACCTCCATATTTATAATTTGTAAACAAATTTCATAGGGAATATTGTGCATTTTTAACTCTACAGCCTCAACAAAACATACCAACGAATATTTTTACATGATAATCTAAGAGTCCTACTAGGAATAATCCGATTGCACTTGCTCCGAAGCACTCACTTCTTTTTCCAATGGATTTTATTTACGCAAGAGAAAGCAAGCTTTAATACATATACCGCCGAAGACAATAAGACGCCTCCCAACGAGATATAAAAGCTTTGAGTTAGTCTCGCGTTCCTTTTTAGTAGATTCCTTTGAAATGGATCGAATTTTCGCGGCCGTATGCGCCGTGCGGACGGAGTTAGTTAAAAGTCTTAGTACTTTGTTCGTACGAGTTAGTATTTGTTTTTAATCGATGGTTTTGAGGACTTCAACAAAAAGTAGTGCTGGAAGTGAAGCTTTCTTGTTTTAGAGTTCTGTAGTGAAAAAACAAAACCCTTATGGGAGGACAACTTTGCTCTTGTTCCAGCCCTTTTTCTCAGCACAGCTAGTAGAATAAAGACTTAAGGCGAGGGTACTCGTTTAATTTTTGTTCATCCTGCTCAACCGGTACTAGGCCGCTCTGAAAAACTGTTTTCATAAGAATTATTATGTGAACACATAACGTTGCGACATGAATCCCCGAGGGGGATCAGAGGTGTTCCCATTTGTGATCTGTGAAATACAAGTCACAGTCCACACTTGGTACACCCGCTTTTCACCGACAACTATAACTTCTCAAATGTGACGGGTGGGAAGCCATATTTCGAACACAAATAGACCGATCACAAATTAATGTGCCCTAAAAACACATAGAAACTAGAAAATGTATAAAATATTCAAATCCACTTAGCACTTCACTCAGTACAAATTTGTTTGTACAGCTAGTCAACAGTGTTCAAATAGGTTAGATCTTGCAATAAATCAGTACAAACATGGAAAATCCAATCAAGAAAAGCAACAAAGTTGAGTACCCACTTGTAAAATTGTAACATTTGCATCGCTCTCAAAACTCTCCCAGGGTAGTTACCAAAATAGCATTCAAAACTTTAGGACGCGATTAAAAATTGTAACAAAAATTCACGAATACAATTTACGTAACTCAGCTTTCGGTAACTTAAATCGACTTCCCCAAGTTTTTCCTCAGCGGCCAGAAAAAGGATAACTGCCCTCTCTCGTTGGAATTTTATGAACTCTTATGTTTGTTGAAATGTAATGGTGCTGCTATTCATGAAAACTTTTTGTTACTCGATATTTTAAAATATTTTCTGTGCAAAAGAAAATGCTCTGAACTTTTTGGTTTTATTTATCTTGATATCGAGCAAGCTAGCTATGCGTATGAAGGATACAAAAAAATATAACCGTCTTTATGGTCATTCGTCTGTATGTACTCATATGTCACAGTAGGGTTGCCAGATAGATGGTCGGGATTCGTCGGGATTGTCCCGACATTTCATATGATGTCCAGAGTCCCGACAAAATACAAATTGTCCCGACAAATAACAAATAATAGCGGTCGGCGGGCAAAAAAGTATTTTGTTGTAATTACTTTATTTTAATATTACTTTATTTTTTTGATTCGTAATATATATTTGTCAGGACCATAACCCTGACTTTTTGAAATTTTGCCCAGATATTTTGGTTATCCTATCTGGCAACCCTATGTCACAGCCTCATAACTTTTGATCCGAAATTTATTGCAAAACTTGCATTTATTAGTCCACTTAACATAAAATACATAAATATTGAAAAAAAAAAGAAAACTATTAAAACTCGCGTGAGCTGACATACTTAATTATTATTACATACGGCATGAACACTTAAGTGTGATCTATACTCATATATTTGTTTTTGCTTGATTCAAGCCGTATGTAATAATAATTTAAAAAAGAAAACTTAAAATATTGAAAAAAAAAATCGAATGATAAGAGGATTTTTTAAGAACTAAATATGAGTATCATACAAATATATGAGAATAGTTATGAGAAAATTACTTCCATAAAAATTTCAAGACATCTTCGATAAGTTCCTAAGAATGCATATCTCCGACAGTAATGGATCGAAAAATATAAAATTTAAATTATACTAACAAGATAATTCTATAAACTTTCAGATTTGAAAATTCAAAAAAAATCTTGTTTGTATATATATATATACATACTTATAAATATAAAACAAATATTAAAATTGGTATGGTTTCAAAATATGATGCTAAATATAAAATCTATCGAAATAATTTTCAAGTATTTTACGGAAATTGTCTTAAAAATATAATGGGGCAAAATTTCTTTTGTATGAAACTTCAAACTTTTTGATTATTGCTGCAAATTGAAGTAATGTTGAATAATTTCAGTGTATAATATAACCAGTGTCGGATCAAAGGGAGGGGGGGGGGGGCTAAGCGACTGAAGCCCCCCACCCAAATATACGTTATCGGACTCACACACATGTTTTGTACTACTATATAACGTAAATTTATTACCTATGCTGTACTACAGTCAGTGGCGTGCACAGAACTTTTTTCCGGAAAAGCAATCAGAAGGTCAAGTACGACAATAAAAAAAATATGAAAAATTTTTAATAACACTTTGAAAAAAAAAAGTTTGTATGAAAATTTTCACTCTAGGAAAGGCAGTGCCTACCCTGGCGTCATACAAACTTTTTTTTTTCATAGTGTTATTAAAAATTTTTCATATTTTTTTTATTGTCGTACTTGACCTTCTGATTGCTTTTCCGAAAAAAAGTTCTGTGCACGCCACTGACTACAGTCTTAAATTCACACCTACCCATATTTTAATAGTAAATATATGATGTTTACGATGATTCCCTGAAAAAGCTCTATAAAATCTATCTTCAGCCCCCTTAAATAGTTCTCTGGATCCACCACTGTATGTAACATTGACAAAAGTAAAATACAATTATTGTGGACAACGGTGTTTTAATAATGTATTTGATGTACTTATTATTTAGGCACCACCTTGTTTCTGGCAAATATAAGATTAGATTTTCAGTTAAATGTTCAAATTACTGTTTTTGTCCTGAATACATCCAAATAAAAATTGTTAGTGATAGTTTGAAGGATTTTGTACTCATCAACATTATTTGATGAGAATCCCATAGTGTAAGTATTTAACTTACATTATCAAATTACTTTTACGAACTTACTTCTACTTATTATTTTTCTGTAATGAGCGCCAACATAATTCAGCAGCTACAAAGAATCAGAAAGAGATATCATAGCCATAATTTTAAATAGTTCGCTACACAGAACGACTTCCTTTTTCAATTCCTACGTAAAGCTTCCGCTTTGTGCGCTCAAAAGAGTTTTCATTTGCACGTTAAGTAACAATTTAAAAAAGAATGCTCCAATAGAGATGAAATGAAAAATTCCAGCGCCAAGAATGGAGGAACCGAGGCGAAGCAGGAACATCTATGAAAGAAGTGCATGTTCTCTGATTAGGCGATTATACGATACGAAAATATTAAGATGTCACCGTTTGAAAAATAAGTGCAATTAGGCACAGGCTTTAGTTTCGTTCCAGATGAAGAAGACAATCTTATACGAGAGAATAACATGGGCTGTGTTCCAAAGTCTATCCTACTTACTCTTGTAGATTTGTCACTTTCACCCGGAACCAGAAATGTGTTCATAGAACAGAAGAAAATATGAAGAAAGTTTAACGCGTTAAAAATTTATAAATAAAACATATAAAATCCGCTGACACACTTGAATTCAGGCTATCGTTTATCCCCTTGAGACGGGCAGTTCCCTAGGGATATACAGGATGGGGAGTACCCTTGGAACATGTAGGAGGTAATCTTTGGAATAGTACACATCCGATTGTGAAAATTATTTCACCAATACAAGTACAAAGCTACATCATCCCTGAGTGCTATCTAGGGACGGGCAGTTCCATAAAACTAAATAAAACGCGGACGAAGCTTCGGGCAAAAGCTAATAGCTAAGAACATTTTTGATCAAGTCACTTTTCAAAGATAACAATCTAAATCAACATCGGTCCATCCGTTTGGAAACTACACAAAACGTAAGCAAACGCGAGCAAAGCCGCGGGCAAAAACTAAAAGCTAAGACCACTCTCGAATTGGTTAGCTTTCAAACAATAAAAAATTAGATTAAAGTCGGTTCATCCGTTTGGGAGATACGATGCCACAGATACCCAGATTCATAGATACAACGTCAAACTTAAAACACACGCACAAATAAACACAAAGCATAAAATAAGTAGGTACCTACACTGTTATTTTAAAAAATCTTCGCACAGAATTTGTTAACCTAGTTTTAATTTCATATTTTATAGAATATACGAGTAGTAAATGCTCCTATTAGTATAAGAATTTTTCATAATTGTCTTCACTGGTGCATGATGTGGATGCCTTTAATTAAGAAAACAAGTAACTGTATACATTTTAAGATTATTCCATTTAAGTAAGTTTATTGTATTTCTTGTTGGTGTTCCTAAATAAATAAATAAATAAATAAACACCTCTATGTATCCTTCGGAGCCTAAAAGGAACGTAATTCTAAGCTGTTTCGTGATAGACATTTTTGAAAAACGAATGGTAAACAGTTGAATTAAAATGGTTCGATATTTTTCACGTAAATGTTTCCAAAACAACATAGGTACTCGTACATACAAACGAAAAACATCACGATATTGTATCTCTTTGGATGTTTTACAGGTGTTTCAGAGTCTTACTGTCCCTGACACAGTTAACACCAGTCCTTTGACCGATCATTTTTACGTCACAACGGGATAAGTATGAGCCTTATCGGTGTACTTCGGAAATAAATACACTAATTTTTTATGTTGTCCTTCAACAGATTTTCCTTCACCGTTCAGCCAGTGGTAAGTATAAATACTTTGCACAATAAGATGAAATTTAATCTACATACAGCTCGAATTTGTACTGGAAACTCGGCTAGTGATCAGGAACAATGTTCAATAACCCTAAAGGCGAAATTCGAAAAAAAAAAATTGCTCCCATGCTGCCTACACTAGGTAATTGTATTTGACCTAGTCCAGTTGGTATGGGAACAATTTTTTTTTCATGATTTCCAAGAAAATTGTCATTGGACCTTAATCCTGATCACTGAACGAGTCTCCAGTATGAATTCGGAGGGTTAATTAAATTTCACCTTGTATATCTCGAAAAGGCATTGGTGCATGCTCGATTGGCAAGCAGAATTCAAACCAGGGGCTCAAGATCAAGATTTCGGCGTCCTACGAACTGAGCTACCACTTACTTTTAAGGGTCAATTCGCCGGATTTGTAACTAAATATTAAGTAAAAATTATAACGGCCAGTAATTTAGCCACACTAACATTTATTCGCAAATTTTACACTTTCTTTACATGCTTCGGATTCATTAGCAGTTTCGTAATTTTTGTCATATTTGCAACTGTAGTACAGTCGAGTATATAAATATAAGGTGACATTAATTCATGCAGCCAAATTCATACAAATTGATCATTCGACTGATGCCGGCCCCAAAGTGGGCCGAAATATATTTCGAAAATAAGTTTTTATACGCTGTTTTAATTATACAAAAAATAAAATAAAATAAATGCTCTATGTAGCAACATATATATATATATATATTTCAAATTCATACAAAAGATTCGGTAAGTAGTCGGTACCAAGGTTTGATGACCCTGTTTAAAAGTGACAGATATTTTATTTTTTATTTAGATTTTGTTGACAGATGTCAAAAGTGGCGGTAGCGCAGGGGTAGAACGGTGGCCTCTCAATCTTGAGATCCAGGTTCGATTCCCGGTCGGGCATGCACAAATGAGTTTTTTGGAATTTATGTGCATGGTATTTTTTTACTTACCACTTGCTGAACGGTGAAGGAAAACATTGTAAGGAAACCTGCATGCCCTAAAAAACGTTTATTGTGCCCGAAGAACGACATAATAATCGTCGGTGAAACTATTCACAACTTCGCAATTCACACTCGGAACACCTCTGACAACCCCTCGGGGATTATTATGTCAAAAGTTACACTCAATGTCTTTTACTTACCGTCTGGAGCAAGAGTGAAATCCTTCTACTTTTCATATTTTGCCAGAGATCTTGACAATACGACGGTATCATATAACAGGACGGCGGCAAACGATCTCCGTTATTTCTCAAGCTATTACCGTCAGCTTTGCTACAGGATGCAACGGGCCCATTGTTGTGACCCGGAAGACATCGTTTTGTCGCGCGTTTTACTTGAAATATCACAACAACGAAACGGTCTTGAGAAGCTGCTCTCGTTTCAGGTAGTAAGTACAACGTGTAGCTAAACACTGTAGGATAAAAATATACTTTTATCAGCTTTTGCTCGCGGCTTCGCCCGCGTTGTTTAGGTTTTTGTATAGTTGTATCGAATCTGTAAATATTTTTCAGCTCATTAATTTTTTAGTACGTAGTTTACCTGACTCTAATTTGGAGGTATGGAGTATTTTGGATTCTCATCTTCTCTAATTTGATCACCATGTAAAGTGTCTTTGGCTGAGCCGCTTTTCTGATCGACACTATTTTTTGTTCTCTGAATTAATCTTCTGCTAATGTCTCTCTGGCGGTCTTTGATAACTGATTTAATCCCCTAGTAGTATGTTTGGCAAGGCTGAAAGCCAAGCCACGTCTCTGAACGACACAATTTTTTGTTTCCATGGGAACTGATTAATGGGATAAAAAGTAGACTATGTCCTATTCCAGGTCTCGAACTACATTTGTGCAAAGTTTCAGCCCAATCGATTCAGTAGTTACGGCGTGAAGGAGTAACAAACATCCATCCATCCATCCAAACTTTCGCATTTATAATATTAGTGAGATTATCGACTATAAGTAAAAATGTAAGGATAAAAAGTTAAATCCTAGGGTCACTTTCACTTTCATGAGTTAGTGCAAAATCAATATTTTAATGTAGTACAAATTTTCATGACCGTGAATTAAACGAATTTTTTACAATTGAATAAATATGTTAAATCTCACAGGAAAGCAATCAAGAGTTTATTTATTTACAAACAAGGAGTACAAACAGAGAAAGGCACATAACATCTTAGAGTAAAGTCATAGGTAGTTTTTTATTGCACCAATATTCTTAGCATCCTCACAGATAATATAAATGTTTGAAGTGACGCAGACAGGAGATACAGATAAAAGTAATATAATATTTTGTTTAAAGCATTATACTACTAAGCTAAAACCCACAACCAATCTTAAAAGACACATTGCAGACAGAAAATTATAAAGATTAATTAATTGTCAGAAAGCGCTTTCTTCACTTGTCTTTTATAACACATAGGTATATGAACAATTATTGAAGTCGATATTCAAGAAATTTGCAAATAAAATGTTAAACTTGAACAGTTATGTAAAAGGAAAAATGGTTATATTTCAGGCAGGAGGAGGCTTCAATCTTGTTTAGATACATTAAAATCTCCAATGAATTACGTCTTAAAAGTCTCTACCCTTTGACTTTAATTTCCGTTAAAATGCGAGAGTTAAACTAAGTCCAAGTACCAACGGCTATTTTATTTAAATTACATATCGTCACGACATGAATCACCGAGGAGCTGACATAGATGTTCCCAAGTGTGAACTGTGAAATGCAAGTCACACTCCACACTCGGTACACATGCGTTTCACCAACGATTATTACGATGGGTGGTGAACCCTATCACAGTTCTTCGGATACAAATACACGCTTTCTAGGGCAAGCATTGCAGGTTTGCTCACGATGTTTTCCTGCTCGATTCAGCAAGTGTACAAATACTATGCACATAAATTCCGAATTAATCGTTGGTGCCCAGATCGAACCTGGGTCTGGCCAGTGCTCTACCACTTGAGCTACCGCCGCTTTTTTATTCAAAATCAGATATTATTAACAAGCATGAAGATGAATAATTTGTTATAGAATTATCAGAGCATTGTTACCCATTGATACCAAGCCTGACTGTACGAAGTAAAGCACTTAGTAAAGTATGTAGATAGTCTATTCTGGTATGAGTAACTCCGCTGGTAGGAATACTGAAGCAAGTTAACGGTTTACTTACCCCGAACTCTACAATGCGCTTGGTATTCGGGTACATTGTTCAATCAGCGATGTAGAGAAAACACAGTTTGTAAAGCATATTCTGTCCTTTACAGATACGATGTCTGTTATATGGGAACAAATTTAAATAGCATAACAGTAAAATTGAAACCTATAAAAAATAAACTTGTAGCTCAGTCTAATATCATTTATGTGGTCAATTTGCTACTTTAAAACATTAGAAGTGTTGCATTTGGATAAAAGTATATATTTGAAGTGGTAACATAATTTATTCATGCAATCATATATCACTTATCAAGTTTTTGAAAGAACACTTTGGATTCTTTGCCTGGCGGCTAATGCTTATTTCGTTTCAAAATGAGCAGGTACTGACTCCAACATGACAGGCTACCTACTGGCATTTCTTATTGCGGAGTCATAGCCTTTAAAATCGTTTGCAAATAGGGAACTAGAACTGCAGGCTCAAGCGACTCTACCTTCAGTATGTCGGAGTACAGTATCGCTTAATTGTTACGAATGTTATAATATTCATGCGGTGGACAATAAATCAACTGTAAAGCAGCTGTTTCAGCGCTATATATGAGGGCATAAACGCAGAGAGATGGTATGTTATTATGCTGTTTTTTCGCCAAGTTAACGTGGCGTTATTCATAGATATGAATAATGAACTCTTCTCTACATAAAATATTTATACATAAACTACCAACGCTGCGTGGTGTGGTGGCTAAATTAGTAGACCTACTGAATGGAAAGTCGCATGTTCACATCCCGTAGGGCACAATAAGTTTTTGGGCTGAATTTAGATATTTCTCTTTCAAATCGCGTCCTCTTATAAAAATTATAATACTTAAAGGCAAAACAAAACAGTGTGTAATCTTAAAATAACCAGTAGAATTATTGATTATATAAGGTTAAATAATATTAGTTGGCGAAACTCAAAACATAGGTAGTACTAGGTAGTACTAGTCTATATGAATACTAGTCTGTTTGTATGGGAGCTAAGCGAAATACGCAATTTTTTTTCTCTTCCTCCCATACAAATTGCCCCGATCAGCTGACTGGTCCAGTATGGAAAGGTGAAAACAAATTTTAAGAATTTCGCTCTGCTCCCATACAAAAAGTTGTTCATATAGACTAGTACTACCTATGTTTTGAGATTCGCCAACTAATATTATTTGACCTTATATAGGTAATTATGGATAAATAATTGATTTACAATAATATACTTCCGGCATACGGTCGTACCTCCTGCCTTGATTAAATTACAATTACACGGCATCGATCAAGACTAGAACAAAATATCCTTCATCGGAGTCAGAGCCACTCTTCATTTCCCTGAAACGAGCATTGACTTACCTTTCCTCTCTCTTCCACCATCGTGCCTGAACACGATCGGCTTGTTGTGTCCTCGCCGCCACGTGACTGTGGGCGCTGGTACTCCAGTGGCCGAGCACATGAGTCTAACACTGCCCCCCTCCCGCGCTGAGCTGCCCTCAGTCACCGTGTCCACGATGTCCGGTGGGATCACCACTGAGAGGTGGCCCATCTGAAAACAATTGAACTTCATAACAGTAAAAAACGGAATAGCATGCAGTTGTCTTGACTGTACCAGCATAAACAAGTATTTACGTAGGTGTTTAAGAATTAGAATAAAATTATAGTCCTTTAGTATATTTTTGTATATTTATATAAATATTATTTATGTATGTATTGCCATAAACGTATATACTCATTTGTAAATTCATCTATGTTTCTTTTTTGCAGTTTCTTATAGTTTTGCATCTACGTCTAGATAGACAAAACATAATTCCTAGAGGGTGTCACAGGTATTTCCGAGTGTGGACTGTCACTAGTACTCTCAACACTCGTACGCCTTCTTTTAAGAGGCTATGCGAATTTTATTTTTGTCACTGTCACTCCAAGCGAAAAATCGCGCAGTGCGAGAGGGGCGGATTCAGGGCAAAAGAGAAAAAAGTTGGTTTTATATTTTTATTAAAAAAACTAAAATAGCTAGCAAATTTTCAAATATCAAATCTCTAGATATTGTTGAAACACACCTAATAAAATATGTTTGAGTTCTGTATATGGTTCCTATTCGTCAAACGAGGAGAAAAAGTGTGTTTCATTTCAACAATTATTTCCATCGAGGAAAATTTATCCAAACATGTTTTCCAATTTCAAAACCCTAGATTATATAGTCAAAATGCATATACCAGAAATGTATTAAAATTTTCTGTGTATTTCATGAAATACACAGAAAAGAAACACCCGTATTTTTTTCGCATATCGCCTTAACCGACAAGTTTTACATCCAAACGTACTCTAAGGTGGTAACACTTATCGACATAGTTCGGGTCTAAATACACGCTTTTTAGTTCTCGCAAGTAAATGTACCTCTAAACAAGTAGAAATCAACAAATATACCCATTTACAACTTGAATGTTTCGAATCCAAGTTTTAAGATTAAAATATCCAACGTTCTACCGACTTAGTTACCGCTGCTATTTTCAGATAGACAACCAAACAAACATTGACAAAACCTTTAAAAGTAGAGTATAAAAGACCTGATTTGTGAAAAATATAGTGACATGCACCAGGTGCACGGTGACGACAGACACGACAAATACTATTTAAATATAAATTGTATACTTTGACTACATAAATACAAGTGCTTGGATTTAATATTCTAAAACCAGCAGATTTCATACAAAAGTCCATGCAGATGCAGAAGCATCGCCCTCGCATGTCAGCGTTCATTTGTTTGCCTTCTGTCCGAAGATGGTTTATTTTATTGCTGCAGCTGGATGCTAGATGCCGCAAATATTTTTCACGTTGGCGTCTTGCGGGCATTTCCTGGAGAAAAGAATGCACTCTCGGGAGCTTTGCACCGGTCTTGCTGTTTAGTTTACGTAAGCTATGAAAATAGGTTTTAAAGGACCTTGGACCTTTTTCTTTATAATATGCTTTTGGGTAAAATGTACGCGATGTAAGCAGCAGTATAGCTCACTCAGAAGGGTACTATGTTTGAGTGATACTTGTACTACGGTGCCGTGTACATACTATTTGCAACTAGTGATTGCAATCCGGAAATCTGAATCCGGTAATCCGGCAGGTCTGGCATCAAATATAATACCAATATACCGGATACGGTGATAGCATATTTTGGAAAAATAATTGCGCTGTTGTATGAGTAGGTACTTTAAGGCGCTCTTATCCCAAAATCAGTAATTTCAAAGTCAAATAGAACTTTCAAATAACGTCTAAAACTTCCAAAAAAAAAAAACGCAATATAGTTCAAACCTTTATCTAGGTCTTCCACGCATGTGTTACACGATCAGATAAACTTTGCTCGATAGAAATAATTCACGAACATAGCATGTAATAAGACCTTTCAAATCATGCCATTTCCATAATTCCACTCTTTTATTAACGAAACATATCTGGTAATATTGCTCTTTAAATTTACTAGGTCGACCACGTAAGTGGGTTTTAATTAACATATCCCTTATTTTTAAACAATTTAAAAACCGATAAAAACAACGAAAAAGTACAAAAGTGTGGTTATTTTCTTTACTCCTTACACGTAAAGAAAAAGACAGAGAGTCACTCTTCTGGGGTAAGAGCGCCTTAAATGTCTGGTGCTTGTGCGTGCGCGCCGTTTGACGCTGAGCCGCCCTGCGCCCTAACCGCCCGTCCGCGCCGCAGCGTGACCAAAATTTTATTAAAATATTATAA
The DNA here is from genome assembly GCA_934047225.1 of Ypsolopha sequella. Classification (NCBI taxonomy): domain Eukaryota; kingdom Metazoa; phylum Arthropoda; class Insecta; order Lepidoptera; family Ypsolophidae; genus Ypsolopha; species Ypsolopha sequella. The sequence continues at coordinate 13,899,037 of OW203990.1, read as the reverse complement.
ATAGATTCAGTAGTCTGTCATACATATATAATAATTAAACTGAATAGCTTTCTCAAATAGCTAATTATTGACATGATTGCGACCTCGGTCAGGTTCATTATTACGAGGGGCATGCCAAAAGAAATTAGATGCTCAAAAATTATAACATTTATTCTTTATTACAAGTATCGATCTTTTCGAAGTATTCACCCTGAGCACGTATACACTTTTCCATACGTCTGAACTAATTGGAAAATACCAATGACCACTCTAGACACTAGACTCCACTAGACACCTCAGAAATCTCGAAAATATAGGCAGCCAGTGCATCTTCTTTGCTTTCAAACTTCTTCCCCTTTATTTTTTCTTTGATTTTTGGAAACAGGTAAAATCACAAGGTGCTAGGTCAGGGGAATATGGTGAGTGAGGGAGGATTGACGCATTTTTTGAGTCGAAAAAGTCAAGTGTTTTGGCGTCGGATTCCTGACTTCGGTCGCTTGTCACACCAAGCTGATATTACTGTTGGAGCACAAACTGTCACATACCATTCGGAGTTCATCGTTCTTTGATTCTCTAGCACTACAGTAGCAATATGATCCGTTTTGCTGAAAAACGAGGCGACCATTTGTTTCTGTGTGCTTCGTGCACGGCGACATTTCGTTGGAGTTGGCTCATCTTCAAAGCACCATACAGTCGAATGTCACTTTGTTTCGGGATCATAGTTATAAAGCCATGTTTCATCACCAGTCAGTATATCATACACATATTTTTTTCTCGCCACCGTCGAATTTATCTATCATGAATAGGCACCAATCCAACCGACGGTCTTTCTGCTCATCGGTAAGTTTGTGCGGCACCCATCTCAAACAACATTTACGGAGAGAAAGGTGGTCGTGAATTATGGTTTGCATTGCTGCTGATCCAATTCCCTGTTCTCGCTCCAGCTCTACATACATAATTCGTTGGTTTTCGCGAATAAGTTTTTCGACTGCGTGAACGTTTTCTTGTGACCGCGGTTGGCAGCCGACCTGTCTTCGCTTCATCTTTGAGACATCCCCGTCCCCTTTTAAATTCAGCAAACCAATTAAATACTGTTGTTCGTGAGCAACCAGACTCACCAAAAGTAGTAGCCAAAAGTTCAAAACATTCTTGAGGCTTAAAACTTTTTTATAGTCATAGTAAATCATAGCGCGACAATCACTTCGACTGAGCTCCATTGCTGTATGAAGCGAATTCCTGCCAGATTCTCGGAAAAATGATGCTCATCCAAATAAAAAAAAAGAAATGATGTGCGTTCTATTTTCAGATATACCAACAAACAACCAGCCTATAAGATGATGTATAACTTGCCAGTGTCAATCAAAGGAGTAAAGAGTATCTAACTTCTTTTGGCATGCCCCTCGTATATTATGTAAAATTGTATAACTTTGATCTCAAGTTTAACTGTAAAATAAATAAGACGGAACCACCGTTACGTTGCGTTAAAGATTACATAGTTACCGACCGTTTTTTGAGATTTTAATTGTTTTATCTTTTTAAAATTAGTAATAATAAAGTTGATTTCGTGTACGTATCGTTTTTTTACACATAACTAACAGTCCATTTTGGAACAAAAAAAGAAAGTAATGTTATCTTGGTTGAATCAATCTGGCCGGATCCGATTGATGGGCATCCGGTCGGATCTGGCTGGATTGAAAACGAAGCCGGATTGCAATCCCTATTTTGCAACACATCATGCAACCAGTGATCATTCGCCGCATGCCACGTAACACGTGCAGCGACCTGTCGATTGTCTGTTTTTCGGACGAACACAAACGCGCGCAACTATATAATATTATTGTGGACGCATATTCGTAGAGAAGTGCGCGCCGCAAACAAACATACTTACTACCTACAAACAAACTAACGCAAACAACTGACGAGAATGGGTGTTTGTTCGTATGTAGTGCTCGAAAGAAGCGCGCAGACCGTCCGCCCAAAGCGTTCACATTGCATTACACGTTGCGTTACATGTTGTGTTGCAGATAATATGTACGCGGCTTTACGATACAATTCGATTTGAAACAGATATCGAATGGATTGTACTCACGATGTTTCAACGAGGTGTTTCCGAGAATGGAGTGTGAAATGCAAGTCATAGTCCACACTCGTACACACTCTTTTCACCGAAGAATATTATGACCCAGCGTGATGAGTGGTGAGGCCTTTTGTCGCGCTGTGTTTCGGGCACACAGCTAAATGTATCTTCCAAAGCACGCAGACACAAATGTGCCTAAATGATTTTTTTTATTTTTATTATAGTTTTAAGTCGTTTGTTTTGATTGTCAACATAATATAATTATACTGGTTTAATCTTAAATATTAAATGTTGGATAGCAACTGAGCGAAATAAAATCTGCAAAATACGTTCCAGTCTTGCCTAGTTTGAGGACCATTGGAAATAATAAAATATCAATAATTTTGCTATACAATGTAATATATACTTTTGTCTTTTAATAAACAAAATAAATAAATAAAGCTTATGAATGAATGAATGAATGAATGAATAAACACTTTATTGCACACAAATAAGAAGACAAGATACACACAAAGAACAGATAGAAGGCAAGGGCGGACTTATTCCTAAAAGAAATTTCTTCCAGTCAACCTTGGGAAAACATAAACACATTTTTATCTTGAAAATTTAACCTAATCAGTGCATAAGCATATGTAAAAGTTATTTTAAACCTATAACATAAACATAAAAATATACTACATACAAATACATACATAAATACACAGATACATATATACAGACAAACAGTAGCTTAGTCAGTAAGTCATTCAGAGAGATGAGAGGTAAAATTTTTTCAAGTTGTATTTAAAAGAGGACACAGAAGGAAGATCTTTGAGGTTTTGCGGAAGTTCATTCCAGAGTCGAACAGCATTGACCGTGAAGGATTTGGTGAAACGATCAGTGGTGTGGGCAGGCATTGCCAGATCGGAAAGGTGACAGGAGCGAAGCGTTCTGTTGCTACGGTCAGTGCGAAGGACAACTCTTTCTTTTAAATAATTGGGGTAGACGGGGTTGTGAAGAACATTATATAAAAGGGAAAGGATATGTAAGTTCCTGCGAAGACGAATAGGGAGCCACTTCAACCTGCATCGAAAGTCGGAGACGTGATCATACTTGCGCAGTCCGTATATGAATCGGATACACAAGTTCTGAAGACGCTCCAGCCTATCAAGCAGCTCTTCAGTGGGATCTAGATAAGCAACATCGGCATAATCTAGTAGGGGAAGAAGAAGAGATTGAGCTAACGTTATTTTCGTTTCCTGTGGCAGAAACTTCTGTAAGCGCTTAAGAGAGTGATATGAGCCGAAAACTTTACGACTTACTTCATTGACATGTGGAGACCAAGACAGAGTTTGGTCTATCCACAAACCCAAATTCCTCACAGTCGTACAGTAAGGCACTACTTCTCCATCAAAAACAACATCTGAAACGTTGGACATGTCCAAGCGGGAGACGTAATAGTCACTACCAATGATGATAGCCTGTGACTTCTTTGGGTTGACCTGTAAACCGAAACGTAGCGTCCATTCACTAATGGCCATGAGATCAGAGTTAATGGTGTCCACTGCCCTGTTTATGTCATGTGGTGGTGCGGCTGCGTACAACTGCAAGTCGTCAGCATATAGATGAAAAGAGGAGGAGAGGGAAGCAGTAATAGAATTGATAAAAATTGAAAATAGGAGAGGAGAAAGAACGCCACCCTGTGGGACGCCAGTTGTTAGGTTACACCAATCGGATTTGGAAGTGTCAATTTTAACCAGCTGCTGTCTACCACGGAGATAGGAATTGAACCATGAAATTACCAATGGAGATACATTGAGAGACCTCAGCACGCCAACAAGTATGTCGAAGTCAACAGTATTGAAGGCGTTGCTGAAGTCTAAGAGCGTTAGGACGGTAAGATTCTTTTGCTCTATATTTAGTCTCAAGTCATCTGTCACATTGACGAGAGCTGTAACAGTGCTGTGTCCCGGACGAAAACCAGATTGATAAGGATTCAGGAGTTGGTTATGGGACAGGAAATTAGCAAATTGCTCATGAACAATATGCTCAAGGATTTTGGAGAGAATAGGAAGAATGGATATAGGACGAAAATCAGAGAAAGAAGCAGGATTGGACTTTTTAGGGAGAGGGATAATATGGGCTTTCTTCCAGGGACTGGGAAAGGAACCAGAGGACAGGGAACAGTTAATAATATCTGCTATTATTGGAGAAACTACATCGGAGATTGGCAGGAACATATCTTTACTGAGCCCATCGTCACCTACTGCCTTGGTTGTTATAGAGCGAAGAATCTTCCGAACATCCAAAGAAGTAATCTCATGGAACTGAAAAGGTGGATAGTTGGTCGACAGAATGGAATTGTGAAGGGTGTTCAAGGTGTTAGATTTTGGAAAGTTAGATAAGAAGGAAGGTGAACTACTAAAATGACCATTAATAGCATTTAAATCAAGGTTTGAGAGAGGACCGGACTTTGGCTTGCCAACACCAAGGGTTTTTAGGAATTTCCAAAGATTGTGAGGAGCACAGTTTTCAATGGATTCGTATATATGCTGACGTCTAGCATGCCTACAGGCACTATTGCAGTGGTTACGCAGCAGCTTGAACCGTTTGACATTTTGAGGGGAGGGATCCAGCCTGAATCTAACCTGAGCCCTGTCCCTTTGTGCCATAAGTGTCTTAATCTCCGGTGTGAGCCACGGTGCTGGGAGATGCTTTACCCTAGTCTGCTTTAAGGGAGCATGCTTATCATATAGTGCTAGAATGATAGTGTTGAAATGCTCGACCTTTTCGTTAACTGATGCGTTTTTAGTTATTGAGGACCAATCAATCTGACTCACATCAGCTCTTAGCGCTTCGAGATCCATACCACTGAAATTACGAAGAAGAAGAACCTTATGTTTGAATTTAGGTGGACGAAGATTATATGACAGGAAAATGAGATCGTGATGAGAAAAACCAGCAGCATTGAATTGGCCATGGAAAACCGTATGAGCCGGAGACGAGGTAATAATCAAATCAAGGAGTGAAGGGGGCGAGCCAGGCTGAAAATGAGTTGGACCAGAAGGTAAAATATTCAAATTAAGAGATTTCATCATTGACTGTAGTGATTTTGCCCTATGGTCATTTTTGATGAGACAGGTATTAAAATCTCCCATCAGGATAATTTGCTCATAATGTGACCTAAAAGCTTCAAGAGTTGTTTGAAGTGAAGAAAAATAATTAACATGACAAGAGGGGCTATAAAAGACACATAAAAGAAGTTTCGTGTGGCGAAGAGATATTTCTAAAAATAAATGTTCCGTAGGACTGCCGGGATCAGACTCTGAGACAACCTTGCAGTCTAGGTCAGCACGTAAATATACTGCGACACCACCACCAGTAGTATGAGTCCTGTCCCGTCTAATAAGTCGATAACCAGAGATGGGATACAGCGTCGAAGGGAGCGTTGGCCGTAGATGAGATTCAGAGATACAGATTGCATGGATATGCCTGGTAGTGAATGATGCCAATAAATCCGGGTAATGTGCATTAATACTTTGCGCATTTATATGGACGACATTGAAGTTTTTCGGGACTGGACTAAAGGTGGTATGAAGCTTATTGCCGAGATCAGGCAAATCAGATGAATCACTATCCGCACTCAAAAGACCTTCGGAAGAAGAAGAAAAAGAGAAATAAATACTGTCAGTGCTACTATTTAAAATATCAGACATAATTAATACAAATAAAAATAAATAAATAAGTATAAAATATTTAACAATATTAAAAATTAACAACAAATAATTTAAGCTTAAAAGACGATGCTTTTTCAACTTGACCCCTTTTTCCCGTGGACTGCAGTAAGAAAATGCGTGTACAATGTTGTCATAGTAAAGTTGCATGTTGCATAATTTTACTGTAAGTATTCCAATAAACAGCAGCACGAATTAAAAATGAGACGTCATTTGAAAATAATGCAAGAAGGCCGCCAGAGAGACGTTCAAAAACAAGCGGTTCACTGACAGCAGAATAGGTAACGTTTATTATTATTATACGCATGCAAAAAAGACAGAAAAAAGCAAAGTTACACATGCTTGACGGCTGATATCTTTTGCTAAACCGAGTTTACGACGTATCCCCGACTTGTCACTGATATTTGACACATTTGACAGAAACAGAACAAAATATTTTAAACACAATATTGATAATAACAAAATTATTTTACGAAAACTACCCTACTACAAAAAAGGTAATCCGTACCGTTTAAAGATACATTTTTGTACTTGTCTAAGACGAAACCGAAAAGATGAAGGAAACAGAATGAAATGACTCAAGTTTTCTTGTTCGTGGTGGAGCTAGCTGCTGTTCGCTTTGACCTCCCATTGTGTTTCGCTGGTTCCTGTTGAGGATTGAGCGGCTTCTTGGACTTTTGCTCGCCCTGAGAGCCTTCCGACGAAGGAAACCTCTTCGCAATTGCCTCCAGTTCTGACATCAGTTCTATCTTGCACTTAGATTTGTCTGGCAGCAGCAATATGATTTTCCCTTCGGATGTCCAGCACTTGTGTATGCCGAAGTGATTGCGAGCAGCCATAAATGTGTCGTGCCTTCCCTTCGTTAGAAACTCAGAGATTGTTATTCCGCTGCCTTTGAGAACAGATTTGGAACTCCACACAGTATTTCTTGAAGAGTAGTTTGTGAAGCGTACCAATAAAGGTCTGGCTTTCTCCTTATTTTTGCCAAGACGATGACACACAGCAATATCAGTAGTTGTGGGTTCTGACAATTTCATTTTGTCGGATAATAGTCTTGAGATAGTGACCGATGGATTTTCTTCTGTTTCAGCTATCCCATGGAATAAAAGAACTTTCCTTCGGGATGCTACCTCATGCCTATCTAAGCCCAGTGATAGTAGCTCAATCTGCGACTTCATCATTGACAAAGATTTCCATACAAATGCTTTAAACTGCGCGAACTCACCTGACAGCGAAGACAAGTCACAGGGTGTATCTGTAGCTGTGACTGTGGCTGTAGATTTGGCATCGCGCAAATCCTTGTCATAGCTGCCCATCCTATCCAGGAACATAGCAGCTAAATCTTGCATGTTTTTTGACAGTTCAGTGTAGGGGTCCATCTTTGAACTAAAAGTGATGTTCCAGTGAAGTTATCAGTGAAATTTCAATTTGTCCAGGTGAATTAGGGGTCCAGTATAAAATGCACTGATTATGACATTAAAATTGTACTTGTAAATAATAAAAATGAATTAATTTGTATTGAATTATATTTTTATGTGTGTAGCATAAGACTACCCACACACAATCCCACTTATGAAAGTGGAAAATAATATATTTAGTAATATATACTTATAATGATGCCTGCTAATTTTTAGTAAATACTAAATTATGTGTTTTTATTTGTAGATAGTGTTAATATTTTAAATGTACCTACAAACATTGTAAGAAAAAAAAGATGAATAAACTTATTCATTTTCATGAGATTTGAACTCGCGACCGCGGAGCCACTAAGCTCACAGAACTAACCTGCATTTTCATGGGCACAGTGTTAACCTGGCACATGTAGGTGCCAGAGTCGTTAGCCTGGACGTTGCTGACGTGCAGCCTCCAGGTGTTGTGGTTGTTGTACGTCACCGATAGCCGAGGATTCAAGGCCACCATGCTTGTGTGGATTGCGAGGATCGCCTTCGAGTCAGATTTGATCCAGGCCACCTGCAAAATAATTTGTAATTGACATTATAACTCATAGGTGGCAGGGCTGATACCGGGCTCGACTGTGGAGGTACCACTTACTTGGAGACCCCCTCGAAGTAATTCGGGGGAGAGTAAGACGACAGCTCACGGGCAAAAAACCCGGAGGCCCACCATGCTTGGGACCGATGGATGGCGGTATATCCATCCCTAATAGCCGGGCCTTATGTGGAACAGACTGGTGACGGGCAGCGGCGTCACTGGTGCGAAGGTTCCGGCACCGCCCTCACTAACCCGCCTGCCCAGCGTGTGTGAGTATGGGCAATTCTTCCAGGATGACTGCCGGGAGTGGCAAAGTCCTGGCAAGGCTTATGTCCAGCAGTGGACGTACTAGGCCGATGGATGGATGGAAATATTTGTTTTACTTTTTTTTTTACTTTTTTAGGGTTCCGTAGTCAACAACAAGGAACCCTTATAGTTTCGCCATGTCCGTCTGTCTGTCTGTCTGTCCGTCTGTCTGTTCGCGGCTTAGCTTAGAGACTATTAGTACTAGAAAGCTGAAATTTGTCATGGGTATACATATTTATCACGCCGATAAAGTGGTATAGCAAAATTACACGTAAAGTGGGGATGATTTTTTTTCTCGTCTATCCCCTAGTATGGGGTGTCGTTAGATAGGTAATTTAAAAATATTGGGGGTGTGAAATAACCATTTTTCGATCCAGGGTTTCGTTTGCGAAATATTAAGCTTAAAAGTGTTAATTTTTGTTAGAATCAAGTGTCCCCCCCGGCCAGCGAAACGGTTGTATTTGGAGACTTGAAAATAATGTCCGCATATTGTGCAGGGCAACTACGGAACCCTACATTGCGCGTGGCCTGACACGCACTGGGCCAGTTTTTTTTTAAATTACTTTAGTTTTTCTGTAAGTGGTCAGTTATCAGTTTATCACCTACAAATTATTTTTTCCTTTTTTCTCTCTTTTGTATTGGAAATATTTTGAACAATTTCAAATTTTTCAAAATGTTTTTTTACACCCTTCTGTTTGTAGAAACTAACGCTATTTTTGTGCCAAATTTAAACTCTAACAGCCGCACTCAGAGTCGTTCGTTAAGTTAACGCTAATGCGTATTTAGGTAATTGCCATTAAATGACTTAATGGCTGGTTCAACTCAGAGACGATTTTTTACCTGTCATTAGTTAATAATCGATTTAAGTAAACGTAGGGCTGCCTGTCACTATCGACTACCGTTTCGATAAAAACGAACTGCGGCTTTAGAGGAAGAAAAAGTAAAATTGGAGTTGGAGGAAGTAAAGAAAAGACTAGAAAAATTGTAATAATTTGTATTAATGTAGAAAGTAATTTACATTAAAATTAAAAATAAATGAAAAAAATTAATAATTTGTTTTAATGTAGAAAATAATTAACAATAAAATTAAAAATAAATACAAAAGTGCAATAATTTGTTTTAATGTAGAAAATAATTAAAATTAAAATGGAAATGTCGCCAGCATACTGGGCACCTTGCCGCAGAGCAGCGATGTGGACGAAGTTTTTTATTTATAATATAGTTTATCTTTTAAGGTGTTTGAGTTTATTTTCCAGGATATTTTTAGTTTAGTTTAGATGTATTTATTTTAGTCCTTTTTATTTTAATTTTAATGTTATTTAAGTTAATTGTAAAATAAGTAAAATACCGGGAGTGAAATTCGGTAATAGAGTATTTTCTAAACGGATCCCCGTAATCACGTATACCTCCTCGGTCCCGGCTCCCTAACAAACTCATATTCTATGAAACTATAGGCGCAATGCGAAAACCAAATCCCACAATATTCACAACACAGATTCACAAGTTCTATTCTCACCTTTGGAAACGTCAAATTTAATCTGTCATTAGATAGTTAAGTAGGGGTGCTTCCACACTTAAAGTTAACGAACATTAAATGAAACTAATGAAGCGTTAACTGACTCTGAGAGTGAACTTTTTTAATTCTTTACTTAAGTCGTCCTTAATGGACAATTAAACGACTCTGAGTGCGGCTGTAAACCTTCAACGGTGCTTAAGTTATGAAGGCTGTGACATACGGACAGACAGACAACGGAGTCACAACATAAAAGTTCCTTTTGTACCTTTTAGGTACTACGGAACCCTAAAAATACATCTGCTTATGAAGAGCTCTGTACCGGGATTTGAACGTGAGACCTGTCGCTTACCGGGTGATTGCTGTACCAATTTCTAGTTAGCATCTGTCGTCGCACCTTTACATACCTAGTATGCTTTCAGTTCTAGGAAAGTTAGATTGCAAACTGGAAACGTGTGGTTGGTGATTGCAGACATGGTTCTATGTAGAACAAAACACTCTTCCGTTTAGTTCAGAATAGTTTCGCAAATACGTTGTAAAAACGTGTATAATGAAAACTGCACTACGGTACACGCTTACGTAAAGAATTTCAATAAACTGAAGCTTACACACGATGCTACGACGTAAAGGGTTTTGAAATATCATTTTCAATATAGTGGTGTACGTTTTATCAAGAGATGAATAAATTTAATAACGTTATTTTTAAATTAAAGTAAAAAGCTCGTTTACTTAAAGTTATTAAAGTGTCACTTAAGAAATATAAATATATTTAAATGAGACTTGAGGATAATTCATGATTTATATATATAAAATAAACGGCTCACCTCAATACATGTTATGGTCGGGAAAGCCGGTCAGTTTCAGCAGATTTAGACTGACTTCATCTGTCTAAATCTGTTGAAACTGCGTCGTTTACGCGACGACGTTTTTTATATAAATCAGAAATATATTTATTTATGTAATGTAGGTATATCAGATACACTTATTAAAGGTCGGTTTTAACCGTTTTAATGTAATATAATTAAATAATCTATGTCTATAGGTAATACTTTTATAAAATACACAATACACAAGGAAATAATAAAGGTTAGGTTTACTTAAATTTAATAAAAAAATACACGTGAATAAAATTAAAAATATAGGAATAAGGAACAAATAATATTATAAATATATGCAATACATATAATAAATATATGCGTAACTCCGCCCACTCGATTAGTCTTGCTAACAAGAAGGGCAAGAAACTTAGTAAGATCATGTCTTTTTTTTTTTTCATAATATTAGTAACAAACAACTAAATGTAAAAATTAAGCCTATACTTTAATTAAATAACGAGATAAAACATTTAAGACAAGTGAAACACTTCACTTTCTTGACTATACGAGTGGTTCATTCCAGATAGGAATAAACCAAGATACTTTGGAATGAACAAAAGATAAACAATGGCTTAAAATTAGGTATTATATGCACAACAATATCAAAGTAGCAAAGAGCAAAGTAGTTAGGATTTTGGAATATGTATATATCATTTATTTAAATAACAAAATTTATATAAAAACGGCTCACCTCAATACGTGTTATGATCGGGAAAGCCGACCAGGTTCAGCAGATTTAGACTGCCTTCATCACAACGTGAGGCGTAACGTCTTCGCGTAAACGTCTTTACTCGCCTAGATGAAGGCAGTCTAAATCTGCTGAAACTGGTCGGCTTTCCCGATCATAACACGTATTGAGGTGAGCCGTTTTTTAATATAAATCATGAATTATCCTCAAGTCTCATTTAATTCTATAATTAAATAACAAAAACTGAAAACGCCGATTTATAATGTAGATTTAGGGTTACATACGGAACACTCGACTAACTTAATTTTGCAGTTTTATTTAATACATTTTGTACGTTTGTAATTTTTGTTTAAATTATTATTTAAGTCAATTAATTTATTTAAATTGTACGGAACACTCAGGGTGCGAGTCCCACTCGCACTTTACGTTTTATTTTAAATATTAAAACTAGGCCCTATCGCATTGCGGGTCTTTCTGCATGGACTAACAGTTATTGATACAAAAGTGATCCTCTTAAATCGGAAGTGTTGCTTTGAACATTGACGAAAGATTTTTTCTTTTGATAAGATGTACGTCATCGCCGTACGATGGCAAAAACTGCTTTTTCACTAAAAAGCGCGCTTTAAAAGCTTTAAAGCTTTAAACGCGCGGTACTATATAGCATTGTGTAGCTTACAAAAAAGAGGTTCCACATAGTCGCAACTTCCCTTTCCAAACAAGCCCACAGAAGCGTAATATGGGATGTTATCTGCCTTAAATATATTTTATAATAATACTAGCGACCCGTCCCGGCTTCGCACGGGTGCAATGCTGATACTAAATATACTACAGAAAATCTTTATATAATGCACAGTAAAGCAAAGAGACGTATAGACACTGTAGCTAAAAAAAGTAAATGTAAAACCTATTTTGCTCAGCACCAATATTTACACCAATCATCTCATTTATATAACCTTGCTAATAAAATTCTAAATATTTATACTGAAACAAGCTTTACATGTAAGCGGCTGCTGACAGAATGGGTTAAAAAATTAAGCTATGAGGAAACAGAAAAAACTATTATTCATATTGAGAAATAAAGTATTATAATAAGATATAATAAATTATTATGTACTACATAAACACAACGCGCTACACAAACACACACACACACCCTCTCACACACACACACACACACCCTCTCACACACACACACACCCTCTCACACACACACACCCTCACACACACCCTCTCACACCCTTACCCTCTCACACATCACTACACACTTAATTAAACTATGATTGTCACTTCTTAAATATAGCTGTAAAAGTATCACATAAGTAAAAAGATTTAACAAAATGTATTAATACTGAAATTGCTACGCGAGAGTGATTTTCTCCTGGCACGATTGTATTTACACTCAAAAGGAGAAATCAACCTCATATATTGTTAAAACGATTTGTTATCCAATAAACTATATTTTAACTATATTTTTAACAGTGGATTTAAGGTACTGAATTGCTGTATTGCTTAAAATCGCTTCGTAATAAAAATGAAAGGATAAAAATGGTTATTGTGGGTTATCCCTAAGAGATAGACATATACTATCGCCTATCGCAGACTTTTTTGTAGACCTTTTTAAAGTGTACAATACTGTAGTACATTATTTTGATCTTTTAATTTGCAATGTAAGCGCCGAAAAATGTGTTTATTTACGATATCACATAAGAAACGTGTGCATGTATTATACATACAAACCTTCCTCTTGAATCACTCTATTTATTAAAAAAAAACCGCATCAAAATCCGTTGCGTATTTATAAGGATCTAAGCAAACAGAGGGACAGACAGACAGCGTGGAAGCGACTTTGTTTTATACTATGTAGTGATATGTTAATAAAATAATTTTTATAAAATACCGTTTAAGGGCCTTTTTATTTTTTATATGTTTTATTCCACATATATATAAATACTTAATTAAATGGTTTTAGGCGCTATATTTCGACCCCTCAGTAAAACCATTTAATTAAGTATTTATATTTATGTCAAATATACATGAAAGTCACATCTTTCCATATTGTTGATACGTATATACAACCTAATTTGACCGCATTGTGATGAAAAATGCCCACTATTAGAGACTTGTTACGTGACGTCACAACTCCTAGGGAATGAAGATATTATACAACGTGTAACAGAAAGGTGTAACCATATTTGAAGAGCTTATTCAGTCAATGTTATAGAACAACGTTTACTATGTTATGGAACAAACGCTGTGTCTCGAAAAAAATATTTTACTGTTTCAAAGAAAAATGCAATGACGCCTCGGCCGTAATGTATATTTTTTTTGAGATTTCGAATTTGGCTCCGTAGTAAAAGTTGTTATATACTGAACTAGCCCTTCAAATATGGTTACACCTTTCTGTTGCACATTGTATAGATAGGTATAACATCATTGAAACCTTTATTAAATGAAACTTCAGGGTAATTCATGACATAAACAATGGCTTACCCCAAAAATATTATAGTCGGGATAGCATTAAAACCAATAAACTTGTATTTAAAAATACAATGCTTGGAAATCTCTTCAAGAATAAAGCTCAGAAATGTCTAACTATCGAAATCCCATAGCTTATTAAATATTAAAAAAAATATTATTTTTCAGAGTTAATTCCCCATTTTAGGACATAGTTTTCATTATTTTTTATTATTTTTTAAACAATGGTCCGATATGACGTCACTTGAGAATTTTAGACATTTTATTGATTGTGATTTGTGATTGGTTATAAAAAAGTGGTCTGTCTCTGTCTGTCTACTCATCTGTCTTCCATCTGTCAACAAAAAACAGTCAGAAGCAAATTATTACAAAATTTATCTTGATAGCAAAGGACACATTTCTAAACAGCCATTTCTCAAGTGACGTCACACGAAGGAAAATGGTTATTTTGTGCTTTTGCCGTGCACAACAGATGCCGTGCACGCTCACACGACGTTAATTATTGGTTCATCAAATCTGTAATCAGGTTCAGCTATAATCCCACAGATGTATTCCCGTGAATGGATGTCGGTACATTTCTAGATTATTAAATGTTGTTGTGTAATGCTCGGCACGTCTCGGTTTAAGTGGCGTCGAGACGTGTCCGACATTAACTGGTAAATCATGTTTCACTCTACTTGTGAAGGCTTACTATCCATTCCAATTTACCTAAGGGTTTTGGTGGCATTGCACACTGAAATAATATGCTGGAAGACTTTTTTATATATTGAAAGTTACATGAGCTAGACGTGATAAGATAAGACACAAAATCCATTATTTATTTTTCAATAAATTTTTACTTTTTTATGCATCAAAAACGAACAGAAAGTCGATTATTTTGCCCTAAGGCTTTATTATATATATTTTTTTTATTTATAAACGAAAAGTTAGCTAACCTGCAACCGTTCCTGTGTACCATAAATGTTATACTTTTTTCCACTGTTTAACGGCTCTGGATACAGTCCTTTTGAGCCAATCGTAATTTAAAGTTCACAAGATTATATTTGTTTTATTTCCTCACACTATGCATTGAAAAGCATAGTATAATATACAGGCGTAAGAGCAAAAAATTACTCGGTTACGTTTAAAACACTCGCTACGTTCGTATTTTCAATCGTCCTCGTAATTTATTCCTTTTCGCCCTTGTAGCATAAACTGCTATTATAGAAACTTTATTGTGCCCTTTTGTCCAAAAACATCTTCAAATTAGTAATGGGGATATGTTGCAAGTTTAAAAAAAAGTGCATTTCGATGTGTGTTCTGCTAACTTAGGATAGGTATGCCATGAACTTGGCTGTATAAAAAGTTTATAATATACAAGTTCGTATAGACGCCAGTTTTCGGCTTCCGCAACTTCATCTTAACACCCAGTATTATGAATATTATAATAATTATTATAATTAAAAAAACTCATGTTATTCGTTTTATATACTTAAACAGAAAGCTTATCTTATTTTGAGATAAACATGTAATATTTTCATTTTTATTATAGCTTTTCGCCCGCGAATCCACACGCGTTTATTGAATGTCTGCCCCGTTTTCGGCTAAGGCGTTATTTTATTAATACTCCATAGCCCATATGTTGACCAGGGTCACTATGATGATAATACAGACATACATACAGACAACCAGACGAAACATATAAAAATGGTATATTTGCAATACTAATAACCCATTTAATTTCAAAATTATGAAATATAGGTATATTCTATTTTTTTATATATGATATTTTTTACTTATATATTATTAGTATGTGGATTTTAAAACGTGTGATATATGCGGCTTGGTTGGGTTGCTACGCAGCTTATCGGGAAACAACTGGCGTAGTCACTTGCTACGACTTAGCTAGGAGCGAGCTTGTTAAGGGGCAGGTAGCCAACAACGACCTTGAGTCGACCTGTGTTGGTACAATTATCGACAGAAGCTATATTGAAATAACGTGTACATCATTGGGTTTTCGGATAGCGCCAAATAGGAGAAAATTATATTTTTCACAAAGGCCGCGTCGCACGGGATAAAATATGTTTTCCTTGTATTTTAGTGTAAGAACTATGCAAATACCATTAGTGGTTTCAAAGAAATAACCAATTTTACTTAGTTTTAGTCTAAAAATAGCTTGACTTTGAATAATATTTTCAGGCTGTTTCTTATACGCGAGAATAATTTCCTAAAATGAAGTTATTTTTTATAGTTTGAATAATAATATATTTACCTACTAAACTTAACGTTTAAGACAAATAACTTTATCAATAGAGACATTTTCAGATGACGCTGGAAAAAGGTGCCTTAAGTATGAGAATTCTGTCAACCAAATAAATATTTACATTTCATACACACGTGAGTTTAATGCCGTAACAGTAAATTATCCTATTTTCTGATCCTTACAAGAGTTAATAAAAAGAGAGAGCATAAAAGAATGCAGGCAATTCAAATGCTCGTAATTCCCAACAAGTGAGCGTTACCGCATGCTGGCTAGAAAACAGAAACGTAACGTCGACGGAAATAATTCTCGCAAACAATGAAATTGTTACTAATTTATTTCGCGACCGCAACAAAGCGGAATGTCACATGAAAAATGCGCGGGAACGGCTCGAGCACGAGACGTCGTCGTCGTGCATTCCTCGCTTTAAAGTCCCTCTATAATTGTGACTGAAGAGAATGGAAGTACGGTGACTTGGCTTCGACAGTCGATTCAGTGTTAGACCTAGCAACAAGCAAAAACCTATATTCAATTGATGTAAGATAGAAAAATAGCCAAGTGCGAGTCGGACTCGCGCACAAAGGGTTCCGTACTACCACACATTACGGGTACGGAACCCTAAAAAGATTTTGGTAAATAATTCTACTTGCAGTCATGAATGTCCGACTTCATTTGATACACATGATCTATACAACTCTATTTATCTAAATGGTTAAGTTGGTCATCTTTAACTTCCTAAATAATTAAATATTGGTAATTGTCAGATTTTTTCTTAAATATGTGCAATAGATTTATCTGTTAACGAAATTTTAAGTTTCTATGTCAACTATAAGTGCCCTATAAGTTTTAATGGTGAGCAAATTTGTTAGAAATTGATTATGTGAAGTCTTAGAGTATAAATATGTAGGTAATAATACTCTTAGTGTAAAGTACTCCAGGAAATAAGCCGGAAAATGGGGAAAAGTGGCAGAACAGCACTGATTTAAAAAATTCTTAGTTTCACGTGTTCTGTAGTCCCCAAGAAACATTTGTCAGTGTCACCATTAACCTTTGCATTACCACCAAAAATGAAAAAGTTAGGGGGGTTTAACCCCAAGAAAGTAGCTTTCATTAAAGAAATATTTGAAAAATATAAAAATACTATTTGAAAATTCCTTTTTTCACGTGTTTCCTAGACCCTCAGAAACATTCGTCAGCATTGACTTCTGCATTACCTCGGAAGATAAGAGAGTTAGGGGTGTTTAAATCCCCCCAAAGTGTCCCAAAAAGTAACTGTCACAAAATATAAAGCTAAAATTAATATTTTGCCTCGGAAATGGATTATAGGGTTTTTTTCGAGTCGCTGATCACGAATCTGAGGTTCTCATTGAGGAATTCCATATTCTAGTATGAAATTGCCATTTTTCGATCCAAATCCAAAATTCCAAAAATACAATATAGGTATCAAATTGTATATATATTAAAGAGCTAAATGTAAAAAATACCTATTTTAACAATATTTTCTAGCTCTGATTTCAAGAAATCTTTCAGAAACCACAAAAAATGCATGTCCCCTCCCCTTATTTCTGAAACTGGGAGACTGAGAAATATGAAAATGATTATTAATTATTAAGGAAACTTATAGCAATCAAAACAAATTTAACACAAATGGGAAGTTAAAAAAAAAGTAAAATAAATTAAAAATAACTAAATATTTTATAGAAATGCAATATGAGTATCAAATTGTAGGTAGGAAAAATATTTGAAAAATATCGATTATAAGTCATAACTGGCCTATAAAAGGAAAACTATAGTGATTTAAAAATATTTGACACAAATGAGAAATTAAAAACAAGTAAAATATATTAAATAATTATATAATAAAAATACAATATGGATGTCTAATAGTAGGTAATAACAAGTTGATTGTAAAAATATGGTTTGGCTATATTTACTTGCATCTATTTCGAGAAATGCTTGAAAAACCACAAAAAATGTATGTTACCCCTTATCTCCAAAACTAGCGGACCGGAAAATGTAACAAAAATCATGGTAATATTTGCTGACGCAAAAATTACGAGAAGAATATAGCGGTTGAGAAATTCACGAAAACAAAATGACAAAATAATTTTTCTGTTTTCAAAACTGAAACAATGCATTTAGCGTTGACTTTTAAATAGAAGGTGGTCTCACGATCTCCAATATCCAACGTCGGATTGACTGACAAGACCGATAAATTTAGCCAAATATTCCAAACTTGAAATTTGATTTTATAAGTATTTTTATATTTTTCTCTCCTTTTTTATGCATCTATAATTTCTTACAAAGCGGAAAAAGTCACTGAGTTTTGGCATTTGCTAAAGCTTGGACTGGCTATTATACGTAATCGCATATGTCACCGTATTATTGCGTAAAAGCAGATAACTTTTCGCGATAAAACAGATAAAATGTGACAATTTCACGTAAAAGTGAGAAAAAATTACGTAAGTCTTTCAACAAAACATCAGAACATGCAACGACAAGCGAAGCGGAGCGTAGCGAAGTGACCCCCGTGTTAAAACAACAGAAAATAAGTTCGTATGATCGCGTAATGGGACTGAGTTTACAAGAAAAAGCTGTTTAACGCCATCATAATTACGACGGTATATGTATATATGAGTAATATCAGGAATCGAAAACCCAATACAATATTGTGTCTAGTATCTCTCTCCAAAAGTAAGCATCAAACTACTGTACTTCCTCCACATCCTGATTGTAGTGTCAAGCGACGAGCAGCCTCAGTTTTATATTTGGAGCAGCGTTTAAAACAAGTTGCATTTAGTCTGTACCAGCATTAAACAATACAGGCGATTTTAAACATGCTGTTCTACTCGGAAAATAGAAAATTATATCGCATTAATTCCCTGTATGAAATGGCTCACAGAGCGCGCCTCAAGGCGTGTTCTTTGTTCACGAGACATCTCTAATTGTAGCATTACTTGCTGCTCCAAGCTAGCATCATTGTTGATGTGAAACACAGTGGTTGCTTGTTACACTTGTTTTGTTCTGAGAAGTTGCTGTTACGTGGTTTTTGTATCCACTTTAATCTTTATAGACATAAATATCAGGAGTATTTCCGTTTGCCCAACTTACTGTTCTTCTAAGAAAATAATAGTACACGCAGGCGGGGCACAAAACCGTGCCTTTAAGTAATGTGGGATTATTTATCCAGTTTTTCCACCGACATTTCGAATTTTGTAACTGCTTGATTCACCGGCCAATAATGCACACATAAGAACGCTCACGAGTCACGAGTGCATTCTGTAGATACATTTCACACCTTGTTCTATGGAACAGAGGTGGCGCTTTCGTGGCTCCAATAATGTGTGATCTCGGATAATCAAGAAATATACAATTCTCATTACTATTATATAATTTATGTTAATCATCGCTTGGTAAACTTTAAATATTATTCAATCAAAAACATAAAATGTACAAAAATGTCAAGTCTCGCAACGCAATCCTTGCACCGTAAAATGTTGTGAGATCTTATGTAAAGCCAAGTCTTTGTTTGTATGGAAGCACCTTTTCATTTTAGTTAGTATGGGAGCACCTATTTAACAAATTTATCATTAATTGTTTGGTAATTAGTTACCTACCAACATTAAGTGACTGTATTAATATTAGTCATCTTTATTTCTTTAATAAAATATAGTGACTTCGCAATCGCAAAAACCAACGTCATCTAGTGTCATACAAATTTATAGATGCAGCTGGAAACATACATTTTGTATAGACTTTGTATGGAAATATTAAATTACCAACCGCAAATAACATTTTATATTTTTTTTGTTAAAAGTAACCGCATGCAAAATTTCAAGTTTGTAAGCCTGCTAGAACACCTTTAGACTTTTGATGATCAGTCAGTCAGTGACAAAATAAGGGAAATTTGACTTGAGATATTTCGTAATCAAATATAGATACAAACTTGTATTTTGGGGGTAGAAGTAGGTTTAGTAAGTACTCTTGGTAACTGAAATTTCAGACTTCTAGCTTTATCCACAACGAAGATACAGGGGGATTGAAAGTGCCGTGAGTTGCTTCGAGAAAAGGATGGTACGGCCGTTCCGCGTTTTTTTTTGCGAGACTTGGCGGGGGCCATTGATAAGAGTTCAAGATTTAGAAAATAATATTTTTTCTGAAAAAATGCACTTTTTAGACGGGGTTCGAACCCGAATATCTGCCTGTTGCGGGCCAGCGCCTTTTCCAGTGTTCTACTATGAAAAAAAAAGACATGATCTTGGCAAGTTTCTTGCCCTTCTTCTTAGCAAGAAAAATCGAATGGGTGGAATTAGGCATATATTTATTATATGTATTCCATATATTTATAATATTATTTTATCCTTATTCCTATATTTTAATTTTTTTCAAGTGTATTATTATTTTATAAAATTTAAGTAAACCTTACCTTTATTATTTTTTGTGTATTTCCCCATATTATTATTTATTATGTAAAACTATTAGACATCGATTATTTAATTATATTACATTAAAACCAACCTCTAATAAGTGATTATGAGAGGTCTATCTATTAGATATATCTACATTACATCATCCATCCATCCTTCCATCAGCCTAGTTCGTCCACTGCTGGACATAAGACTTTACAGGACTTTTCCACTCCCGGCGGTCATCCTGGAAAAATTGCCCATACTCACTCACGCTGGGCAGGCGGGTTGGTGAGCGCAGTGCCGGAACCGTCGCGCCAGTGACGCCGCTGCCCGTCACCAGTCTGTTCCATATAAGGCCCGGCTATTAGGGATGGATATACCGCCATCCATCGGTCCCAGGCATAGTGGGCCTCCTGGTTTTTTGACTGTGAGCTGTCCTCTTACTCTCCCCTGAATTACTTCGAGGGGGTTTTCAAGCAAGATGGTGGTACCTCCACAGTCAAGCCCGGCATCAGCTCTACCACCTGATAATACATTACATAAATAAATATATTTCATTTAATTTTTATTTTTATGCACTCTAATAATATTAGGTCTTTACATATGAAATTGCCGTTTTCTACAGAGACGTTGAAGGAAACTCAATTTTCAGCACTAATATTTTTACATTTCTTTTAGGAATGACAAATGCAAATTATGTAGTTTCTTTTGTGTATGAATGAGACAACATTAAGCTAACAGCAACATTAATTTAATTTTTGAAATGTGTCAACTATATAAAATTATTACGAATATTATCATGGAAATGGATGGCATTTAGGATGAACTGCTTTTGGAATTTTAATTTTGTTTATCAAACTGACAATAAAAACAAAAATTAATACGTATTTGTAAAACCTTGAAATCAACTTTCAAACAAAAAACAAATAATGGAAGTAGCTATTGAATTATAAGAAATATGAACTCATGAATCTGTAAGAAAATTTCAGCAATTTCGTAGGTAAAGGCCTATTATAAGTACAATATAAGTCACTGTTCAGCCAATGTTTTTGTAACAGTGCAAAAAACATCAGAGTGCTTTTAATGAGAAAATTTGTTTCATCTAACCCTTGTATGGCTCAGCCTCACATCAAAGTAAACGTTTATCCACCATTAAAGGTTTCTGAATAAAGTACATACATATGAGTATAAAAGCATACAATGAAGTAGATGTTCGAGGACTTATTCGTTGGTACAAAAACGGGTTTTATGAAAAAAGTGCATGCTTTCTGGTAATTTTACTTTTATATTTTGAACGGATGTCACGAAATCTTAAAGAATGCGAGGATTCTTTTGTAGAACATATTAAAAACGAGAATAAACCAAAAATAGTAGATGGCATACAACAACAATGGCATAAAATAATTCATTTTATCCAAGACATATGCCCGAGCCGAACGGCGAGGGCATATATTGAGTCGAGGATAAAATGGGTTTTATGCCAGAGTTATACACTCTGCTTTTCACATCGATTGCGATGAAATGAAACAGTATTATTTAATCATCACTGGATGACATATTTAACTTTTAGTAATACTCAATGCAAATTAAAATAATCAAAAAACTAAATATGTACTACTGACTGAAAAAAAACAACAGCTCTTTCCCGCTACTGTTTTTTTTATATCTTCCATCTTTTGAAAGGCAAAGGGAACTAACCCCATACAGCCATGTCAAAATAACCTAAATCATGACTTTTTATATTATCTCTCTTTGAAGTCACTGTATATATTCTTGACACGAACCTATACCCTAACCGGACTGAGTACTTGTTTCAAAAAACGTGAAGAACGAGAAGTCATACTAGATAATTTCATCTCTGTCTAAGTAGGGTAACCATATTTAAAAATAATTGATTGAGACCACGTAGGTAGTAAAAACCGTATTCAAAACATTTATTTTATTGGTTTAAAGTCTTCTGCTTTAAAATAGCGGCTGCAGACTACTGGATTTTTGCACTTTACTTCGTTTCCTAAAACTTCTAACCATTTTCTTCGGATATTTTCAGTTTTTGGAAGACTGTAATGTAAAACCCAATATCATGGTTACTCTAGCGGTATCAATGTAAACATGTATCATTTCTCCGAGAAAACGTTGTAATTATGCCTTACCTATGAAACGATATCCCACAATTCCCAAAAATTTGGCTTCTGCAGCCCTTCACGCTGCATGCTTTAACCATTTTTGCAAAAAATTATTAATTTTACAATTTTGTTTTCAAATGTCACGGCCGTGGCGCCATTTTTAGATAAAAGGGTTACCAGTTTGCAAGCATAAGAATAATCCCAACTTTATTAAGGAATGATTGATCTTACATTTACGGATAAAACTAAATGTAAAACATAAATAAACCTAACAAAAAAATAGTGACGGACTTCAAATGTTACTGCAGCCATTCGCTAAAAAGCTTAAAATAATTATAAAATGACAGATGGTACCGAAATAACACTTTTTCCGCCTTCTTTCTTCCTAAAAAATATGTTCTTTAGAAGTCGGCGCTCTTATATTGGTTTCTGTGTTGCTATAACCAAGGGAACGCGGTCACTTTTAAAGAACATATTTTTCAGGAACAAAGAAGTCGGAAAAAGTGTTATTTCAGTACCATCGGTCATTTTATAATTATTTTCAACTTTTTTGCGAATGGCTGCAGTTACATTTAAAGTCGGTTACTATTTTTTGTTAAAAGTTTATTATTTTACATTTTTAGTGTTGACGGGTCAAATTGTGTAATGTGGATAGTTCTTGTAAACGCGCTGTTGATATAAAACGAAGGACAAGTAATAATTGGTTATATTTAATAATACCCTGTAATCAGCACCCTAATACAAACTGATTGCCGTAATCTCAAGTTATGTGCTGTCACCCGTTGAGGAGTTCTATGGTAATGAGGCCAAGATCAAAGTTCAGGTGGAGAAATTACAATTTACAAGTAGTAATCACTATCCTAATACAAATCACTATCCTAATACAAAGCGATTGCCTTAATCTTGAGTGGTATGCTGTCGTCCGTTAAGGAGTTCTATGGTGGTGAAGCCAGGATGGAAGGTCAGGTGGGTATTCTGATAATTTCCAAGAAATGCCCGACAATCAGCACCCTACCAAAGTGATTGCCGCAATCTCGAGGTAAGTGCTCTCATTCGTTAAAGAGTTCTATGGTAATGACTTAATAAGACCAGGATCGAAGGTCAGGTGGAAGATTGACAATTTCCAAGTAATACTCTGCGATCAACATCGTAGTACAAAGCGATTTCCTTAATATCAAGTGGTACGCTGTTACTTTCTGAGGCGTTCCACTGCCTATCTCTGAAAACTTTCATCAGATCATGGTCAATCTTAAAATGGGACCTACCTCAAAGGAAATTTTTCCAAACAAAAAAAGAATCATTCAATTCAGTTCAGAATTGACGGAGATAAGGAATAACATACCCAAAAAAAATACAGTTGAATTGAGATCCTCCTCTTTTTTTCAAGTCGGTTACAAAAAAAGTATTTACTAAAAGCTAAATACTATAAAGTCGTTGAAAAACTAAATCGTGAAAAACTCAAGCCTACCATCGCAATTTGTTTTTTTTGTGATGGCAACTGTGCGAGTAGGACACAGGCATCGACTGTGTGTTGTCCCGCTCGGCACGTTTTCTCTAGTTGGTTGTGTCATAATAAAATAATTTTTAACTGTATGAAATAGAGTCTATTTTTCTACGCGTAACATCCTTCAGTGCTCAATCCAGTTTACGTATACATCCATGATTCTTGAGCATCATCTGAAGCTTCTGTCCTGTCAGTTCACGCTAATATGATAGAATCTTAGCGCGCACATTATTGAGTTTCAAAAAGTTTGTCTATGAAGTTGTACTGTGTATCTGGGTATATGGCCTATTACCAGTCTTAGAAGAAGTAAACACTTTTATGCACTTGAGCATAAAACGTAGTTTTAGTCCGCTTCTAGCAAGCCTGAACCAGTACTTTTTAGAGCATGAGAAGTGAAATATTGTATGTTATTAGTGTTACAAGAGTCCTAAGTAATATTTTGTACGTCGAGGGCGTTATTTGAGTTTAGAGCGGAGCGAAGGATTCCTGAGCGTAGCGAGAAATTCAGTATACGTCGCCCGAGTACAAAATACCTTGGCCCCGAATCATACACACTATTTTTCATCACTACCTATGAGAAAAAAAAAAGCTACGAGTACCTGGTATTTTGTGGTAATAATTGTTGCATTACATAAGCTGCACCATTTATTATGTTTTCAGGAGTTAATACATATATAACTTTCACTACTCTAACTTATTTTAAATTATTATTATAACTTAGCGACGACCAGCGTGAAAAATTCTGAGAAAAAAGAAATGAAAAGAAAGAAGAATACACAATTTTTTTTTTTCAGCGCTCTTTGCCGCCGAATCCTAACCGGCTAGTAACTTTTTTATAAATTATGCGTTCGACCTCTTTGGTTAAATGGCGCTAATCTATCGGAAGCACGAACGCGGACCAATTAGAAAGGAGAAAGCGCAAACTCCCCGAGTAGTGTAAACTGAGATACAACCACCGATTACTTCAAATACGCCCGGCACAACCAAGCTGACTAAACCAAAACAAATCCTTTTACTTCAACTAGTGGTAGCCTTCGACCGTGGATTAATAGTCACCAACGTCATGACAAAACTATGCCACCAGATGACTCATCATGGAGATTGCTTACAGGGTGGATTTTAGCAGCAGTCACTGGACAGACTGATTAGAACCTCCCCTGCTTTCTCTCCTAGTTTTTGGGCGAGCGTTTTTCGTCCTTGGTCTATAATCGACGCTTTCCATTAAACGCAATAGTGGTCAGGCGTAAACAAACTTACCCTATAATTAGAGAGGTGGTTGACAACGCACGTGAAGTGAACCTCCCGACCTTGGGTCACTGTGTGGTTCTCCAGCGGCTGCAAAAATTCGGGTTCCACTTCTACTTGCATCGGCATTTCACCTGTGAAGAGATAGAAGAGATTTAAGAGATTTAATTTAAAATTTAAGAGATTGTCGAATTGCTTGTCAGGCGCTACAATTTTAGCGGCTTATTTGTGTCGCTTTAATGTTGATTGCATGATGATGATATTATTGTAATTTAGCATTTTTTTTATTCCATATTCTTGTTTTAGGATATGTTAACAAAGTTTTCAGACACGGGGCACAACCGAATTTTCATACATTTAGTTTTTTTTTTAATCAGTCCACTTAAAAATATAAATAAAATTAGTAGCCAAAAACTAAAAGTAGCCACTCAAAAGCTATTAATAATTTTTGAATAAAAAAAAATACATTAGTGTCAAGTTTTAAATGCCTCCCTCATTGTAAATTTTTCTTACAAACTCCAAATTAAAAGCAAAAACCACAACAAATTTCTTTTACCTTGCCGTGCAAAATTGAAACGTAATTCGCCGATTACAAATCCAAGATTTTCCTGGAAAATGTATTTGGATCCAAAACTGTATTTTAATTATTCGAGTAATTTGGACATAATTGAAATTAAACCTATTCTTGGAAATTATTATTCAATTTCGTGCTGCGAGGCCGCGGTCTTAACTTGTCGATGTCGTGAATTGAGAACCGATTAGCAGAGCAGAACACTCTGTGCGAAGATGTAGAGTACTGTTCGACACAGTGAGTCATCACTGTGGAAGTTATTGCTGTAACGTCTAGTGTTGATTATGCTGCGCAAATGCTTCCATTTTAGAAAGAAACATTATTTACTTACTAGAATAATAATTGAAAATCTGCTCAAGTAAATGCGTAGATATAGCAATGAATTATTTTTAAATAGCACGTTTTTTTAGACAACGTCTTTGATGAGCTTAAATTTTCACTTTGCCTAAAAACGGCCGCTTTTGCTATTTGTATTCTAGTAAGTAAATAAGTAATGTTTTTTTTTTCTATAGTGGCAGCTCTTTTGCAGCATATAGCACCTGAATGATAATATATATAATCATTATTGCTCGATCAAAACGTCTTTTAATAAGCCAAAATAATATATAATAATTCCAAGATAATATAAGCTTATACGTATTAGTAAATAAGTTATAATTTCCAATATTTAAAGAGCAGTTTTAAATTGAATTGCAAAATTCTCACTGTATTTTAAGTTAACTCTGCTGTTTTGTTCCAGAGTTAGAAATTGATGAAAACAATTTTAGAAAACTTGAGACAATGTTAAGCTTAAATTTTCTAGCTATTAAAAGTTTTTGATGCATGTTTTGATTAATGGAAACCATTTACTGTATATTAAGAAAATATAATTTAAACATAAGTCATTTTTAAAGCAAGGGATTCATTTTGATTGATAGTACTGGCTTTTAATTACCTGCATTTATTTGTTATTTTGGGCTTGCTAACAAAGCAATATGAATCAGTAAATCTCACCAAAAAAAAGTTCGAAAGTTCTACTTCGGGGAAGAGAGCTGTAAAACGGTCCGACCTACGTGACATGGTGGGTATCATAACTGAACACTGCAACCTAAACAAGCACCTTTTCACCACAGGTGGCACCGATAGCCCTCTATGGAGAATATGGAATATATGATATCTATATTTTCATAAACTACAATAACTAGGCTTTCTATATGTATTTTATCTTAAAATAGTAACTATTATTTACATAACATGTGCTTGAAGAGAAAATAGTTTACCGTGTTTTTCATTTTATCACCAAAATCTTTTTTTTGCATGGAAACGCAATACAAAAAAACTAAATTTGAATTTTGCATCCTTAATATACCAATATGATATATAAATACGCGTTTGTGTGAAATCTTCATCTTTTGTCTACGGAGCGGATTGCTCGCTCACTGCCGTTCGTAACAAAGTGAGAAACGCGAGGCATGGCCTTATTTTTTTTAGTTATTATTGTGTAGTAAGGATATATGATATATTTTCATAAGCTACAATAACGAGGCTCTCTATAGCTATTTTTTTTATCTTAAAAAGTAACTATTCTTTGCATAACGTCTGCTTGAAGAGAAAATAGTTTTCCGTCATTTACAGTTTTTTGCTAAAATTTCGATTTTTTTGTATAGAAGGGCATTAAAAAAAAATTATATTTGAATTCCTTATCCCTAATTTATACAAAAATGATACCAAATACGCCCTTATGTGAAATTGTCACGCGTTAGCATTATTTGTTTACGAAGCGGGGCGGGAGCTTACTTCACCCCTCTGCCCCCCCCCCCCAAATTAAGTCCGGGACGGCTGGGGCCAGGCCTAAATCTGCTCATTTTGACCTAGGCTACATCTGTACCAAGTTTCATGCTTCGGTCACTTGCAAAAGGGTCCCCATACAAGAGTTGGCAAGAGAACCTCGGGTATAAGTAAACTCAAACACTTAGGTATCCATGGAAATCTGTTTAGATTTTTTTTTTTGTCTTTTTTGGAGGGTTTGTTCACGATGCGATCATGTTACTCTAATTGTACAAATTAAAGATAGGTATTTGCTACTAACTACATACAGTCATTTCTTATTTTGATACAAATCTTTGCTAATTTCAGCAGTATCTTAGCTTCCTCTGAATTTTAAGCACCTAATCTCTATACTTTAAATTTTATCAAAATCCTTAGAGCCGTCTCCTATAACCCGATTACATGTACACAAATATTTCTCGTTAAATAGTATTGGATTGGATGAATGGATGAATAACACGGAACTAGGCAAGCGCACTCATTTGTCTCTGCCGAAGAACATGAATAATTTGTAAGCTTGCTTATGTGCTTGTGTGCTCGTTTTGTGTTTGTATTACAGCTTTTGTATAGTGTGACATCTCAATTTTTTTCAGGAGTGTGCGTGAGTAAGTAAATGTGTGCTGTGCGTATTTACCTCCCCTCCCGCGGAAAGTAATAGAATCAAATTGTACCTATATGTACTAGAGTCGCGCTTTGCCTCATCCTGTGTTAAATGTTATAAGGTTATTTCCATTGTTTTTAACTTAGTTTCTTACTATTTGTTATATGTTCTTGTAAAATAATAAACTAAAAAATAAATAAAATAAAAACATGATATTTGGTAGCTCGTTGGAAATCTATTGTTTTATAATAATAGTGATAATCACCTTTGGCTTTATTGTCATTCTTCATGAAACTTGCATATTGGTAAAGATCTTCCAAAGTTAAGAATAAGTAAATTAATTATACAAACTGAATAAAAATTCACTTTTCCGATGAGATAATAAATAAGAATTAAGTGTTTGCTTTTCCCAGTAACACTATAAATATGTATGTTTCCAATAAAAAAAATACATAATTTAATATTCGAATCTGTTTAATAATCGAGGTTTATTTACCTTTTAAAATACAATCATAAAACGTGGGGGGCTTCTCAAAAGTATTTCGGAGTATAGACTGTTACTTAAAACTAATAAAGACAATGAGCGTTTTTCCTTACGTCAAATTAAGTGTTAAGTAAATAAGATTCAGAGATGGCACTGTCGTATTCTTTAGCAACAGAATCAAAAACAAAATTTGCACCTATTCTTAAACAAACGAGAAACCACTTTGACATTGATTGATACCTACGAAACTTATTCTGGGTACGAAACACATTTTATCTGTGGTGACATGGACAGCGCCATCTGGAGAAAAGCTAAGAACTAAAAGAAAAAAAAAAACGAGAAAAACGCTCATTGAGAGATTATTTACCTGTGACGAAGACACTCAGGAACGTGGCCAGCCAGCAAGCGGCTTTCGTCGATGGTGAAAACATGTGAACTTCCATTGACCTGAAAAAAAAAAATCCTGTTACACGCATATTTTCATATCGGTCTAAATGTTTCTTACAAGACGCCTATTCAAGATCTATGTTAAAGTTGTAAATTAACCCCTATTTTAAGAGCGATAAAATATAAACAAAAAAAAAATAGATCCCTTATGTGATATTTTCGTTTCACGTAATCCACACATTTTATTAATTTGTTGCGAAAAACCATAAAAAACACGGTTTAAAAATTGGTTTAAGCCATTCAGATATAGTCATATTTTTATTTTGCGTTTCCACACCGGAATGATATTACGTTTACAAATCAAATTGTATTTATTACCATACCAAGCCAACAAACATAAAATTTTTCTGTTTTTGCGCATAGCATTTTGCGATGAGGCTGTAATTAAACACTCTTTGAAAATTAACTTGAAAATTTTGGATATTTAACAAAGAATAAATAATATAATGGTCCAAAATCACGGAAAATAGCACTTAAAATCATCGTAGTAGTCCGCCGAATAAGAACCAATTAAAATTGTCATCAAAGTTCTCAAAAACTTTTAAGTAAAAAGGAAAAAAAAAACGCCAAATTTAGAAAGAAATGCGTGCGTCAATTCTAGCGGTAAAAGGTATTATTTTCTCGACTAAAAGATAGAAAATATATAAGTCCGAATAAATATTATTCACTACTAGAACAAATTTTTTTCTAGTAGTGGATCGCGTCAAAAAATAAAACGTTTCGTGTCAAAAATTATTTCGCTCAGCTGATCTAAGAGTGGTAGTCTGTAAAGGATCAAATTCAAATTCAAATTCAAATATCTGCATCTGTATCTTTAGCTGTATCTTTCAACAGAAATAGCATTGACCTACTCATTGAGAAATAGTAAGTGTTTTGTTTTTATGTCATTTTTATTCAGTTTAGTATTGTTAGTACGTTTTAGGGTTCGGTAGTCAACAAGGAGCCCTTATAGTTTCACCATATCCGTCCGTTTGTCTGTCTGTCTGTTTATCTATCTGCGGCGTAGCTCAAAAACTCTTGCTAAGCTGTAATTTGGCATAAGTATACATTTTAATAACGCCGACAAAGTGGTAAAATATAATCCTTTTTTTTAGGGTACCCCAGTACGTAAAGTGGGGATAATTATTTTTTAAAAAAATTTATGGAAGCATAAACTCGCTTAAAAATTGACGCCACCATTTATGTGCCCAGGTGGGCAAGGCTTATATATATGTGTATTGCGTCGATCAGTCTTGCGCTGCGCAGTGCGCCGTCCGCACTAGTGAGCACAAACAAATTATAACAAAATGCCGGGTTGCACCGTGAAATGGTGCATAAGCAACTCGAGCAAACACTGCAAGAAACATGGCATCAGTTTTTATGCGTAAGTATTCGAAATGTTCATAAATTTAAAACCAAAAACTCTAAAAACGATATAACATTACCACATTACCATTACCACGACACATTACCATTACACATTACGTATAGAGCTTTTTACATTTTCGACTTTTATACAATAGCATAAAGACTACGACTAGGTCTTTTCGGTCTGACTCAAGTCTATGGAATGGGAATGGCGTAATAATCACTAGCCAATCATATTGCGATTATCGTATTGAGCTAAGTACGTGTAGTATGCTCAAAATCTCACACAACCTCCGTGTCGTGGGGCCATAATTCTAGGAAGGGATGTACTGAGATAGATTTCTATAAAATTTTAGTTCGTTGACTGTACAATCAAACTTTCATTAGTACAAATACAAAGATTCACAAATATACAGTTTATCCAAAACATTAAAATTCAACATAAAAAATAATGGATCTAATAGTTTAAATGTAACATAGTCATAAAAGCTTCACTTCACTCTCGTATTACATTTATCAGTCTGTAAAAAAAGAGATTAACACTCCGGAACTGAGATCAAGAGAGCGTTAAGTTTCTCCCGAGGTGTGCCACGGAATTGGAGGCTTGGAGGTAGGCACTGACAGTAGTCGATGCAATTGTGGTCGGGAGTACTTATTAAGGAGCAAACTTGCTCCACCATCGCTGGGGAATCGGTGTCATCACGTAATATGCGACATGTGGTCATGCGACATGTACGCCTTATTTCAAGGGAATTGAATCCTAACATTCTTAGCAGGTATATGACAGGAAACAGAAGAAGAAATATCAAGAATAAGTTTTTTCCAATAAGATTTTTGGTTGAAGGGGGGCGTTTCATAAATAAGGCACCTAACCAGTGACTAGTCCAAAAAAATGAGGCATAAATAAAATAAAATAAAAATAAAAATTAAAGAATCATAGAAGCTATCTTAGCAACCAATTAACTACATTGCTTGTTATTTAAATAAATACAGATGAAATTTCAAAAGTGGGGCATCTATCCTGGACTTACCCTACTTATGCCCCACCTGGTACATACATAAATACACAGGTACAAGTAGCTTAGTCAGTCATTCAAAGAGTCGAGAGTTAATTTGAAACGTGGATAGAGAAGAGATATTTTCGAGGGTTCGCGGAAGTTCATTCCAGAGCCGAACAGTATTAAACGTGAAGTATTTGGAGAAACAATCAACGAAATCATGGCACTTTAAGAAAGAGTAAGTATCTAAAAAGATTTGATGGTAAAAATGTTTTCACATTTTCAGTACGAATCCCTGAAACACTGATGTAGGTAACTCAATTTACATAAATCTCAGGCCTTTTTTAACACAATTAAGGACGTTGAGCAAAATAAGAACCTGGGAAATAAATTAAATCGATATTTTTTATTATGTACGGTGGCTTCTTTTCGTTTGAACAGTATTTTCTACAGCCTAAATAAAAAGTATTCATAATATGTCACTTTCATTTTTTCATCACAATACTCACCACGATCGATGACAACAGAAATCATTAAAACTCCAGTTTTTGTCCCGCGTTTATATTTTGCCACAAACTTTCTAAGAACGATAAAAGGACGGAAAGAAAGACAATTTGAAAGTTGCAAAGAAGCGGATCTCGTTATAAAATACCCACAAAACTTCTAAACCATCGCCCACAATAAAGTATTTCTCGGGAAAATAACAAGAACAGATCAACAAAGATGTTTCCTCAAAGGAAATGAGGCATGATTGTGATGTTATTAATTTGAATTTCATTGCGATAAAAAGTTCAGCTGGTTTTAATAATGTAATGCTAAACAAACGTTTTACTTTTATGACTTATTCTAGTTTATTATAACTAGAAGTTCGCCCCAAGCTATGAACTTGCGATAAACCCCTTGACTGATTTGGCTCATGTTCAAATTAAAAAAATCTTTTTGTTACATTTATTTGCCTACAAAATTTCATGACGTTCAGATCAACGATACTCAAATTGTTGATTGTTGGACAAACATTAATACTACATACAAACGCGATTGTTCTAGTAGACTCAGAGAAATTCAATACAATTAAATTCAATTTAAAATTCTTTATTGCATACAAGAATAAAACGTATTACAAGTATCAGTAATCGCATCTCTGAAAGAGATTTCTACCAGCAAACTACTTTGAACTTCTTCCGTATGGAAATGGCTGGAATAACCATATATTTAATTTTCCAGTAACTTTCTAAATATTTTTTTACTTCTAATTTTATTTTATTTTTTGTTCAAAATGTGTTCTACTAACAAATAACCTCTAAAATCATTGGGGTCTAGTTAAAAGTCACCTAAGTCACATAAGACAAACAAACGTCTTACAGTTGCCACAAAATAAGAGGCCCGTTTTGACAGATAAGAACGACCATAGAATATAACTTTACATGTAATAAATGAAACCGTTAACAAACTTATTATTAATTTATTGGGTTTAAAGAAAATAAATAAAAGTTATTTAATTATCACGGAACATATTTCAAGTATTATTTTCACGCATATTCCAAAATAAAATGCAATTTTGAATTACTATACAATGTTTCAAAAACAGTTACATTCTCATTCAATTTTTTCTGAATTATAGTGTTGTAACTAGATAATCGCCTACTTTCACGGACTCAATTCGATTCCACGTGAAAATAAATAATATTGATAAAATAATTGTAATGATCTGTAATTAGACAGTGACAGTATCTTTTGTGAGACCAGTACACATAAAGCCGAGTTTAAATTTCCTTTTTTTTTTTTGCAAATATGAACTTTTTAGATTTGAACATTTGCATGTATTTGTAACGGTGTCGCGTATACCGAAAAATGTAATATAATAATTGTGCTAAATATGTAACATACCACTTAGCTTCTAAACTTATAGTTTACAAAAACAAAAACTATATATATAAAAAAATGCATTTATTGCTTGAAGTCTCGTTTTTTTATTAATGAATTGGTTTACAGGCAAAGTTTTCCATAAAACATCCTATCAATAGACAGATTGGCTGGTTAGAAATATGGCAGTATTTTTTTTATAAGGCAAGGAGCAATTTTTTCATCTTGAAGCCTACATATTTTTCTTACTGGCCAGTATTTTATATCTATCAATGCACTGACCTTTATCTAATTTGAGGTCAGTGAAGTACAACATTACAAAATATTACTGGCACGTAAGAATTTCCATTTCAGATTATTTTCGTAGATAAAAAAAATTTAAAAGCTGGTTTTAGCACCCGGAATATCATTCTATCACCACCTTATCATAATTTTCAATACATAAAATTTATATTAAACTATTCAATGGTTAATTAAATATTCTTCCTAGAAATTATAACCAATAAACTTGAAAATGTTTTAAACGATAACAAACTTATAATATTTTGAATCGATTCCTCGTGAGAATCGGTTGACCAAGTTACCAATTTGCATGGTTCACATCCATAGATACGTTGCGATGACATATGCCAAAACGGACCTATTACATTGTAAGTATTGTAACTACTGTAAGCATGCAAAAGGTGAGGGGACAATGTTTTAACCTTTTTAAAATCACTGAAATATACAAATGTGATAATTAATATTTTTACTTAATAAAAGCTTTTTTAACTTTTTATTACATATAGGTATATATATACAGACTCTGAAATATACAAAGTGAGGTGAAGGCAAAATGTAATGTGAAAATTAAATAAGTTTTAGAACCATATATGTATAAGTTTTAGGTCTGCATATACCGAACTAGCTACCAGGAACACAACAACAAAGGTTATTTCACCATTGTAGGCATAGTTCTGTCAACTTAAACCAAAAGTTAGATTAACCTTTACGTGAAGTTTGCAGGTTTACCAGAGTTGTTCATATTTTAAAGGTCAACGAACTTTTGCCATCGACTGCGACTGAAGCGATTTTCAGTTACGAGTAATTCAGACTTGTATTCGTATTGTTAATCGAATTCTGATTATCCGGTGGTCTCTGCGGTTAACCGAATCCGTTTGGAAATATTTTGACGCAACCAATTAAATTCATTAATTTATTCCCATTAATATTAATGCGAATAAAGACAAAGATGGTTAATTAAAACGTCAGATCTGTTTGTTTTGTACCTAGAGGTGGAAGATGATAAATTGATGTTTACTCTTTTCTGGGGCTTTTCTGATTTCACAATTCGGACTAATAAAAATTTGTTCACACCACCTGCTCAACAATGTCCAATTACATATCATGCAACCTCAACGTAAAGTAACGCATTATATCTCAAGGGATATAAAGTAATATGAAAATCCCCAGGGATTAAAGTGATTTAAATTTGGAACGTCAAATTCCTGTGGAAACTCGTGGAAAACGAATGCCCATATGGGATTGTAAAGAGGTTTGTTCGAAAATCGAACTGGCCACCATAAGCAGAATTCAACAAAAAGAAAAAAAGCGTTTACAAAGAATGTGAAACAAAAGACGGTGTTTGCTGATGTGATTGTCAGTGAATTTTATTAAATTATTTATGTTGATAAAAAATGTCGAGCTTTTTATTGTCTCGCAGAAGGTGTGAAAAGTAGAGTTTGCTCCTCTGGAATAAAGCCTGTCTTTGTCTTGGGCAGCTTGAACCCCTCGCTTTACTCAGGACTCTATATAATAGTGGTCTATAAACACAGACCACTTACCCGTTAGACATCTTATCAACCACGGACAAGTGAGATTTTTTTCCACCACTGCCGGGGTGTCTTCCGGTGTGTGAATTCCGAGAATATTACGACGTTATGAAATTAGGATCATACTTTAGAAATAGGGAGATTGTCTTGGTTTTCAAGTTTCCAATAATCATTTTCCAATAATCAGCCTGATTGCATACAACAGCTAATCGTCGCGCAAAGGATTGACAGTATATGCCAGTTAACTTCAAAATCGCTAACCAAGTAAGCGTTAGAGAAACTCGACGAAAAGCCCTACACCATCAGTTTTCCCACTCCAACAAAGCTTCAAACGTCTTGTGAACACTATCAGTACGAGACTCTACAAGGAAGCTACTTGGCCACGATGCCGCTAGGATGTTCTCTCAAGACCACCAGGTTTACCGTACGCAACACCAATCATCATATTAAAGAACAGGTTCTCAATGCCTGACACTGCCTGTGCATTTGCCTAGTAAACCAGACCAACCCAAAAAGCAACAAGACAACTAACTGTAGAGAGAAATTAAGTTACGAAGTCAACAAATTCAAAAAGGTCAGCTGTATACGCAGTTCCACATCAAGTCCAGGTCTCACATAATTTCTGCAACATTCCCGAAGAATCTCCTGAAATAGTTGCAGATTTCGGGGAAGAGGTGTTACATATACTATGTGCCTACATTCATTCATCTGACAATACCTTGCAAGCGAAGCATTCTGATGACTGATGAGTCTGCACGTAAGTGCGAAATTTGTCCATCTAGCATTTTTATAAATAGATAAATAGATTTTTTTAATAAGTATAAGTTTAACATCTTCCTGTTTTTCTCGCACCCTCTGGCGGTAACCACCCTAATTGGGGCTCCCATACAACAAACGTGATTTTTTTGCCGTTTTTATAGATAATGGTACGGAACCCTTCGTGCGCGACTCCGGCTCGCACTTGGCCGGTTTTTATTATCTGCGCAAGGAGGCACAAGTCGAGCTTTCGATGAGATAACGGCTCGACGCTTCGTACAACGAAAAAGTGCAAACAGTAGTAGAAGACATTGTCATTGCCGTCTGCATCTGCATCAAACGTCCGGTCGAATCTGGTTCCGGTTCCGATACCCGTAATCTCTGAACGCAGCCGAAGAGCGGAAAGGCGAGCGGCGGCGAGGGAGGAGAGGGATGCCAGTACACGACCGAACGCCGCGCGGGCTTGTACTCCCGAGGAGTGTTAAAGATGATGAGTCGTGATCTCACCAAAAACTCGACCTGTGCCTCCTTGCACAGATAATAAAAAAGTGAAATAAATCCGTTTTTTAAATATTTATTGTATAAAAATGTCTATAATGCGAGAAAAAACATTATTATTTACATACATTATTAACATTATTAATTATATGACACATTAATTTGACTGCGCGTGGCTCCAACCTTAGCCGAGTTGAATGCTTTTGATTAAGAATAAAATAATAATTTAATAATATAATCATAAATAATCTAATAAATAAGAATTTAATTCCAATCTTATTTTGATACGCTAACACCAAGAAGATGATAATTAGCTAACATGTAACAGATTATAAATTTTAAAAAATTCCACATTTTTGTCACTGGTTTTACGAGTAAATTTTCGTGTTAAATCGGGACATAATACTTTGAGTAAATCTCTAATGTATTTAAGTGAACGAGTAAAGTTATCAGATGAGTAGATAGCCAAACCGCTTATGTGCTAGAACTCGAGTTAGTAATTTAGTTGAGTATGCACTCTCTTCCGTCTTAATTACTACTGTAATAAATCGTTTAGTAGGATATGAACACAAAGCTTCAAACATATGACGTATGACTACTGAGATAAACTAACTTGAGTTTTAGTTTTAGTATACGTTTTTAAAGTTATTTCCATGTATTTTGATACTATATTTTGTTGTATTAGTAGAATGAAAATGCACGTCTATCGCAGTGGTAGCGCCTCAGTACAAATTAAATTTGTTATACTTTGAAAATTATCCCTAAATTTTTCAGCCCAGCTCTTCTTGACTTATGTCGCGGATCGCTTCCCTAGAAAAGTAAATTTTATGGTGGGATTCCAAAAATAACCATTAATTATTTCAAGTCAACAATATTGGGATTAAATTGTAAATTTTTGCGGCGGTTCCGACAAAACCTGCTATATAAGTGTGCCTGCTATATAAGGTTAAATAATATTAGTTGGGGAAACTCCCCGATCAGCCTGGTCCAGTATGGAAAGGCGAAAACGAATTTTAAGAATTTTGCAAAATCCTAATAGAAAAAGTTGTTGACTTGGACATGGTCTACGTATGTTTCAAATTTCGCCAACTAATTTAATTTAGCCTTGTATAAGTGTATTTTCGTCAAAATATCAAGAACTGCTCAGCTGATTGGGAAAATTTGGAAAGTATAAGGAGCGAGATTAAAATAGGATTTCCAATACCGCCTCTAGCTGACTGCTTCTGTGTGTGGTTTGAGTACTCGAATAGTAGGTAATACAGAGGTTCAAATTCCGTAGAGGCACATTTGTGGTATGTGTGCTGCGCAAGGCACGTTTAGCTGTGGGTCTATATTTGTGCCTTAAGGCCCCTCTTTCCAGCGTCATCAAAAATTAATCTATTGATACAGTTATTTCTCTTAAACGAAATATTAAAATTTTGAAAAATATTAA
Organism: Ypsolopha sequella; assembly: GCA_934047225.1. Lineage (NCBI taxonomy): Eukaryota > Metazoa > Arthropoda > Insecta > Lepidoptera > Ypsolophidae > Ypsolopha > Ypsolopha sequella. The sequence goes on along the minus strand of OW203990.1, from coordinate 13,861,285 downwards.
TATTCTGAATTAAAGAACAACTTAATTTTAGTAAATTATTCTCGCGTATAAGAAACAGCATGAAAATCTTGTTAAAAGTCAATTAAGCTGTTTTTAGGGTAAAATTAAGAAAAATTGTTTATTTCTTTGAAATCAGTAATGGTATTTGTATGGTTCTTGCACTAAAATCCTAGGCAAATATTGCTTAGAAAAATTATTTATGGAGTTTTATTTTCGTCAATCGCATTATCATGAAAAAAAATATTTTCTCCTATTTTGCGCTAACCGGAGACGCAGCGACGACGCCGCGCCGTTATGCAGTGCGTGCTGATATGAACTAATAATCTTTTAACTAAACATGAAATTTCTACAGAATATAACAGAGCTCATAAAAATACAAAATATGTTTATATATATATATCGTCATGACATAAACTCCTGAGAGGATGTCGGAGGTGTTCCAAGTGTGAACTATAAATTGCAAGTCACAGTCCACACTCGTGCAGCCGCGTTTCACCGACGATTATTACCTGATGGGTGGTAAGCCCTATCGCCGTACTTCGGGCACAAATACACGCTCTTTAGAGCATGCAGGTTTCCTCAAGAAATTATCCTTCACCGTTCAGCAAGTGGTAAGTAAGAACAAATACAATGCACATAAACTCCGAAAAACTGGTGCATGCCTGATCGGGAATCGAACCTGGATCTCAAGCTACCAACCCCTGAGCTACCACCACCGCTTTGTAGCTCTTATAAATATCCACTAAGCATTAAAAACTTCAATTTGAACTCGTGGTCCGAATTAGCGGCAAATAAAAATTAGTTTCAGAACTGATTCTATTCAAGAATCTGTCTTTAAAGGTGGTATTTACTTAATTATGTTAAATTCTGCTATCAAAGTTACAATACTTAAACTTAAATACCTCCCTAAACTTCAAAGACAAAACCAGTTTAGCAAAGGCTTAACCTCGTCTGCAACCATGACCTTTAACTTAATTAAGCCTAAAATCAACTTAGATATACTTAAGGCCCTTAATATCGCCAACTGGGTACTTTCTAAAGCCTACTCCTCTTTTATGGCCAAACCAAAAATATTGAAAAAATGTATTATGGATTATCAACTCCAGGACGATATATGCAACATTTTTCTTTTTCGTACCATCAAAACTTCTATATGAAAAATTGTTTCAACTGAATGGTGTTTTTTTGGCTTGAATTTCCTACTGCTCCTAAGCGGCTTAGGTGATTTAATTCATTTATGCTTTGATAAATAGATAAACTTGATAGCTATAAATATAACATAGAATTATTCAATCTAACAATGACGCCCATGTGAAAAGTATTATTTTCTCCTATTTTGCCCTTTCAAGGACGCAGCGAGCGTCGTAACAGCCACCACGCATTGTGCACTGATTTGAACGTTATTTCAATGTCGTTTCCGTCGATATTCATACAGACAAACATCGAGCTGCTAATTTGGCGACGGTAATCGCCTTAAGTCGTTCTAGACAAACATTGACCAGATTTTGCCTAAATATTACCACACATAGCAGTCGAACTCTTAGCCTTTACCTCTACAAACAAAGGGGCCAGTCTGATGCTCTGTGATATACTCCGCCTGGTTTTTGGGACCCACAAAATTCAATTATAGAATACGCTGACAAGGCGACAGACCAGTGGTAGTGCCTTTCAAGGTGTCAGGATTTCGAAGTATTCAATGCAAAACGAATCTTAAAGATAGATTACTTGGTATCATTATTCTTTGCTTTGCACCGGGAAAGCCATTTCATACTTTGTTAGATGGTATTGATGTAGAGATTCTTAATTTGAGACCATAGGTGACGTGGGTTTTCCTTGAGAATGTTTGGGAGATAACTCGTTGTAAAGTTGAAGCAGTGACTGGAATATATCAATATATCAATAATATTTGAATCTCAATATTTATTGATAATTTGATATTGATATAATTGGGGTTTACTCACCAGAGTGATAAAGGAAACCGCTCGGGTTGAGAGTTCTTGATTGTTTTTATTGTAAAAACTTATGAATAAAAATGATAATGTGGTGTAAATTAATAGTTCTGTGGGTGTAACCTACATAAGACAAGCACTATATTTGAAGAAGCTATCTCAAAGATTAACTATAATAAGTATTGATGACAGCCGATACTTACGTACGTAGGAATAAAGCAATCTTTTGTTAATTTCACAATGATTCTTCTTTATTCTTTATTGCACAAAAAACATAAAAGCAGCAAGTGGTGTCAGAGATACAACCGTATATTATTTAAGCGAATACTTCTTGTCATGTAGTACCATTTGCCATCATGTTCAGCTTAGGGAAAGCATGGTTGTTTTCTTGATGTTTACTTTTGCAAAAAAGTAGCGGGTTATGTTTTATGTTGCCATAATGTTTAGCTTTAGGACAGCATTCATTTTTAGACTCTGATATGCCCTTGCATGATCTCTGTCAAAACGATCTTATTTTACAGGCATCTGCTGATTGATAATTGTGGTCCATTGCTGAAAATTGAAATAGACTAGGATAATATCTAAGTTTTCTTGAAGTTCTTAGCTGGAGTTTAAGGTTTAAATTATGCAAGCACAGCTTATAACGATCTAATAATTATTTTAAGTTAGTCCGTCCGAGTTAACTGCCTCTGTGGCCGTGTAGTTCACCTTTGCTAACTCACAGGTTCAAATCCCTTGCGATGCACATTCGTTTGTGTTTGATATGCGTGCTTCGGAACACATACGTTAAGCTGTTGGTCAAAGTACGGCGATAGGGCTCACCACCTATCGTTTGGGCATTTTGTTCCGAGAGTTTGGGACATAATCATTGTCAGTGAAAAACGGGTGTAGGGATTTACTTAGAATCCAGCCGCAAGCTTTGAGGGATAGAGTAGGGGGATATTACCGTTTTGGACCAGTATCTTGCAAAAAGCTTGAACTGCTCTTTGAGTTTGCCGAGCTTGGAGTTGTAAGACGAATGGGGACAAGATACTTTTGCGGCGACACCGACTCACCGTAGATGACAACGGACATCTGCGGTCTTTTTGTAGGGCACCCGCTGTCCAGGCGAGGGCATAATTGCGTCCTAATATGTAATATAATAATTTATAATTGCTTATTGATAAGTGATATTGTACAATGAATGATTATTTAAATGCAAATTCTTTCTTTTGACATGTATAATATAATCATCTATTGAAAATATGATTTTCATAATGTTTTATAAATGTCTAATGTTTGTTTAATGAGCATGTTTGAAGTTGCATGTGTTTAATATTTGTACGCTATACTTTAAGGCAGAACATAGCGGTCAAACATGAAACAACCACCATCTTGTAAAAAATATATCATACACCTATGTTTCACAAATAAACGATTGATTCTGATTCTGATTCTGATTCCTAAACTCCTAATGAACCACCAAGTCACAGTATTATCATTAAATTTGAAAATAATTTTTGTTTGATGACATTGACATTGACAATAAGAAATAACTTCCTGTTAACGATGCAAGCGCACGATATCGCTTACGAAGACGTTTTAATATTTTTATCATTCCCATCAAATAAATATAAATTTGATCCAATCATATAAACAAAAAAATTAATAACAAATAATGAACGATTAAAAAACAAAATAACCTGTAATGAAATCATAAAATCATAATTCATAAAAAAAGGTTATTATAAATTTATTTTCACGAAAGAAGCCCCTGTCAAATTCTCTTATTGTCAAGCACTTAATACAAAAATTTCTTAACCTGCGGAATTCTTTCCTGAAGTCGATCATGGAAGTGACGTACAAGTTCTGAATTGGACCCCCTATCTGTCTGAGGCGCAAACAAGAAAATTTTATAAAGTCAAGGTTATTTCTACTGAGAAACCTATAATCCAGCCAACTTGCAGGTTTGGTGAAATCAAAATTTATAAAAAGGTAGGCAATGGTGTCGATTTGGTGCCACACGATTTAATAAATTTGGCAGACTTATCTTAATTTAAGCAGAACGCTTCTGTATCGAAAAGACAAAGATAGGATGCTTAAAATAAGTTTAGTCCTGAAAAATAAGTTAAGTCGTGTTACACCGAATCAACGTTATTGTGTAAAACAAAAACAATAAAGTAATAAATACCATGGTGAAATATGAAATATGAAATGAAATATATTTATTTATGTAATGTAGGTATAACATACACTTATTTATAACAGGTCGGTTTTATTGTAATATAAGTAATTGAATAATATACTGGGTGTAATGATGACCTGCTCAGAAAATGAAACCACATGTAGGGAATATCTACAAAGCCATAAAAAAAAACAATTTCGAGAAAATATTTCTGTTCACAGAAATTTGTTTTCTCGAACAAAATAAATCGTGTTCCAAGTGTTACTACATGTCAGTAACCTGCACGAAGCGGCAACATCGCATTTTTTAAGCCTGTTAAAAAAACGTGGTTAGTACGTTGCACTTGTGAGCGAAACTAAATTAATTATTAATTTGTAGATGTATTAATAGGAATGTCGAAATGAAATTTAGTACAAAGAACTCTCATAACATCCCCTATGCGTGGTTTCATTTTCTGAGCAGGTCATCATTACACGGTTTATGTGTATAGGTAATAGTTTTATGTAATAAATAATAATATGGGGAAATACACAGGGAAATAAAAAGGCTGGGTTTACTTAAATTTAATTTAAAAATAATACACTTGAATAGGATTACCGCCGAGAGTGGCAAAGTCCTGGAAAGGCTTATGTCCAGCAGTGGACGAACTAGGCTGATGGATAGATGGATGGACACTTGAATAAAGGATGGATATAAAGAAGGCCCTTAAAGGTTTTTTTTTTATCTCAACTCCTAAATTTCGTTTTTTTTTGTTTCATCAAAGACAAAGACACAAAGACACGTCTGTAAATTTTAGGAATTCTGAAAATTTTAAAAAAGAACTACTAATGTAGTAGTTTTAGCAATCTCTCTCTCATCTTCTCAAAACTGTTGGACTTCAGGAGATGTAGATTTTCTTAGGTGCTTGGAAGGATCAGAGATACATGAGCATTGATGAAATGTTTAAACACTTTATACACCCGCTTTTCACCGACGATTATTACGTCTCAAACGTGACGCGTAATGAGCTCTATCATTGTACATCAGGCAAAAACTAACCGGAGACTCTACCCACGACCTCTGGGTTTGGAGGCGAGTGCTCTCGTATTACTCGGCCAAAGACGCGGTCATTAGTAATATAATAGGTCTTTACATATGAAATTACCGTTATTTTCTTACAGATTTTTAAGTTGTTTTAGTTTATTTTTAAGGATATTTTTAGTTTAGTTTAGATGTATTTATTTTAGTCCTTTTTATTTTATCTTTAATGTTATTTAAGTTAATTGTTGTAACAATAAATATATAAATCTTACAGATTCATGAGTTCATAATTCCTGAAATTCCATAGCTATTTCAATAATTGATTTTTGGTTTGAAATTCGATTTCAAGGTTTAATATGTACGTATTAAAATTTGTTTTGTTATTTTCACTTTGATTAAAAAAAAAAATCTTCAAAAGCAGTTCGTCCTAAATGCCATCAATTTCCATGATAAGATTCGTAACATTTTTTTACAGTTGCTGTTAACTGTAAGCCTAATTTTGGGGTCGGTGGCTATTCGTTCCCCAGAAATTCGTCCCGAGAAAATTCGTCCCGATAAGTATTTATTTTTGGTGTAAATTCGTTCCGCTTCAAAAAATATATAATGTAAGTGAAAATTCGTCCTCTTTTTGGGAGTCGATTCGTTCCCTTCGTCTTAACAATGGATGTTATACCTAAATTTCTATTTATTTTATATAAGAGTACTTACTATCACTCTTAAAAGTTAAAAGGAATATTATTTTTTTAAAGTTTAATGATTATGTAGTAGAAAGGGACTACTAACATGAAGTATTTAATTATGTGTTAAGTCAGCTCGCTCCCATTAACTTGTCATTGGCATCAGAGTCCTTTGTTTGAGTCAGGATTATGGAAAGTCATGATTGCAAATTTACTATTATTTTGTTCTGATTTCACTTTTTACTCCCACTGTACTATCGAGAAGCAATAATATTGTTAAATACCTAACGGTTATGTATCTTATGGGTTGCGGGACGAATTTACCCTGGTCGAGGCAAGCGGGTCGAATTTTCCCAAAAATAGAAAACGGGACGAATTCAGCGGAACGAATATCCACCGACCCAACTTTTGTCTCATTCATACACATAAGAAATTACATAATTTGGGTTTGTCATTCCTAAAAAAAATGCAAAAATGTTAGAAATGAAAATTGAGTTTCCTTCAAATTCTCTATAGAAAACGGCAATTTCACATGTAAAGACCTAATAACTAGCTATCTATGCTATTTATGATAGTTGGTAAGCTTTGTACTCATGTACTGCTTCATTTTAAAAATATAATATTTTTGTCTATATCTGATTGTCAATATACTGGGTGTTAAGAAGAAGTTGCGTTAGCCGGATACTGGTGACAGTACTCGTCCATGCAAACAACTTTTACTATGGAGCCAAACCTCAAATCAAGAAAAAAAAATCAACTGTTACATAGAGAAGTTACAAAGCTACCCGACTAAAATATATGAGACAACTGTTGCTCAATATTTTTTTACGAAAAGTAGTTCGTATGGACGAGTTCTATAGCCAATTTCCGGCTTCCGCAATTTCATCTTAACACCCTGTACACCTATATAGGTAAAGGCTTTCCAATATGTACCACATATCCCTAGGCCCGTGAGTTCAATTCGTATTTGACTGGTATTTGTCTTTATTTATGAGTTAGGAATTTAATTAAAACTTGTGTGTCATCGTATAAAGTTTTGTTATTAAGACTATAGGTACATTGGCCGGTTCAAGCAAAGTGATCGCTCATGCTGTCCTGCACTTTTAATTTTAAAGAAACTTTTAATTGGTATTCTAGCGTTAACTGGTATAACATTACTAGAACTAGAACATTAAATTAGGTTACGATATATTAAGCAGGGCCTACTGAAAAAGGCATATTCTAAAATAAATGAATATTTGGATGATGGTGAAGCATGGTGTTATAGCGATACTGATTTTGATGATAGTAGGTAATAATTTAATTAATTAATATAATTTCCTAACTTTTGATTCCTCTTAAGAGTTAACATTAATTGATTACAGACTGTAAAAGGAAATAGACTATATGAGACAGGTAGGCAAAGATATATATGTTTTTCTTTTTTCAATAACCTGAATTCCTGCTGTCTTGTATTTTCTTATCCCTTGGTTAAAGTAGATATAAGTAATTCAATGTATAGTTTAAGTTTATGTTAAAAAAAAGACATGATCTTGCCAAGTTTCTTGCCCGTTCTTCTTAGCAAGACTAATCGAATGGGCGGAGGTAGGCATGTATTTATATACGTAACCTATTACTATGTAGTATCATAGACAAACAAGACAAACAATACGAGAAGACAGACAACCCTATACAAAAAAACGTACTCTGCTAGAAAGCCAAAATCCTGTATTATTCCTAGATGTCACTACTATCTCGCCCGCTAGCTTAACATACAATGGATGCTTGGTACTTAGGCAGAGGGCGTAGTATAATTCATCGTAATATCCACGAGTAATCAGAGATGGCGCTTTTACTATTTCATGTTGTTTACGAGCGAAACATCGCACACACATAAGTGTAGTAGACAATACAAATGCATGTGCACGTGAAGTGTCGCATCGCAGGTATAAATGCGCGCGCAAAGAGAATGGGATAAAGATAAGATAAAAGAAAAGCTAGGTTATGTTCCAAAACTAGTTAATATAAATTTACCTCACAAGAGTCTGTCCCTTTCACACTTTATACATTTACCATACGCTATCTTGATGTCAGGGTAAAAATTACTCTCCCGGATGTTTTTTGGAACGGCTTCCAAATTGAAAATTACAGTACTAGAGCGAAGTCGGTTACTAAGAGCGGTTTCGCAGCCGGATTGTGAAAAACCCGCACTTTTCTAATTAGTCGAAACAAAACGCGTCAATTCAAAATTCACTCAATAGTTATTCAACAAAACCTTATTACCTATGTATTGTGTATGTTGCCATCGTAAAGTTTCCGTTTGTAATCAGAATATTTGAAGTCATAAGTAAATCAGAATTTTAGAATTTCAAAAATTTTGAGGTTCCAATTTATAGAAACCAATGGAAACTTTGCGATGGGAACATACACAATACATAGGTAATAAGGTTTTGTTGAATAACTATTAAAAATATCTAAATATCTATATGAATAGCTTTTTATTATATTAAAAAGCTTATTGTAAAAATATATACTTTTACTATATTTACTGGCACTAGTTTCGAGAAATCTTTAAAAAACCACAAAAATATGTATGTCGTCCTCTTATCTCCGAAATTGGTAAATCGAAAAATATAAAAAAAATGTCAATTATAGCTCATAACTGACTAATTACAGGAAAACTAGCACTTGAAAAAAGTTGAGCACAAATGAGAAATATAAAAAAAGAAGAAAAATATATTTAAAAAAATATATACTATATAATACAATACGAGTATCAAATTAAAGGTATTAAAATGCTAATTATAAAAATATATAGTATGGCTATATTTTATTGCACCTTTTCCGAGAAATCCTTGAAAAGCCATAAAAATATTATCCCTCCCCTTATCTCCAAAACTGGTGGACCGAAAAATATGAAAAAAGTCATGGTAATATGTGTTTACGTAAAGATTACAGGAAAATAAAATGGTTGAGAATTTCACGAAAAAAAAATTACAAAATTCAATTTATCATCCACAATACGGAACCCTAGGTACGCGAGTCTGACTTGCACTTGACCGATTTTTTTATACTGTGATCTTCACCCAGTTGAGGTACATGGGATTACTTCGGGAATAAAGTAAACTACCAAATTGGTTGAGCCGCATCGAACTTAGTACCTACCGACATCTGTTTTTGAATTCTGACAAAAATTACGTTCTTATCTGAGTTCCGAATCCAAAGAAGTAGGCGGCAACATCGATAGTTCTCTACTTGTTTTATTACATTTACAGTAGGCGCACTTTGTGTAACTCATTTTACACGGTCGGAAATTAAGAGGATAGGTTCCGCTTGCATACTATCCTGTTACTCCGTGCGGAAAGACCCGCAGTGTGAGAGGGACGGATTCTTGAAAAAAGTCAAAATTTTATTATTTAAAAAAAAGCAAAGTTGCTATAAAATAAATATCTGTCCCGTTAAGAGTTTAATAAAGTTTATACAGAATTTATTCCATAAATAATATGAACGGGTTTTTACTTTAATAAATTTAAACCTCGACATGAAAACTTTTTTTAGAGCCATCTTGGGCACTTTATTTCTCCATATTCAAATGACTTCTTAGGATTCTGTTTTGATATGTGTGTGTATTATATTCCCGAAAGAAATACATATTTTTTCTTTTTTATGTAGTATGGCTAGATTCTTCAAACCAGGGAGAATAAATTATGGTTTTGCAGAAACTATCCTCTTAAGGGTCGGTTGCACCAAACATGCTCTCGCGTTTGGACAATTTAACATATTAAAACAAAATATTTTTAACAAATAAAATTTGAAGTTGAACTACATTATAATTTTTCAGATTTGACACAAGTATCATAATCATCGAGAAAAAAAATCGGTAAGATCACTAAAATCACGAAAAACGTAATTTGGCGTTGCAAACAGAAAAAAAATATTTTTTTTGATCCATATTGAATTTTTTTTTTTGCGTGATAAGATCAAAGTACCTTATTCATATAATTTTTTTTTCCTTTCCTTATTTAAAAAGAAATACACAAACTTTAAAATTCTTCTTGCGTAATTTTTTTGTATAGGAAAAATGTTGAATGTTGGAGTATTTCTTTATAATAACAAAAGGAAATACAAGATAAAAAAAATCTGTAAAGGCTACTTTCATTTCTTTACTCTATAAAAAAATATTTTATTTTGTTGTTAGAATAGTAGACTCATCATACTAGTTCCAAAGCCAAATTACGTTTTCCGTGATTTTAGTGATCTTTCCGATTTTTTTTCTCGATGATTGTGATACTTGTGTTAAATCTGAAACATTATAATGTACATAAGTTCAACTTCTTAACTAAGTACTTACACAAATTTTATTTGTTAAAAATATTTTATTTTATTTTGTTAAATTGTCCAAACGCGAAAGCATGCTTGGCGCAAGCGACCCTTAACTCTGAATCAAAAGTTCGAGCACAAACACAAGCACAGCTGACCTCTCATAAACAACTAGAAAAACACACTGTCATTCGCTTGTCGCTAAGAAAAGTTCATCAGGCAGGAACCATCCGAAAAGACGATGTTCGTAGGTGTATTATTACATTACATTATCATAGGTATATAAGTAGATGTAGCAAAAATGTATTCAATCAAATTAAGACGTTATTTCGTCTAAATAACATTCAATGTCAGTTATGCCTATCGCCATTGAGAAGGCGCGTGCGAGCGATGTTAGTTTCATTCACTCTCAAGTATCTGATTACCGAAAGAGAGGTACGATAAAACGGGCACTGTCGCGGTGAGCAAGTTGTTTGTTCTTAGGAAATCAAATTGATTTAAACAAAATCTTGATTGTCAAAAGTGGTAGATAGTAAATTACATTTAGTAATTTTGAAAGAATAGGCAGCGGTGCGGCGGCTGAGCGCGAACTAAAGGGCGCGCGCGCTTATACCGCCATCTTTCCGAAATTAATTGGAACCACTACGAGCCTACCTTTACTAAGAAAGAAAGTAATCCCCACTTGAGCCGTGAATCCGATTGAATTCGATTGTTTTGAACCAGTAGCTCTATCTAGCTACAAATTTGAAACTAAAAATCGAATTACGCTTCAAAGTATGGCGGTTGTCAGTCCTCTAGTATTTCGTCCATGGTAGTATATAGGATGGGATTTGGTCGGCCGCCTGGATTCGTGCTGGGGGCTCGGTTGGTGATCATTGAACCTTGTTCCTGGTCCCTGGCCGGGTCTCCGGTATGGGTTCGGGCGGTTGATTGGATTTCACCTTGTATAGTACCTATAATTTTAATTGTATATATATTGCTACATAAATTAAATAAACATTTAATCTTAGTAGTTCATGTACATTTATTATTTTATTACATATATTTTTATAAGATTAAAATTTGACTTGTGAAACGTGTATTATATATACCTACTTTGCAAAATAAACTTATTGAATTTGAATTTGAATTTCGATAGCATAAGATATCTTTGTCTTACTTGAAATTAGTTTCCAATTATTATCTAAGTACCATTCATAGCAGCGGAGCAATCCTTGTTCATACAAACGAATACCAAAACAATTTGTAAATCATAGATATTCTTGAGGCTATGTATTTATTCCGATCGCATTACAGAATATCTAGGTTCCCATATACCTGTATATAATATATTTAATAAGAACACTGATTTAAACATGAAATATGAGAAAAGTAAGCTTTCTATGGAAATTTTAAATTGCTTATATGTCGTTTTTAAATCAGTGTTCTTTCAAAATATATATTTGGGAACCTAGATATTCTATAATCCAATCGGAATAAATACACACTATCCAAAGAATATATATGATTTACAAATGGTTTTGGTATTTCGTTTGTATGAACTAGGGCTGCTCCGCAGGCCTCTTATAGTAGTTTATGCTACAAGGGTGAAAAGGAATAAATTACGAGGACGATTAAAAACACGAGCGTAGCAAGTGTTTTAAACGTCACCGAGTAATTTATTGCTCTTACGCCCGTGTATCATACTACGTTTTTTAATGCATAGTGTGAGGAAATAAAACAAATATAATGTTGTGAACTTTAAATTATGATTGGCTCAAAAGGACTGTATCCAGAGTCGTTAAACAGTGGGAAAAAAAAGTATAACATTTATGGTACAGAGGAAAGGTTGCATGTTAGCCAACTTCTTGTAAGTAAATTTAAAAAATAATAATAATAAAGCCCTAGGGCAAAATAATTGACTTTGGATAAAAAGTGGGTCTTTATGAGCACTTGCATTGAAAAATAAATGATGTCTTCATATACAATAATATCTATGACAACTATGCAACTATGACACTTTATCTACTACCATCTAAAATGCCGTCTTCTTGTGATATTATAATTATTTATAATATTTTCAACTAACAATTTCACGAAAAAAGAACTGTCGCCATACTATTGTCATGATACTTGTCATGATACGGTATTGTTACCTGAATGAAATAGTATGTACCTATATATGTCTGAGACCAATCAGAAGCAAGGACGGGATGATGTTGGCGGACTTAAGAAATAAGGGCGTAGTTCATTTCTCGTTGTCGAGGTTGATTGGTTCTCTGGAGCTGTTATAGTAAATTAGGCCAATCAGAGCGCAGAATTGCGTTGTTATAATGTAACTATAAGATCAGACAAACAATGTAGGTACTTATTAAACAGATTTTAAGGCGCTACGGAAAAAAATCGACACTTTTAGAACTTGCACATCAACTTCAGTAAAGAAGGTATTATTTTGATAAAATAGAATATTATTTTTGGAATCTTTTTCTAGGGATCTGTTAAACAGAAACGCGATTGGAGAAATTTGGCTCGATAAAAATAGTTATTGAAATGAGTTCCTTTTCAACACCATTTCTCCTGATTTGACAATTTGGAATGATATATGGACTACGATTATGCTTTATTAGATGGGTTTTAGCAGTACCTAGGACCTGGTAAAACGAAACTTTGATAGCAACTTGAGTACATTTTATATTAATAAAAAACCGACATTTTGCTGCTTTTCCTCGAATCCGTCCCTCTCGCACTGAGGGTTTTTTCGCATATAGAGTAACAGGGACGCTAAAACATTTACATATCGCCTTAACGTTGTAATTTTTCATCATAGCACATTGTTGTTCTTAATATTTTTGGCATGATGTACAAAAGGTTCCGTACCACCTCACAATACGGAAACCTAACCTAAGTCATTATAATAAATAACAACAATATAGATGCCAAGCAACATCAAGACGATAAAAAAGTACTTGGTATCATTATGGGTCTTAGGACCTCGTGGTAAACTTCGATCACCCTCATGACGAAATCAGGCCGCCAAGCGACTCGTCGTGTTCCGGTTTGACATAATGAGCGCTTCATCCTACGTCTCATACACTTTCTGTGCGGTAGTGGCCAAGCACAAGGCCATTCTTTATTATTAAAATTATTAAAACTCGCGTGAGCTGACATACGAGCTAAATAAAGAGCATACGAGCTCGTACTAAATTATTATTACCTACGGCTTGAACACTCACGCGTGATTGTTGTTGACTATATGCCATGCTTAATTCTTTATTGTACACACACAGAAATATAAACATAAACAAAGTTACAATTAAAAAAATTGCACATTGGCGAGCTTATCTCTAAACACAGATTTTTGACAGCAAAACCATCACAATAGGTAAAATTCGACTGACGACGGCCACAAGTTGGCCGAAATATATTTCGAAACTAATAAATACTTTTTTAATTTATATATTATAATCTATCTAAAACAACAAAAGGAAAAAGTAACATAAACGAAGTAATCATACACGTTTTCACAGAGAAGAATTATACAAGTTTAATAACAAAATAAAAATTTATATCAATACTTACTATAAATACAATCTATAAAATATTATAAATATACATATTGTGTAATAAACTACATAAACATAAATATATATAATATTTACCTATTCAGAATAAGGAACCGGGCAAGGGCGAATTGTTCTCGCGCGCTAAGTGTTCCGTACCACCACACGATACGGGAAGCCTAAACATTATGGTAAATAACAACAATATAGAGGCTATAGCATCATCAAGACGACAAAAACAAGGCGCTAAAACAGTAGCGCCTGACAAATAATTTGGCACCTTCTGAGTACGGAACACTCATTTTTATTATTTGTTTTCTACTTTATTATTTACTAGTATTTACTACAATCTTAAAAAATTTGATTCAGATAGAGCTAAAACAAATAACGTTGAAAAATTCCGTTTTTTTTTTATTGTCCCGGATGGCACCCTTTGGGTACGGAACCCTAAAAATATAACTTTTAAAAATAAAACGGTTCACAGTTTATGCCATGGCATTATTTTATTAAACGCAAATCACACAGTTACAATGTAATAAAAATTTAATATAACTTGGAGCTAACATTTCTGCAAAAGCTTTCTTCTTGGCAATTTCCATTTAAAAAACTGAGTTTTGTTGAAAAAATGTACTTTTCAATATTGAAACTACGTCGTTAACGTTTGTAATATGATGAATTAGACGTCTTTCACATAAATTTAAATAAAATGAGTTTCAAATTAAAGCAAGAATAAAATAAAAACAAATAAAATAGTTGTTACACTGTTGATTGTTAGCACTTGGTGGAACTTGCAATACATAATGAACAGAAAATCACTTTTACTATCCCACAAATTTAAATATATCCCACAAATAAATTTGTGGGTAGAACAAGTGATTTTCTGTTCATTATAATAAAATAATTTGTAGTGCGCTGAATTGAAAATTCAAATGAAATTGCAAAATGGCTCACATCAATAAGTATTTTTGATCGGGATAGCCGACCAGTTTCAGCAGATTCAGACTGCCTTCTTTTGGGCGAGTGAAGACCATTGATATTTTTACTCTACAAATTATAACGAAACCATTGACAGCACTGCCGTGCTTCAATCATCAAGGAGCTCACGAAAAAAACACTTGCCCCGAGACTAAAGTTGCAATCCCTCTTTATCATAGGTAAACGACAAAAAAATACGCACTGCATCTCAAATCAAACTTGTTTAATTTTTTTTTCCCATTTTCCAATCAATTTTGTTTCCATGCCAACTACAACAAAAGACTTGATTAAACAAAAGGCTTACAAATACAACGGCTAGGGTCAAGTAAGCAAAGATAATTTACCACTGATCCCGTCGCTCGTGTGTGCCATCAATAGTGATCTCTGCGCAATTAGTTCACTAGGGAACCCCAACTGATATTTATTTCGCGCCACACTGTTACTGATTGCCGGTCAAATGAAGGAAACTAAAATAAGATACGTACAAGACAAATTGCTTGTTTTGCTGTAGCAAGTCAGCTTTTTGGACTAATGTTTTATGTGAACCTTTATTGAATATACGCTATTGTGAAAACGTTTCTGGTTTTAAATGCGGTTGTGAGTATAATGGTAATAGACAATAAACATATTGAAGAGATAATAAAATTTTAGCAAAGTACTCTAAATACGAAGAGTACAATTTGCTCTCTTAAAATTCTAAAAATGAATTCTATTTTTTTTAATTTTCGGTTTAACTATAACATTTATAACAAAAAATGATGTGCCCATGTGATGAATTGGATATAATTTAGAGTTGACTTTTTCTATTTTAAATGATTATAATTACATAAAAAAACAGTTAAATAAAATGTTTGTGAGATATATTTGTGACTGATGCCGGGCCCGAATTGGCTGAAATATATATCACAAATATTTTATTTAACTGTTTTTTTATGTAATTATAATCATATATTTTAGAGGGGTTTTGAAACTACATTTGAATAAAAAATACATTTGAATTGAGAACCTCCACCTTTTTTGAAGTCGGTTAAAAATAAATCATCGTACAGACATTATCTATTTTAAAATGTGTTGCTCTTGATTGGAGCCAATAAAATATGTTTTCTGTCCAATCCAATCCAATCCAATCCAATCCATCAGCCAATATCGGTCCACTGGCTGGACATAGGCCTCTCCAAGGGCACGCCACTTTTTTCTATCCTCGGCCATCCTCATCCATGTTTTCTGTATATTAATAAAATATCGATGGTTGAACGAACATCAAATATTGCTACAGTTTTAATAACCCGTGTAACCCGTATATTACGTATTTCTTATTCTAAGAATCATAAATTCTCTCTTGGAGAGAAAGTTCCTTGGATACATAAAAAATCGGTATTATAACAATTTCGACATGAGAAATACAAAATAACAGATGCTACAAAACGTTTTTACCGGATATTGTTCTGTTTATAACAAATTCATATAACATTTCTTTATAACATATAACATTTAACACCTATAGCAGGTTAATTTTTGCTTTTTGCGTAGTAACTAAATTAACACGTAGAAATATATAATATGTAATTTACCACGGGTTAAAAGAATTCCACGTGGCGCCCGTATTACAGTGGCAGCCTCTCTGACCCAGTGTATAAATAATGTTGTTTCGGAGAACAACGAAGATAGTTGGGAGCGTCTGCTGACTTTTGCATACCGGACACTGCACGTCGGGAATAGCAAGGATGCAAAAGGTTCTTTAACTCAGAAGATTAAGAACAATTGCAAGCAATCGGATAACCCACATTTGTCGGCAGCATGTCTGCTTAAGAATAAGACATACAACTTGATAAATAAAATAGAGGGCAAAGTAAACGATGGGGACATCCGAGGAGCCGCACGCCTGCTTTTTTCCGTCGATGCGATCGCTCCTGGCACACCAGACACCTTTTCGGCCCTGGCTTCAAAACATCCACCTGCAGCTGCGACGACCCAGTTGCCAGACCCACCTGGGCCTTCCGACCACACACCCGAGGCGACGGTTGAGGAGACGCTGGCCGCTTTGATGTCATTCCGGAACAGCTCGGCCGGGGGCCCAGACGGTCTCACGCCCCAACACTACAAGGACTTGGTGTGCGGGACCGTCGGGGAGACTGGCCGGGTTCTCGTGGGTGCAATCACGCGACTAGTGAATCTAATGCTCTCGGGCAAGGTATGTGAACAGATCTCGGACATCTTGTATGGAGCGAGCTTATTTGCCCTAAACAAAAAAGATGGCGGTATCAGGCCAATCGCTGTCGGCAACACGATCCGTCGTTTGGTGTCCAAGATCTGTAATAAACATATTTTGCCTGACCTTGCCTCAAAATTTCAACCTGTGCAACTGGGATTTGGCACTAGGGGGGGCTGTGAGGCGGCGGTTCACGCAACTCGCACATTTTTAGAAAACAACGCGGGGGAGGTACTCCTGAAGGTGGATGTTCGTAATGCCTTCAATTCGGTGGACAGAGGAATCCTGCTGACTGAGATTAAGGAACATATTCCCTCAATTTATAATTATCTTTTCCAATGCTATGGCAAACCTTCAAAATTACTTTTTCAAAATTCATTCATCAATTCCGCTGTCGGATGTCAACAGGGGGACCCACTTGGACCGGCAATCTTTAGCCTGGCTATCCACCCAGCTATACTATCTTTGACGTCCAAGCTTAATGTATGGTATTTGGATGACGGGACTTTGGGAGGCGAAGCGACTACAGTGTATAACGATTTAGAAAAACTTATGGATAAATTTGGAAATCTTGGTCTTGAACTCAACTTTTCCAAATGCGAACTTTTTGTTTCGGATTTCTTATCACAAGCCGCAAAAGCAGACATTATTTCAAAATTTAATTCTTTAGCACCCAACATTAAAACAGTAAATAGGGAGTCGCTCCGCCTCCTGGGGGCTCCAATCCTGGACGACGCAGTTCCTGGGTTTGTGAACGACCAAGCCACTAAGTTTACAGAGTCATCCGAGCGCCTTTACAAAATAAACCCCCATATGGCCCTGTGCATCATACGACATTGCTTTTTCGTTCCCAAGCTCACTTACGTACTGCGCTGTTCTCCTCTCTGGAAGTTCCAACATTTACTTGAGACGCTAGATAATGTACTACGCCAGTCTCTTACTTCGGTTTTGAACTGCTCATTTGGCGACAGGAGCTGGAGCCAGGCTACACTCCCAGTTCGTTTTGGCGGCCTGGGTATACGCAAGATCTCGAGCATTGCCCTCCCGGCATTTCTGTCTTCCGTTCATAGCACGAAAATCCTCTTTGGTAATATTATATACCCGTCACTTGGTGACGTAGAGGTATCGTGCTTGGCGGAGGCTAGAAGTGCCTGGACGCTTGCCTGTCCAGGTCAGAATCTGCCCATCGTTCTTGAATCCCAAAAAATATGGGACGAGCCTCTTTGTGAACAAATCCAGAAGCATCTTCTGGATACTGCTTCTGATCTCGCAGACCGTGCTCGTCTTCTCGCTACCGGTGAGCGTGAATCTGGACTCTGGCTGCACGTTATTCCCTCCGCCAGTATTGGCACTCTTTTGGACAAGACAACTTTCAGTCTTGCCGTCAGTCTGCGACTTGGCACAAAGATTAATGAAAGTCATCACTGTCGCTGTGGTGCGAGCGTTGACCAGCTGGGTCATCACGGTCTCTCTTGTCGGCGCAGCGCTGGCCGTTGGTCCCGCCATGGCAACCTCAATGACGTCATTCGGCGGGCCCTTGCGACTGTCAACGTGCCGGCTATTTTAGAGCCAAACGGCATCGCACGTGACGATGGTAAGAGGCCCGACGGGATGACGCTCATACCATGGCAGAATGGCCGCTCACTGGTGTGGGACGCGACGTGTGTCGACACGCTCGCTGCGTCTCACGTCCAGTCAACCGCTGTCATGGCTGGTGCTGCGGCGGCAATGGCTGAGCGCAACAAGCGGCGCAAATATGCAGCTCTCGGTGAGGGTTACATGTTTGTGCTGTTTGTACGCTTATAAATAAAAAAAATGAAATCAAGCTTTTATTTAAGCTAATTATTAAATGATTAACAGAATATTACATTAATATAAGTTTATGTAGATCGCTGAAACTAGTTTAATAGTTAGCAGCGAGACCTCTAAATGTAAGTATAAGCGGAAAAATAGAAACACTTACCGTTTTTCCATTGCCCGCGAAAGTAAGGCTTCGCGACCCACAGTTTGAAAAACACTGTTCTAAAGAGTACCTTAATAAATCCAATTGGGCTCCGATTCTTGTCCCATAAATTGTTAAATAAATCGTCTGAACAAAACAGGTTTTACGTTGCGCTAACGGGCTCTGGATCAGATTATATTTTTGATTTTCTGATTAATTGACCAAGAAACCTTCAAATAATGGCTCAAGAGAATAAATAGCTTGATACATATCGTACGTCAAACAAATAAATAGAAAAATGAAATATTCGCTACACAGAATTTTTATAACAGTTCTGAAAACATTTCATTAAATGCCCAATTGAACAACTTTACTACTACATACCTGAAGAAAATATGGAACACCTTTAGAAAAAACCAGTCAAGTGCTAGTAGGACTCGCGCTGCGAGGGTTCCGTACCATTTAAATAAGTTAATCAAAACAGAAATTACAAACTTATCATTAACTACAAATTGTTTGAAACAAAACTGCAAAGTTAAGTTAGTTAAGTATTCGGGGACGTTGGAGTTAATTTTCTCAGCCATTTTTAAAGAAAGAAAAATGGTAAAAGCGCAGTTATTCTCGTAAATTTTTCTTGATTACTTAGGCATTTGCAGAATAAAATGTTTTTTATCTTCATTGTACAATATGTATGCCTATGGTGTAGCTATCGCATAATTATGTTTCTTAATTTTAATTTTATTTAACGTTCGTTTGTGTTTTTATATTTTGCAACTTATTTTTACAATACAATTATAATTTTAGTTTGAATTGTATCTATAATTTTAGTTTTAATTTGTCTATTGTATTTATAATTTTCTTTTTAATTTGTCTATTGTTTATATTTTTCTTTGTGTTTCTTCTTTTTCATTAAAGGCTAAGGCTGAAAATCGGCGGCTTTTTGTGAAACAAAAAGTCAATGGCCGAGTCTTAGATCGATTTGTCTCTCCTCATTTAGTATATATTATTATAATTTTGTATCGTGTTTTGTGTATTTTGAGACAAATAAACAGCTTTTATTATTATGTATCACTGTTCGAACCTGACACGTTTATATGCGATGTCAACGAAGCCTAACCTAGAGCGTAATAAACAAAACGCATATTCATCATTTACGGTGGGCTGCTGCCGACACGTGGAAAATTGTTCAGAATATGAGTAATGGGTCTGCGTGACAAGTTGTCACTCGTCCCGACATTGTAGTGCGGGACGCTGCAGTGTGGTCACCTCATTTTTACGGGATATATAAAAAAATCACATTAAGGAGCGCTTCAATGTGCGTGAGTATTTCTTACAACCTCTTCATCAACCAAATAATAGGGAGTAAACTAAGTTACAACTTTTTGTTAGTTACTCGTATTGAACTGGCTGGTGGACTAAAAACTGTCACGTGGCATTGACTGTACGGTTGTGAAAAATAATAATGAAAAAAAAAACTAGTCATACTTTTATTTACGAATTTGTAATTTATTTATGCTATGTACAATATACTGTATTGAAATAACAAATACTGAAAACGCCGATTTATTAATATAATAGTTTTAGGGTTACATCCATGAATACTCAACTAATTTTGCAGTTTTGTATCAAACATTTTATAGGTTATCATAAGTTATAAATATAATAGGTGAAATTGTGATTTAATTATCGTAGTTTTTTAAACTGTGCATAACTAAGTATTAAAACACTCGTGTATGCTATTAAAAACTCGCCTTGGGCTCGTATTTTAAACTCACATTCGTGTTTTAATAACCTACTTATGTGCCAGTTTCATTAACTACTTTAATTAAATCATAATTTTACCTATTTATATAGAGTTTCAATAGTCAGCAATTTAAAAAAACTTTATAAGAGAGTTTTGTCACGATATTGAAAATACATATTTTACCTATGTATCTATTATTTCAAATAGGTATACCTAAATATCGTTTGCGGGCCCTGAACCATACTTATAATTATAACAAAATATAAGTACCTACATTTTAGCAGCGGCCCATTAATAAATGATGTATCATTTAACGTGCGAAATAGTTCACATGAGTAATGTCTGGGTGACAAGTTGTCAGTTGTCCCGACATGGCCCGCGGGACGAGCCAGCGTGGCTACCCTAGGGATGCCATGTTTAAACTTTCATGCCATTAATTGCAGTTTACTCTCTCATTATTCGTGCATTATTATCGTAATTGCATTAATTTATTATATCGGAAATGGATCCAAACAGAGGAATTATTGGATTATAAAACCGTATAATTTGTTTCCCTGCTATAAGGGTTCCGCCAAAAAACGGAGACCATCCATCTGTTTAGAATGTTGTTGTTGAATTGCAAAGAGCTACCTACATGATAATGTATTAGAAAATTTTAACTTCAAACGAGGCTTTTGACAAATAGATTAAGAGGCTATGCAAATTTTATTTTTGTCACTGTCACTCCAAGCAAAAAATCGCGCAGTGCGAGAGGGGCGGATTCAGGGCGAAAGGGAAAAAAGTTGATTTTACATTTTTATTAAAAAAACTAAAATAGCTAGCAAAATTTTAAATATCAAATCTCTAGATATTGTTGAAACACACCTAATAAAGTATGTTTGAGTTCTGTGTATAGTTCTTATTCGTCAAACGAGGAGAAAAAGTGTGTTTGAAGACCTCATTTCAACAATTATTTCTATCGAGGAAAATTTATCCAAACATGTTTTCCAATTTCAAAACCCTAGATTGTATAGTCAAAATGCATATACCAGAAATTTATTACAATTTTCTTTGTATTTCATGAAATACACAGAAAAGAAACACCCGTATTTTTTTCGCATATCGCCTTAACTGAAGCGGCGGTTGCTCAGGGGTAAAACGCTGGCCTCAATCTTGAGATCCAAGTTCGATCCCCGGTCCAGTATGCACCGATTAGTTTTTCGGAATATATGTGCATAGTATTTGTAGTACCTAAAATACTTAACACTAGCTGAACGGTGAAGGAAAACATCGTAAGGAAACTTGCACCCGTAGCAAAGTGTTTAATCGTGTAACGCGATTTAGTTGAATCCCAAGTGCTAGGAAAGTGATATACTGTTTAATCGCAAAAACTTCGTATCACGCTCCTCGCACTAGTGATTCAACTAAGTCGCGTTACGCGCGATTGATCACTGTGCTACTGGTGCTGCATACCCTAAAAAGTGTAAATTTGTGTCCGAAGAACGGCGTTAGGGCTCACCACCCATCACTTTGGAACGTAATAAATTGTCGGTGAAACCCGGGTCTACCGAGTGTGGATTGTGACTTGCATTTCAAAGTTCACACTCGAAACACCTCTGACTCCCCCTTGGGGATTCATGTCTTGACGATATATTTATTTTATGAACGGAACCCACTCAATAAATAGTTTACAAGCTTTGTTTTCTACTGAACCAATGCAGTTTATTCCAATTTAATTCTAAAGGCTAGGTCTGAAACAAAATAAACTTTAAACTTTCGCGATTTTTCACACATTTTGAACATAACCCTTTCAGACATGACTCACTATCCTTGTCCAGGAGCTGCACTAGATGACAGCTACACACGCACGGTTATATAACCCTCTCAGACCTGAGTCACTCTCCTTGTCCAGTAGCTGCACTGGAGGACAGCTACATACGCACGGTTATGTAATCCTTTCAGACCTGAGTCACTCTCCTTGTCCAGTAGTTGCACTAGAGGACAGCTACATAGGCACGGTTATGTAATCCTTTCAGACCTGAGTCACTCTCCTTGTCCAGTAGTTGCACTGGAGGACAGCTACATACGCACGGTTATGTAATCCTTTCAGACCTAAGTCACTCTCCTTGTCCAGTAGCTGCACTGGAGGACAGCTACATACGCACGGTTATGTAATCCTTTCAGACCTGAGTCACTCTCCTTGTCCAGTAGTTGCACTAGAGGACAGCTACATAGGCACGGTTATGTAATCCTTTCAGACCTGAGTCACTCTCCTTGTCCAGTAGTTGCACTGGAGGACAGCTACATACGCACGGTTATGTAATCCTTTCAGACCTAAGTCACTCTCCTTGTCCAGTAGCTGCACTGGAGGACAGCTACATACGCACGGTTATGTAATCCTTTCAGACCTGAGTCACTCTCCTTGTCCAGTAGCTGCACTGGAGGACAGCTACATACGCACGGTTATGTAATCCTTTCAGACCTAAGTCACTCTCCTTGTCCAGTAGCTGCACTGGAGGACAGCTACATACGCACGGTTATGTAATCCTTTCAGACCTGAGTCACTTTCCTTGTCCAGCAGCTGCACTGGAGGACAGCTACATACGCACGGTTAAGTAATCCTTTCAGACCTGAGTCACTCTCCTTGTCCAGTAGTTGCACTAGAGGACAGCTACATAGGCACGGTTATGTAATCTTTTCAGATCGGAGTCACTCTCTTTGTCTAGTAGCTGCACTAAAGGACAGCTACACACGCACGGTTATATAACTCTTTCAGACCTGAGTCACTCTCCTTGTCCAGTAGTTGCACTGGAGGACAGCTACATACGCACGGTTATGTAATCCTTTCAGACCTAAGTCACTCTCCTTGTCCAGTAGCTGCACTGGAGGACAGCTACATACGCACGGTTATGTAATCCTTTCAGAACTGAGTCACTCTCCTTGTCCAGTAGTTGCACTGGAGGACAGCTACATACGCACGGTTATGTAATCCTTTCAGAACTGAGTCACTCTCCTTGTCCAGTAGCTGCACTGGAGGACAGCTACATACGCACGGTTATGTAATCCTTTCAGACCTGAGTCACTCTCCTTGTCCAGTAGCTGCACTAGAAGACAGATACACACGCATGGTTATGTAATCCTTTCAGACCTGAGTCACTCTCCTTGTCCAGTAGCTGCACTAGAAGACAGCTACACACGCACGGTTATGTAATCCTTACAGACCTGAGTCACTCTCCTTGTCCAGTAGCTGCACTAGATGACAGCTACACACGCACGGTTATATAACCCTCTCAGACCTGAGTCACTCTCCTTGTCCAGTAGCTGCACTGGAGGACAGCTACATAGGCACGGTTAAGTAATCCTTTCAGACCTGAGTCACTCTCCTTGTCCAGTAGTTGCACTAGAGGACAGCTACATAGGCACGGTTATGTAATCTTTTCAGATCGGAGTCACTCTCTTTGTCTAGTAGCTGCACTAAAGGACAGCTACACACGCACGGTTATATAACTCTTTCAGACCTGAGTCACTCTCCTTGTCCAGTAGTTGCACTGGAGGACAGCTACATACGCACGGTTATGTAATCCTTTCAGACCTAAGTCACTCTCCTTGTCCAGTAGCTGTACTGGAGGACAGCTACATACGCACGGTTATGTAATCCTTTCAGACCTGAGTCACTCTCCTTGTCCAGTAGCTGCACTGGAGGACAGCTACATACGCACGGTTATGTAATCCTTTCAGACCTGAGTCACTCTCCTTGTCCAGTAGCTGCACTAGAAGACAGATACACACGCACGGTTATGTAATCCTTTCAGACCTGAGTCACTCTCCTTGTCCAGTAGCTGCACTAGAAGACAGATACACACGCACGGTTATGTAATCCTTTCAGACCTGAGTCACTCTCCTTGTCCAGTAGCTGCACTAGAAGACAGCTACACACGCACGGTTATGTAATCCTTTCAGACCTGAGTCACTCTCCTTGTCCAGTAGCTGCACTAGAAGACAGCTACACACGCACGGTTATGTAATCCTTTCAGACCTGAATCACTCTCCTTGTCCAGTAGCTGCACTAGATGACAGCTACACACGCACGGTTATATAACCCTCTCAGACCTGAGTCACTCTCCTTGTCCAGTAGTTGCACTAGAGGATAGCTACACACGCACTGTTATATAACCCTTTCAGACCTGAGTCACTCTCCTTGTCTAGTAGCTGCACTTGAGGACAGCTATACACGCACGGTTATGTAATCCTTTCAGACCTGAATCACTCTCCTTGTCCAGTAGCTGCACTAGATGACAGCTACACACGCACGGTTATATAACCCTCTCAGACCTGAGTCACTCTCCTTGTCCAGTAGTTGCACTAGAGGATAGCTATACACGCACGGTTATATAACCCTTTCAGACCTGAGTCACTCTCCTTGTCCAGTAGTTGCACTTGAGGACAGCTATACACGTACGGTTATATAACCCTTTCAGACCTGAGTCACTCTCCTTGTCCAGTAGCTGCACTAGAGGACAGCTATACACGCACGGTTATATAACTCTTTCAGACCTGAGTCACTCTCCTTGTCCAGTAGTTGCACTTGAGGACAGCTATACACGTACGGTTATATAACCTTTTCAGAATTGAGTCACACTCTCCTTGTCTAGTAGCTGCACTAGAGGATAGCTACACACGCACTGTTTTATAACCCTTTCAGACCTGAGTCACTCTCCTTGTCCAGTAGTTGCACTTGAGGACAGCTATACACGTACGGTTATATAACCCTTTCAGAATTGAGTCACACTCTCCTTGTCTAGAGTAGAGCCACTGAGTGATGGCGCCTATGACGTTTAAATGCCTACAAAGTATCGTAATTATTTATAAGAAAGTGTGAATTAAAAAATGTAATACTTCATTGTTGATAGTGATGTACTACTTGTTTCGATTATTATTTTTCGATTTGAATGTTGCTTTATTGTGCAATAGAATTCGTATAGAAACAAAGTTTTTTTTTTTAAGTTTCTCATTTTTTATAGGTCGTGTTTGAGGTCGTCAAGTTACGCAATAATATTTAATTAAAAACAAAACAATGACGAAGTTAAACTAAACTAAAATAAATTATAGTAAAATACTTTTTTCGATTTAAATATTTTAACATCTCTTGGGGGCCCCGGGGCACTACACCGCATAGCCCTCCGATAGCTACGCCACTGGTTTTAGCACATTTTCCTTTTGTATCATTATGTTGAATGTTGAATGACGTGTCTAATGTTGAGTAAACTCACACTTGATTTTTATTTTTAACCGAAACTTGAAATGTACCTCATCACTAAATGCAGTTGTCATAAGTGCCATCACTCAGTGGCCCTACTTTAGTAGCTGCACTAGAGGACAGCTACACACGCACGGTTATATAACCTTTTTTCCAGACCTGAGTCACTCTCCTTGTCCAGTAGCTGCACTAGAGGATAGCTACACACGCACTGTTTTATAACCCTTTCAGACCTGAGTCACTCTCCTTGTCTAGTAGCTGCACTAGAGGACAGCTACACACGCACGGTTATATAACCCTTTCAGACCTGAGTCACTCTCCTTGTCCTTTAGCTGCACTAGAGGACAGCTACACACGCACGGTTACATAAGACTCTATAACATACTGTAGGAATCAATATGGGTATTACGAACATAATTCAGCCGTCAATACATATAATTACTGTAACAATCTACCAGAATAGCGGCTGTCAATAACGTGACAATATTTAGATTATCGATTTGAATTAAGTAGCGATGGCCCCGATATCACACGTTCGGTCACAGTAAGCTTGATTAGGTTACTTGAGCTTTGTAAATAAAATGAGCCGTGGTGAGTAAGCACATAACAGCAAAATAACTTTATCCAAATATTATTGTCAACGTCATACACAATTTTTTTTTTTGTAAATCGATAAAACCTCTAGTAATACATAATACATACATATACTTAAGCCTGTCTCTTTGAAGGGTAGGCAGAGATTACATATTGCTATTTTCTATGATCCTGACACACCTCTTTCGCCTTTTTCATATGCAAAAATCTAGATATACAAGTTCTTCTGTTCCGTATACTTTTGACATTGCTCTTCTTTAGTACGTCGCCAATTTGCTTAGATTAAATTATGTTAAGGTGTGTTAATTCGAAAACGATTGCGATATTTAAGTTTAAGAACTTGTGGTCTAAAAAACCTCATGATGATGAATATTTTTACGAAAAAGCTGCAACTTTCATTTGCCTTCGTGTGACGTCACTTGAGAAATGGCTGTTTAGAAATGTATCCTTTGCTGTGGACAATTCTCAAGTGAAATGGCTGTTTAGAAATGTGTCCTTTGCTGCGGACAATTCTCAAGTGACGTCATATCAAAAAATTATTCAAAGAATCATAAAAAAGTCATTTTTAATTTATATACCAAAATAATGAAAACTAAGTCCAAAAATAGCGTATATTCTTTGAAAAAAAATTAAAAGAAAATCTTTTAGAAATTATGCAATGGGAATTTGACCAGCATACGTCCTAGGACCGCCTGGTAGAGCTGTACCTGTTGGCAACACCAACTTAAGTATGCACTTCGTTCACATCACTCGGTGACTTGACACATTTTCTTGCTATCAATCGACCATCGTGTGTGTTCTCTCTCTGTAATCTATTGTTCAATACAGTATTCTTCGTACTAAAAAGTCCTGGTGTTTATTTAATAATTGATTCTGCTTCTACGACTATTCGTCCCAGCATCTAATCAGTCTACAGTCCACTAACATCTGCACAGTACCTTCCACTTGCGCGCAATAAATTTCATTCGTCACTCTCCCTTCATTCATCCTCTCTACATGTCCAAACTAGAATGTTCTTACATAATTTAGCCAAGAGTGAGTCGGACTCGCATACAAAGAATAAGGTTTCATTTATTGTGACAAATAAGTAACAAACCATGTATGTACGAGGAAGTTTATATTATATTATATTATGATATGTATAATAACCCTGTGTTTCTGTATAAATATAATTAATTTCGCACTCATACTGTAAACTTTTATCATTTAACTGCAAGGTAATGAGCTAATTTATGTTTGATCTTTTTTATGGTTCTTTAGGTTAGTTTGTGTTTATATTAATGTATTTTATCTGTGTTGTAACTGTTTATTAACCTGAGTAAATAAATAAATAAATAAAATAAACAAAGGATTCCGTACGAACACACAGTAGGGGTTCAAAAGCCTTACAAAAATTTCACATTTCACAGTTTACACTTGGAACACCTCTGACGCCTTCTCCGGGATTTATGTCGTTACGATATATATTTTTTTTATGTTTTACCGTCTTTAAGATAGAGCTGAAACAGTAACGCTTAAAAAATGCAACTTTTTTTCGACGTTTTTTGTATGGGGTCCTCCACTGGCTTGCAATTATTTTTATGTTTATTAGTTTCCGCGTAGATAGAAGCTACAGCAAAATATGTTCTGTGAAAATTTCAACCGGCTACCTATTATAGCTGAAGCTGTAAACCCCTGTGACAGACGGACGGACGGACAGACAGAGAGACAATACAGCACAGACTTAGTAATAGGGTTCCCTTTCAGATAAAGAATCCTAAAAAAAAAGAATCGTGAAATATCGTTCACGTTTTATAAAGCAAAAAATGATTACTCGTAGGAAATTTTCCCATTGTTTATTGAATACAGTAGAAAATTGCTTCTACACAGAGGAAAGTTTTCTGTCTGATAAAACTTTATGTGATATGGCTTTCTGATCTTGTTTTATTATTTTATAAGCAAAATTGTAAAAGATTCATAGATGTTAACATACATTTGTGGGATAGTACAAGTGATTTTCTGTTCATTATATACTATGAAATATTGTATGTCAAGCAGGTAATAGTAGTTTATGCTACAAGGGCGAAAAGAAATAAATTACGAGGACAATTTAACCGAGTAATTTATTGCTCTTACGCCCGTGTATCATACTACGTTTTTCAATGTATAGTGTGAGGAAATAAAACAAATATTATCTTGTGAACTTTAAATTATGATTGGCTCAAAAGGACTGTATCCAGAGCCGTTAAACAGTGGAAAAAAAAGTATAACATTTATGGTACACAGGAAAGGCTGCTAAATGCTGTTAGCCAACCATTGTAAATAAATTAAGAAAAATAATAATAATAAAGCCCTAGGGCAAAATAATCGACTTTCTGTTCGGTTTTGATGCATAAAATGTGGGCCTTTACGAGCACTTGCATTGAAAAAATATTTATATTTTAAAACTACAGACAAAAGGTAAAAATGTGCCTCTGTTTTACATGAGTGTTAATATTACTTTGCCCAATAAGGGTATTTAGGTAAGGTATTAAGTTCTTTTAAAAGTTAATATTTGTATTGCTTCGAGAAAGTATGGTACAGCCGTTCCGCGTTTTTATTTTTGCGAGACTTGGCGGTGTCACTGCCGTGCCTCCAGATACACCTAGTTGCAATAAATATTTGAATTTGAATTTACATACCATGTTGACCCTTGACAGATAACATTATGTCACGACCATTCCTTTGTAATTTTAATAACTAATAAAGCTAGCTTTTTTGCAAGGTTTTCAGGACAGCTAAAAATAAAACCTTGCAAAAATGGATAATAGCCAACCTGAAAATTTATCTTGCTTTGCTAAACACCGAACGAAAAACATATAGAAGACGTATTTCTAAAAAAATGACATTCGAAAATAGCACCAGCTACTTAAAAAGGCAAAAGGCTCATGATTGGTTTGTACTATGTGTCATATGACACTAGGTCAGCCGTGATTGACCGATTGACAGCGAAAATGAACGCCATAAGTGCCGACGCCATACGAAACGTGTGAGCTAATCAGAAGTCTATGTTTTTTTTCTTCGCTGATTTATACATAATTTTGGAACAATGTTCCTTATCGCACGTTGCACTCCAGAACTACGGTCGAAATGAAAAAAAAAATACACAATACATAGGTGGGTCACCCCTACGAGACTTGGAAGCGCACGTTCCGGCCGTTTTACATGAAGGCTTAATACTGTTACTTTGCTTGACTCTGCCTGAGGGAAGGATAAAACATCAGTGAAAAGTGAAAGCAATAGTGTTTGATCGTTACTACGTTCAACAACCCTAAACCCTCCGTGGAAAAAACCCCACTGGAAGCGTGTTTACAAGCAGTTGCGTAGTATGAGTCATTCTTTTGTAACCGAGTTCCGTAGATTTTTGCGGAATTCCCTGGAGAAAGCTTTACGCTACATCTTATCGACAATTTCCATTAGGCGCGATTTTGACCAAGCTGAAGCCCATTGATGGTAAAAAAGTATACATGTAGCAAATGTTCCAGTATTGTATAAGATTGTAATAACTATCTTATTAGATTGCGAAGAATACCCAAAAATTACGAAGTTACTTGATAAAGGAATGAACTTTGATATTCGGTTCGGTGATATTTTATGAAGTACCCGAAGTTCCGAAGTAATCTGGATTCACTAAAACTTCGTAATAAAGTAACCACATTACGAAGGAAAGAATATTTGTATCTACACTCGAAAGAACAATTTTGGTTCTCGTATTCTTTGTCTCTTTTATTACTTTGTTAAGAGTTTTTTGTTGGGGTACGTGTAGGTGTTATTATTAGATGCTTAGATGTTATGATGAGCTAATACAAAACACAAAATACTTAGAGTATTTATATATATAAGTAAACTATAGAGCGCGCGTAAGCAAATTATAGCGTAAGCACGGGTATAAACACTGTTCATACCATTTTTTTAAAGTAATTACTGTAAAATGTGCACTGCCGTTTTGCTTAAACAATTCCCGGAAGCAAAACCAAAAATAAAATTATTTATTTTCATCGCTAACATTGATATAACAAAATTAATCAGTGATATAATAGTAGTTTATGCTACAAGGGCGCAAAGGAATAAATTACGAGGGCGATTTAAAACACGAGCGTAGCGAGGCCCATAGTGTGAGGAAATGAAAACAAATGAAAACAAATCAACAACGTGAACACTACACTTTCACAATCTAAATAATGGGTCCGCAATATTATTTGTGCTGGCAGCGCGAATGTTTATACACGTGTCGTTCTCTAGACGATTCGGACGGAACAGTCCGGCCGCGCGAGCGCAGGCGTGCGCCTCCGGAGGCGCCTCGAGCCGAAGAGAGAGAGTGAACCGCGGGTTGGCAGCACGCGAGTCTATTGTGTCGCCAGGTGGCGCCAGCGCAGCGCCGCGATATTAGTCATGCACATGTCATGTTCGAACGTCACGCTGGTAACGTAGTGTAGCGTGAACAATAATCTTGTGAACTTTAAATTATAATTGGCTCAAAAGGACTGTATCCAGAGCCGTTAAACAGTGGAAAAAAAAGTATAACGTCTATGGTACACAGGAAAGGCTGCAGGTTAGCCAACCATTGTAAACAAATAAAAAAAATAATAATAATAAAGCCCTAGGGCAAAATAATCGACTTTTTGTTCGGTTTTGATGCATAAAAAGTGGGCCTTTACGAGCACATGCATTGAAAACAAAATTAATCAGCAGTTTGTACTATGGAAACTGCTTACGGTCGGCACAAGGCGCTACTAGCGATGCGCGTGCTCTATAGTTTACTTATGTATACTCTAACTAAGGGAAAATAGGATAAAGTAGGTTGCCAAGACTCATAAAGCTTTCACTGTTAAAAAGTTATGAGATCTCATGCCCCTAAATCTACCCGGCCTAACTCTATAAGCCCTAACTCTACAAACTTTACATTTTTACTCAATTATAATGTAGAATGGTCGCTCCCTGGTGTGGGATGCGACCTGCGTCGATACCCTCGCTGAGTCCTATGTCCAGTCGATCGCTGTCACGGCTGGCGCGGCGCGGCGGTAACGGCTGAGCGCAACAAGCGACGCAAATTTACAGCTCTCAGTGAAGGCTTTTGTATAGTTTGTGCTGTTTGGCGTGGAAACGTTCGGGCTGTGGGGTCCAGAAGCGCAATGATTATTCCAACAAATTTAGTTGCACTTGGTTGACGTGTCAGGTGACCCAAGACACAGAATAGACAAACGTGTAACAGAAAGGTGTAACCTATTTGAAGAGCTTATTCAGTCAATGTTATAGAACAACTTTTACTATGGAACAATCCCTGTACCTCGAAAAAAATAATTAACTGTTTCATAGAAAAATGCAATGCCGCTCGGCTGAAATGTATGGAAGGGCAGATTTTTTTTGAGACGGTCGGCTCCATAGTAAAAGTTGTTCTATACCATTGACTGAATAAGCTCTTCAAATATGGTTACACCTTTCTGTTACACCTTGTATACCCGAACAGAAGAATCACATAGCAATAACATTAAATAAATATATTAAAACATTAAATTGCTAAGCAGCAATAAAGTACAAATTAGCTCGCAACCGTCCTTCGATATCTTTTTATAATAGCCTACTGTCAGGTACCACGTAAAAGTATCGAATTACTAGGCGCGAGAGCTTCAGTTCTGTCTCAGTATCATAAATCACTGCTCACTCGGTAGGGTTGTACCGCGTTGCACGCGTGAAAGAGGTATTTTATAAGGTGTCTATGCAGCAAAATTCATAGTGGATGCTTGGTAAGTGATCAATATCACGGATTGATAACGCTTTTTGTTAATTTCAAAAAATAAAATGTTGACTTACCTACCATAGTAATTGACTCTGGGAAAAATGATTTTTTTTAATTTACTTACCGAGTCTTCAGTATGAATTTGGCCGCATAAATTAATGTCAACTTATATTTTAGTTTGTAAAATAATTTATTAAGGGTGCCCAAAACTAAATTCAGTGAAATCCACGAAATATCATAGAAAATTGTTTCTCCTGGGCAGCCACTCTATAAAAAGTAAACGTATCTTTTATTCAATAAGAACTATTACGAAAGACTTGACCTACATGATCGTACATTATTTTTGCTGCAGTTTCTTAAAATTCCACGTTTTTGAAGAAATAGTAGAAATTGTACTATTTCTTCAATAGCTCAGAATAAAGAAAAATATAATACAAAATGTAGGTAAAGCGTTTCGTAATAGTTCTTATTGAATGAAAAAGCTTTTTATAGAGTGGCTGCCCAGGGGAAACAATTTTCTATGATATTTCGTGGATTTCATTGATTTATGTTTGAGCACCCATAAATTAATGATCTAATATTTTGTTCTATTGTATATGACTACTTACCGAGTTAGTTACAATACAGTTGATAAATAGACCTGACTTCCATCTTGACTGGGATTTAAATAGAAATATAGTTTAAGGACCTAACAAAAGTAGCTTAAGGTGATATATCGTCCGTGCAAAGGTCCCCGTTACTCCAGGCGGACAGATCCGCAGTGCGAGAGGGATGGAATCGGGGAAAATTGACAAAATGTCAGTTTTAAATTAATAAAAAAATTACTAAAATAGCTATGAAAATTTCCATTTCCAGTAATTTAGGTATTGTTAAAACCCATCTTAATAAATATTTTTGAAGTGTTTATACAACCCCAATTTGTCAGAATATCAAAAATAGTGTAAATTTAGACCTCATTTCAATAATTATTTCTATCGAGTGAAATTCCTCCAATCGCGAGTCTGATAAACCAAAATCTAAAAAACGGTCCCAAATTTGTTATTCTAATTTATTTAACTTGGGACTGCTTTTGAACAGCAGATAAATTACTTCAAAAAGTGTCGATATTGACGATATACCCCCTTAAGATTGTGTATGTAGGTACACATAAGCATGTATCGAAAGAATATTTACTGAGCGAGTTGATTCACAACGCAATAATTCCCATCGCTTAATTTCTAAAAGATTTTAATTATTTTTTTTTTTCAGAAAATATACGCCATATTAGACGATAGTGTTCATTATTATGGTATATAATTTGATCATTAATTTTTATGATTTCTTAAAGAATTTACAGATATGACGTCACTTGGGGCATTTTAGACAGTATAATGATTGTGATGTGTTGCTAATAAAAAAGTGGTCTACCTCTGTTTGTCTTCTCATCTGTTAAATCAGTCGGAAGCGAATTATTATATATTTATGTTGATAGCAAAGGACGCATTACTAAACAGACTTTTCTCAAGTGACGTCATACGAAGGCAAATGGAAGTTGCAGTTTTTTCCTAAAAATATTCATCATCATGAAGTTTTTTAGACCACAAGGTCTAAACCAAAATCTCGAAATGGTTTTTGAACTCCTAACACACGTTAACGTAATTTAATCTAAGTGAATTGCCTATCGCTCGCGATTTTAGTAAAAGCACGACGGCCATGCAAATAACACGAATAAATAATATCGCCTCTCTCAGCTAACATGGGGTTCAGATTCAAAATGATAATATTGTGTAACTTTTTTAACAATAAAGTCTTGTATTTGTATTTGAATGCCGAAGCGCGCGGCGCGATAGGTTGTAGACCCGCCCAATCTGCGGGCACAAATTGTGGGCATCTTATAGTCAGTATAGAATCGGAAGTGTAAAGAGTGGTAAGTCCGGCACTTTTTTATTTGAGTTTAAGAGGATGGCATACCCTAGCAACTTTTTTTATTGCCCGTCCAGCACAATAAGTCTAATGGCAAAAACCTTATTTGCTTTTCATAGAGGCGATTATATATGTTGGCTCTTTGACCTCTTTTTCTTGGACGCATAATACTAGTGATCATGCAGCGAAACAACAAATTGGTGTGTTTTTAGCTAATACTGAAATATTTTGTAGGGAAAAAAATTTTGGATTTAGGTGAAAAAAATCCCTTCATATTTCTATTGCCTATTTTACAAAAAAAAATCAAGTTGATCTCTTAACCGCGTTTTTGAAACGAACGTTTAAAAAACCAAATAATAGAGGGTGGAAAAAATGTTTTTAGACAAAAGTATAAATCTTAATATATTGTTTACAGGTGGAATTCCTAGATAAAAGATCGATAAATCAAATAAATTTTCTTTAATATGAAGAGAGACCTAGTTTCTTCCAATGAACCCTTGAAAACCTGGTGTTGTTGATTTTCTAGCGTCAGGTGTCCACCTAAGGGCCTTACTATTGCCAAATGGGTACTTTCTAAAGCCTACTCCTTGTTTATGGCCAAACCAAAAATAATGAAAAAATGTATTATGAATAATCAACCCTTATACAACATATGCAACATTTTTCTTTTTCATACCACCAAAACTTCTGCATGAAATTTTTTTTTAACTGAATGCTGTTTTTTTGGCTTAAATTTCCTACTGCTCCTAAATGGCTTGGCCGATTAAATTCATTTATGCTTTGATAAATAGATAAACATATGATTATGCAATCGAACAATCAAGTCCATGTGAAAAGTATAATTTTCTCCTATTTCGCCCTATCAAGGACGCAGCGAGCGTCGTAACAGCCTCTATTCATTGTGCGCTGATATAAACGTTATTTCAATGTCGTTTCCGTTGATATTCGTAGTGACAAATATCGAGCTGCTAATTTGGCGATGGTAATCGCCTTAAGCAACCGAATTCTATACAATGTCGCTTATTGTGCTTTCTTTGACTATCCATAGCCAGAACATCAAAAGTCAAGACGCGTAGTTACCTCTAAACGAGAGCGTGTATCATAGCGCGTGCATGACACTCTCCTGACTCGAGTGCCGGTACCGGGTTCTTCGCGGTAGGTATTTAGCGCGGGTCACGTGATCCAGTGAGATTCCCCTGCCCAAGAGCTGGGGATTATTTTGGCCAATGCATTAGCTTGGCCACTCAGCGCGGCAACGCGGCTAGCGTCTTTGGCGGCTTGCCATGCGGCAGCGATAACCTCGACAAGGTTTTTTTATTTACTTTAGATTTAGATTAATTATTTTATTTTATTTAATTTTTAAATTTAATTTTAATTTAATTTAATTTTACATTAGTTTCTTATTCGTTTAGTTTTTTAGTTACATTTGTAAACTTATAATCACAAATAAATAAGTACTTAAAATTATATTATATAGTATAAAACTTCATTGATTTCTATTTGGCTACCAATTATACTTGAAATAAATATATAATGTGTTGCTACATAGAGCATTTTTAATTTTTTGTCTAATTAAAACAGCGTATAAAAACGTATTTTTACGAAAATACGTAATACACTGTTTTAGCTACCAATTATATGTACATATAATAAAAAACATACATAGAATGTTCGTATTCACTTCGTCTCAATTCTTCTTGAATACATATTTAGACAGCACATAGTTCAGGACACACAAACAACCAACGGCTTCTGTTACACGTAACGTTACGATTGGAGTTAGATATTTCGAGTGCGATACGCCCCATGTTGCGATCGTTTCTGTGCCGTTGCTTCTATTTGTAGTGGAACCCTGATTCAGAGATTGTCGAAAAACAGATTTGAATTTCCATCCATGTCATTATGCGGCATAGCTGTAAAACAAAACCAAATGGGCTGAAAAAAAAGTGGCCATAAATCAACATTTATTTTTTATTTTAAATTATATTGTTGGTTAAATTGTGTGTCTTTTCAAAAATATTGTATTTATATAAGTGCAATTTCTAGGATTACGTTTTCTAGGATGAACCCTTGACCAACATTTCATAAGTGAACTAGGACCTCTGTCTCTGACTCTGACTTCGGGTGGATTTGGGATATAAATAGCCCGTTGTACTCATTTAGAAAGAATTTTCGACACAAAATGAAAAATCCTTTTCAATGCATGTGCTCGTAAAGGCCACTTTTTATGCATCAAAACCGAACAAAAAGTCGATTATTTTGCCCTAGGGCTTTATTATTATTATTTTTTTTAAATTTATTTACAATGGTTGGCTAACCTGCAGCCTTTCCAGTGTACCATAGATGTTATACTTTTTTTCCACTGTTTAACGGCTCTGGATACAGTCCTTTTGAGCCAATTATAATTTAAAGTTCACAAGATTATATTTATTTTCATTTCCTCACACTATGCATTGAAAAACGTAGTATGATACACGGGCGTAAAAGCAATTAATTTCTCGGTTACGTTTAAAACACTCGCTACGCTCGGTTTTAAATCGTCCTCGTAATTTATTCCTTTTCGCCCTAGTAGCATAAACTACTATTATTAGTGCACCTTTACACACCTGACGGAACATAATGGTATCGATTCGACATAACACGTCTTAACTTATTTGACAGAACTAACCTTATTTTAAGCGTCCTGTCTTTTTCTTTCTTTATCGAAAAGACAAGGACAGAACGCTTAAATTAAGTTTAGTCCTGTCAAATAAGTTAAGATGTGCTTCACCGAATCGGTACCATTGTATGTTCCTAATTTCACATTTCTATCTAAGGCTATGTGTTGTCTGTCAGCCACGGAATGTTAATTTATTGTTACAGTTATTTATATATTTTTTTTTTATTATGTTTCTTTATAGTTTTCTACAATACCTATTATTGTATATGAATAGACATATATACATATGATATACAAATATATATACACAAAACTTTTTTTCTGTATACTTTCACCCGTACATAAAAATAACTTTCTTTGTTTTTATTATATAGGAAATATAATCTTGTTTTAGAAAAAGAAAACCGCATTAGATTCTGACAACTACTTTTTAGAGATATAGCGAAATATTGAATTCAAAAATCACCAAGTATTATACGGGTTAAATATTATCTAGGCAAATAAAGGTATTGAAATTCAAAGCATTTCTATGGTAAAGGTATACTCTGGTGTAGCAAATATTAAATTAAATAATTATTATTTCAGTTAACAAGGTCCAAAACAATGCCTGTCCGACATTTGGCCGATAAAAACTGGCCAAACATAAAATATTAATATGTATTGAGGTCGATTTTGAATTATAGAGCACGATTTTTTTTTTTTACTTACATTAGATTAGGGCAGGGGTCGGCAACCTTATGACATAAGAGGGCCACAAATGTTACCAGAGAATCAGCGAGGGCCGCATATAATATCGTATCATATTTATTGTAGTTTAAGAGGATGGCATACCCTAGCAACTTTTTTAATTACCCGTTCAGCACAATAAGTCTAGTGGCAAAGACCTTATTTGCTTTTCATAGAGGCGATTATATGTTGGCTCTTTGGCCTCTTTTTCTTGGACGCGTAATAATCATGCAGTGAAACAACAAATTGGCGTGTTTTTAGCTAATACTGAAATATTTTGTTGGGAAAAAAATATTGGATTTAGGTAAAATTCCTTCATATTTCTATTGCCTATTTTATATAAAAAAATAAAATTGATCTCTTAACCGCGTTTTTGAAACGAACGTTTGAAAACCAAAAAAAAAGATGGTGAAAATCTTTTTTTTTTTTTTGACAAAAGTATAAATTTACATTGTTTATAGGTGGAATCCCTAGATAAAAGATCGATAAATCAAAGATGTTTTTTTTTTCAATATGAGAAGAGACCTAGTTTCTTCCAATGGACCCTTAAAAACCTGGTGTTGTTGATGTTCTAGCGTCAGGTGTCCGTTAAAACACAATTTATTATTAAAATCTAATGCGATTTTTGTGGCTGCATTTAACTTGCATTTTAGACGTGGAAATGTGCAGTATTAGGTCTTACTGTGCATCCGTTAACTGAGAACAATGCTAGCTTTTTCATTAGTTCAGAATGGAAAATGTCTCTTCACGCAAATATGTACAACCAACCACAGTTATCATGCAGCGATTGGGAACCTTGAGGGCCGCGCTGAAGTGGTTCACGGGCCGCATGTGGCCCGCGGGCCGCCGGTTGCCGACCCCTGGATTAGGGCATACAGAGCCTGATGGAAAGCGTCGATAAGCCTAAGATGGTGTGCTCGCTCAGAAACTGGAAGAGTGACAGCAGACTAGGTGACTTCCAGTGACTTCCACAAAAATCTACGGAAGTTGGTAACGAACGAATGACTGATGATACGCAACAGCATTAAACCACACCTGGTACGGCTACTTATGACGTCATCCCGGAAGACGATGAGTCGCTTTGCGGCATGGTTTCGTCATGAGGGTGGTGACAAACCCCGGCCGAAGCCTAACACGAGTAAGCCTACGTCATACTTTATATTCTCTGCCTACGTCGTCTCTGCAGACGTGGCCAAGATCCGATGACCTTATGACCTTCAATACTACAGAGAAAGATTGTTGTCGTACCTTAAGAGGCTATGCGAATTTTATTTTTGTGACTGTCACTCCAAGCGAAAACCGGTCAGTGCGAGAGGGGCGGATTCAGGGCGAAAGCGAAAAATGTTGGTTTTATAATTTTTATAAAAAAACTAAAATAGCTAGCAAAATTTCAAATATCAAATCTCTAGATATTGTTAAAACACTCCTGATAAAATGTGTTTGAGTTCTGAATATGGTTCTTATTCGTCAAACGAGGAGAAAAAGTGTGTTTGAAGACCTCATTTCAACAATTATTTCTATCAAGAACAATTTATCTAAACATGTTTTCCAATTTCAAAACCCTATACTATATAGTCAAAATGCTTATACCAGAAATTTATTAAAATTTTCCGTGTATTTCATGAAATACACAGAGAAGAAATACCCGTATTTTTTCGGTTATCGCCTTAATATAATCCCGTCGTGGCATATTACGATATTCACGAGAAGACACAGAGTGACAGTATTTTTTTTAATCGACGTTTCCACACGCCACGAAAGGTTTGTTGCACAAGGATAGGGGTCATTTAACAAAACCATAAAATCAGTGTAGGATGTATCTAAAGAAGAGTAAAGAACACAAATCAGCGATTTTTAGAATTCTTTTCTGTCTGTTTCTTTGATCGCGCACATCTCCGAAACCACAAAACGGATTTGGATGCAGTTTTCATTATTATCATCGTAGTAACCTTGGTCAACATATAATCTATAAGGGTTGGTAATAAAATAACGCCAAGCCGGAAACGGGGCAGAGTTGAATAAATGCAGGCGGAGCCGCGGGCAACAGGCTAGGTATACTTATATATCTTATTGTATTTACATGTTTCCAAATGCCAGAATTCACAAGTATAATACCTAAATTACTTTTAAATCACATCCATACACTATAATGTGTTTGCATTTTTCAGTTGCAATGTAAAATGGAACAAAAGTAAACAGGAAAATTATTTGTTAAAACGAACAAACAAGAAAATCAAAATTCACGTGTTTAAATTAATTCAGCAGTTGTTAGAACTGTTAATAGTGGAATGAATTATGCATGCCATGAGTATTAATTGTATTAATGCAACCGTCACTTACAAATGATCATTATGACAAGAGCGCAGTTGTTCAAAAGTGAGTAAAAGAGAGTTGAATTGTTCATTAAAACGGCTGGGACTCGAAATATCTCTGATACTTCCTAGTGACAATGTTCCTGTATGATTTTACATAATTAACACATCAGCTAGCCTGGAGGGATGTGAAAAGAGTCTACCTGCACGTCTACAGTCAAGAATTTGTCACAGAATCCAGTTTCTTTGCTTCTCTCAGACAGGAAACGAGGAAGGAAATTCAAATAAATGCCAGCGAGGCCCACGACGAGAAAGGATTCAAAGCTGATCCGTGGAATGCCGGCAAAAATTGTTTAATATTACCCCGTTTTAGGACAAAAGAAATAAAACCAGATTTATTAACACAAGCGTTACGTTTTTAATATTTATTTTTCGTTTAAAATTTTCATTTTCCCCGAGGAGAGACGTTTTGTTAAATAAAATTAGAACCTGAAATATTGTATTCTTTCTCGTAGTTATTGTTCACTCCAAGGAGTGCTCATGTTTTACATACATATTCATGGTGGACTAATCATTATCAATCTAAAAATCGATACAATCACAAGCGTCAATATGAAAAATGATATCCGATAAAATATGTGGAAAGCGCACACCGAACACACATACATTACTGGTGTAGTGTGAATTAGGCATTCATCATCGCTGGCCACCACGCATTAGCTAACGTTGACAGCTCATTTATCTTATTTGTTACACAGTTAATTAAGTCTTCTAAAGGGAGACCTTCGTTTGTTTTACGTCTGTTAATTTTCGTTCGGACAAATGAACGAGTTTTGTTTTCTGCTACCCTGGTAGAAAGTTTTGTAATCTGAGGGGCAATTCTTGCAATTTGTCGAATTGGACGGCTGACGATTGATGGCTGCTGAGTAGTAAACTCATGCCTTTTTTCACCGGTGATAGTTTTAAAGCAGCAGGGCATAAAATGAACAAACATAAATATGCTATGTTAATCGGTCAGTGATGTGATCAGGAACGAATTTCAACATTTTTGTGAAATTTGTTAGACTGACTGAATATGGAAGCAAAAGAAAAATAAATCTGTAAATTCCAAAAAAAAAAGTTATGTCTGTAGTTTCAGATCAGGTTATCATAAACTGGTTGTACAAATAGTTTATGATTTTACATTACGTGTAAAAGCAGGCTTTATGGATAGTAGAGTAAACCTTGATGATGTCTGTAAACCATATTTTTTTTTATTATTGTTATATAACTAACTAGCTTCTGCCCGCGGCTTCGCCCGCGTGGCCTACAGGAAACAAATTACATTTTTTTTTAGAAACAAACATTATAAGTGCTTTCACTCCCTCTGGGAGTCAAAGTGTAGTGCTCGGCCGAAAAACTCGCATGTTCGTTTTTCGGCCTCGTGGAACCAAATCGAATGCCAAATACGGGGACTCATCGATCAGTTTTTCCGAAAAAGTGTCAAAATCCCTATCAGTTGTCAAAAAATGTCAAATTTACCCCGAATGCCCCTTGATACCGAGTTTCATGCAAATCGGAATACTTTTTTGGACCTGTCAAAAAACTGTCAAAACCTGTCAAATTCATTTTTTTTTTGGTCCTGTAGCCCCAGCTTGACCGATCACTATAGTTGAAACCCGAACTCCCTGCCATTAGCCGTTCGGGAGATATGGTCGATCAAAATTTTGGCAATTTTTTTTTCGACTTTTTTTTATACTGTCATCGAACCCTTTTCTTAGAGTACCATGAAGATGGGTCTAGCATCAGCGATTTGGGAAATACGGGCCTGTTAAGTTTTGAAACTTTCGGCAGGTAGATCTCGTCGAGACCTTTTCCTGGACACCCATCAACATGGGTCTAATTCCAGCCATTTGGGAGATACAGGCTGTCAAAGTTTCGACTTTAAAAAAAGAAACTTTTTTTGGCTCCCCAAGGTCCAACCCTTAGGGATGTACCACCTTCCGTTCCAAAGATATTTTGCTGGGATATAGATATATAGAAAGATAGATAGACAGATAGATCGATAGGCAGATTGTGGATATATAGATGGATAGATACCTCAAAAGGAAAAAATGGAACCCTAAAAGGATCACTTGTGTGGCTGTCTGTCTGCCCGTCTGTTACAGCCGATTTGCTCCGGCACACATACTTTCAAGAATTTTCATGTCCACTACATTCAATTTCATAATCGATGCCATTTTTTTAATTAACGTCCCAAAAAAACCATAAAAACGACACCCATATTGATATTTACACATTTCAACATTTAAACCTCATCGCACCCCAACAGGAGATGATGGTATTTCACGTCCACTACATTGGATTCAGAAATCTTTGTTGTTTTCGTAATCAGCGACCCGATAAACCATACAAACGATACCCATGTTGGTTTTCAGACTTGGTCACCCCATTTCCCCCTTTTAGGGGTTGCATTCTGGAAAAGCCTTTTTCACGTCCACCACGTTGGATTTTAAAATCGTTGTTGTTTTCGTAATCAGCGACCCGATAAACCATTCAAACGATACCCATGTTGAGTTTCAGAATTTTTCACCCCATTTCCCCCTTTTAGGGGTTGAATTCTGAAAAAACCTGAACACATGTTTACACATTTATGGATAGGAGTACTCCTGTGAAGTCTTGAATTAAATAGTCTAACTAATCTTGTTTCCCCATACAAACTTTGGACACCCGTTTCACCCCCTTAGGGGGTGTGTTTTGAAAAATCCTTCCTTAGTGGATGCTAACACTATATATGCAAAATTTCAAGTCTATAGGACCAGCGGTTTAGGCTGTGCGTTGATATATCAGTCAGTCAGTCAGTCAGTCAGGACTTTGAATTTTATATATACAGATAAATCAAATATAAGTATATATGGTGCGTAAAAACAGTTACCCCAAACTGGCAAATTTCTATAGGAAGCAGAATTTGGCATTATTTCATAACAAATGATGAATTATGTTCCCCGTGTAGATATAAATATAAATAAATAAAATAGAAAGGTAGGTACTTTATAAACAAAAATTGAGTAAAATTATTTTTTAAATATAAATAGCTTTAATTTTTTTATTCTTTTACCTATCTGTTATATTTTTTTCTTTAAACTTCATTGTGACTTATGCCGGACCCAAATGGCCCAAAATATATTTCACTTATATTTTATTTAGTGTTTTGTTAAGTATAAAACTATATTAAAAAACGTATAAATATAAATGCTGGTTGTGGAAGCCGGAAACCGGCGATCGAACTCGTCCATACGAACAGCTTTTACGATGGAGGCAATCCTCGAATCGCGAAAAAAAAATGTGACCAAAATGTATGTAAAAAAAAAATTCTCGATTTCTCAATTTTTTCACGGAATGTTGTTCGTATAGACGGGTACAATCGCCAGTTTTCACCTTCCGCAACTTCATCTTAACATTCTATATAAAAAAATGTATGAAAAAGACAATATAAATTTCGGATAAAAGAAACGTAAGTGCATGTTGCGTGGCTGTTTTGTACGAATAACATGGACATTGTCACATTTGGCCGTAATGTTACAGTTACTATCACTTACGACAATTCAGTCCTACAACTAAAGCGACAAATATGGCTCTTACGGTTATTGTATTTTATTTAATATGACTTGGAACGTTTGTGACCCATTTAACTCTGATGATATGAGCCCAGTCACCAGCAAAACTTTTATATAGAAGCGTAAATACGATTCGTTCTACGGCATAGCGAAAATAAATACTATAGAGTTTTTGCACTACTGTTATGAGATAACGAGATTGACTTGATTTTTTAAATAAAATATATATTATAGATATGAAGTGAATCTACTCCAATCATAGTTATTTTCCCATATAAAATATTTCAGTACTAGCTTAAAACCCTCCAATCTATTGTTTTATCCGTTCAAGACAAATAGGCCGAATCTCCTCTATTAAAAGCTTGATAAGTTTAGTAACATTTTTTATTAACAAAACTGTTAGGGATTATATTATAATGCTTGTCAGTATAATCAAATCAGATAAAAATCATCAAAAATGTTAAGTATTATAGCTTGCGATAAGCAGCGGTAGCTCAGGGGTAGAACGCTGGCCTCTCAATCTTGAGAACCAGGTTCAATCCGCGGTCGGGCATGCACCAATGAATTTTTCGGAATTTATGTGAATAGTCATACTTACGACTTGCTAAACGGTGAAGGAAAACATCGTAAGGAAACCTGTATGCCCTAAAGTGTGTATTCGTGCCCGAAGAACGGTGACAGGGCTCACCACCCATCACGTTGGGACGTAATAATCGTCAGTAAAACGCGGGTGTACCGAGTGTGAACTGTGGCTTGCATTTCACAGATCACACTCGGAACACCTCAGACACCCCTTCGGGGATTCATATCGTGGCGATGAGAGAAAGCAAAATAACTCCTTACAGCTAAATATTTTATTGTCCCAGGATTTCCGTTGAATACAAAAAAGAAAATTTCTTAATTAGGGAAGCATTTCTTGTGAAAAGACTGCGCAAAAAGTTTCAGAGTAAACAAAGTGAGGGCGGTGGAATTTCACGATAGCGTTTTATTTGTTAGTCGGTATATTTGTTTATCACTAGTCTGTGACCCTAGGAGGGTGGGTAGATCGTCTGACGAGAAACAAATATTGACCCGGTTTCGTTGCCAGTCGCGGTTTCACCGGTTTCACACAGAAGGCTTCTTAGCGCGACTTGAGACGACTTGGGTGTATTTTGCATTGAATTTGAATACTCGATCGGAGACGAAGTGCACTTGGAAAAACTATTTCTGTGGTGCTTTTAAAAGATAATGTTTTCTTTTTCCGAGGAGTTTCCAGACGCAAATAACATGAATATTCGTTCTAGTTGTATACGAGGACCACAGAGTGTAGGTATGTGTTTGATTTTGTGACGTCATATGCTTTAAAACTTAATCTACGTGTTTGACTGCACATACCACTTTTGTTTTCGATTTTTCAAAATGAGTCTAATAAAGTTACCTTCTCTTAGTAAATTTAAGAGAAGAAGAGAAAGGTGAATTTTTATTTTTCATCATTTAAAAATTCATGAATAAAAGTATTCAGTTCAATAGCACGTCAGATATACTTGGTACAAATAT
Organism: Ypsolopha sequella; assembly: GCA_934047225.1. Classification (NCBI taxonomy): domain Eukaryota; kingdom Metazoa; phylum Arthropoda; class Insecta; order Lepidoptera; family Ypsolophidae; genus Ypsolopha; species Ypsolopha sequella. The sequence goes on along the minus strand of OW203990.1, from coordinate 13,816,451 downwards.
TTTCCAGGCATGTTACAGTTGCCACAAAATAAGAGGCCCGTTTTGACAGATAAGAACGACCATAGAATATAACTTTACATGTAATAAATGAAACGATTAAGAAATAATTATTAACTTATTGGGTTTAAAGAAAATAAATAAACGTTTTTTAATTATCACGGAACATATTTCAAGTACTATTTTCACGCATATTCCAAAATAAAATGCAATTTTGAATTACTACACAATGTCTCAAAAACAGTTACATTCTCAGTAATTTTTTTCTTAATAATAGTGTTGTAACCAGATAATCGCCTAATTTCACGGACTCAATTCGATTCCACGTGAAAATAATTAACTTGTTTTAATATTAATAAAATAATTGTAATGATCTGTAATTAGCTTTTGTGAGACCAGTACACAAAAAGCCAAGTTTAAATTTCCTTTTTTTTTTTGCAAATATAAACTTTTTAGATTCGAACATTTGCATGTATTTGTAACGGTGTCGCGTATACCGAAAAATATAATATAATAATTGTGCTAAATAATGTTACATACCACTTAGCTTTTAAACTTATAGTTTACAAAAACAAAAAATATATACATAAAAAACATGCATTTATTGCTTAAAGTCCCATTTTTTTATTAATGAATTGGTTTACAGGCAGTTTTCCATAAATCATCCTATCAATAGACAGATTGGCTGGTAAGAAATATGGCAGTATTTTTTTTTATAAGGCATGGAGCAATTTTTTCATCTTGAAGCCTACATATTTTTCTTACTGGCCAGTATTTTATATCTATCAACGCTCAGACCTCTATCTCATTTGAGGTAAGTGAAGTACAACATTACAAAATATTACTGGCACGTAAGAATTTCCATTTCAGATTCTTTTCGTAGAGAAAAAAAATTAAAAGCTGGTTTTAGCACCCGAAATATCTTTCTTTCTTAATATGGTTATTGGAAGTCGTTGTGCTCCCGTTTGTTTTTAGTGTTTTTTTCTTGTGACTTTAGGCTTTACTTTTGAACTGTTTATATTTTCTTTCACGTTGACTTTGGCAATTATGTTTATTCTGGAAATTATAACCAATAAACTTTAAAATATTTCAAACGATAACAAACTCATAATATTTTGAATCGATTTCTCGTGAGAATCGGTCGACATAGTTACCGATTTGCATGGTTCACATCCATAGATACGTTGCGATGACTTATGTCAAAACGGACCTATTACATTGTGACTACTTTAGTAGGTAATAATAGCGGTAATTATGAAAAAAAAAAAAAAAAAGAAGCTTTTTTGTGTAATATCCAAACCTAATTAAAACGGCAGCCCTAAGTATCCCGCAGACCTTTTCTAATAGTTGGTCAGTGAAATTGCATTTCATTCAAGTATTTGTGAGGCTTCGTTCAGAAATAGCAAATAATCGAGATACCGTTTGAATGTGCGAGTATTCGATCCGAGGCAAATATTGGTTTCGTCGTAGATGCATTGCGACTAGTGTCGGGGTAAAGGGAAAAGAGCAGTGCTTTGAAAGGAGATCCACCGACAATTCACGGGCTTGTTTTCTGAAACCATGTTTTGAATTGGGAAATTCAACACTGGAGTATTGCGGGGAGGGCGTCAATGATCGTCTATTATACTAGGTACAAATTTCGAGGTGACTTTTGTTATGAGTATAAAATTCTGGTCTTAATCGCATAAACATACAACGTACCTTAACGGTTATGTGCTTGACGTTTCGACGCCTTTGTAGGCTGTCATAGTCACAAGTTGTTATGTGACCATGACAGCCTACAAAGGCGTCGAAATGTCAAGCACATAACCGTTAAGGTATGTTGTATGTTTATGCGATTAAGACCAGAATTTTATACTCATAACAAAAGTCACCTCGAAATTTGTACCTAGTATAATAGACGATCATTGACGCCCTCCCTGGAATACTCCGAATTTTATATAACAAAAGTCACTATAATGTGTGAAAATCGCGAAAGTTTAAAGTGACTTTTGTTGTCAATCAGGGAATCGTCGCATCACCTTGTTTGTCTCCAAAGAAGCTAGACAAGTTATAGCGAAACTGGTCAGGTGATAAGTGACTATTATTTTGAGTAGCCGTTAAATTGTACACTTGATTAAAGGGTCTTGAAGAACCGCCATGGCATATTGATTTTTGTTAAAATGCACTAACCATTTTTTTTTTATTTTAAGAATTTCAAAAGTGGTAATTGAACCTTATATCTGATATATTGCCGAGTCATAAATTTGGTGCAAAAATTCACATCATATGTGTTAGTTAATAATAACGTACACTACAGTACCCTTGTAAAAGACCGGACACGAAATTTTCGTGTTTGAAACTTCAATGTGCCATTTTGTCTGATAAATAGATCAATTATTTAGGTATATAATTTCAATAATACATATTTTCGTGCGATTTAACCGATTTTATAAGTATTTTGTTTATTATTTACAGGAAGTGACGTCAACATAATAGGCAGTTCCTTCACATTGCGTCGATATTTTTTTTATTTGTAAATATTTGGTGATGGATGCCGTCAATTAAAACACATCGCTTTGTTATTATTTAAATAAAAAAGGTTTCACAGTTAAACGCTTTTTAAAAAAAAATGTCTACTGAAAATAGTTACGTAAAGCTACCTCGAAATAGTTATCGAATCGTAAACATTGGTGAAAAAAGAAGAGGCTGATTGCAAAAAACATAATTTATCAAAAATTAGATGTCTGTAAAGGGAAACAATTTTGGACGATATTGAGTTTTTTCATAAGATTCATTTTACCGCAGTATGTGGCGGGTCAATGCTATTTTTATACCAAATTTCAAAACTCACGATTTAGCGGATCAAAAGTTATGACGCCGAGGCATACATATGGACGGACTGACAGTTAATAGTTTCATTTTGATTTCTTGTCTACCGACCCTTAAAATCCTGCTTAAAGCCTGCTTACATAGCATTTTTTTGTTAATCCAAAACACTACATAGTCCTAAAGATCGCGCGTAACCATAATGATCTTTAGGGCAGATTAAAATGCTAAGGTTTCATAAAAAAATACTGCGATTAAAATCTTGTTTATACAACGTCTTTGTCGCCCTTCTTCCCTTTTGTGTCGCAAATGAAATTTCAGAGATTACAAAAGGCTAGGTAAGTACATTTTGGTTTGGTACATTATTCATGGCTTAAAAAGATTTTGGATTCATAAAGAGCTGCGGCCTTACAGTAATGAGATGGGTTGAATGATCTCTAGGTAAGAAAAATATTATTAATAATAATAACTTACATGTCGTGGCTATCCATCCATCCATCCAACAGCCTAGTTCGTCCACTGCTGCAAATAAGTCTTTTCAGGACTTTGCCACTCCCGGCGGTCATCCTGGAAGAATTGCCCATACTCACACACGCTGGGCAGGCGGGTTGGTGAGCGCCGGAACCCTCGAACCAGTGACGCCGCTGCCCGTCACCAGTCTGTTCCATATAAGGCCCGGCTATTAGGAATGGATGTACCGTCATCCATCGGTCCCAGGCATGGTGGGCCTCCTGGTTTCTTACTCTCCCCTGAATTACTTTGAGGGGGTCTCCAAGTAAGATGGTGGTACCTCCACAGTCGAGCCCGGCATCAGCTCTACGACCTGTAAACCTGTCGTGGCCATAAAGTAGAAATGATTATATCATGATCTGCCCTACTCATGTGTCGCAGCCTTCTTAGTCGCGATTCTAGACCCCCGCCAATAACAATGAAAGTTATTCAAAAAAAATTATGATTTACTGGCCATATCATGAATTTTGTTACAACTACCGGTGTCGCCTCGGTCCAGCCCGCTTCGGTCCAGTAGCCTAACACGTCCTCCATTCGCTCATCGTCCCAACTATTTTTGACCTTCTGTTGAACATCTTTCGCTTTCTGTTTTTAGAGTAATGACTGAAATGCAAGAAAAGATATTTTCATCTAAATCCCAAAGTTGATTTTGATGATTGATAAATCATTCCTCAATTGTATCGATACAATATTGCACTATTATGCTTCCTGAGCATTTAATTACTTTAATAGTAGTTTATGCTACAAGGGCGAAAAGGAATAAATTACGAGGACGATTTAAAACACGAGCGTAGCGAGTGTTTTAAACGCAACCGTGTAATTTATTGCTCTTACGCCCGTGTATCAAACTACGTTTTTCAATGCATAGTGTGAGTAAATAAAACAAATATAATCTTGTGAACTTTCAATTATGATTGTCTCAAAAGGACTGTATCCAGAGCCGTTAAACTGTGGAAAAAAAAGTATAACATTTGTGGTAGACAGTAAAGGTTGCAGGTTAGCCAACTTCTCGTAAATAAATTAAAAAACTAATAATAATAAAGCCCTAGGGCAAAATATTCGACTTTCTGTTCGGTTTCGATGCATAAAAAGTGGGTCTTTACGAGCACTTGCATTGAAAAAATTTTAATCATTTCGGCCATTCGATACACGGTGCGATGCATCCAATAAAATAGCAAAGATATGCCTAAACTTATGAATTTATGATAGATACATATACTTATGCCTGTCTCCCAGAGGGGTAGGCGAGACAACAGATTTCCATCTGCTTCGATCCAGACACACCTCTTTCGCGTCTTCCACATTCATCAATCTAGTCATACAAGCTCTTCTATTCCGGGTACTTTTGACATGCCCCTTCTTCAGTATGTAGCCAATTTGGTCAGCGTGCGTCCTTATAGTGTGGCCTAGTCGAGCTGTACCTTCCACTTGCGCAACATAAATTTCTTTCGTCTCTACTTTCAATCATTCTCTCTACATGTCCAAACCACCGAAGCATTCCTTTTTCTATTCTGGTCACTACATCTTCTTTATTACTTATGATATGATATATCATACTTTGTACCACGTTTAATTTGGTATAAGTTCTATACTCAAAAATCAAATATAAAGCAAATGAAATGATATATCATAAGTATATCATTTCATTTGCTTTATATTTGATTTTTGACTATAGAACTTACACCAAATTAAACGTGGTACAAAGTATGATAAACAGCCGCCATATTAAATATTATCCTTCTGATTCCAAAATAATAATTAAAAACACCTCCAAAATCGCGAGTGTTTTGAGCGGCCAGCTTCCGATGAGCAGGATAGTATAGTGTAAAATGAAAACGTAGGAGCGGGACTGATTTTTCCTACTACCAGAGCACACCACGGTATCCTTAAATCTTCACAAAAATACAAAATAAACAAATATGCTTCGGCTAAAATGTATGTGTATGCTCAGTTATCCAGGATAGAATAAAATGGCGGTCATCCCGCACCGGTCATCAATCATGTGGATACTGTGACGTCAGCGGGTCACCGCGTCTTCACACTGCTGAAGGTTTAAAGGGATTTTCTGGGAGCAAATGGTTTATTTAGAATACTTGGTTTTTACTATATAGTACTAAATATTTATTTAGAGCTTATACTAACAACTTGCTTGCGTGAGTGTACAATGACATGTAAATATATAAAAAAAAGTCGTGTTAGTTACACCACTTATAACTCAAGATCGGCTGGATCGATGTTAGTTATCTCTTTTTTGGTGTATTCTTATCCGCTCCGAATAGCAGAATAATTAATAAAATATCGGATAAATTATCGAATAACAATAAATTCATTAATTAATTTTACGAATGCAAACAGCATGTGGTGCCATCTGTTGACAAAACTACGCATATAAAAGAAACCTATTTATCTAGCGTTCTGATATCATTAAATAACATCTAAACGCCAAGTTTTAAAAATCGCTTAGTTTTTCCAAGAACTATTATTTCTGCATATATTCAATACCCTACGCTAAGGCTAACAACGGTACTGAAACTACATGGGTCCCTGCCATTCTTCTTTCGCAATGGCAAGCAATAAAACATTTCTGTATTTGCAAAAAAGTTGTATTAATGTTATTACCCTAATGAAATCCTAAATTAAGTTTAACTAAAGTTAACACGATATTATTAGACTGTTAGGCGGAACGAAGTTCGCCGGGTCAGCTAGTATCTTATATTATAGTATTTATTAATTTCATATTTATAAACATGACATGCTATATATATATTAATAAATGATATGTACCTGATTTGTAAATGTCCACTAAATCTAAATTTTAATTTTAAATTTCAATTTACAATTTTGCCCACTCTATAATTATAATTTTTCTGTTTATGTGTTAAGATATTGATATTTTTTATTTTCTCTTTCTAAGATTTTTAAGATTCTCTAGTTTCGTTATTGTTTTACTTAACAATAGAAGTATTATTATTTTTTTGTTTACTTGAAATATTTCACCTGCTTCCTGCAGTTAATACTAAACTACATATGTACACTGGCACCCACGGGTCAAGCTATGCCTATATTGGGGCCACAGAATTATTTATTGTTTTCGGTTTAGACAATTCTTGGTGAAATAAATATTTTTTGATTTTGATTTCTGATTTTTGAATTGTTTTGACTTTCAGCAAACCTCTGTGATTTTATGTCATTGGTGAAAAAATTTACATAAATAACAAGGATAAAATTTAAAACCTTATTGATAAATAACATGAAATAAAAAAAATACCTATGTATCAAATATCCGTGTCATTAATGAACAAAAATTATCAAAATGAAAGAGAATTTTATTTAAATAATGAATTGGTTATTGTATCTACTCGTATTTACTCGTATTATGTTTACCTTTTTTTGTTACAGTAAGTCTTATTATAATAATTAAATTTTAATAATCCAAGGACTGTAGCCAGGAAGAGGGTAGAGTGCCAGATCTTTTTTTCTAATTTATAAAATTTTCAATTTTTATGATTTTTTATTACAAATCGTAACTAAACTTAAATAAACACTCCATTTAATAAATTCTCCAGCAAAAATCACCAAACATGTTATCAGCTGTTGACGCCATATTTGTTATAGGACTGTTAGCGCCAGTGTTACCAGATCCGTAGGTTAAGATTATCCTAGATCTACTGCAAAATTATCGTATTTTTATCGTATCTTCAATTTACAAAATGATCGTATTTTACGCATACTGTCTTGATATTTTTGTTGCAATTGCTACTAAATAGTATAAAAATAACCCGTGCCACATCGACAAAATAGTGACTTGAACAAAAATGCCAAAAGGGAGCCTACACTGCACACTACATATCTGTTAAGTGTGAGTGGGCTTCGGGTAGGGTTCCGTACAAATATTTTAAAATTCAAACATATTCCACTTGCACTTAACAGACAGACAGACAACATTGTGAACTTATGAGGGCTCCGTTTTTTCATTTTGAGGTAAGGAACCCTAAAAACAATCAACTCACCACTTTTTCAAACAAAACTCTGACTGAACGATGGAAAATAGGGTTCGGATATACAGATCAGAATTCGTTACAACAATTATCGTAAAACTGAAAAAAATACTGTCGCGCGATACGTAATAATTATTATTTATCCCAAAATATCGTGGATCTAGAATAATTATCGCACGTCTGGCAACGTTGCCTAGCGCTGCAGAGAAAAAAAAAATTTAAATGATGCAATGGTTTTTATTTTAGACTTTCCAAAGGGCTTTCGGGCAGCCAACATGTTAAACGTTTCGGTATCTTAACTTTTACAACCAGCAGCCTAGTCGTACAATTGGATGCCGCCATTTTATTAACGACCTAGGCGTCCAATTATGAGGCTGATTTAACCATCGGGTGGTGACATGGACATATTATAGTTCCTCCCCCTGCACCTCATATTAGGTCTTTACATATGAAATTGCCAATTTATATAACATTTTTGCATTTTTTTAGGAATGACAAATCCAAATTATGTATTTTCTTTTGCGTATGAATGAGACAACAGTAAGCTAACAGCAACATTCATTTAATTTTTGAAAAGTGTTAGCTGTTCAAAATTATTACGAATCTTATCATGGAAATGGATGGCCTTTAGGAAGAAATGTTTTTGAAATGTTAGTTTTAGTTATCAAACTGATAACAAAATTTAATACGTATATGTACCTAAAACCTTGAAATCAACATTCAAAGAAAAAACAAATAATGGAAATAGGTATTGAATTACAGGAACTATGAACTCATGAAACTGTAAGAAAATTTCGGCAAAGACCTATTATATCGGTATAAAATTATAAATATTTTCCCAATCTAAAAATCAGCGTCATCTGATTCCGATCACCGCAACGCTCACAATTAAGCCTATTTTTACTGTTTTATTATATATATACAGATTTTTATGAATATTATGGTTGAAATTAAATAAAAAATAAAACTTTCGATATATATTCGTCAGTCGAATATGGAATAAATAGATAAAATAGAGTTAACAATAAAATTAAAAAAAACTTAACCTATTTTCTTAACCTACTTCATTCACCTTTTTGCTCTCATCTGGTGAAGGTAGAGAAGGGTGTGTCTGTCGGTCAGTGTTGTCTGTTTAGTCCGGCTCCGTAGTAATACTAGTCTAGTCTATTTATCTAGTCTACAAAAATATCTTTATAACGTTAGTACTAAGTTATGCTTCCTTATCTATTTATTTATAAACAAAATCAATCTAATTTTTACAACATACACTTGACAGCCTCTTTAGACACACTTAATTAATTCCCAAAAACAAAATCTAATGGTATATTTGGAGTATCGATAAAATTAAAATCGGATAGTTTAGATAGAAAAGCTCTATTTCCATTAAATCAAAGTTCCCTTTCCGCCCACGTATCGCCAAAAACGTTTCAATGTACCAAACCGACAACGCCGGTGCATCGGTACCGAAAGCCGCCGCTCATTGTTCACCACAAAAACGGTATTTCAGGATTCCGGAGCACGCGTGTGGCCCAAATCAATGGTATGTATTAAAAAGCAGATCGCAGTGCCGATCTGTCACGCAATATCGGTATGATGGATGTGTCCAGAATCCACCAGCTGCCGCGCGAAAACCTCGTTTTTCGAATATTCCAAATAGCTATCTGATGCAGGTTCCATTTGCGCGTTGAATGATTAAGGTTTGTTTTGGCCTAATTAATTTCAGTGATTAAACGTTTGATGTGAATGCTATTTATTTATCAGTTGAAGTTGTTTTCAAGCTTTTAAAAAAAACCGGCTAAGTGCGAGTCAGACTCGCGTACTAGGGTTCCGTATTGTGGATGATAGATTTAATTTTGTTATTTTTTTCGTGAATTTCTCAACTGCTTTATTTTTCCTGTAATCTTTATGTTAACACATATTACCATTACTAACTACCAGTTTTGGAGATAAGGGTATTACATATTTTTAGGTACATATTTTTGTGGCTTTTTTAAGATTTCTCGACACCAGTGCAAGTAAATATAGTAAAAGTATATACTTTTACAATCATCTTTTTAATATCTACAATTTAATATCCATATTGTATTTTTAGGACAATATTTTTTATTTTTCACACTTTTGTTTTGGAAATATTTTGAACAAAATCAAATTTTTCATATTTTTTTAGACCGTACACAAATTAATGCTATTTTGTTGCCAAATTTCATGTCTTTATCTTTAAGGGTGCCAAAAGTTATGAGGCTGTGACATACGGACGCACGGACAACGGAGTCTCACCATAAAGGTTCCTTTTGTACCTTTTAGGTACTACGGAACCCTAAAAAGCAATATTCTGCTGTGCAAAACATAGTTTGAGTTTTTGAGCTGTCACGGGGCGAGCGGAGAAATGGATGTTACAAAGGAAGGTTAGATAAAAATAAAGTACATGCACACGTCCTATCACTTCGCCCGTCCGATATATAAGTATTATTTTCTACGGTCTGATGGGCACTGAAGAAAATGGCATCGTGTTTTCCATTATAAACCTTATAATTTGTCATTTATTGAGGCCACGATATAATGATTAAGGCTTAACACGTTCCGGCGCGGTAACGGCGTATGCCGTTTTTCTTACCTCTTGCGGGTTGACAGTACGGCGATGCCCGTAAAAATTTCATCTTTTCTAAATGCCAGTACGGTTACCTCCGTAAAATTTCTTCGAAAGTCACATACAAAACTCTTCCACTGGCATTCTACAGGAACACATCAACGGTGTACTGTCAATCTACAGCCCGCTGCGACGCGTTTTTTATTGACCAGTGCACACTGGTACTCACACACTGACAGTACGGCAATAACCGGTATGTATGTATGGGTTTTTGTTCAGCGTGTTGCGGCTATAACCGCACTGTCAAATTCCAAATATCTTTTTGTGTTGTAATGTGGCAGTACGGCTATTACAGTGATATAAATTTGTATGGAGATTTTAACTGCTTTTCTACGTAGTCGAGCAAATAAGGTACCGCGCTGGAAGCTGTTAAGGAAACAGGTTCTCGATGAATCGAGCAACTTTAGGACAGTGCCCAATGACAGTGATGACGTTGTGAGCTCGCCCCTAATAACGAACAATCGGAACAATTAAAATAATCAAGTGCATACACCATCCCACCTCCTTCGGCGACGCAGCCAATGCTCAGCGCACGAGCAACGCGTGCAGCTTGCCCATCGGCGGCTGCCAGTGCCCGTTTGACAACGACGGTAAACGCCGCGTCCTCGTCCTAAGAACGACACTCGCCTTGATAATGCCGAAATTATATCAGTGAAACAGTTGGCATTTAGCTTGAGGCATATAGTCAACAACAATCATACGTGAGTGTTCAAGCCGTATGTAATAGCAATTTAGAATATTATATGATTAAGGCTATTAATTTATTGGTTAAAATTTAAACCAAATAAAGCCTTTTTTACAAAAGTCCTTTTTTTATGTCGTTGAAGTATTATTTACCTTGATCCATATTTAGTCCCAAAACAATGAGTTTGTTTGTGGCATAGAGGAAAAAATCTCCTATATGGTTTGTGACTATTTGGCCAAATTTTGGTGGGTTAAATGTGGACCCACAGCTGACGGGATTAAAATCCATGAACTCTGGATTTGGGACGAGGTAGAGGTAGTCTCTCTCTCAAATGATGATATATTATTACAAATTGTTGATGATGATGATGATCATGGATTTCTGCAGGTACGACGTTGATGAGCCCGAATATTACTAATGTTCTGAATATGGCCCGAATATGGCACACTGAGCTCACGTGAGTATGCTGTCCACATAATTAAAGTGGATGACCGCGGGTGGTCTGAAAAATTATGAAATCACACAATGAATGACGTTGTTTATGTTTTAAAATAGCTAAATAGTAATATTCCACGTATGCAATAAAAAAAGGCAGTAAAAATGTGACGTCTGACGTAACGAGCAAACAAGCTGAAAGGGAAACCTGTCTCCCGACGAGACGAAGCACAACGAAGAATAAATGAAACGAGACAATGCAGCGCAATACAATTGCAGCTGAAAAGACGCGCGGTCCGTGTGTTCTAGTTCCAAACAAGAGAAATGGTAGCGCAGGTGCAGTGTAGGGAACAATAACGCTGGCGGGACACACCTAGCGGCAACAATGTCCCACTCGTGATTGTTTCGGGCAAGGTACCGATTGCGCAGCACTGCGTCCCAAAGAAGTGATATCGCAAACTCGACTCACTCCCAACACTGTCTGTCACAGAGAGGTAAATGTGCAGTGTATTTTATTTTGCGTGGGTGTTGTATAGATAGACGGTGTACGTGGCCATCAATCCTTGTTTTCAGGCTGTGACGTTTTGAGTGGGCGTCATACATAGCTTATGCCATGACTTTACGTCGTTCATAACATAACCTTATTTTAGGTTATTTTATATAACCATAACCTTTGCTTGTGAGAGGATGGATCCGTCCAACGTAACAATAGATTTTTATTGTTAAATTTTTTTTCGTTTTTAAGAGGGTTAATAACAGTTACCTCTCGAATATGCATAATATATAATTACTGTCAAAACTAACTGAACTTTACTTTTCAGTAAGTATGACTTTCCATTAAACTAAGGCCAAAACAGTTTTAAAGTCTTTTTGTAGCATATTAAATATAATAACTCACGTCATGTCAAAACTAGAGCACATCATTTTGATGGGATTTTGACTGTTTAATAGCTTAGTGACCAGAAAGTAGCATCAAGTAATTGCTTGGACTACAGTCTCATAGAGACTTGTGATATAAAACAAATATCAGTAAATTGTACACAACTTACACACACACACACTGTACGGCCGGGCTCCATCAATTTAGATGTTATCTATATAATAACCTTCATTAGTCAACCAACATGTTGTTTAAAATATATATATATATATAAATATATCTTTAAGAGGCCTGCAGAGCAATCCTACTTACAAACAAAATACCATAACCATTTGTAAATCATAGATATTCTTAGGATAGTGTGTCTTTATTCCGATTGGATTACAGAATATCTGGGTTTCCAAATATATGTCTTGAAAGGACACTGATTTAAAGACGACATATAAGCAATTAAAAATTTTCCTAAGAAAGCTTATTTTTCTCATATTTCATGTTTAAACTAGTGTTCTTATTTAATAAATGTTTGGGAACCTAGATGTTCTCTAATGCAATCCGAATAAGTATACATTACCTTAAGAATATCTATAATTTACAAATGGTTTTAGTATTTCGTTTGTATGAACTATGATTGCTCCGCAGGCCTCTTAATGGAAGATTTTCTTTATTGTTACGGGCTCCTAGATTAATTCTCTTGAGTATAGAAATAGACAGTAAGATGGATAGACAGAACACGAGATATACGCTATAACGGTTTCCATTTGTTCTCTCAAACTGAGCATAATAAACTGAGCATTTTACTCTTAAAAACATTTTTAGAAAGGCTTTACACCGCCATAAATTATCACATCAATCACGAAACCCGGACCGGAATAAAGTAGCATTTGCAAGGTCGTCGGATAAATAGGTCCAAATTGGTCCCTCTAATTTGGGCACATACGGACCGTCTGGGCGCCAAAGTTAGGGATCCCTCGGGAAATGGCTGAAGTTGCGAACTCTGAAGTTAGTGTTGTTGGTCAGCCCAACCGCTATGACATGGGACCGGAATGTCCTCTGGGCCACGTCGCACGTCACACTATGCAGCGCTGTGCTCACGTGCTTTCATCAAATTGATTCTCAAACTTGTATTTGCTGCAAACTATGCAGCATCTCGACACGAGCGTAAATTGAATTCAAAACGGGTTGCGATATACGCTGTGGTGGTCCACTTCTGAGAGACTTTGCTATTCTTAAGAACGAAGTCATAAATTTAATACCCGCACAACAGGGGGTTGGTTTTGTCAATCATATATTTTTTTTCTCGCATCCGCTTAAGTAATTCGACACGTTCTGTAAAGATAGTCAATGCTTTCTTAGAATGGGGTAATAGACGTCTGCAGCAAATAGAGTTATGCAATACAGATGTGAAGCAAAGGAAAAAAAACCTAGGAAACGAATTCGAGTAGAGACGTAAACGACATTCATTGTTATTCATGCAAAATGCAACCTTATAGACGACATCTTAAAAAGGTATAATTTATGCTCAACGGATACTGTACTTGTGAAAACGTGTGTTTCAGAAAGGCTAATTGCCAACAAACAAGGACTTTAGGAAGAGATGCAGGCAAAGGTCAGGTCGAGGTGATGGAGCTATTTATTTCGTAGGGGCTAGGTTTTGGGATATGAAAACCTAGGCCTTTCGTTAACTGCAGTGGACAACGGCTCGTGGTTTGGCGGGAATGGTCAACGCGCGAGACAACTTCGCGGTCGTTCACCGTCCAATCAGAGATCAAGAGAACGTGACGTCACAGGCACGAAGATGTGTTTGAGTGTTGCATTTGGTTCTGTGCCAAACTAAATTGGACATTATTTGTGCAGTGATAAAAGTGGAAATAGAGTAATTAGATTATAAGTTTTTTGTTTTTGTCAAAATTTAGTTTTAAAATTGGGAGAACGAGAGTTTGATGAGGCATTCGAATTTTGTACGCGGAAGAAATTGGTCAGATGGACGCAGAGAAAGAGATCATACATTTTTACTGTGAAACGTGAAGTTCGATTAAATAAATAAAGTTTCTAAATTGTAGCTGTAAAGGCTATCTGTTCGAGGGATCAATGACAAGCTAAGTTTCTTTTATAATATCGATCGAAGGTCAATATTGTGGTGGGATAATTTTATCTATTAAAATTAATATTGAAGTTAAATGGCGTCATAGCATCATTTAAGAGAGATTGGACCATTTTTTCGAGCAAAGGAAGGGTAAAATTTTATAAAATAAAATTCCACAATATTGTAATTTTGTCGGTAATTGTTTTGTATATTTGTATTGTCTGTTGGAGTACGCAAGGATATTTAACATTTAGACAGTTGACAGAGTGTCCAAGTTAATATCTAAAAATAAAACAATTAATAGCAAAAATTGCGTACTCTCACAAATTGTGTGTGTTCTTTTTTGTTTTTTCCTTCTTTTAAATTTCTTTATGTGTTATTCTTTGTATTGAGATTAGAGATGAAACGGATAGTGATTTGGCCGGATACCGGATACCGGATATCCGGCGAGGCACTAGGCCGGATAGCCGGATATCCGGCGGCCGGATATCCGGCACAAGATATGCGTTTCGCACTAATTAAGCAAGTCTAAATATTACGCACCAAGGTGCAAGTTCCGCAATAGCGGGTGCAAGTGGGCGAGATTATTCGTGCATTTTTTAAATGAAGATCATTTCTAAATGATCGTATCACAATCATACAAATGCTGGTTTGCAAACGCGAAACAATTTCCGATCCTAACGAAATTTGTAAATATGTATCTTTTGTCTCCTTGGAGTGGTGTATACTGTATATAAATGGACAGGTATCTTTAAATGAAACCGCGTAATATACTGTTCATACTGAACAAATTTTCCAAAGTAACATATTGAAAAAACAAAATTGAACCTGCCCGCCCAGTGCCCTTTCAAAATTTAAAGTAGGTTTTCAAAATGAGTATGGAAACATGAAAATATTTTTTCATTTCCACAAATATGTTTCTTTGGAAAAGTTGTTTAGTATGATTTCAGTATGACCATGTGTTTTTATTAAAAGATACATGTTGAGTTACATTCGGTATATTGTGAGAGCAAAAGAAGCTGGTGTAATGTATGAAGAAAAGCATAAACGTTTATTCCCAACAATTGATGTAAAGCTTGTCTTTATCTACCATAGCTCAATTCTTATTCACTTTATGTATTAGAATTTAGATTATTCAATCATTGATACAACTATTTTGTGATTTAAACGACTTTTTGTATGTTGAGTTAAGTATCCGGTATCCGGCCGGATACTGACTACTATCCGGCCGGATACCGGATACCAAAAATATGGCCGGATAGGCCGGATACCGGATAGTAACCGGATATCCGTTTCATCTCTAATTGAGATAGTTTTCCGGATTGGTTGGAAATTAACATTTTATACGTATGTGTGTGTGTGTTGTATAATTTAGGTAATTTGATGGCCAAAAGAGGTTGTTGCATTTCACAAGACGTTCTCCTCTTTTATAGATTTGTTTGGGCCTAGGAACGCCGTGAAGCCGTTTTATCGCATCTTTAGTGATCGTTAAGACCGGTTTAAATAGTCAAAGAGTTTCGACTAACGTAGATTCAAATTTAAGGCGAGGAATTAGGTTTAATACGGTCACTGTGTCGTTCCGAGCGTTATACGCGGAGAGACAGAATTCAGACCGAAATTGACGAAGGTAGCTTGTTGTTTGATTTTATTGTACAAATCTAACAAAACCTTCATTTCATTTCATTTTTACTAATTATATCTAGTTAAATTTGCTACTATTATATTAAAGATATTGGTAGTAATTATCATATTTCTGTTCAGTGGAAACCTTTTCCATAGTGTTTGATTAGTATTGATTGGTTGATTTGCATACGAAAATTTAGGAAAAGGTTCCAAACATGTTTTATTAAATTATCAGATTAGTAGTTTCAAGTTGTGTAGTCAAACCGATTACAAAATAAAGCGCCAAACATCCCAATTCTGCGCCTTAAAACATATTATTTTTCAAGGAATAAATATTTCATTTATCCTGATTTTGTGCATTTATTATTTTTCCTTTACCCATGTAGGAATAAAGAATTTAGTATACTTTATTTTTCGTAATCAAGTAACTCTACATCTAGAGATTTTCCTAGCTGAGATTCAAATAAAAGTAGACAGAATACTTAGACAGGTCCTACTCTAATACCTAACTGGACAAACTTTGCATACTGAATCACAACTTGATTAATTATCACTTTATACTCATTTAATGAAACATAAACGTAGCCATTTTGGTTCGTATTGCTTGCCACTTTAAATATTTAATATCATAAACCGAGTTGTTTATGCACTCGTTGAACAGTGGGTGACGAGTTTTGTTGGCAAATTGAGTCACCGAAAAACGGGACTCAATAGTATAGTATATCCTTTAATTCAAGCCAGCGTGCTGTTCCTAACATAACATTGTACCTTAATTAAAACCTTATTGATTAGCTGATCAGAGCGGCCGCTCATATTTATCAAACTGATTACTGAATGCATTCATAAAGGGGGGTAAAAGTTATTCATACACACAAAAGTCTGTGTATTCGACAACGAAAGGATCAGCTAATACAATTCAATCAAAGCAAATTGATTTCGACGATATAAAAGGTTAAATACACAAAAAGGTACTTTTTTATGTTGGGTTAACACATAGCACTCTCTATGGGGTTATTCCAGGTAATTCATTTAGCTACTCTGTGCTCTCGAAATCTGGAGATATTTACAGGTAACCTATGTTATTTTGTAACCTAGATATCCTGAGAAGATTCCAGGTAGTTTTATTGATGTCTCTGTGCTCAGAGGGATACGGAGTCAAATCTGTCTGGATTGGATAAAGGGGATGCTGATATTTGATAAATCACAAATTATAAATATAGGACATTCGCACAGGTATATGGATATATATATATAGATATATACATATACACATATTATTGTCCCATCATTAATTTAGATTTTAACACGATAAATAGAACATAATCTCGTTGTTTCTCAGATGATCGTAGTTGTTCAATTACTATTATTGTACTAGACTTTCACATCATATATACCTACCGACGACAACAATCAGGGGGGGAAAACAGGGGGATACCATCACACGTGGAGCCGCGGACCAGATCTTAGAAACTTGTGTTGTGCTTTAGCAAACACAGCTGAGAGAAAGGACCTAATTTTATGATAAAATATATTCAATAATTACTTTAATAAATAAATTCACAACGTAGGGGTGTAAACACTCGAATAGAGCGGTTTGCATTAACATTGAAAGTAATTATTTACGACGTTCGGTAAATTATATGATAGTCATTCAGTTGAATGAACTACGTTCATAAAGCACGAAAGATCCGGAAAACTATGGCATTATTTGTTGTGTTTCTTTTGTGTGATTTACAGGGATAAAAACTCAAGTGAGTTTATGGCGTTACATTCCTTTGCTTCACATTTGTTGCGATTTAAGTAAAATATAGAGCGGAAAAGTTAGTGCGGTTTATCTTAAACATAGTTGCGCGAAAAATTAAAGAATGGCAGACCAAGTTAGGACGCGACGCGGACGCGTTGCCAAGCGAGTTGTGGAGAGGGAAGCTATCGTTTTAAATAAAAACGTTACAAAAAAACCCAAGAAAAATAATAAAACGATGACTAATACAGAAGACGATGTTATGAATGCCGGGTTTCAGTTATTGGCGGGAAAGTTCGATGATTTGTTCAAGCGTATGGAAGTGTTGGAATCACGATCGGCGAGCGTACAAGGTAGCAGTTCAGATTTATTGCCAGCACAGGTACGAGATAATACGGCTATTAGCACGATGGAGCCAAGTCCTGTTACGAGTACGTATGGTGTAGGAAATTTTGGACGGAATATGGGCAACGTATTTGTTATGCAGCCGACAATAGAAAAACCCATTTTCAGCGGTCGGGGAGAGGTTAACCCGATGCGATTCATTACGAGATTAAAAAAATATATTAATTCTTTAAATGCACATGATAGGGCACTAGATATCGCGACTGAATGTCTTACGGGGACCGCGCGTAAAGTGCTGGAATTAAACAGTAAAAATTGGAATTCGTTAGGCGATTTTGATGCCGATTTTCGGAGCACGTATTGGGCAGGTCAACATCAGGAAGTGGCCAAATATAGGTTGATGAACGCATCATTTAATAAGGGCGGGACCTTATCTATGATCGAACATTTTGCGGAACAAGTAGACACAGTAAATTCGTTAACGATACCGTTAAGCGAGCACGATCTAGTAAATTGTATCATGCGGCATTTCCCGGACGATATTCAAAAATTATGGTTCACCAGGAGTGGTGACGTCACAATTATGGCGGCTTCCAATTTTCTCAGGAATTTAGAACAAAACATTGTACGTAGAGATAGGAGCGATGTGTTAGTGTTATCGAATCGTGGCAATAATGTACACAGAGGACATCAGAATCAACAGAATAGGCGAGGTGTGGATTTTAATCGAGGCGGTATGCCATTGGCCGCGTGTATTGAGAGTAGACCGTTTTACGACAATCAAGGTTCAATCAGGGGTCGCGGAGGACGAGGTAGGGCCCGAGGTAGGGGCATATTCCGAGGCAACTATCGTGGAAGCGATTTTCCAGCAATTAAGTGGGATAAAGAGTCGTCTTATACATCGGTTAGACCTAGTTTTAATTTGGATAAAGGCCCACCCACGGATTCGAGTACCACCGTAAATGAAACTATTACGGGAAACGATTCGCAGTCAAACAAGTAGGTCCTGATTGTGAGACTGTAAGTATAGTGTTAGGACAAGATAGAATAGACAATTTAAACAGCAAAAAGAACGCGAAAAATAACGAGCAGTCGTTACAGAATTAAAATTGTAGTACTGGCAGGGAAATGAGTGAGTGTTCAACTGTTATTAATAAAAAGAGTGAGATAGCCTACAGGATTATGGTTAAAATGGGATGGAGTGCAGGTCAAGGGTTAGGGAGGCAAGGAAACGGATGCAGGAACCCAGTAGGTTGCGTGGCCATTAAAAATAACGAAGATATAACAGGTGACATAGGTAGATTGCTAGGGGATAGGAACGACGTCGTCGAGATATGCACAGAGAGAGGGAGGCCTTGTGTGTCGTGTGACAGACGTAGAGTGGGAGTGTTCACTATTTTTAGTAGCTTGAATGATGACGTGGATGAGGAGGAACCAGTTCATTAATTACCAAAATTACCGGAAATTACAATAAAGTTGTACGGACGACTAATAAATACTTTGATTGACTGTGGTTCTCAGATTTCGGGGATTTCCTCGGAATTATATGAGTTTATTAAATCTCAGGTGGGATCGTTGGCTGAGATTGCCATACCTACTGTTCAAATACGTGGAGCGTTTGGCTCTAGAAGTGAAAAGGTGCGGAGTATGGTTTTAATAAACGTACAACTGGGTAGCACACAAATAGAGACA
The DNA here is from genome assembly GCA_934047225.1 of Ypsolopha sequella. Classification (NCBI taxonomy): domain Eukaryota; kingdom Metazoa; phylum Arthropoda; class Insecta; order Lepidoptera; family Ypsolophidae; genus Ypsolopha; species Ypsolopha sequella. The sequence goes on along the minus strand of OW203990.1, from coordinate 13,797,007 downwards.
CCTGTATTAGTTTTACGGCAGCTTCCTAGGTCAATGATCCTGGGTTTTGATTGGTTAGAGAGAGTTAAAGGAGTAATTAAATGTGGAACGGAAAAAACATTATTAATAGAGCACCTAGGGGTCACTACAGAAATTAAAATAGGTTCTCAGATTGAAAGTGAAAAGTTAGGTGGCATTTTAAATGCAATCGAAATCGAAAAAATTCTTAGACAAACTGGAACCGAAGCGTCAACAATAGGGTCCATAAAACCCATAGACAGGGTAAGTCACTCGGGATCGTGCGGAACCACGAGTAAAGCAATAAATTCTTTAGAAAGTGAAAGTTTGCCCAAAATTGGAGATAAAGTGACAGAGTTAACGGTTGAGGGTTATGTATATTGTATGGGGATAGAACCGGAACAAAAAGTTTTATTGCTGCGCGTATTACAGAAAAATAAAGAGGTATTTTCCGAGAAGTTAGGGTTAACTGACAAGAATACGCATGTTATTAAATTAACGGACGAGACACCATTTTTAAAACGTAGTTATCCCGTGCCATTTGCGCATCGAGAGCAGGTAGAAGTTAGATTGTTAGGTCACATCGTTAGTACGGAAGGAGTTAGAATGGACCCCGACAAGACGAAGGCTATACAAGATTTTCCGGTGCCTAAAACGGTTAAACAAGTGCGAGCTTTCTTAGGACTCATGAATTATTTTCGTAAATTCATACGGAAATACGGAGAGGAAACAAAACCATTATGTGACATGTTACGTAAGGACATTAAGTGGAGCTGGACACAGGTACAAAATGATTGTTTCGAACGAGTTAAAGGGTTGTTTTTAGAGACCGTTATGCTTACCCACCCAGATACAAACAAGACTTACTATTTACAAACAGACAGTAGCGCTATAGGTATTTCCGGTTACGCTTATCAATTATCAGAGACAGGAGAAGAACAGGTTATTGGGTTCTGTAGTAAGGGTTTGACGGAAGCCGAGATGAGGTGGACAGTTACAGAGCAAGAACTGTGGGCCATAATATATAGTTTGACAAAATTTGAGACTTATTTACGAGGGGCAAAATTAATAATTCGTACAGATCATAAGAGCCTAACGTTTCTAGGATCAACGGTTGGATTACTAAGTGCTCGGATGGTTAGGTGGGTGCATTATCTAGGTCGGTTCGATTATACCATAGAGCATGTAAAGGGTAAGGAAAACATCGTAGCAGACGTATTATCACGACATATACAGGGGGTCACAGATCTTTCAACGTCTAAAAGTCAAGGGCCACAAATGAACCTTTTCAAGACGACTAGTTCACGCTCAATACGAGGAAAACTGAAAGAGCTAAGCAAATACCAAAGCGAAGATGGAAATTTAGGAAAAATAGTCAAAGTCTTACGTGATTCTAACAGCACGAGCGGAAATGTAGGCGGCCGGAAAAACTTCTTATTAGAAGATGGGGTCTTATACTATATAAATCCTCGAACCGAAAAACGGAATTTAGTGATTCCTGAAATCATGCAAAGCGAATTAATACGAGATATACACGAAGAAATTGGTCATTTCGGTAGATACAAAGTACTCGCGTTATTGAAGGAACGGTATTATTTTATGAAAATGTCAAATAAAGTTGGTAAGGTGTTGAGAGAATGCGACGTTTGTCAGACTTCAAAGTGTGAGTTAGCTAAACATTCCGGGGAAAGTAAACCTGTGATAGCTACTGACGTAGGGCAGAAAGTCTTTGCGGACTTGTACGGACCTTTAGTTCCCGGAAAATTTGGGAGTAAATACATTTTCGTAATACAGGACTCATTCAGCAAATTTATAAAATTATATCCATTTCGGAGAGCGACCGGGGGAAGCGTGATAGCGTGCGTAAAAAAATATCATGCCATAATAAAGATCGAACATATTATAACGGATAATGGGGCACAATTTATCTCTAGGACTTGGGAAAATGGTTTATCGCAATTAGAAATACGATTGTCTCACACATCGGTACGACACCCGCGGCCAAATTCAACTGAACGCGTAAATAAAGAATTAGGCCGTATGTTTAGGACGTATTGCAATAACTCACATAGATCATGGGTAGCGTTACTCCCAGAGATTGAGGACTGCTACAATAAAGTCATCCATACCACAACAGGTTATTCGCCAATGGAAATTGTTCGGGGGCACAGCACCAAACTCGCGACTGATAGTGTTTTAGCAAGCTATGGGTCATTCGGATCAAACGTTTTGGAAATAAATGAAATTAGAGACAAAGCTCGTGAAAATTTGCTCAAATCAGCTGAGTATAGGGTGACCATCTATAACAAAAATCATCGGCTGGTACAATTTCAAATAGGAGACTATGTCAAACTTAGAACTTTCGCTAAATCGGATGCAGAAAAAAAACTGACAAAGAAGTTCGCTCGGTTATACGAAGGGCCTTATAAAATTGGCGCAATACCTTATAAAAACGTGTATACACTTATTTTCCCAGATTCCAATGAGATAAGAGGGAATTATAATGCTATACATCTGTTTAAATATTATATTAATGTTGGACAAGTCAGCAATTAAGATAACATTGTCTGCTAGAACAGGTGGGGTTCCGACTGGCGCTAAAATAGTTCGGTTTAAAAGGCTTTAACTGCCGAGTTGCGGTCGGTTTATGGCACCGTTTAGTAAACAAAGGAATAATAACAGTTCAAAAGAAATAGAGAGTTGATAATAAATAATAGGTATCCTTTAAGAAAAGATAAGAAGTGGTTAGTAGATTTCGTAGCGGTTTAATACAATTATAGTGAAGAAAGTTTAATTTTCGAGAAAATAAAAAGCCTTTTCACTCTAGGTGGGGCGTGTGGTGGTCCACTTCTGAGAGACTTTGCTATTCTTAAGAACGAAGTCATAAATTTAATACCCGCACAACAGGGGGTTGGTTTTGTCAATCATATATTTTTTTTCTCGCATCCGCTTAAGTAATTCGACACGTTCTGTAAAGATAGTCAATGCTTTCTTAGAATGGGGTAATAGACGTCTGCAGCAAATAGAGTTATGCAATACAGATGTGAAGCAAAGGAAAAAAAACCTAGGAAACGAATTCGAGTAGAGACGTAAACGACATTCATTGTTATTCATGCAAAATGCAACCTTATAGACGACATCTTAAAAAGGTATAATTTATGCTCAACGGATACTGTACTTGTGAAAACGTGTGTTTCAGAAAGGCTAATTGCCAACAAACAAGGACTTTAGGAAGAGATGCAGGCAAAGGTCAGGTCGAGGTGATGGAGCTATTTATTTCGTAGGGGCTAGGTTTTGGGATATGAAAACCTAGGCCTTTCGTTAACTGCAGTGGACAACGGCTCGTGGTTTGGCGGGAATGGTCAACGCGCGAGACAACTTCGCGGTCGTTCACCGTCCAATCAGAGATCAAGAGAACGTGACGTCACAGGCACGAAGATGTGTTTGAGTGTTGCATTTGGTTCTGTGCCAAACTAAATTGGACATTATTTGTGCAGTGATAAAAGTGGAAATAGAGTAATTAGATTATAAGTTTTTTGTTTTTGTCAAAATTTAGTTTTAAAATTGGGAGAACGAGAGTTTGATGAGGCATTCGAATTTTGTACGCGGAAGAAATTGGTCAGATGGACGCAGAGAAAGAGATCATACATTTTTACTGTGAAACGTGAAGTTCGATTAAATAAATAAAGTTTCTAAATTGTAGCTGTAAAGGCTATCTGTTCGAGGGATCAATGACAAGCTAAGTTTCTTTTATAATATCGATCGAAGGTCAATATTGTGGTGGGATAATTTTATCTATTAAAATTAATATTGAAGTTAAATGGCGTCATAGCATCATTTAAGAGAGATTGGACCATTTTTTCGAGCAAAGGAAGGGTAAAATTTTATAAAATAAAATTCCACAATATTGTAATTTTGTCGGTAATTGTTTTGTATATTTGTATTGTCTGTTGGAGTACGCAAGGATATTTAACATTTAGACAGTTGACAGAGTGTCCAAGTTAATATCTAAAAATAAAACAATTAATAGCAAAAATTGCGTACTCTCACAAATTGTGTGTGTTCTTTTTTGTTTTTTCCTTCTTTTAAATTTCTTTATGTGTTATTCTTTGTATTGAGATAGTTTTCCGGATTGGTTGGAAATTAACATTTTATACGTATGTGTGTGTGTGTTGTATAATTTAGGTAATTTGATGGCCAAAAGAGGTTGTTGCATTTCACAAGACGTTCTCCTCTTTTATAGATTTGTTTGGGCCTAGGAACGCCGTGAAGCCGTTTTATCGCATCTTTAGTGATCGTTAAGACCGGTTTAAATAGTCAAAGAGTTTCGACTAACGTAGATTCAAATTTAAGGCGAGGAATTAGGTTTAATACGGTCACTGTGTCGTTCCGAGCGTTATACGCGGAGAGACAGAATTCAGACCGAAATTGACGAAGGTAGCTTGTTGTTTGATTTTATTGTACAAATCTAACAAAACCTTCATTTCATTTCATTTTTACTAATTATATCTAGTTAAATTTGCTACTATTATATTAAAGATATTGGTAGTAATTATCATATTTCTGTTCAGTGGAAACCTTTTCCATAGTGTTTGATTAGTATTGATTGGTTGATTTGCATACGAAAATTTAGGAAAAGGTTCCAAACATGTTTTATTAAATTATCAGATTAGTAGTTTCAAGTTGTGTAGTCAAACCGATTACAAAATAAAGCGCCAAACATCCCAATTCTGCGCCTTAAAACATATTATTTTTCAAGGAATAAATATTTCATTTATCCTGATTTTGTGCATTTATTATTTTTCCTTTACCCATGTAGGAATAAAGAATTTAGTATACTTTATTTTTCGTAATCAAGTAACTCTACATCTAGAGATTTTCCTAGCTGAGATTCAAATAAAAGTAGACAGAATACTTAGACAGGTCCTACTCTAATACCTAACTGGACAAACTTTGCATACTGAATCACAACTTGATTAATTATCACTTTATACTCATTTAATGAAACATAAACGTAGCCATTTTGGTTCGTATTGCTTGCCACTTTAAATATTTAATATCATAAACCGAGTTGTTTATGCACTCGTTGAACAGTGGGTGACGAGTTTTGTTGGCAAATTGAGTCACCGAAAAACGGGACTCAATAGTATAGTATATCCTTTAATTCAAGCCAGCGTGCTGTTCCTAACATAACATTGTACCTTAATTAAAACCTTATTGATTAGCTGATCAGAGCGGCCGCTCATATTTATCAAACTGATTACTGAATGCATTCATAAAGGGGGGTAAAAGTTATTCATACACACAAAAGTCTGTGTATTCGACAACGAAAGGATCAGCTAATACAATTCAATCAAAGCAAATTGATTTCGACGATATAAAAGGTTAAATACACAAAAAGGTACTTTTTTATGTTGGGTTAACACATAGCACTCTCTATGGGGTTATTCCAGGTAATTCATTTAGCTACTCTGTGCTCTCGAAATCTGGAGATATTTACAGGTAACCTATGTTATTTTGTAACCTAGATATCCTGAGAAGATTCCAGGTAGTTTTATTGATGTCTCTGTGCTCAGAGGGATACGGAGTCAAATCTGTCTGGATTGGATAAAGGGGATGCTGATATTTGATAAATCACAAATTATAAATATAGGACATTCGCACAGGTATATGGATATATATATATAGATATATACATATACACATATTATTGTCCCATCATTAATTTAGATTTTAACACGATAAATAGAACATAATCTCGTTGTTTCTCAGATGATCGTAGTTGTTCAATTACTATTATTGTACTAGACTTTCACATCATATATACCTACCGACGACAACAATCAGGGGGGGAAAAGCAGGGGTATACCATCACAACGCGAAGTTTCGATATTATCTGAAGTTATCTATATGTGCAATGAAGGGGAGTGAAGGAATAGTTACTCAAGCTACATACAGGATCAGTAAATTTGAAAATAGAACCAATTTATTGGGTTCTAAATGACAACTATATTTACTCGTATTATGTAGTATACGGTACAATTGCGCGATATAAAACCAATGATATTGTATCATAATAAAACGATTAAGTAACGTCAAATAAATTGGGTTATTAAATTTCAGAGACATCCTAACTTATAAAGTTCATATCTTATTTGACAATTTATTAAAATAAAAGAATCATAAAATACAATTTTCGAAAAATATAATACAAAGAAGAGAAGAAGGGGTGGTAGGGTAATCCGTGTATTTCAAAAATTTCCAGAAACTTAACGATTTCCATTTTGTGAATAAATAGTTACGCAACGCAAGATACTCTACTAACACACGCATTAAACATCTCTGACACCCCCTCGGGAATTCATGTCATGACGACATTTAAATTAGTCCATTTCAAATGACTGCGATAGCAATAACAACAATAGAGCATGTTCACGTTTATGGTTTCATTATAACTACCTTGAATGCAAACCAGCAAAGCTAGCAAAATGGTCGATATAAATACAAGCTCTACCTAGAGCAGAGCGTGTATCTCTTCAATTTTGATAATGATTTAATTCAAGATAACAGCCAATCCTATTTATTGTTCTTTCTACTATTTAGCTAACACTGTACCAAGAAATAAGCTAATAAAATATAATGTTACCATTCGGCTTTTCTTTATAAATATATATATATATATATAGTGGTTTTTGTTAAATTATACACATAAATTAATAATAGCAAGATATATTTCGAGTCCTCTTGCACTCGGCATCAGTTGCATTGATTGAAAATAGAAAGTATGACATTATAATTATAAAAGACAAAAAGAGTATAGTTTTTTTATATTTGTAGCTTTGTCTCTGGCTAAAGTGTGGCGCCCTCTAACGATTTTTTTAGGCTAAATTTTTTTGGCAGATATGCTAAGGAGCGCAATGGTTTTCTAGCTATGGTGTCTATATTGAGTATACATTTATTAAATTTTAACATATCGAAGGAAATCTTATTTTTTATTTTGTCTATTTTAATAGTGTAATTATTACACTCACAGATATATACACACCTTCATCAACATACACTCATACTCTCACATAGTACCTTACAAAGAGTTACACATTTAATAAGCTTACTTTGTAAAATCATACATAATAAGGTGCGCGGGGCATCCTGCACCCGTAGCATAGTGTTTAAACGCACGCGACGCGACTTCGTTAAATCACAAGTGTGACAAGCGTGACAAGATGTTTTTGCAATTAAACAGTATGTCATGCTCCTCGTGCCTGTGATTCAACTAAGTCGCGTCGTGCGCGATTAAACACTGTGCTACCGGTGCTGGTACAGGTATTTTAACACTCTAATATCTAATGTATATCAGGATAAGTATTTTTACAAATAAATTGCTTTCTTTTATTATTTTTCTATTTTCTGTTTCTTTAACATGTAATTAAGTAACTTAAGGCGCCTGTTCCGGCGTCATCCGAAAATGACTCTTACTGATAACGATATTTCTCTTAAATTAGATATTTAAAAACTATGAAAAAAAATATAGTGGTATTTAAAGTAAAAGAAAATAATTGATTCCTGAAAATTATTCTTACGTGAAAAGAATATTATGAAAATATTGTTCAAAGTCAAGCTGTTTTTAACCTAAAATTAAGTAAAATTGGTTATGTTTATTGAAACCGCTAATGGTATTTCTATGGTTCTTTCACTAAGATACAAGGAAAATGTTGCTTGGAAAAATCATCTACGGAATTATTTTTCCTTCCATAGTGTCCATGTGAAAAGTATTATTTTGCGCTATGTGGAGAATTAGCGACATCGTAATGCAGTGCGCGCTGATATGAACGTTATTTCAGTATAGTTTCGTCGATATTTGTACCGACACAAGTCGACACAAGGTCGTTGGCGACTACCTGCCCCTTAATTTGGCTACCTCTGTGATCTGGTGGTTGGAGCACTAATCCTAAGGTCATGGGTTCAAATCCCTCAGGGGCACATTTGTGTTCAGTCTTCGTATTTTGGAAGGCTCGTTAACGGGACACCTGACGCTAGAGCATCAACAACACCAGGTTTTCAAAGGTTCATTGGAAGAAACTAGGTCTCTCCTCATATTGAAGAAAATATATTTGATTTATCGATCTTTTATCTAGGGATTCCACCTATAAACAATGTTATATGATTTATACTTTTGTCAAAAAAAAAATGTTTTCCACAATCCCTTTTTTTTGGTTTCCAAACGTTCGTTTCAAAAACGCGTTTAAGAGATCATTTTTTTTTTTTTTTAATAAAATAGGCAATAGAAATATGAAGGGATGTTAGCTAAATCCAATATTTTTTCCCTACAAAATATTTCAGTATTAGCTAAAAACACACCAATTTGTTGTTTCGCTGCGTGATCACTAGTATTATGCGTTCAAGAACAAGAGGCCAAAGTGCCAACATATAATCGCCTCTACGAAAAGCAAATAAAGTCTTTGCCGTTAGACTTATTGTGCTGGACGGGTAATAAAAAAAGTTGCTAGGGTATGCCATCCTCTTAAACTATTAAACTCGTTAAACTGCCCGGAGTAGAGCGATAGGGCTCACCACCTATCACGCTGACACCTAATAGTCGGTGAATAAAATCTGGTAAAATGTGGGTGTACAAGTATGGACCGTGACTTGCATTTCACAGTCCATACTCGGAAACACCTCTGTCAACCCCTCGAGAATTCATGTCATGATGATATTTTTAAATTAGCCTATTTCAAACGAATGATGATAGCAACAACAATTTCAGAGCATATTCACGTTTGAGGTCTAATTATAACTACTTTTCACCACAACAAAGTTGAAATCGGGCTTAGTTAGTCATCAGTTCTCTGCGTGTGTGAAATTAGTTCTACGTAGTATTCCCCCTTGTATTCCCGTTTTTAGTAGTCGCTCCAAAAATATGCATCGAGATGCCATTTCTGACAAGTATACAAGTGAACCAAACGATTGCCCCTTCGAGGGAAAATAGCTTAAATATTGAAGATTTATATTATCATAAATTTTATTTTAAGGAACCTTTATGTTATTAATAAAGAAAATCTGCATTCAAAAAATTTTGAAAAATCACATATTTGAACCTGGAATCGAACAGCACATTTGTGTAAAAATAATACCCTGTCGTTTAATTTTCAAAAAAGGAAATATCGTCACGACTTGATTCCCCGAAGGGGTGTCAGAGGTGTTCCGAAGTGTGAACTGTGAAATTCAAGTTACAGTCCACACCTGCTTTTCGTACAACCGCTTTTCACCGACCATTATTACGTCCATGATGGGTGGTGTGCCAAATCGCTGAACTTCGGGCAAAAATAGATCAACAGCTTTACATGCCTTCCAAAGCACACCTGACGCTAGAATATCAACAACACCAGGTTTTCAAGGGTTCATTGGAATAAACTAGATCTCTCGTCATATTAAAGAAAATAAATTTGATTTATCGATCTTTTATCTAGGGATTCCACCTAAAAACAATGTATTAAGATTTATACTTTTGACAAAAAAAAAATGTTTTCCACCCTCATTTTTTTTGGGTTTCAAACATTCGTTTCAAAAACGCGGTTAAGAGATCAACTTGATTTTTTTTATAAAATAGGCAATAGAAATATAAAGGGATTTTACCTAAGCCCAAGATTTTTTTCCCTTCAAAATATTTCATGATTAGCTAAAAACACATCAATTTGTTGTTTTGCTGCGTGATCACTAGTATTACGCGTCCAAGAAAAAGAGGCCAAAGAGCCAATATATAATCGCCTCTATGAAAAGCAAATAAGCTCTTTGCCATAAGGTGCTGGACGGGTAATAAAAAAAGTTGCTAGGGTATGCCATCCTCTTAAACCCACGACCTCTGTGTTGGCAGACAAGCGCGGTGCCATTTAAAAGTGTATTTACAAATGGATAAATAAAAAGTGTATTCTTGTAAGTTACCACACTTATTTTCTAAACAAAACACACATACGTACGAGTAAATTCAAGCAATTTACAATGTCTGACGCTCAGACAGTGGAATTTCTCTTACAATTTCAGTTTCGCTCGTCGACTCGAACTTTATCTAACGCCGCTGATTGCGACTGCCTGCTTCGGAAGAGAATTGAGAGTCTTTCGTTACTTTGCTATCTACTTGCTGGAACTAAAGGTAGAACTTTATTAACGAAATCCTTTATTTTTTACGTGAATCAGGTTTTATTCCGGTAGTTGTGACTAAAAAAAAAAAAAAAAAATGTTCAGCATACGCGCCGTTGCACTCTGTAACAGGAACAAAATTTTGAAGTTTGCCCATACATTCCTAAATGACTTCGCGGAGGACGTTTGTTTACAAATTAATAAAAAACAAATGAAAAATTGCACTCTCTTATTATCTAGTTAATACACTAAGTTGTCTTAATTACGTATCATATATAAATATGTAAATATAAGTTGAATATAACTTAAATTTAAGTTACTTTTTAAATTCAATATTATGTATTAGTACATTATATTATATTGTATAGCTATTTATAATAAAAACTAATACTATACTTTATAAATATATTGTTTGGTAAGTAATGGTATTGAGCACGCGATATGACGGCAGTGCTTTGTATCACCATAGGTTTTAAAAATAGCGGGAAGTGAAGAGAAATTGGTGAAGATGAAAGATCTGACCTTGGGAAGGAGCTGCATGCACCACAAACCACGCTTCGCCTGAGCCACCAAGTCTCTGGTGTTCTCCAAGATGGTTTTCTTCTTCCTCTTCGTGCCTGGTTGCGCTCTTCTCGGCTAATCTTCTTCGTAATAGTAATAGATGAAAATGAGGCGCACAGCGGGTGCGATCTCAAAATGGCGGGCGGTAGGGTCGAGGTAGGACCTAGTCGAATGACAATCAGCGTATACCTCCGGCGTGAAAGGCTTCTGATTGACGACTGATTGATTTGCGTCCAAAACTAAGCGGGTGGAGATGCAGCGAAAATGACAGTTGCAAATATTAATTCACAACTACCTCGCAGTATGAGAGCCACAAGAAGTGGCGCGAACATTTGCCCCCGGCGTTAAAACCATTGGTTTTAAAATAAGAATAGAAAAGTAAAAATAAGACAGAGAATAACGAAATTTTGAAGCGGGGGCAAAGAAAGGAGTTATTGAGATGGGAGAGGGCAAAGACGCACGACAGGTCGTTTGTAAACACCTGTCGTCGTTTTGACAGAAGCTACCCTAATGACATTATCTTTGCCAGGGTATACAGCTACAATGACACCGAGCGGCCATTGAAGCGGTGGAGTATTGTCGGTAACTACAACGACAACAGATCCAATTTTGATTGGGTTGGTAGGTGTATTCCATTTTCCTCTAGACTGGAGAAGATGGAGATAATCATTCTTCCATCGCCTCGCGAACGATTCTACCATTTGATCAAGCAACGCGTAGCGACGTAATAAATTAACTGGCTCATCAGCCACCTTGCAAGCGGGTAATTCTTTTAAAGGAGTTGACATCAGAAAATGTGCAGGAGTTAACGCGCTAAGTTCAGATGGATCTTCACTCAGCAGCGTAAGCGGACGAGAATTTATGACACATTCTATTTGCGTAACTACAGTTAATAATTCTTCGTAGGTCAACAGTTGAGTACCTACTACTCTATGCAAATGCGTCTTAAATCCTTTGACATATATCTCATAATGTCCCCCAAAATGTGGGCTACGTGGAATATTAAATTTCCATTGTATTCTATGATCGGCAAGTTCATTCGCGAAAGACGTTTTAAATTCTTCGGAATTTGTCAAATTGTAAATTTCTGAGAGGGCATTTCTAGCGCCTACAAAGTTCGTAGCATTATCAGAATATACGAAAGACACTGCTCCACGTCTAGATAAAAAACGTTTGAACGCGGAAAGAAAAGTGTTCGTGCTAAGATCAGTTGCCAATTCAACGTGAACTGCACGAGTCACCAGGCATACAAATATGCAGAGGTAACATTTGACGGGACGGACTCCACGTTTTCGATACGGAGTGATACTGATAGGACCACAATAATCCACAGCGCAGTGGACAAAAGCTTTAGCCTCATTAACGCGGCATGATGGTAAATCTGCCATGAAAGGGAAGGTTTGTCTCGGCTTCGCCTTAAAACAATAATTGCAGCTATGTATTACGCGACGAACAATATTTCGACAGGAAAGTATCCAAAATTTTTGGCGGATTATTGACATTAAAGCCACTGGTCCAGTGTGACAATTTTTGCGATGATAATGAATGATAATCAATTCGACAATATGATTTTTACGAGGTAACAACACAGGGTGTTGTTGATCGAACGTCATGTCTGTGTTGCGAAGTCGACCACCAACGCGTAACAATCCATTTTTATCTAAAAATGGCGATAGTCGATTTAAAGCGGGAGAACAAAGTTTATTTGACTTTAATCTTTTTATTTCATCAAGAAAATAAAATGCTTGAAGAGCTTTAATCAATGCAACTTCAGCGAAATCCATATCGGTAGCGGTAAAAATATTAGAGCGCGGTAAAATACGTAAAAATCGGTAGATGTAAATGATTGTGTGTAAAAGCACAAGCCATGACGAAATTCTTTCCGAAAGAGAAAGAAGTGGATGCGGTTCTTCATTACTAAAAGCGGGAAGAGAAATTGTTTTTGATTCCGGCAAGTTTTCTTCAATAGAAGCTGATTCTATTGTTTTGATTGGCCACTCTTTAGCGTCCAGATAAAGCCAAGCAGGTCCAGTGAACCAGAGCGGGTGACTCATCAACTGCATGGGAGTGAGACCACGGGAAAGACAGTCGCTCGGGTTTTGAGAACCAGCTGTATGGTAAAAACATTCAGCGGGAATAGCGGATATTATTTTTGTTATACGCGTCGCGACAAAGGTTTTAAACCTGTGCGGTGAGGAATGTATCCAGTGTAAAGTTACCATAGAATCGGTAAAACAGTAAATACGTTCAATATTGTGACGTATTTTATAAGCGTCAACTACACGACGAGTTAATTTCGACATGAGTAACGAGGCACAAAGCTCAAGGCGGGCGACACTGACGGTCTTGAGTGGACAGACTTTTGACTTTGCGCATACCAGCCGAATGCTAGTGCAAGTGTCTGAGTCATCTTGTACCCTAATATATACGACACATCCGTATCCACGTTCACTTGCGTCTGCAAATGATATTATCGAAATTTTCGAATTTTGGAACACGTCTAAGTGGCGTTTAATACGTAAATCCCGCAAAACAGGTAGCTCCTTCAAATAGTTTTGCCAAATCTGCGCAATATCAGAGGGTAGTGTTTCATCCCAGTCTAATTTTAAAATACAGATTTTCTGCAAGAGTAATTTTGCGTACAAGATCACAGGAGCGGTAAAGCCGAGGACGTCGTACTGACGTGCTATCACGGACAAAACATTGCGTTTAGTACATGGGCGACTATCTAGCGATACAGTAAAAGAGAACTCGTCAGAATCAGGCGACCACTGTAAGCCAAGAACTTTAAGAGTTTGAGTTTGTTCTTCAAAATTCTTACTAGAATTTAAGCGGTGAGTATCAGGCAGTGTATCAAGTAACTGTTGACAGTTACTAGACCACTTGACGAGCTCAAAGCCACCGGCCTTAAGCAATCCTACCAGCTCATCTCTGAGCTGTAAGGAGCCCTGCACGGTGGGCGTGCTATAGCAGATGTCGTCCATGTAACAGTTTCGTGCGGCTACAGTAGCGGCGAGCGGGTACGCTGAACTCCCATCCTCACAGAGTTTCCTGACTACTCTCATCGCAAGGAAAGGGCTACTACGTAGTCCAAAGCAGACGCGATTGAACTGATAAGCGATAAGCGGTGAACACGTGTCAAAGCGGTATAAAAACTTTTGAAATTTGCGATCATCGGCGTTAACCAAAACTTGTAAGAACATTTGTTTGATATCCGAGGTAAAAGCGATTTCATACAAGCGGAAGTCAAGTAAAATTAAAAACAAATCGTTTTGCAAATTAGCACCTGTGTGCAGCGTGTCATTTAATGAGACACGAGTACCATCAGCGGAGTCAGTCTTAGTACTGGCATTCATACAAATACGCACCTTTGTCGTTGATTTATCAACACGCACTACGGGATGATGCGGAATATAATAACCAAGAGATAATTGGTCATCATTATGAAGCGGGGATATGTAACCTTTAGTTAGGTATTCATTTATTATATTGTTATACTCGGAACGTAAATCTGCGTTAGAAACAAACCTACGCTCAAGAGACATAAAACACTTTTTTGCGTGATGGTACGAGTTTCCTAGTATGTTAGGATTCCGTGCGAACGGTAAAGAAACCGAATAGCGACCAGCGGGGTCACGTGACACATTGTTAATAAATAATTTTTCACATTCATCATTTGCGGGACTAGAAGCAGGTTCACAATGCACCTCTTCTAATTGCCAAAATTTTTGTAAAATAAAATCTATTGGCGGTTCAATCTCCATATAAGAGCATAACGAAATTGAACATGCGGTATTTTGGTAAACAGGCGTATTACCAATTAGCGTAAAACCGAAGATGGTCTGAAATCCCGTCGGCGTACCCGGGGGACCAGAGACGCGGCCTGATAACAAGATATCCGCGAATAAAGATGCACCGATAAGAATATCAATCTCACCCGGTAAGTAAAATGTTTCATCAGCAAGTGTGATATATTTTAAATACGAAAGCGTAGACAAATCCACCTGCACCGATGGTAAGTTGTCGGTAATACGGTCGATTACATAAGTGTCAAGCGAAATTGAAACCGAATCATCAAATCGTGAAAACAATTTAAGGTTTGTCGCACCCTTAATTGGGTTTGATGAAGAGCCGATGCCCTTAACAAAAGCGCGGGGAATTTTCTCATATTTTAAGTTAAGCTTCTCACAACAGGAAACCGTCGAAAAACTGGATTGTGACGCAGGGTCGCAGAGCGCACGTAGACGGACAGACATACCGTTAGAATCTTTCACGATCACTTGAATTGTACCTAAAAGGCATGTTTCATTACGCTGCGAGTTAGGCTGTAAGTTACATAAAGAAATATTATTACTCGCAGTTGGTACGGATTGAGAATCATTAGTCATATGTTCTGTGTTAGTCGCCGATACGGCAGGATCCACCAACCTCGAAGATTGCGTATGTGTGCGTGGAGACACGGTAATATTTTGACCAAGCGCGGTGTGAGTATTCATCACATTTTGTTTGCGGCACAACATCGAATGGTGTTTACAATTACAATGGCGGCAATTATAAGACGATTTACAAGCGGAATTGTTATGCGTAATACTTAAACAATTGGTGCAACCGTTATTAGATTTGATGAACTGAAATCTTTTCTCGATATCTAGTTTCACAAATTCGGGACACTTATATAAATTATAGTGTTTTAATTGTTTACATAGCGGACAACAATTATTATTGGTCGAAGCGGAGACAAAAGCATGGGTTGACTTGGTACTGTACCCGGTTTTGTTGTTATTATTATTAACGGAGCGGTTCGGAGCGGGAGCGGTAATTGCGGGTGCAGTGCGGTTCAGTATCTTAGTTTGTTCCCGTAAAAATGATATTAATTCATCATAATGGGGTAAATCGGAACCACGTTTAAACATTTCAAATGAACGAGCGGTTTCAACATCAAGTTTTTTAAGGGCCAAATACATAAGGATAAAATCCGAAAGATCTTTAATATTCAGCGATTTTAAACACGAAACAGCGGAACAGAACTTGTCTAAAAACAAGTCCAAGTTTTTTGAACTAGCGGTAGTTAAAGGGCGAAATTCAAACATTTGATCCAAATAAGTAGTGGCTAAACTACGCGAGTCTTGAAAAGTAGAAACGAGTGTTTTCCAGATTATGTCGTAGTTAGTTGCGTTCGGTGTGATTCCAGAACAAATCGAAAGTGCCCGGCCAGAAAGTTTACCCATCAGGTATTGTACTCGTTCGTTGTCGGTCAAGTCCGGATTATCGTGAATCGTGGTTTTAAATGTTTCATAGAATGTTGGCCACATAGTAGCTTCACCAGAAAAACCAACGAGTTCCAGTTTTGGAAGCTTGATAGTAGGTTTTTTGGGACATTCCATGTCAAGTGGAGCTTTAACTTTAGAGTCAGCCGATTTCGAAGAATGTGATAACTTCCGGTTGATGTATTTGCAATGGGAGTAAAGATCCTCAAAAGCTGACCAACTTTGATAATTTGGTTCAAAATTAGGATTTATCAATACCTCTGTGTCATTAATTTCATCTATGATTACATGAATTTCTGAGCGTACAGTATCCAAAGTTTCGACATTGGCCATAAACAATTCTGCCGAAGAAACATCCTCTAAAGCGGTTTTAGAAAAGTCATAAACTCTCTGAAGGCGATTAAACAATTCTTGCCTTTTATTTTTAAGCTTCTTTAAACTATACGACATCTTTAATTTTGCAGCTTCTGCGGAATTTGGCATGTTATATAGTACAAAGTTAGGCAAGTACCAGAACTATTGAAAGTTTTATACTGACTACAACATAGAATAATGCTAATGAGTTAGAGATAACACGGGCGGCGGACGAACCTGTGTACGAGTACCTCTCGATAATATTAAGAATTAGCAGGTAGGCAGATAATATTTTCTGTGAAATGATCAAATGGTATAATCGCAGCGGATAAATTAACAGAATGGCGTATTTCACTGTAGATAATTTATAATTTCCAGTATATAGGAAATGGAATCACTAATATTTTGACGAATGCGGGGTTTTAATGCATAGATAATGCAAATAAGAGCGGGAATGCGGGGTAATACTGCGGGCAGAGTGAAAATTAGAGCGGAATTCACGTGTTCTTTAGACAAAGAACATGAAGATAGCGGTTGGAAATACCAAAAAATGGTTATAGATCGCAGATCAAAGGGCCTAAAATGGATCTAGATCCGGCTCGAAGGACCAAAAAATGAGCACGCGATATGACGGCAGTGCTTTGTATCACCATAGGTTTTAAAAATAGCGGGAAGTGAAGAGAAATTGGTGAAGATGAAAGATCTGACCTTGGGAAGGAGCTGCATGCACCACAAACCACGCTTCGCCTGAGCCACCAAGTCTCTGGTGTTCTCCAAGATGGTTTTCTTCTTCCTCTTCGTGCCTGGTTGCGCTCTTCTCGGCTAATCTTCTTCGTAATAGTAATAGATGAAAATGAGGCGCACAGCGGGTGCGATCTCAAAATGGCGGGCGGTAGGGTCGAGGTAGGACCTAGTCGAATGACAATCAGCGTATACCTCCGGCGTGAAAGGCTTCTGATTGACGACTGATTGATTTGCGTCCAAAACTAAGCGGGTGGAGATGCAGCGAAAATGACAGTTGCAAATATTAATTCACAACTACCTCGCAGTATGAGAGCCACAAGAAGTGGCGCGAACAGGTATATTTTATTGTGTAGATTATTTTATGTTTTAATGTTTAGATAAACGCATCTTCACATATTTTTGGCACTATCCAAATTTATCTACATCACCAAAGGTTAACTGGAAGATAATGCTAACTAGCATTAAGTTCGCCTAATGTAAAAGTTCTATGTGCAATAAAGAAATTTATAATTTATTGTTACACTAAGGTCAAGTCGCAGACGATGTAAGATATCTATTCAAATTTTAATTTTATTGAAATATTACTGGACGGCTAAGAGAGAAAAAAAAGTGTGAATGAAAAAATACATTTGAAAACAACATGGAAAAATCGATAAAAATTACTTTTTCTCTGAGTACTTATTATGACCTGATTAAACTTTCAAAAATGTTTATATTATAATATATATTTTTTCCCACACAGAGATTATTTTTCAACTGTGCCTGTATTTACCATTCTGGATTCTTTCAAAGAGATAGAACCCTTTAAACAAAATCTGCGCGTAATGTATGAATTTTTTACCTTGATAAAAATCTCAAACAAGTTTCTTACATGTTGAATGAGATTAAAATTCCAAGAAAATCCTTTTGAGAGGTACCAACTTGTGAACGCCACTGTAACTTAAAACTTGAACGCCACTGTAAAATTTTATTTTTGTTGTCTCCGTCAATAGCTCATATTTTTTTAGGTCAACAAACCTTTTTCATTGCGAAATAGTAAATAATCAATAGTCAACATAAAGAAATAGTTTTAATATTTGTTTTTAATCTTTTGGAAGGGCAAATATCAATAGCCCACGCAGCCAAGAGATCTATCTACCTATATATGTGATTTTTATGGAAGCTAGCTGGAAAAGTGACTTAATAATTAATTTTCTCCACTATTGTATTTAAAACATAACATGAACATTTGGAATTTGTTCTTGTATAGCACGGCCAATGAGATCATCTCCTGTAGTGAAATATCAGTATTATGTTTTATGGTAACTGATTAATTAGTTAATGCAAAGTACAAAAATTTTTAAAAATTCCCATTATTACCGAAGTTAGCGATAGCGATATTCATCATGTTTAAGAGGAGGCCTTCCTTTTTCAACAGTTTTTGAACGAATATAATAATCAGTTCAAGGCCGTTTTCGGTCACAGCGACTGTCAATGCTGAGAGCGGCGCTGGTGAGCCCTCACGTGGCTGACGTAGCCGATTTTTGCAGTGAACGTGCGGCCACATTCACTGCACGTCAGCACCCCTCCAACTATATTATAATTGATGGCCACTGGTGGTCGGGCCTTAAGCTGGTCTCGTTTTGTGTCGAGCTCAGCGCGTCTAATCGATTCGAAAGCATACACCTTAGTGTTCACAGCCTGCCTCCAATGTGGTCTGTCTGCTGCCAGTGTTTCCCATTGTGCTGGGTCTATTGCACATTTCTTCATGTGGCGGTTAAGCACATCTTTATACCGCAGAAATTGGCCGCCCTGTTTCCGTTTCCCTTCCTGCAGTTCGGAGTAGAAGATGCGCTTAGCCACCCTGGCATCAGACATTCGGGAAACATGGCCACACCATCGCAGCTGACGCCTCATTAGATAGGCCTCAATCCCACCGACATCAGCACGTCGCAGAACTTCCGTGTTTCTCACACGGTCCGACCAGTGGATGTTCTGGATGTCACGCAGGCATTTGAGGTGGAACCTATCCAATGTGCGAATATGCTTCCGGTATGGACACCACGATTCGGAGGCATAGAGAAGATTAGGCAAAACTATCGCCATGTACACAGAGACCTTTGTATGGAGCTTTAGGTCATGTGACCGGAACACCTTGGGACGAAGTTTGCCGTAGGCTGCAGCAGCTGCTCCTATTCTGCTGTTGACTTCATCGTCAAGATGGCACTTGGATGTAATCGTGCTCCCCAGATATTTGAATTTATCTACTTGCTTCAGCGATGCCTCACCGAGTTTTATATCAACTGGCGCACTGAGAGTGTTTTGAACCATCACTTCGGTTTTCTTAACACTGATTTTTAGGCCAAAACGCCGACATATCTCATCGAGGCTCGACATTAAGCGCTGTAGATCATCTGAGGATTCCGCCACGAAACACAGGTCATCTGCGTACATTATCTCCGTTATGGTGGTAAGACACACTTTGGTGTATGCTTTCAGCCTGGCTAAGTTGAAAACACCGCCGTCGGTGCGAAAACGAATACGGATACCGTCAGGCGCTGATTGCAAGGCTTCCCGAACTACCACGGCAAAGTAAAGGGCAAAGAGAGTGGGTGCCAGCACGCAGCCTTGCTTGACTCCACAGCTGACATTGAAGAACTCTGTATCTTCGCCCTTTACCGCGACACAACACTGCATGTCATCATGCAGTAGCCGGACCAACCTCACAAACTTATCCGTGCATCCCAGTTTCGTCATCACCACCCATAAAGCTTCCCGAGGCACACTGTCGAAGGCTTTTTCCAGGTCAACAAAACACATATACAGTTCCTGACTCTGTTCTCTGCTTTTCTCCTGGAGTTGACGTATGGAGAAAATAGCCTCGCAGGTACCTCTTTCCGGGCGAAAGCCAAATTGGGTTTCCGGCAGGATTTTCTCAGACAGGGGCACTAAGCGGTTAAGCAATATCCGGGCAAAGACTTTTCCCGGAGAGGTAAGGAGAGATATACCTCTGTACGAATTGCAGTCGGAGCGATCTCCTTTGTTTTTGTACAAGGAGCAGATACGAGACAGATGAAAGTCTTCCGGTACCCGCTCCTTTTCCCACATCTCAACAAAGAGCCTCCAGATTGTACCGTGCAACTCGTCACCTCCATACTTAAGTAGCTCTCCGGGCAAATTGTCAATGCCCACCGCTTTTTTATTCTGCTGTTGTTTAATGGCAAGAACGACCTCACTTAGTGACAGTGGCTTGTCAAGCTCAGTGCAGGCTGGCAATACTGCTATTGAGCTGATGTGATGCAGATCCGCATCTCGGTCAACGTTCAGTACGCTGTTGAAATGTTCCCGCCAGCGCTGGAGCACGTCCTGCTTGCTTGTAAGTAGTAATGTACAGTGGCGTGCACAGAACTTTTTTCCGGAAAAGCAATCAGAAGGTCAAGTACGACAATAAAAAAAATATGAAAAAAATTAAATAACACTTAGAAAAAAAAAAGTTTGTATGACGCCAGGGTAGGCACTGCCTACCCTAGAGTAAAAATTGTCATACAAACTTTTTTTTTTCAAAGTTTTATTTAAATTTTTTCATATTTTTTTTATTGTCGTACTTGACCTTCTGATTGCTTTTCCGGAAAAAAGTTCTGTGCACGCCACTGGTAATGTACCATCAGATGACCTTAATGGAACACTACTGCGGGCTGACTTACCTACTAATTGACGGACCTCTTCGTAAAATGTGCCCATTTGATGCGTGTCTGCAAGCCACTGTATGTGCTTGGCCTTTTCCTGCCACCACCTGTCTTTTATCTCTCTGACCTTACCTCTGAGCTGAGCACTACTCTGCCTGACTTCCTTCGACTGTTCAGTGCGGTGGTTACGGAGGAGAGTTCGGTGCTTCCTTATTGCTTCGGCTAGGCTTTCGTTGTTCTCGTCGAACCAATCCTCGCATTGACGAGGTTTTATACCAAGTTTCTGCGTGGCTACATCGACAAGACTGGACGAAAGCGTTTGCCAGATAGCTACAGGATCGCCATTCTCAGTATCCAGCGTCTGAACCACTTCACTGATCGCCAGGGAGTAGATTTTCCGGGTCTCCAGGTTCTGGAGTTTCCCTAGATCTAACTTCTTTGGCATCACTCCTTGAGATCTGCGCGGAGGAAAAAGTCGAAGTTTCAGCTTGGTCAAGACCAGCCGATGGTCACTCCAGCAATGAGCACCCCGCATGACACGGGTGATAAGGACCTGGGAGATGTCCCGCTGCCTGACTATAGCGTAGTCTATGAGGTGCCAATGTTTGGACCTGGGATGCATCCATGTAGTCTTATATTTAGCCGGGAGTCTAAACATGGTGTTGGTGATTGCCAGATTGAATTGGGCACATAATGAGAGCAGTAACCGTCCATTACTATTCATATTACCAACACCGTGTCTTCCCAAGACCTTAGGCCAGGCTTCATAGTCACGACCAACCCTAGCATTAAAGTCACCCAATAAGAGCAGTTGCTCTCGAGGGCGAACTTTAGTGAGGGTTTGTGTGAGCTCCTCATAAAACCTGTCCTTGATATCGTCATCTCGGTCCATAGTCGGCGCATAGACACTAACGACAGTCAGGTAGTTGTTGTTGGCCAAGTGAAGACGCAAGGAAGTAACGCGGTCCGAGGTGTGTACTGGACACTCTTCCAGCTTCGAAGCGATCGTATTTTTTACCGCGAAACCAACGCCAGATCTCCTAGGCTCTGAGGCAGAGATTCCCTTCCAAAAGAAGGTATACCCACCGCCGTATTCCACCATCTCCCCCTCGTCAGCCAGGTGAGTCTCACTGAGAGCTGCGATGTCCACACCATAGCGTTGGAGTTCTCGGGCTACGATGGCAGTTTTCCTCTCAGGACATTGGTTTGTACTACGATCGAGAAGAGTGCGTACATTCCATGCGCCGAATGTCATATCCGAATGCTTTATGTTATTTTTACCTCTGTGCTTTCGACCACGAATTAGGTGATGCAGAAGCAGCCGTGGTTACTACTTCTGTGCGGGTTTGGGTCAAGCCTTGTTTAGGACACCTTTTCTAGTCCCTCCCCCGTTCGGGGCGAGCAGGGCCTCCCTAGGGCTGCTCCGTCACTCAAGGTGCTGCCGAATCCACACTGATGACCCTGTGCAGCATGAAAGCGACCACTCTCCTTGAGTCGCCTGCGTGCAGACATTAGCCAAAGCCCGATTGGCATCACAATCAGACCTCTCTGCCGCTGCCCATCGCCACAGGACTTGTTTCTAAAATCGGAGGTCCAGTAGCAGAAACAGTCAATTACGCAGGACATATTATAGTGCACAAGTGTGTGCGCAAACACAGGTGCACTCTCTCGTCTAAACCTCTCTGTGCCTGATGGAACGTGTAACCGCTACAACCAGAAAGAGGTTCAGATGCAGTTTCTGGCCGACGTTCACTTGAGACCTCTAACGCCGCCCTAGGCCTTCCACTTAGGCCGTGCTGACTTGCCGCGTCCGCCAATATCCTACGCTTATCAGCTGCAGAATTGCCTTCCACGCCAAGTCAGACTTCGTACACAGAAAAGCGGGAGGTAACCGCGTAAGACCTGTATAGGTCCCCCTCAACCAGGTTTAGCCCACGAACCGACGTGGTGTCCCAGGGTGTGGCCGCCACGTGTACTGCAGCTTCTAGGAGCCACTGGTGAGAGATTGCGGAGTGTCTGTGGACCAGAGTGAATCTGTCTCATTTCAGAGAGCGGCTAACAGATTCAAAAAGTTATCACCACTAGACACGCCACTACACCCCAAACTGAACGAATATACTGATGCAATCAATATGAAACTTACATAATATGTTTTTTCAAACCTGTATCTTTACGTTGTAAGTAGCGTTACCTAATTGGAAAACTTTCGCACGATAGATTTTATTTTTGAAAATTTTTTTGAGTGTTTTTTTGGTTTTGTGTTTAATCGACTTGATTTTTATGTGTCATATTTTACTATCGATATGAAAATCTTGTTTATTAGCCGTTGTATGTTCAAAAATGACTTAAATGCAATGTTGTAATTTTAGTCGATTTTAATCTTAAAATTAGACTCGTTATGAATCGTTTCGCGCGCATTTTGGCGCACGCGATTTTCAACTTTATGAAAGTTAGTCTACGAGTTATAATTGCAAAGCCACTATGCGCCTAAGGAAGGCCTCGTCTTAATATGAAATCGTCTTGGATTACGTCACGATACATGCCGTTGATTGCCATTTTCGCAATTTTTTCAGTTATCGAAAAAATAATTTTACTGCTGTTTTTAGCTTTTTAAACGTAATTAATTTTCATAAAAATCTTTATGTAGGAGACGAGCTCATTGGTAACTCATGCTGTTTTAAATAAGCAACCTAATTACCTCAAATTATCATCAATTAGTCATCTTATATTGCATCCAAATTAATTAGCACCTTATGCTTTGACCAACAACTTTTTATTGCCAAGAATAGTAAATGATCACCAAAATTTAAGTGCTCTTTTATTTTAAAATGTTATCGAAATAGTTAACCCCTCGAGGATCTTTTTGATACTGTGCTATGCGTTCAAGCGCGCATGATAGTTTCTCTTAGTTTCGCTTTACCTTAAAATCTGTCTCTAACGTGGAACATAGCTCATTTTATTAGTACTCAGTTGCTGACTCCCAATTTACGGCCAACTCTAACGTTTTAGAGACCTTTTAAACATCAGGTCATGTAAGTTCTTTTTCAGATCAGGGTAGTTTAGACCTTACTATTACGTAATAAGATCTACGACAGAGGGCTTTCGGTACGGCACCATCTTGACACCAAGACTCGTAAAATGAAGCAGTCATGTGAAACCTTACACTGCCAATCCGCCTTTGATGGTCTGAAGCCAATTCATAGAAAATTTTGCGTGCAATGGCAAAAAATAGGGTACAATACGTTTCTTTACAGTTGTTTTCCTTTTATTACTTAAATTTTAAGGGCTATTTGCCTAATTTTTGCCCCCCCCTGGATTCGTCTCGTGATGCTCTATCGATGTGGTGAAGTTAGAAATATGTCAAATATGAATATCCCACCAAAAACATAAATGGCCGAGTTCAGTACAAATGCAGTGCAGGATTGTCGATTTTGCCGAAAAAATAATTAAGATCAATTTGGGTGCCGAGGTTTATTCCTTCAGTCCTTCAAGTTTCAACCGTTACAACTGTCTTAGATGTCTGCCATCTGTCTTATGCATGCAAATAAAATTACTTTAAAAGGTGACTTTTGTTTATATGGCCAAATTCATACTGTAGACTCGGCAAGTCGTCAGGACCAAGGCTCAATGACCTTTGTTGCAGAATAAGAAACAAAAAATTGTGCCTCTGTACTAATTTACGAACAACTCCGTGTCAATTAGTACAGAAAGCCTATTTTTTTTGCGTTTTTCGCAAACTTACCGAGTTTCCATTGTGAGTGTGGCTATATGAATAAAAGTTATCTTATATGTATATAATACATTGAACATATAAGTATAACACACGGTTGTTGCGCTGGCCTTTTCTGTTTCAAACTCGGCTCTGGACTGGAAGTTTTCAAACTCATATGAGGTACAAAGAACATGTGACAAAGTACGGTCCTGTGACAGATACATAACCTCCCCTCTCCTAAAATGGCTCATGTATGTTATAGACAGCTTCAGAGAATTCAATTTTCACTGTAAAATCCAATATTATTACATCAGCGATGTTAGTACAATACTGGGTACGACTATCGTTACTACAGGAAATAAACGATCTTTCTTTACGATTTATTTCAATTATTGTTGTCGTGCAAATGTGTTAATCTGCTTATACAGGTTGAAAATGAACCCCCTAGCTATATTGAAGTATATGAATCAGAATCACTAATAGAACACAGAATCGTTTTTAAAAAACGTTTCTTTTTCATATTTTTTATTAGGAACAGTTTCCAAATTTCGAATAAATGAATAACCTACGTGACGTGACATGTGACTGACAATAGACAGTAGGGTCTCCCTGCAACGAGCCTCCAATCCTCAGCCATCAACGAAAAACATTGCCGACGCCCTTGGCGCCCGCCCCCGCAATCCACCCTCCCGCCCGCGATCGACTTTCAAGTTCGATATCTTTGTTTTTTATTATGAAACAAGACAAAAGTAACAAAACATGTATTTTTTATTTCGAACATAGAATAGTTTCCTTTGATATAGCTAGGGGGTTCATTATCAACCTGTATAACAGAAAATATCAGATATAATGATTAGTAATCAAGAGTGTCTTAATAGCTATTACATACGTAGTTGCATATAATATTGCTATGTGCATTATGGAAATATATGGTATTTAACAAAACATAATAAATATGTAAAGGAAAAGCAAATATTGGTCGATCAATAATTCGTGACCATGTTAGCTGTGGGAGAGGTGAAATCTGCCGGGAAATTTATTTCATAAACTTCCACAATTTCCAGAAACATTGGAAGTTTAGAAAACGGGACCGCCAATCACGTTTTGAATACCGCGTGGAGCCTTATCGAAGACTTTTCAGTTTATTTTTATAAAACCCATAAAAAATTACAAAAAGAAATACCTTTGGAAATTAGCCTCGGTATGCTAATAATATTCGCCGGTGAGAGCACCAATGAACTAATAAACTGACGCCGTACGTACATAGTTAAGTAACAGCAGAACCACTTTTAATGCTGTGCAAATCTTGCAATGAAGTTTAAAGGTCCTTGAAGAAAAGTTTAATGAAATTTTAGCTTGATGAGCGATTCTGATTAAAATTCACTTGTTCTTGTCCACTGTTTATTGTATTTTATTAACCAAGACTGTGTTATATTTGCCGATGATATAATCTGTAGTAAAGGTTTGTAAAAACGAAAATAATTTTGAAAATGTCATGAATGATAATTTACTTAAAATAATAAATAGACTGGCTTCACAACAATAATCTTAGAATAAACATAAATAAAACAAAATACATTCAATTTAGGAATAATAAAATGAAACATCGTGACATAAAAATATACTGCAATGGAGAAAAAACAGAAGACACAAAAGAAACGAAATTTTTAGGATTAATATTAGATCAAAATTTAACATTGGTTCCTCATTCCAACAAAATTTGCTCAAAGATAAATAGTTTTGTTTATGCATTATATCGCTGACAGAGAAACTCTGATTTAAAAACAGCAATTGTAGCATGTAATGTCATTACCTCGCTACGGGATTATTTTTTGGGGTAATGCCCGAGATATATATTCATCGTACTAAAAAATTTATTCGCGCCATCTGCAATATTGCCCCCACAGATTCATGTAGGATCCACTTTGCTAAACATAAGCTGTTAACATTATCGAGTCTCTACATTTACGAAATAGCATGTTTCGTGAAATCCCACTAAAACTTGTACTCGAAAAATTCAAACAAGTATAGTTTTAATACCCGTTGCCTTAATAAATTAAAAACACCACAATATATAACTGATTTTTGTCAAATAAGTACATATTTTATGCAAATCAAAATTTTCAACAATTTACCTGATTACCTTGAAAAAAACCAGCTACTCGCTCATTTAAGAAAAAGCTGTTTAGTTGGTTGTCTGTAAAATGTTTTTATTATATTAAAGAGTTTATAGATCTTAGACTTAACGAAATTATTATGTTAAAAAAATATAAACTTAAGTTCAATAAGTAATAATATTAAGAATAATACCTGAATGTTACCTGCTCTAATATTATATAGACTTAAAATTAAATAAAGACTGCTTTAAATATTGCATGCCTATTTGGGCAAATTGTGCTGAACCTATAAATAACAACTTATGTACCACAGTTTAAACAAATAAATATCTTTATCTTTAAGACCGGTTTCGCTACAATATTATTTATTATTACGTGCTACTGGTTACTGTTTGTTTACTTGCACATATGTATGTCCCGCCATTCAAGTGAATTTTAATCAGAATGTATCATTAGTTCCATCAAGTGCGACAATACAAGCATCAACTACCGCGATGAACCACGTCATTTACTTATTCCTTTTTTTACGGACTTGCAGTATTATAAGTCAAGAACAGTAATTTTAATCACTAGCAAGAAATTACTTTGTGCGGTTTGCTCTTTGTTAGATACATTTTTCTTATGAAGCTCGTATAAAAGCATTCTTTCTCCTTGTTCAATAAATTTCAAATAAGTAAGAAATATAAATTACTTGTATGCGTGCATAATAAGGCTTTAAATATAATATATGGTTTATTGGAAGTACTATAAAATACTGCTTATTATACCATACAAATTATTAATTTTATCCATGTTTTTATATTTATTCTTTATTTTCTATAATATATATTTTCGTTCTAACTAATATACTGGGTGTATAGACAACGATCGTTTACCACAGGCACATATTGCAGTGATCGTAATGTAAAACTCTCCTAAACAAACAGAGAGTTTGAGAAGTAATTGAGTTTTAAATAAATGTGTGTAAATGTGTGAATCCTAACCCCTAGGCCACAGGTTTTTCTTGCGACGGACGCCGCCGGCGGAGAGAACAAATGTATGAAGTTGTATAGAGCCGGTAATGGGTCGCTGCTCGCGCGTCTTGTCCGGCTTCGAGAGACTTGCGCTCTCGCGACGGCAGTGTGCGGGGAGGCTGGCGGTTGAAACAGTGATCGAGCGCACAGGACGAACTTAGTATCGAGCGCTTTGAGCGAGCGAGCGCGCTATACATGAAGGCGCCGACGGGTGTCGCAAGAAGCGCTGAGAGATGGCTGAAGCGTAACGCACCGAGATACAGGCATAGTCATCCATGATACAGCTGTTCACGCACAGCGTTCTAAAATAGGTCTTCAATCTGCATGTTAAAGTTTTTATTCCTAAAGATATGTGCCGATGTTTCTTGGGAAAAAATTATCAGTATAAAAAAATCAATCGGTAAAATGTAGGGTTTCAACCCTTAGGTACATTCACACAGGTGTAATTAAATTAAATAAAAAAGTGAAAGTGACACCTGTAAAAATTTAACAAACTTTTTCTGAATAAATAGGTTTATCTACGGGATGAGCTTTTATATGGTGCTGGTAGAGTTAAGTTACCGCTCTTCTGTTGATAATGGCGGTGGATATATTTTTTTCTTGTATAGTGATGCGATATGATCTGATTATTATTACATGAAATTTTGAGCGGTCTAGTTTGTCGGTTGGTCGGGTCAGTGCTGTCTGTTGAGTCTAGGTCCATAATGAGCACAAATACTGACATAATATTTACATAGAAACATCCTTACCATCTTCCGCAATCTCTCTGACCCTCTCTCACGTCACTTCTCTTCGTGCTTGAATGCTTGGATTGAGATGGTAGTGGGAAGAGTTCGCGTCAAACTTAAAAGGCCGTAAATGAAAATTTTAAAATATCTCTCGACGTTTTGCTGTGTTTTTAAAGAAATGAAAAGATTTTAATATCATTTTCAAAAATAGACCGTTTTAAATTGAATCGAATAAGGGAACTACTTTTTCTATATCTTTGTTTATTTCAGTACAATTTCAGAGCCGTTTTGCCAAATTTCGCTGCAAGGGGCTCAGATATTAAGGGGCTTAGTATCGCCAAATAGGTTCTTTCTAAAGCCTACTCCTCCTTTGAGATCAAACCAATAATATAAAAAAAAATGTTTTATGAATTATCAACTCTAAGACTTTTTATAACCACCAAAGCAACTATATGGAGAAAAAAAGCAATCGAATGGTGTTTTTTGGCTTGAATTCTCTACTGCTTCTAAGCGGCTTGATCGATTTAATAAATTTATGCTTTGAGTAATAGATAAACTTCATAGCTGTAAACATAACAAAGGATTATTCAATAAACCAATCAGGTTCATGTGAAAAGTATTATTTTGTGCTATTTTGCCCTACCAAGGAAGCAGCAGTCGTTGTAACAGCCACTATGCATTGCGCGCTGATATGAACGTTATTTCAATGTCGTTAAAGTCGACATTCATACCGACAAACATCGAGCTGCTTATTTAGCGACGGTAATCGCCTTAAGCTGTTTTCAGCAGATGTCATAGTTTAAATCGGATGACAAATATAGTCCAGTGGTAACAAAGTATTGTATGGAATAAGTGAAACAATGTTTTGTTATTTCATATAAAAATAAGACAAGACAAATACTCTTTATTGTACATCAAAAATAAAACAAGTAAAAGTACAGACTTATAAAAGAAGATAACAACAATAAAATTAGTTATAGGAAAAAAAAATAAACAAAACAGCCAAATTTTGGGAAAATAGCAAAAGTGTTCATTGTTTTTGGCTATCCATAGCATTATTTCTTAACTTAAATAAAAATACTGCAACAAACATTGAAAAAAAAAGACATGTCAAATATTCAAAAACATAAAATGTTGGACGAAACATAAAATCTACCTATAAACACAAAACGCGCGAGCCTGAGTTCGCTCCGGCGAGCATTTATATGAGCGCGAAACGAAATCGTAAAATTCGTCTATCCTTGTCTTTCATCTCTCTCAATTCGTCTCTAACTTTACTCGAGTTTGAGGCGAACTATTAAGTAGGTAACGTTAGAAAATAACCTTTCTAAGCCTCTATGTCATGTATATGTCATGGCCATACCGTAGAATTGGCCATTTCATGATGTTTGGGCAGGTCGTAAAGTATGAAATCAAAAATCTTTCACTAGCTTAAGCAACGAATAATTTGTGGATGGAAAAGTCGAAAGCAGGATCTTTGACTTAGGAACTTTGTTTGCACTAGTTAGGAGATAAACATGCTAAAAGTCCTTGCCCCTCCGAGTCGAGCCCGAGGGGGGAGGGCACAAAGAAGATCCCGTTTTTTGGTTTTTTGGGCTCGACTCGGAGGGATAAGGACTTTTAGTATGTTTATTTCCTAACTAGTCCAAACAAAGTTCTTAAGTCAAAGACCCTGCTTTTGACTTTTCCATCCACATACCCTTAGAGAGCACTCATTTCTCAGCCTACACAAAAAGCAAAAAATAGGTGCGACAACGAGCAAACCGAAGCGGAGCGAGGAGGAGCGTCTAAGGTTTACATGTAAATACATTTGGAGAGCCGAGCGAAGCGGAGCGGAGTGAGGCGACCCTCCCAATTTTAGCAGTAATACGATAAATATAATTTGAAGACTTTTGGACTTTTACTGTTGACAAGAAATTTTGACTGATGCCGGGATGCCGGTAGGACCCGAAATATATTTCACATAATTTTCTCTTCATGAATTTTATTTTATTAAGTATTACATATATAAAAATCAACAATATATTTAACAGTCAATTTGTCAACTGTAAATATTCAAAAACAGCTCGTCCTAAATGCCATCCATTTCCATGATAAGGTTCGTAATATTTTTTATAGCTGTCACTTTTGAAATAGTTAATTCATTAATTGCTGTTAGCTTGATGTTGTCTCATTCATACATACCAAAACAATTGTATTTTTTCAACCCTAGAAAAATTCTAAACTATTAGTACTGAAAATTGTGTTTTTTTATATTCTCCATACAAGACGGATATTTCATAGGTTTGCAATATAAAATAACCTACCTAAATAAAAAAAATATCCCTAAAGAATCATCAACAATTACGATCCTATATGTTGCTCAATCATTAGATAAACTCACATATTGTTTAACCTTTCAATACATCGTACAAATTGTGTGCAATTTTCAAACTTATCTGAGCAAACATCGGAGGCTGGTTAAACCGGTCTTTTTGTTGACTAACTAATATTTGTTAGATAAAACGTTTCTTAATCATTGTAAAAGTGACGTTATAGGAGTGGGATTTTTATTGTACCATTATCTTTTTAGAGTATTAGACAATTTGAATCAAAGTTTGTTACGGGAGAAGAAAGCCCTAAACAAAAATGCCAAAGGTTCAACT
Organism: Ypsolopha sequella; assembly: GCA_934047225.1. NCBI lineage: Eukaryota > Metazoa > Arthropoda > Insecta > Lepidoptera > Ypsolophidae > Ypsolopha > Ypsolopha sequella. The sequence continues at coordinate 13,766,070 of OW203990.1, read as the reverse complement.
CAATTTATACTAATTATCCATACTAATTATTATCATACTAATTAACGTACATACACGACTTTTTTACCTACTTTATTTAATTGCAATTGGTAATATTTTACAATAAATTAGTGTTTCAGAAAAATACATACTAATATTTTTATTTCAGTAAATAATATAGCCAAAAATGCGACAGCTTGGCCCGCCATATATTTCGTTAGTAAACATTGGCACGTGAAGGAACAAGTTTCCCCATCCCTGGTTTAGAGGGAGGGACGGAGCCGCGGGCAAAAGGCTAGTAAAAAATAAATACTTTGCATGTACTTAAATTGTAAGTTAAAGAGGCTTTTCTGAAGAAAGAAGAATTAAAAGAAAAGCCCAAGTTAAGATTAAGTATAAGCTTGACAGTTTTTATCGTTATACAAAGTAAAAGCCTAAGAAGATGATCTGACACGCGACAGTAGTTTTTTTGATTTTTTATTTTTATTTTTAAACAACTTGAGATTTGGTTTTTTTAACAAAAAGAATATTTTATTAGAATGTTTACAGGCTAAATGAAAAAGATTGCTATGTTAGGACACTTTATCACTAGAGAAGCTGATGTATCTATCTGTATGTATCTATACTGTATATCTGTATGATGTATGTATCTCATTATTGCCTAATTTATCATTTTTCATTTCTAAATTCGTATTTTTGTCGCTTTTATATACTCCATAAACACAATAAAATTCAAGTGGTTTCCCAATCGAAAACTGATGAAAATACTCGTACATATGAACAACTTTTACTATTGGGCCAAAACTGAAATTGCGAACAAAAGTATCAGCTGTTCTATACAATTTGATCGTCTAGGTATTGCATTTTTTTATGAAAGACTCAATTTAATTTCGCCCATTTAGTTTTGACCCGTTCATAAGTTTTTTTATCGACTTGTACCAACATTTTTGGTTTTATAAAACCACTACAATTTATGATGTATAGTTTTTTGAAAATTCATCTTTAATCAAAAACACTTAACTATCAAATCAAAACGAAGTTTTTAGCATAACTTAAATATAATAGTTTCTTTAAAAATTTATCACTGCAAAAATACATTTAAAATATAACGCATATATAGGTATGAAAAAAGTACGCACATATTCTGCTTGTATAATAATATGTGGCAGGCAAATTGTATAATTTATCATTATTCCTCTGTAGGAGCATAAAGCACACTTAGATAAGTCAATATGCAGAACTAAAATCAAATTAATATATAAAATATGAAAATTGAAAATGCTTAAAATCTAACAATTTAAAATCTTAAAATCTCTTTTAGACAAAACCAAGAAATGCTCCTGCACAGTGTCAGGTCATCAATTTAGGTATGAAAATTTATTTACCTATAATATTATGTCATAAACTTACATTTATATTATATTTTAATAAATTCTATAAAATAACATAAGTTCTTACTTAATTTAGCAACTTTCCAAAGGCGAAATTGAAAGTATTTCACCAAAAAGTCAAAATTTAGCACCGATGACCAGCGGAGCAAGGAGGAGCGTATTGAGAGCTGAGTGAAACGGAGTGGAGTGAGGTGACCCCCAATAGTTCTAACAGAATTAAGAGTTGCCCTAGGCAAATTATTAAATACCGAATTCTACGATATGAAAACGACAACCCAAATTGTAAAACAACGAGCGTTTAGAAACTGAGGACGCCGTTTGTAAACTGGCGAATTTCACTATTTGGCTGCGACATATATAATATCTAACCTCAGTTAGAGTATCTATCTCCTTCACTTAGTTAAAATATTCAGAGCTACGAATATTGTGCTACGGCGTAGCAGTGAAAATCTCGTAGATATATGACTTGCTCCATATTTTTTTCTTTACTTACTACAAACTTAATTAATCCATTAATTTGCGTCCGTATTGACTTAAAACTAACACAATATGTTGATTCCTAAGCCAACGAAAAGAAAATTTCGTGAAATAAAGATTCTATTCGCTAAACTTCCTGATAATAGTCGGTATCTTTTTTCAACAATTTTATTAGTAATCAACATAAGAACTAAATTTATATTAATAAATGAGGCAATCGGTGTCAATGTTTTAAGGTTAACACTCTAGTCAATTTTATTTGCAAAGTGATTGGTGAGTTTTGAAGGCTACGAATTAGAAGGTGGTGCTACGCGCTACGAATATTTTACTACGCCGTAGTATTTGTTTGTCCGCTTTGTATTCGTGACAAGAACAACAAGGGACCTGTTGATGAAACTTAATCATGAAATACTTTATTTATGTAGCTGGTAAATCGTGAAAGCCGTGAAATTATAATTTCACTAGGTTAGGTTAGGTAAGATTATATAAAACCTAACGAAAACCAACCGTGAAATTATAATTAAACGGCTCTGACAATTAACCTGCAACATTTACAATTTTACCAATACAAAAAAGTAAATATGTAAAGTTTCCTTCTAATTGATAACTTCATTCAAATCAAAAGCTTCCAATAAAAGAGATAACTTGTACTAAATATTTACATTAAATCAGTATAAATTTAATATATGCCTACTTACTTCATTGTTGGCTCGAAGAAAACAAACGATAAAGTTACTGTACAACACAATCATAAGTCCACAAAAACTTTTCCTTCAAAACAAATCCATGGTCCATCTTATCACATGAAAAAGTCATAATAAACCGTCCCAAGTCCATGATCACTCATAACCAATCACATGAAAAGTTATTTCAACGGACAAACACGTGGGTGGCAGAAGCGCGGGAAATCGTAAGATTTTGGCGGCAAAACTTGGGTCCCCCGAGGCCACCACCCCTCTCTGCGTTCCACAATCAACTGACAACAGTCTGCCGCCACCGCCGCCGTCGCCCGGCCTCGCTGAACCGCGGGCTTTTCCTCTTTTACCCTTCTTGCTTTATACACGAAATCATGTACACAGCTTTGAACGTGCGCACATGATGGGAAGCAAGTTTACCGGTTGTCAGTGTGCGATTTTGCTTTCTATGTGTGCATGGACCGCGTTAAACGCATCTTTACGGCAGCGTGCTGTGATGCACAATGGCACAGGTATCGTCTACCATTATCTTTTTTAAGATAAAGGTATAAAGTTCAATTTTAGTTGGTAACTAGTTGTGCTCTTCTAGTAGTGAAGGTATGGTAATTTTGCGCATGTCCGTGTGGATTGCAGTACCATGAAACATATCTTTGTCTTTATCCATCGTTAAGTTTTATTTTTTGTCCGAAGTAAAAGCGTGTAAGTTTTATTTTATTAACGGCAATAACGGGCAATATTTTTACTGAAATATTTGGCTACAATATTATCAACTATGGCTCGGCCCTCACAACAACATTTTAATGCAGGATATGGCCCGAAAATATTATCTCGGATATATGTCTGCAACAGTATGGCACAGTATGGCCCATAATACGAGACTCGTACGTAAGCTACACATTCGGGCATCAATGGCTGACGTAACCATACGCTTGATATTGCTTTAAAAGAATATTTAAAACAACATGAGTAAAGAAAAACGTGTGATCGCCTTTACTTCCATAGGCCTGACAGTTTAGATATTGATAACCAATTAGCATTCATAACCAATTATTTAAGAACTTTACAAATGACACAGAATATAGCAACAAATCCCTTGCGGTGTAACTCACGGCAAACTTCACTTCCCGTCAGAAAAGGATGCATTTATGCTACATAATGAAACAATAAAAGGGCTGACTGAGCAGCAACCTGGGCCTGCAGTCCCGACAAAGAAAGCGATCACTTCCCTAGCGACTTCGGTCGTTAACTGATAAAAATCGATTATTTTTAGTGTCTACCATCAAAACTATCGACTTAAAACGGAAGCGTATTGAATTCGCTTCCGATTTCAGTCGATAGTTTGACGATAGATACTATACGAAATCATTTAAATTAAATTTTTCTAACTTAACGACCGAAATCGGTAGGATAGAGTATTGTTATGTATTGCATAGACCATCCGTTATTATTGGCAATGGTGAAGCGATTTCTTCCAGCCAACTTTTGGGTGGTGAAGAAATTATTATCACATGAAAAGTAAAGGGGGATAGACATTGTAATGATATGAAAGTGCAGCAAGTTAAGTGAAGATCAATCTTGACGTTTCGATAGTTCTGAAACGAATCGTGTTCACAGGCAGACTGGAAATCAAGTACTTACTAGTACTTACATATATTTAGTATGTACCTCGTATGTATTTTACGCATATATATTTAGTAATTTCGTATAAACTATCGTTAGCTTGGTAATGTAGAAGAGAAAGGGCATGTATACACATATGTTAGAGCGAGATATAAAAACGAGACCAGTTTTCTAGAGCTATGGATTTCAATGAACCTATATACATTTAATTACGAACGAAAAAATTCCGCTTAAGTTTGCAAAACATCTGGTTTTAAAGTGTAATTTCCTGTTTATTAGACGTGATTAACTATCGTTACGTGTGCAGAACCTAGATGCAAATCATCTAAGAAAAAAGCCACAGAATTGTAAATTTCACATTGAAATATTTTGTTATTTAAACGAAATGTTTTAGAACTAACACAAAATTTTGTACAGAATTATGTGGGAAAAGTTATCGTTTTTAATCACATGGTCTTTTAATACATCATTCCCTAAATAACAACATTTACATAAAATTAAATCAATGCTCGGCAGATGTCTACAAAAAGCGACCTGCCTTTGTAATTTTTTGTTCTCGCCTTCGTTAGTTACTACAGAACCGATCTTTTACTCAATACTACACCTATGATTTTGTGTGATAATCATCTACCTACTAGAATGCCGGCACTGTCCGGCATTCTACGTAGGTGAAACAAGAACTGCACTACACATACGCATGAATAATCACCGACACACAACAGATACTATACACAATAACACGTTACCCATTCCCACACACGCCAGATCCCATAACCAAACATTCAACAACTGCTTCACCGTTCGTGTCATCAAATCATTTCATCCCCCGCTGACTGACATAGAACTTAGAACATGGGAGTCCTCATACATCTGGTCACTTGGTGCTCACTACGGACCAGGACTGAATAGACAACACTAACCAACAGACAAACATAACACACACATTCCCCCATAACATACATAGTATACACTCGTCATCTCTTACATTACAACCCCTCACAAATCCTATCACCCCTTCTCACAAACATTCTTTCTCACAACTTATCTTCCTGTCATTCCTCCACCCCTTTCCAATAGTTTAGAATTCGTGTAAATGTCACCAATCTGTCTTTTTATTTTTTATATTATATGTCAAATATCTATTGTTACAATTCGACTGACGACGACCACAAGTGGGTCGAAATATATATCGATTACAAGTAATACTTTTTTATTTATATTCATAATTTATTTTAAAATAATTAAAAGCTAAAAAGGCTTCAAAATAATATTTATTCAAATATTCCTCGCACATGCGATATTATAAAAAATCAAAATAAAAAAACTACACTTTCCTTGAAAGCTCACCACAACTAAATATCGTTAAGACTGGTCCCTTATCTCAAAAGAAGGGACCCAAGGTTGGATCCAAGCGCCTGCTTCAACAAAACAAGATACGCAACAGCAAAGATACTTAAGCTCTAAATGAACTTCACACAACTTGATAAAAGGAGAAATCTATTGGCTGCTATTTTTGTGCAAGAGATTAAAACCATCCAGGAAAGAAGAAAACTCAGCACTTTGAAGCCGTCTTAGCGGAAGATCTTCAATGAATTCAACATTTCAGTGAAATCAGTGGTTCAACATAAGTTCTTCTGTAGCTTTCCCAAATACCGCTTTGCTTGTCTCGTTGCTAGTTTGAAAGCGGTTATATTATTTATTATTATTTCCTTATATTTAAATCAAATTTACACGGTAAAATATCACATTTCCATAACAATTCAAACTTTTCGAAAACGTCAAAATTATACTTGTAACTTCTCTCACAGACAACTATGGCAAGATATTAACCATAGACAGATCTAACCTGAACTAACTACCTCTTTGATATATACATATCCATCCTGCATGAAGGAAATCTTAAATCACATTAAAAAAACAGCAACTAAACTTTTACAGTATTACACGCACTTACAATTTCTACAAAAATGTCTAGAAATCGGCGCAGCCCCAAAAGGACTCATCCCAAAAATAGCCCTCCATGCTATTCCACCAATCATCAGACCCAATATGATCATGGTCAATTATGTAAACGCACTGAACACTACACACATGCTTTACAGACAATATATGTACCTATGTACTAACCAAAAAAACCAACTTGATGCACTCCTTCAAATCAGCCTCATTGCTTACCCCCACCTTTTTCTAAAAATACAAACAATCATTTTAAACGCCAACAACACTCTTTCAAAAGAACAATCTAGGTTGTTAACAAAACTACAAAATCTAAAAATATATTACACACGAAACAATGTCAACCTACCCATAATATATCACCACAATGACGCACCTTCAGATCTCAACCTCACGCCAATAAACTTTTTGAACTTATTTTCCATTCCTCCTCCACCTTGTACCCAAAACAACCAAAAACCAGATTCAGATACCGTAATAAATCTTTCTTCCACTTTATTAACTCCCGATGATATAACACTACTAAATAAAGGACTGTCATTCTGCCCTACCAAGAAGATTGATAGGATTAAACTAATGAATGACTTCGTTAAATTTGGTCGCAACATAAAATGGAAACATTACTGGCAAACTCATACACACCAAAATAACCAAAACATTCATCCAGCTCTACTTAAGTTCAAGCCCCCTTCTCCAAACGAACCACCTCCACTACCCCCAAACCATCCCATTGAAATATTCCTATCAAGCATCCTCGCAAAACTTTCAGACGATAGATTTATAAACAATCTCCAAAATACTACGCCGAACCTAACGTACAAAGAGAGGCAATCACTAATCAAACTTAAAAATAATAATGACATAATCATCTCACAAGCAGACAAAGGATCGACAACTGTAATTATAGACAAGACAGACTACGTAACCGAAGGACTCCGACAACTCACCGACTCGACTTTTTACACTGTTGCACCAGGTGATCCGTGTGACCAGATTGTGGAATTAGTCGGTGACCTACTCCTCGCAAGGGGTTCAAACGAAGGTTTATCAGAATCTGACATTAAGCTTCTGATACCGAGCCATCCGAAGACTCCCCATTTTTACACCTTGCCTAAAATACATAAAATTAATCATCCTGGCAGACCTATAGTTGCCTCATACGACGCACCCACGGAACGTATATCAGCCTATGTCGATTATCATCTGCAACCAATAGTGAAAGACTTAGCATCCCATATCAAAGACACGAACCATTTCCTCCAAATCATTCAATCACTACAACTACCAAATCACACAAAATTGTATCTTGTCACCATAGACGTAGTTTCGCTATACACAAACATCCCACACGATGCTGGTCTTGCAGCTCTTCATTCCCATCTCAATACCCGACCACAACCCCATCATCCTTCAACCGACTTCATCACATCTCTCACAAATATAATTCTACGAAACAACTACTTCTCATTCGAAAACAAATTCTACCATCAAACTAAAGGGACTGCGATGGGAACTCGGATGGCTCCTAGCTATGCGAATGTATTTATGAACTCAATTGAAACTACGTTCCTAGCGAGTGAACCCCAGAAACCCCTTGTGTGGAAAAGGTTCATTGACGACGTGTTCATGATCTGGCCACACGGTATTGACTCCCTGACCGACTTTCTTGACAGACTCAACAACCATTCTTCACTCAAATTCACCCATAACATCTCATCAGACAAAATCACCTTTTTAGACGTCGACTTATCATTAGATCGAAACAACCAAATCACTACGTCAGTACACTTTAAACCTACAAACAAACTACAATACCTTGACTTCAACAGCTGTCATCCACCACACATAAAAAAATCAATTCCATACTCTTTGTCACTTCGCGGCCGTCGGATATGCAGCAACCAAGCCACCCTTAATAATTATCACAACAAAATACACCAAAGCCTCCGTAACAGACACTATCCCGAACACTTTCTTCAGAAACACATATAACAGACCAAGATTCCACAACCCACAAAACAGAAAAAACAATTCATCTAATTACCCACGACTTGTCACCACATACTTCCAGGGCAGCCATAAACTCACACAACTCATTAACGACTTCATTCCCATACTCCGTCAAAACGATGAAACAAAAAACTTACTCCCTTCAAACCCACAGATCTCTTACAGACAAAACACAAATCTAAAATCATTATTATCTAAAACTAAACCAAATCACACACACAACCAAACTATTATAACATCACAAGGAACAACACCATGCCGACGGCCGCGTTGCAAAACCTGCCACCTCATTAAACCAGACACAACAATCAATACTCACCACACCACCAACACATACAAAGCACAACATAACTCATCATGTAAAACAGAAAACTGCATCTACCTACTAGAATGCCGGCACTGTCCGGCATTCTACGTAGGTGAAACAAGAACTGCACTACACATACGCATGAATAATCACCGACACACAACAGATACTATACACAATAACACGTTACCCATTCCCACACACGCCAGATCCCATAACCAAACATTCAACAACTGCTTCACCGTTCGTGTCATCAAATCATTTCATCCCCCGCTGACTGACATAGAACTTAAAACATGGGAGTCCTCATACATCTGGTCACTGGGTGCTCACTACGGACCAGGACTGAATAGACAACACTAACCAACAGACAAACATAACACACACATTCCCCCATAACATACATAGTATACACTCGTCATCTCTTACATTACAACCCCTCACAAATCCTATCACCCCTTCTCACAAACATTCTTTCTCACAACTTATCTTCCTGTCATTCCTCCACCCCTTTCCAATAGTTTAGAATTCGTGTAAATGTCACCAATCTGTCTTTTTATTTTTTATATTATATGTCAAATATCTATTGTTACAATTCGACTGACGACGACCACAAGTGGGTCGAAATATATATCGATAACAAGTAATACTTTTTTATTTATATTCATAATTTATTTTAAAATAATTTTGAAAAAAAAATATTTGTATGACGCCTACTTTTTTTTTCAAAGTGATATTTAAATTTTTTCATATTTTTTTTATTGTTATTCTTGACCAATTGCTTGCTTTTCCAGCAAAAAGTTCTGTGCACGCCACTGTGATAATTACTCGCGTCTTGCGTTAATTTTGATTTAGTGTCTAATTTGTAATGTGCTGGAATTATACCTATTTACATTAATGTATGTGGCTATAGTACGTAGGTATAGTAAATATCATGCAAGTATTTAGGCATGACTAAATCTCTGAAGTGCCTTTTAAACAAAGTCTTTGTTTCCCAAATGACGTTCTAAAATTAAACCAAAAGCTTTGTTTCGTTTTGCCCATGAAACTTAACGTTGCTACTAATGACACCTTTCACATTAGTTTTAATAACTTTTATTTTTGTCATCACGAGTAGTTTCAAACAAACATTAACTGTACACATTAATGTCTTCAATATTTATGCCAGTTGTAAATGGAAAAGTAAACCGTATGTGTTCTGTTTATAAAGGCGAGGAATTGGGTTTTAAATAATCACTGTCACTCCAAACGCGCTGTGAGAGAGCGACAGATTCAGGAGCGACCAAAACAGGCAAAAGTATATTTTTTATTTATATAAAAAGAACTAAAATAGGTAGCACAATTTCCAATTCAAAATTAAGATATTGTTTAAAACTATCTAATAACATTTCATTGAAGTCTGTATGTCATTCCTATTTGTCAAACTTTGAGAAACTGTGTCGATGAAGACGTGATTTAAATTATTATTTATATGGAGTGAAAGTTTTCCAATCGAGTTTCTGTGTTAGAAAATACTAGAAAAATGTTCCCAAAATATTTTGTTAATTTATCCAACTAGTAGTTTCAAACTGAAAGTAGTCAAAACGACACCAAAAAGTTCGCTTTAAAGTTTATACTAAACAATTACAAACACACTTATATCAAAAAGTAATAATAAAGTATTGTTAATAGAAGTAATGTATTTTTGTTTTTAAAGATATAAATATACTGATCATACAAATATAAATACGTCAAAGTTGTCTCAAGATATATTTTGGGTCCTATCTGGACCCCGCATCATTTGAGTATTTAAATTAAAATAAATAAACATATTGGACATTGACATTTATCTTGCGACCACTTTACCGTATTTATATTTGTAATTATCAGTATAATTATAAAAACAAAAAACATTAAAAGCTTTCGGAGTACATTTAGTTTTAAAATAAAGTAGTAATAATGTTATAGTATTACAAATTTTTGCAGGTATTTAGAATATGGCAAAAAATTAAAAAAAATAAACATTCACAAACTAGAACGATTAAGAAAGGCCGGGATTCAAACTAGCGACCTAGTGCAAAAATCTATGGGTTGAAATTGAATACTTATGAAATAAAAAAAATATTACATATATAACTAAAATTTAAAACAGCAGTGGTAGCTCAAGGGCTAAGCCTCTTAATCTTGATAAGATAAGATTAGATAGGATAAGATGCGTTTATTCATGAATGTAGGTAGGTAGTAATACATTTGATCTTAAAGATAATTTATGTGCTCTATACTCTGCCGAAAGGCGTATGAATATATTAATTAATATAAAGAGTTTTTTAACATTTAGCATTCATTTATAAGATGTAATTAGAGACGTAATTAATATGCAATCGGATTTCAGTCTTAGGCTTAACTTATAAAGAAAATAATGGTATTTTAATGAAACATGTCAAAGATTTGAATAATTACAATAACAAATATCTATGTCATAATATTATATTAGATTAATGATAACATTAATAAACTCTTTCACTGTATAATAAAATTTTTCAGTTAAAAAAATTGAATCATTTATTTTTAAATACATTTATACTGAGATCTTTCCATGTTTTTGGATCCAGAAATCCAGAGATTTTGGATTTGAGATCCAGGTTCGATCATAAGTTTTTTGGAATTTATGTGCATGAAAAAGAAATGTGAGGAAAAACATCGTGAGGAAACCTGCATGCCCTAAAAAGCGTGTATTTGTGCCCGAAGTATGGCGATAGAGCTCACCACTCATCACGGTAGGTAGTAATAATCGTAGCTAAAACGGGGATTCATGTCGTGAGGATATATTATTTAAATTTATTTTTATTAAATATATATAAATATAAAATCCATTATGTACCTACTCGGAATTTGTTTCGAAAAAAAACTTTCTGGGCCCCGTTGTGAAATGACTCTCAGGTCAGCACGAAAAAGTGTATGACATTTCATTTCGTACTCGGTTAGGTTCATTTTGACGTAAATTTGTCTTGGCACTTGAATTATTTCGCGGCCTCGTAGAGTGGTACTGGCCAGCAGTGGCGTGCATAGAACTTTTTTCCTGAAAAGTAATCAGAAGGTCAAGTTTGACAATAAAAAAAATATGAAAAAATTTAAATAACACTTTGAAAAAAGAAAGTTTGTATGACGCCAGGGTAGGCACTGTCTACCCTAGAAAGAACATTTTCATACAAACTTTTTTTTTCAAAGTGTTATTTTTTTTTTCAAAGTGTTAATACCGCCGCCACCGTCACGCCGCGCCGCGCCGGCCGGCAGACCGAGAACCAAAAAAAAAAAAGATACTGGCCACATCGCGGGGAATGGTCATTAATAAATACTTGCAATTTGGAAGAAAATAATGGCGAATTTTTCCGAAAGTGATTCTGCTTATGAATTAATGTCGAAACTAACCTAATTTCTCGGGTAACAAACGTACTTAGAAAACGGCGAATACGCCAAAACAATAAGTATTTCATCTTTTGTTATACCGAGCAAAATCCGCCGATATCGCCCCACTTCAACCAAAAACGAGAGTGCCTAACAGTTCCTCTCTTGCTTTTGCTTGAAAATTAAATGGGAAGCCAGAAAAAATCCAGCTGCCTATAAAGAGATCCTTTTCATACAACGCTACTGCAACAAAAAAGAGTATTTTTAAATCTACTATGGATAAAATAAACAAATAAAAAAAGTTTTTGTCTCTTACATTACATCCCTCTCCTATATCCTATGAGTACTAACAATGGCAAAATAATATAGCGATTTGTTTATAAAGTCGTTATCTGTGATGTTGTCTGAACTGGCAAGTGTGACAAAGTGACATCTATAAAGGCGGTTCAAGCGACAAAACACTTGAATACCGTCTTTGAGCTACGAAGAAACTACTTAATAATTACGATTTATGGCACTAATTCTTTATTGTACTGAATCGTTACATTAACGTTTGGGATAATAATAAGGTTGACCATCTAAAAAATACTAGATGAGCAGCTAAATTACTGAGTTGGCATCAACTAGGTTAGATTAGGTTTCAACATATTATGTTTGATGCCAATTTAGTAATTTTGATGCCGATTTTGTATTTTTTGACGGTCAGTTAATTACGTTTTAGATGTTTCTCACGTTAAGACAATTAAAGTTTATCTATTAATGTAACCACTTTATTATCATAATTTATTCAAAATGTGCTCTTGTCGGTGGAATCCTCTCCATCCACTTCTGCACTCCGCGTTTTCTTTAACTTCTTGATACGACACGACATTTAATTTCTCTTTCACCAGATCCATGAATGGTCTCCTCTCTTTCTTTTCCCCTCTACTTTTCCTTCAATTATATTTTTGATAAAATTGTCGTGTCGTATCAGGTGTTCTTACATATTTCCCCTTCTATTAAGTATGGTCTTCATCAAAATTCACTTTTTGTTTACAATCCAACTTTTTTTTCCATTCTTCGCCAAGACCACATTTCAAAAGCTTCCAGTCTAATGTATAATTTATTATTACACGAATAATCTTTTTCGCGTTGATGTATTTAGAATGTTGTGCCTGAAGACGATGTAACCGACTGCAAATCTTTCATTACGTACTTATTTGTGGAACTCATATGAAGGGTTTTTACTAATATAAATAAAGAGGTTTAAATTTTCGGCGGTACCCTAAAAATAATACTTAAGGAGCAGGTAGCTGCCAACGACCTTTACCTGTGTCGGTACAATTATTGACAGAAACTACATTGAAATGACGTTCATATCAGCGTGCACTGCATTACGACGTTTTATAATACTTTTCACATGGACGCGATGGACGAAAAAAAATCCATAAATAATTTTTCTAAGCAATATTTTACATGACTGTATTTTAGTGCAAGGACCACAGAAATACTATTAGTGGTTCCAAAAAAATTACCAATTTTATTTAATTTTAGTCTAAAAACATCTTGACTTTGAACAATATATTCATGCTGTACGCGAGAATAATTTCCTCAAATGATGTTGTTCCTTATAGTTTGGCTAACAATATATATATTTTTTATTAATTTTAGACAGACCGTTAAGATAAATAACTTTATCAATAGAGTCATTTTCAGATGACGCTAAGAAGAGACGCCTTAAATGCCGTCTCCACAGACAAAGCTGTTGCTTAAGTATTTTTACTTGGATGTCGGGTGTATTGTTCGTGAGTTTGGGTACTTGAGAACAAACTTCTACGCTCAAGTATTTGCGCTCTGGGCTCTTTCCTAAATTGTTATTCATAGCTTCGCAAAAACGGGACTGCCTCTGAAAGAGTGCTTCACTTATCTCTTGTTTGGATCGTGTTAGTTACTTGGAATTATAAAGTTGTTAGCTTGTTTCCTCGATAGTGTCTTGTGAGAGATTCTGTGTGAAACTTTTGACGGTTTGTTTGCTTCAGCGGTTTAAACTTAATAATTTATATCTACTGTTGAGAAAAGCAACTGACTTTACGCTTTTCATACTAACACAGGTAAAACAGAATTATTAATTCTCTCCAGTCTAGTGGTTTACTCCAGACCACTAATCGGACGCGGATTAAAATCTCGTAACGGCACTGGTGTTTGGCGTCACTGGTGCGAGGGTTCCGGCATTAAAAATCAAAATTAAGGTTTCTACCAACGCCAACGACCTTGAACTAAGTAACTTTGTAACCATTTTATACGGTAACTATAGCATTTTTCAACAGAAGAAAAATACATAGTAATCTGCATGATACAAATAGTGATATAGTTTTTCCTGAATTTCATTATAACATACAGAAGTGAAGCAAGAAAATTCTAAGTTTACCCTTATTTCTCGATTTTTAGTTCACTTGTAACAACATCACTGCTGCAGGTTTTATCGAAACAGTATGAAAATTTATAAACTTCTAGACAAAATAATATTAAATGATTTGGTTTTCTCAGTTCTTGGACATCAATTTTATTTTGGATAAAATAAATTAAAAACACACTATTTTCGCACTTGTTAGCCGCAGCGACTGACGTAACAGCCATGTTGCAGTGCGAGCTGATAAGGACTTTATTTTAATATGGTTTTGTCCGAAATTTCAACCACCACGAATCGAGTTGCTAATTATTCCGACGGAGCCACCTTAAATGAAATATATTTATTTATGTAATGTATTATCAGATGGAAGAGCTGATGCCAGGCTCGACTGTGGAGGTACCACTATCTTGCTTGGAAACCCCCTCGAAGTAATTCGGGGAAGAGTAAGAGGACAGCTCCCAGGCAAAAAACCAGGAGGCCCACCGTGCCTGGGACCGATGGATGGCGGTATATCTATCCCTAATAGCCGGACCTTATATGAAACAGACTGGTGACGGGCAGCGGCGTCACTGGCGCGAGGGTTCCGGCACCGCACTCACCAACCCGCCTGCCCAGCGTGAGTGAGTATGAGCAATTCTTCCAGGATGACCGCCGGGAGTGGCAAAGTCCTGTAAAGGCTTATGTCCAGCAGTGGACGAACTAGGCTGATGGATGGATGGATGGATGAACGGCACATTTGTAAAGTACGGCGATAGTACTTATCCATCACGCTGGGATGTAATAATCGTCGGTGAAACGTAGATATACAAGTGCGTTCTTTGACTAGAATACTCGGAATACTCGAAAACACTTTTGTCTCCGACTTATATTGGATTCTTGTATAGTAACGATGTGTTCAGATTGATTGACCCATTTTTCTGGGTTAGGTTAGATTGTAAAAATACCAGCCACGTGCGAGTCAGACCTCGCTCCTTTAGGATTCCGTATATATGACCAATTATTTCAAACTTAAAACTATATTATAAATCGGAGTTTTTAGTATTTGTTGTTTAAATACAGCATATGATACATAATGTACAGAAATTTCAAATTCCTAACTGCTATGGCCTTTAAGATGGATCCCGTAACAAAAATGGTCTAAAATTGGCAAATTTTTAGATAAATAATGATAAAACATATTAATACTCTACTTAATGAGTTCTAAGCAATGACACTCCACATGCTAGGTAAGAAAAACATTTTTTTCGGCTCAGTTTTCATGTATGAGACCCCTCCTGAAAAATAATTTAATTACATTTTAAATTCAAAATTCGGTTTTGAGTCAAAATTTTACACAACATATAAAAATTTCAGGTTTCTGTCTCATTCCGTCTAAGAGCTAGAGACCCGTGACTTACGAACAGAAAGATGGACAGCGGAGTGACATTAATAGGGCTGCGATTTGCCCTTTTGCCCTTTGGGTACGGAACAATAAAAACCTAAAAAAAACCTGCCGAGAAATTATAATTTCAATTACAATTTCACTTTGACAATTTATCTGGGACATATATCAAATAAAAGATTGTTGTTGTCTGAATTAGTATTGATATCATTAATAAATTGTTTAGTTACAACATATGCTGGTGTATGACGTACTAACACTACACTTTTCCCGTCGAAATTAAGGAAACCTGTATTATTAAAAAATTGTGTAGGTATTTTTGAAATGTTTAGGTAATAAAGCCATGAAAAAGTAAACATTTAAGTTATATGAGAAATACTTCACAGAACTGCAACAAAAGAAATGAGAATTGTTTCCCGTAAAAATATCATATTTTTTTTTCTGAAAAGGAAACCTTTAACTTTGCGTTTTCATAACTCTTTCTTTGCAAAGGACTTTTCGAAGTTTTTCGCTGACAATTTCTTTGGCTTGCGATTGCAAAGTAGACAAGGTCCAGGAGAGTTAGGTAGCTGAGGTTTTATATTGATAAATAAATGTTATAAATTTAGTTCGAATTCAAGTAATTTATCCATTCTTATTTTCTCGACAAAAATCTCAACTCTTTCGATGTGTAGAAAGATTTAAAAAAATGTACATATTAGTGTTTGGAAAAATTACGGAAATTCCTTATTTTATTCGCCATTTACTTTAAGATACCTTTTTGTACAAATCTTTTTGTACTTTATTTGTATCTGTAGCCGCTGGCTACAGGATGCAGAGCTGATGGAATTTGAATGGGAGAGTAGACAGGATAAGAAAAAGATTGTGGGTAAACTGACTGACCTTTGATGATGTCTGTGGACGGGCCAACGGGAGATGCGGTGACGTGCTGAGCCTTCTTGTTGGCTAGTTGAGCTGGCGTCTGTGCAGGGATGTATTGAATGTCCTGGTTTGAGTGATGTACACAGCACTTGTATTAACACTACACTTTAGGTACGCGATATTGTTTGTGCTGACGCGAATGTCTATTGTTTAGAGCTGTCGGCTGCGCGGGCGCGCGCGCGTGCGCCTAGAGAGGCTCGTCGATCCGAACAGACCGAGCGAGCGGCGGTCAGCGCAGGACTCGATTCCGTCGCGAGTCACCCTTTCTGCGCATGCGCTGACGTCACGCTTTTTAGCGTGAACATCCTGGGGGGGCCGGGGCTGCGGCTCCATGGGCTGTGTCCAGATCCACAACTTGGATCACTCCATCCTTGCCAGGCATTGTGCGGAGAATTCTCCCCAACTTCCATTGGAGCGGAGGCAGGTCATCCTCTTTGATGAGGACCAGTTCACCCACTTGAGGAGGGGAAGAAGGGGAGAGCTATTTGGAGCGGGTTTGCAGGGTATGGAGGTAGGATCTGGACCAGAGAGTCAAAAAACGCTGAGAGAGCGCTTGAATGAGTTGAAACCGTTTAAGAGCAGATATGGGTCTGTCGTCAAAAGACTGCTCAGGTAGAGCGGTGAGCGGACGACCAATAATGAAATGTCCGGCCGTGAGAGGTTCAAAGTCCGTAGGGTCGGATGAAATCGGGCAGAGGGTTCTTGAGTTGAGTATTATTTCGTGCAGAGCGCCGAACCAAGTTATGTGCTGATTCGCGAGCTTGTGAGTGATTGCATCATAGTTTGTGCCGCAGTCTGAGCGAATGAGAACTGGAGTACCGCGACGTGAGATAAAACCTAACAGGGCTCGTGCTGAGTGAAATTGACCATGTACGTCTGCTATTATTGGTGTGTTAGTGACGTTCACTACACGTTGTGCGGAGTTACAAGAATTCTCTGTTGGAGCTGGAGTCATTGAGTGAAAATGAACTGAGTGTGTATGTGATGAGTGTGTGTGTGATGACTGAGTGCTGGTTTCATAGAGTGAAAATGAGCTGAATGTGTATCTGATGAGTGAATGTGTGAGTGAAAATGAGCTGAGTGTGTCTATATGTGCTGATTGAATGTGTGAGTGAAAATGAGCTGAGTGTGTATGTGCTGATTGAATGTGTGAGTGAAAATGAGTTGAGTGTGTATGTGCTGATTGAATGTGTGATGAGTGTGACTATATGTGAAAATGAGTTATTAAAAACTTGAGCGCTACCAACTCCAACGTGCGGATAGCTTGTAACTTGCGCGGGCCAAAATAACAAAGGCTATGTTCAAACGGAACACGGAAAATAAACCCGACAGAGAGAAGAGAAAGAAAAAAAAAAAAAAATTTTTTTTTTTTAAAAAACAACCTGTATATGAGCTGACAAACCAACGTGGAACACCCTATATGTGTACCATAAACAATAAAAGCAGAGATGAGATGAAAAAACAAAAAAAAATTTACTATAAAAAGCAGACAATATCAGGATAAAACTGTTCGGCAATATATTACTGCAACACAAGATTACCGCGATTACAAGATTACAATCGACAAGGCTTGTTCACTCTTATGTTATTATGCTACTTCCCGCTTACACGAAGCTAAATGCTATTCTATTTATATAATAAAATACCTAGCCGAAATCGGATCTAAATGAGCGGACAAACTAATGATGAAATCACGCTTTAGTAATATACGTAATACGTATGTATATGCACGAAATAAAGCGAATTTATACTCTCACAAAAAATATCTCGCAAGATACGAGAACTATCTTTGACAGTGGGTAGATTTGCACCTCTTCGCGCGATAGAAAACAAAGTGAAGTGTAGGTACTCAAAACGTTGTAACACGATATGAAACTAAAATGTGAACTATGTATTTACGAGCAAAGTTGAATCACTTCGAGAACATTTGAAAAGATTGGGTCGGGAATTACATGTAAAAAATGTTGAGCAAAATGCTGACTTTGAGTTTAATTAATTTTACGTATGGGGTTTATAAGGGCTGATAATTAATCCCTGGAAGTGACGGGGGGGGTTTAATAAAGAAATATAGTGGACTGTAATAAACAATTGGGCCGAATGGATATAATTATATTATCTGAGCTGAACAATAATTACAACCGTGATGAAAATGAGTTATTCTGTAAAGGGGCGGGGGGGGGCCGGTTCTATACCGATAAATGGAATGTTCCAGGCGGCGGTTCTAATTATCTACCCGCGATAGGTATTCGAAACTACAAAATATTTTTTGCCGGGAAAGGGGGCAAAATATGTAACCGGGTGAAAATGGACTGTAGTAACTCGACGAGGGCTGGTTCAGTAGCGGTTTGAAGGGCCAAAATTGTGAAAATGGACTGTAAGGACCAGAATTCGATCCGGCTCGAAGGACCAAAAATGTAGCCGCTGGCTACAGGATGCAGAGCTGATGGAATTTGAATGGGAGAGTAGACAGGATAAGAAAAAGATTGTGGGTAAACTGACTGACCTTTGATGATGTCTGTGGACGGGCCAACGGGAGATGCGGTGACGTGCTGAGCCTTCTTGTTGGCTAGTTGAGCTGGCGTCTGTGCAGGGATGTATTGAATGTCCTGGTTTGAGTGATGTACACAGCACTTGTATTAACACTACACTTTAGGTACGCGATATTGTTTGTGCTGACGCGAATGTCTATTGTTTAGAGCTGTCGGCTGCGCGGGCGCGCGCGCGTGCGCCTAGAGAGGCTCGTCGATCCGAACAGACCGAGCGAGCGGCGGTCAGCGCAGGACTCGATTCCGTCGCGAGTCACCCTTTCTGCGCATGCGCTGACGTCACGCTTTTTAGCGTGAACAGTATCCATATCTTAAATCGTAAAAATACAAAATATTGATCATTATGATATGGAATGATCGTAACTTCGTCAAGCCAACAGAAATAGTAGATTGTATCACAAGGGAGCAAAATAATAGTTTTACGTCGAGGGCGTTATTTTGAATCCAGAGCCGCGCGAAGGATTCTAAAGTAGAATCCTGAGCGCAGCGAGGGATTCAAAATACGTCGCCCGAGGAAAAATAACTTTGCGGCCGTGTGAGACACACTCTACTTTTCATCCCATCTATGAGGAAAAGAAATAAAAGGTGCTATTAGATACAAATCTAAACTTATTTATTATCACAATGATATTCGGAAAAGAATTATTTCTTTGAAATAGGCTAATTTTTGGAAATAGACCAAGAAAACAGATTCCGAAAAAGTCTTCTCTCCGTTTGCATTTTTCCATATGACCAAATTATCATACGCTTTCAAATATTTTTCTCGGAATTTACATGGTAATAGGTTCTCTATCACATTAAATGCGTCTTTTCTTATATTTTCGGGTGTTGATGTAACACTTTCACTATCTGACGAACTCATTTTTGTTTAATTATATTAAAATTTAAATTATATATGAATGGTATTCGTACCGAGCATGTAGTTCGCGCGTTTATCAATTTTTTTTTAATACAGCCGGCCGCGCTGCCTAGATAACGGGCCAGTAACTTTTTGATACAATATTTTCGTTTGAACTCTTTGGCCACGAAACACTATAAGGAACAACATTCATGTTCCAAATTCAAAACTCATTATTGCCCTATGAAAGTCTCTTGCAGAAAATATCTACCTACTTTGTTCGCACTTATTGAAGAACCAGTCATCGTTTTTCGAATAGATGGGATGAAAAATATAAATATACCAAAATGAAGACGTTTTTCTTTAATTATAAAACCAGCAAGCTTGGTCACTTGTCGTTTAAAAAAGTGGAATCTCTTCAAAAATGAACTAACAATTGAACCGAAAATTATTATTTAGTATACAAAATCGAAGCTATCCAATTAGAATAAGGGCTATTATAACATCGAACCTTAAAAGCACTTCTCAAGCTATGCATAACAATCACTGCTACTTGATAAACAATTAGAAGTTCAAGAACAATGAAGAACTGCTGAGAGATTCAGTATAGTTGACAAGTAAAGACCTCAGAGACCATAATAGTTCAGACATGGCCAATTGACTATATTCGTGGGGTTAATTTCCTTCCCATTCCCGCACTCCTGCTTGTCAAGAACCTACGTCATCACGACAATAAGTATTTCATCAAGACAAGATTGGCACTTAACCCTCTTAATTTTCATTATCGCAATAGCAATAGTAAAACAATGGATCGCAATCTATATCGTGGATTGGATCTATCTTACAGAACAAACCTTAAGGCGCTACGGAAAAAAATCGACACATTTTTGGAACTTGCATATCCAGTGAAGAAGGTATTATTTTGATAAAATTAAATATTATTTCTGGAATCTTTTTCTAGGGATCTGTTAAGCAGAGAAATTCGGCTCAATAAAAATATTTATTGAAATGAGGTCTTTTTCAACACCATTTCTCCTGGTTTGACAATTTGGAATGACATATGGGCTATGATTATACTTTATTAGATGGGTAACAATATCTAGGACCTGGTTAAACGAAATTTTTATAGCAACTTGAGTACATTTTATTTTAATAAAAAACCGACATTTTACTACTTTTCCTCGAATCCGTCTCTCTCGCACTGAGGTTTTTTTTGCATATAGAGTAACAGGGACGCTAAAACATTTCGCGTTAAAACGTGAAAATGTATGCTTTTCAGTGTTTTCAAATTAATTAAACAAAAATAAGAAAGTATCTAAACTTACCTTTATTTTTTACATGACAACTTGGAAACGGTAATATTTCAGAATTTCAGTTCAACAACACACTACCCATCCCCACACATACTCGTCTCCACAAATCAAAATTTAATCAGTATTTCACAGTTTGCATTCTAAAATCATTCATACCAGCCCTAACAGACATTCAACTCAGAACGTGGGAGAGTTCATTCATAATGGTCACTTGGTGCACAATATGGTCCAGGCTTAAACAAGCAACATTATACATTATTCTTTTTAATATCTTTTAAATAGGTTACAAATAATAGTTTTCATTTTTTTATTTTTTACCTATGTATTATATTTTTTTCTTACTTTGTTGTGACTGATGCCGGGCCCGAATGGCCCGAAATATATCTCACTAGAATTTTATTTTACGTTGTTTTATCTTATTCTTATCAATTATAACGACAAAAAGTCGGCATTTAATATTTATTTACATAATATTTCAGAAAGGAAAGGTTTTTAAATGGTTTTATTATTGGGCCCACCAATTGTTTCTCCAGAATAATTCAGCTTTCTAAGAGTCACAAATCAAGGAAAAGAAAATTCGATCGCTGTTTTAAAGGGGTCGGCCACCCCTGCGTTTATAATTAGTTACGTGATTCTTTATTTCGTCAGTAAAAAGGATAAAAAATATGTTTTAATCAGCTATGCCAACAGAAAGCTTAAATTGATCTTTTAGTAAAAGTCTGAGAAAAATAAGTAATTCCAAGTTTTTTTTTTTACACGGTTTCCATTTTATCGCGTAGGTATCGGAAGAGCAGTGGGCAGAGAAGATTAGTATTTAGTATTTCATAATTTTTTTAAAGTGGTAGAGCTGATGCCGGGCTCGACGGTGGAGGTACCACCATCTTACTTGGAGACCCCCTCAAAGTAATTCGGGGGAGAGTAAGAGGACAGCAGCTCACAGGCAAAAAACCAGGAGGCCCACCATGCCTGGGACCTATGGATGGCGGTATATCCATCCCTAATAGCCGGGCGTTATATGGAACAGACTGGTGACGGGCAGCGGCGTCACTGGTGTGAGCGTTCCGGCACTACGCTCACCAACCCGCCTGCCCGGCGTGTGTGAGTATGGGCAATTCTTCCAGGATGACCGCCGGGAGTGGCAAAGTCGTGGAAAGGCTTATGTCCAGCAGTGGACGAACTAGGCTGATGGATGGATGGAATTTTGCCAGGCAAAATTTGCGTGAAATATAGCTTGTAATTGCGTATGCGAGTCGTAGCAACTTTCAAACTTTCGTTGCAAGTTTACCAGCACTGCTGCACTGTAACTTATGGTTTTTATTTTTTTAACAGTCAGAGGTTTTCCAGCTTTATGCCAAATTTCAGCTCAACTTAGCCATTCTCAAGTTAGTCAGTCACCTGGACAGATATACATAAAATCTTCCCTATATGTTCAACAATATTTGATCAAGCAGTGTTTACAACATATAACAGTTTACAAGAGATTATTACAGCTTTACAAGGAATTTTCGTCGCGATTGGTCGACATCTCCGGAGACTCCAGGGCTTGCGCATACCTCGGCCAAAGAATTGGCCTATCAATTCAAAGAGGTAACGCCGCTGGGGTCCTGGGAGTCCCCCGAGACGACAACAGTTTTAGCAATTTTTTTTATATTTAGGAATTATTATTATTTTTTAATTTTGTTAAGTTCTTTTAAGGTGTATTTGTTTTAAGTAAGTTTTTAATCTGGTTGATATTATTGTTATAAATATTATTTTATTTGTGTTATATTAAGTTTTGGACATTCAAACTTATACCAAAATAAACGTTGTAAGAAGAGATTGATTCCTGCCGCAGTCTTTGACCACCATTTACCATTGAATACTAGAAATTAAAAAATAGTTCAAGATATTCAATCGTACATGAACTGTGAAAGAAATTGGCGATGATCCATTTTACTCTCTTATTACCTTGAAAAGAGCGCACTTGAATGTTTCTCGAATATAACATAACTATTTGAAAATTTCAAGTGCAAATATTCTTATAGTACATAAGCTTTTTTCACACCATCTGCTCGACAATGTCCAATTACATATCATGCAACCTCGACGTAAAGTAACGCATTATATCTCAAGGGATATAAAGTTGTATGAAAATCCCTAGGGATTAAAGTGATTTAAATTTGGAACGTCAAATTCGTGTGGAAACTCGTGGAAAACAAATGCCCATATGGGATTGTAAAGAAGTTTGTTCGAAAATTGAACTGGCCACCATAAGCAGAATTCAACAAAAAGAAAAAAAGCGTTTACAAAGAATGTGAAACAAAAGACGGTGTTTGGTGCTGTGATTGTCAGTGAATTTGATTGAATTATTAATGTTGATAAAAAATGTCGAGCTTTTTATTGTCTCGCAGAAGGTGTGAAAAGTAGAGTATGCTCCTCTGGAATAAAGCCTGTCTTTGTCTTGGGCAGCTTGAACTCCTCGCTTTACTCAGGACTCTATATAACTCTAGAGTCCCTCGTTACGCTCAGAGTTCAATATGCCGCCCGTGACGTAAGACACTGCTTTATTCCCTTAGTGCATAATCTACTATTATGAAAATAATAACAATACTTTTGCAATGTGCTCTCTTCTGTTACCCGTAAAGCTTGATAAAATTTATGTTGATACTGAAGTAATGACAGGGATAATAATTTCACCAATATATTTTAGTAGATGTTTTTTTTACTACCAACGTGACGAAAGAACGTGAACCCAATAGCTTTATTGAGGATTAACCTAAAATTGTTATGTGCTTAAAACTGTAAGTTGGGCGCGTATATTAAGCTACGTGTAAATTTTCTAGATTAAAATAATTTCAAAAAATGTTTGTGGGGTTACAAAATAAACAAAAAGAGACAGAAGGCAAGGGCTGATTTATTCGTAAAAGAAAACCATGAATGAGGAAAACATTTATTAACCTTTAATTGTTGCGAATGCATGAATATTAAAAAAGATCATGCTAAACCAATAATCTTTTTAAAATTATACTATTTTGTGATACACACTTAAATACACAAATACATCTATGATGATGTATCTAACTTTATAAAATATAAAAACGATATTGCAATATAACGTTATTTATATATATACGTATCGTATATACTGTAGCGTTTCTTTTTAAAATATGAGTTTTAGCTACTTCATAATCACGAACGTAATTTCGTTGGTTCGACCTGAATTTGGACTGCCACCAGGCAAGCCTGGTGACAGCCAAAAAAAGAGGTAAATCTGGATAAAGAAACTGTATAATTTAACTTTAAATGAACTAAAAATAACAAAACTGAAGTAAAAAAAATATAGTATAAAACACAATAATATCTGTAGAGTATTGG
Source organism: Ypsolopha sequella (assembly GCA_934047225.1). Taxonomy (NCBI): domain Eukaryota; kingdom Metazoa; phylum Arthropoda; class Insecta; order Lepidoptera; family Ypsolophidae; genus Ypsolopha; species Ypsolopha sequella. Next base: position 13,741,509 of record OW203990.1, on the reverse strand, counting down.
GTACTAAGGAACTTATTAAACCAACACAAAAATTATGCCTAATTCGTCTTATTTAGGATTTTGTTTTCCTTTAGCTTAAACGACGCATTTGTTCACAAAATAATGGATTTAAATTTGGATATCGAAACTAGTTTATAGGATTCCAGAAACTACGACTTCACGGAAGTTTTAATAACTTCTAATCCGGAAGAAAACGTAATATTAAGGTGTTAAGAGCAATCGTTATCTAGCTTTACACTAAGGAAGAAAATAATTGATGCTGGATGTTAGGCTACGGATACAAAAACCTGGTAAGGGTGTCTTCGTGACTTGGGTGTTTCCAGTCTTCCTGGGAGTAGTCGATCAAGCCAAGCCGACTTCTGTTTTAATACCGGAAGCTTACCCCACCAGAGTACGTGGTCCGTATATCTGGCCTCAATAAGTACAACCGTACGAGATGGCGGGAGGAATTGAAGAAGAAATGGGGAAAAACTGGGAAGAACCCTTAAAACCTGAAGGGTCGCTGTAAAGAAATAAAACAACAGCGTCAAGATATGCTTATGAAATCTGGGAAAGGAAATTAACGTATTGGAAACGGGACAAAAGGGATTTTCAGAGAATGAAACCAAAATTACACAAAACTTACCAGGAAATGCAGAAAAAAACTGGCTTTCACAATATTTAGAGCAAATGTGCTCTGTTTCAAGAATCCAAATTGATATTTCTATTTATTTCTAAATTTCATATTTCTGTAGCAAATTTGTCTTCCTTTGATATCAGAAAAATAACAAAAAAAATCTGACAAGATATTCCAAATTTTCGAATTTGAAAATTCAGTAAAGCAATCAACGATAAAGAAAGACTAAAAATATATGAAAAAGGTTGAATACTTGTAGCGAATGCTACAATACGTATCGTATATCGTATATTACGAATAATATGACGTTATATTGCCATTTGTTTAAGTTTTCAAACTTCATATCATAACGTTAGCAAGAAAACAAATCATCATCATCATCATTCAGCCCACATCCACCCACTGTTGGGGCCTTTTCTTCTCTACGCTATTTTCGTTGGTCTCTCGCCAGCCTCATCCATTGCCCAACAACAGCCCTGACGATATCGTCTCGCCGTCACGTCGGGCCATCGTTATACCCACTGAATGCTTTCCTGGCCTTCATCCGAAAATGACTCTATTGCTTGCTAAAGTTATTTCTCTTAAACGGTATGTTTACAAATGATGAAATAAATATATATAATGTTAATATATAATGATTATAGAATTGAAACTTGAGGATAATTGAGGTTTTATATAAAAACGGCTCACCTCAATACGTGTTATGGTCGGGAAAGCCGATCAGTTTCAGCAGATTTAGACTGCCCTCATCATCGTATAATGTATTTAAACTATAAAAAACAACTTAATTTAAGGAAATTATACTCCCGTATAAAAAACAGCATGAAAATATTGTTCAAAAGTCAAGCTGTTTGTAGACTAAAATTAAGTAAAATTGGTTAATTCTTTAAAACCATTAATGGTATTTGTATGGTTCTTAAATACTTGGGAAAATATTGGTTAGAAAAATTGTTTAGGGAATCTTTTATCGTTCATCGCGTCTGTGTGAAAAGTATTATTTTCTCCTATTTAGCGCTATCCGGAGATCCAGCAACGTCATAATGCAGTGCGCGCTGATATGAACGTTATTGCAATATAGTTTCTGTCGATATTTGTAACGACACAGGTCGACTCAAGATTTTTGGCGGCTACCTGTCACATGGTGCCAATTAGCTTAGATTAAATTATTTAAAGGTGTGTTAATTCGAAAACCATTTCAAGATTTAGGTATAATAAGCCGTATTTTAGAACTTGTGGTCTAAAAAACCTCATGATGATGGATATTTTTACGAAAAAGCTGCAACTTCCATTTGCCTTCGTGTGACGTCACTTGAGAAATGGCTATTTAGAAATGTGTCCTATGCTATGAAGATAAATTTATAATAATTTACTTTGACAGCTGGATATAACTGATTTGACAGCTGGATGACAGATGAGTAGACAGACAGAGACAAACCACTTTTTTTTAAGCAATCATACATCACAATCAGTGTAATGTCTAAAATTCTCAAGTGGCGTCATATCAGACAATTCTTTAAGAAATCTTAAAAATATAACGGTAAATAAAGATTCCAAATTCATGAAAACTATGTCCAAATATGACGAAAATTCCCTGAAAAAATAAAAAAAAATAAAATTTTGAAAAATTAAGCCATGCGAATTCAGTCTCGTAAAGATTAAAAGCTATGTATTATATTTTCACTCCTAGTAGTTTAGATGAGAGTTTCAACTACCGCTTTCTAGTACCGAAATAGAATGTGCTATGTACGATGAGGATATGAGGAGCTTTCTGCTACCTCGTTAGCGCAACGACATCCTGCATCGTAACTTATGAATCTCCCGAGATTATTATGTTGGATCCTTCTAAATATTTTTTCACTGGTTCCTTTGGCTCATTAACTATTCACAATGTAAAATCTACGAGTTTAGTAACGGTATACGAACAAATTTTAAAATATTGTAGGTATTTACGGTTCTTTATTCTCATTTACGTTTTTTAACAAAACTGTTTTGTCAAGTTTTTTAACGAAAATGTTTGAAATAAAAAATAATAATAGGTTCTTCAATTCGTTTTACTTTTTGTTTTATATAATTAAGCGATTTTGTTAATTTAGTGTCTATAATACCTCATGATCCTATGTTAAGAGCGGTTTAGCAGCCGGATTGTGAAATACTCGCCTTTTTCAAATCAATCGAAACAGAACACTTAAATTCAAAATTCACTGAACAGTTTTTCAACAAAACCATATTACTTATGTATTGTGTATGCTAGCATCGCAAAGTTTCCATTGGGCTATGTTTTTTTTTCGACGGTTTTAAGTTTAAATCAACAATACGGATGCTTAATAATGAATTATCCCTCTAAATTCTCATTATTATCAGTAAAACAATAAATCGGGGTTAAGATCGTGATTGTTCTTGAATTTTTATCGAAAATCTATATAACTGAACGGCTTAAGGGGGAACGATTCTTGTCCGCTACGAAACGCACAACTTAAGATTGTTCTGCTTAATTTTGAATTAAAGATATGGTTTATAGTATTTTGCGAACATGGATTTTTCCAGGTAAATTTCGTTATTTTTTGCATTACATTGTAAATGAATGGGCAGGCACAAACTTAAAACACACTTCTAAGCTTGAGTGCCCATTCATTTACAACATAATGCATACAATAACAAAGTTTAGCCGGAAAAGCCTAACTGACATTAACCTACCTATGTTCGCGAGATAATAATAAATAGAAATAATAAATAATATCTTTAATTAAAAAATAAGAAGAACCATCTTAATTTGTGCATTTCGTAAGTTTGTCTTAAGTTTGCTACGGGTCTCGTTCGGAAACGCGCAACGTCTTTATTCTTTTTTAAATAATGAACAATAAATATTTAAAAGTGATTTATGGCATTACGCGACAACATTTAATCTTAGTTAAGCTTTTTAGAGCAAAGTTATTTTGTGTATTACTTTGTAAATGATCCTGCACAACAACTTTGAAGCTTGTTTATAGTTGTTGTGCAGAATCATTTACAACGTAATGCCATAAATCACATTCATTTTATACTTCCTAAGAGCGGTATCGCAGCTGGATTGTGAAATACCCGCCTTTTTCTAATTAATCGAAACAGAACACTTAAATTCAAAATTCACTCAATTTTTATTCAACAAAATCTTATTACCTATATATTGTGTACACTGCATTCGAAAAGTTTCCATTGGTTTCTGTAAATTAGAATTTCAAATTTTTTTTTTTAATTTTTGAAATTCTAATTTACAGAAACCAATGGAAACTTTGCGATAGCAACATACCGCTCTTGAAAAAAAAGAAAAACAATCATAAATTGTGCGTTTGGGAACCTTAAAAACAAGAAGAACTAACTAGATTCATAATCCCATAATATGTTCTCTTAAGGGTGCATATAAGGTCAGATTAAGCACTTCATTTTGCATCAGTTAGAACTGAATTCTATTGAGGTAATAAAGGTATATGACGTTTCTTTTTAGTTTAAAATAGCGCGCTCTCAGTCGTGGCTGTTACGACCACCAAGAAACACAGGCTCACGAAAAACTGCAATTTTATTTAATAATTCGACTTCTATATTAAATTAATAATATATTCTAAAATGGTTAAGTAATTGATCACTTTATTTTAGATACAAACTTCAAGGCTGTATAATTTAAGGAAGGCCCTGTGACAATTGAAAAACTTCGTAATTTTTTTCTATCGAGCGAACTTCAATATTTTGCGTTTTTTCTAAGATGTTTAGATCAGCCTTATAGTCTATTATCTATATTATTTTTATTAAACTGATTTACCAAGTAACACAATGTGAAATGGTCATTTGAAGTTGTGCATCTGAACGAAATAGATAACACAGCTACGACTCACTATGATTTCGGTCAACTTAAGAGTGACCTTCATCAGGCTTCGCGAGGTGCGAGGTTTTAGTGATATAATTGTGCGTCTGACCTTATACGGCCCCTTAAGTTTAAATATCTGCATACACCAGCATCTAATTCCAATATGATGGGCCATAGTACAAACATGAGGTTGCCAGAATTAAACGACAGAAGCCATTTGTCGAGGTTTCCACGCGCGATCCCTCCACAGGCTTGCCAATTCCCAAATTAATTGCTTTCCGATAATACTTATGTGCGTATTTTTAACTAAATCCGATTGAAAAGGTGAGCGGTGCGGCGGTGTGACCACAAAAAGGTTTTTCTTTTTTGTGAAAGCGTAAACAGTAACTTTGGAACATTGAGGGGTAGTCATCGCCTATTACAAAATATATGTATATTCCTGTTTAGTTTACAAACGGAAAACGGTAGAAAAACTCTGCAACACCTCAGCAGATACATATACAGGATGTAATCGTTAAGTGTGACCAGGCGGTTATTCCGTAATTATTACAGATATAAAAAAAAATTAAACTGATATCAAAAGTACGTTACCTAATCCTAAATGCCATCTCTTTTGCACGCGTTGAATTTCGCATGTATTTGCTTGAAGTTGATACAAATGAGAATTACGCGGTACAGCCCCAGCAATAACTTTTTGAAAATCGAACGAGAAGTATCCAAAATTTTGACAATACATTGTATCGCACAACAAGGACGTCACTTCGAACATCTGCTTTGAATACAAAATTTTGTACTTACTATGAAATAAATATTATTCAATTAAAATATAGTTTTATTACTTTGTTAGGTTAATAAACACTTTCCTTTAATATCAGTACTAAGCTAAAATAACCTTTCAAAATAAGGAAACTAAAACCTTTCTACTAATCTCATACTAAATGTATGGGAATGTTTAACGTCAAAATTTTGGATACTTCTCGTTTGATTTTCAAAAAGTTATTGATGTCATTTTACTGATTAGGTAACGTACTTTCGATATGAGTTTAAAAATTTTTGATATCTGTAATAGTTACTGAATAATCGCCTGGTCACACTTAACGATTACACCCTGTTTACCATAAATATATCAAACAACAAACAACCTAAAAGTAAACAGCAAAATAACATCATTTTAAATTTCCTAAACATCATATCTTGCTAAGAACGCAGTAAATCTAGTGTTTGCAGCTTTAGCCGCCCGATAAATATATATTCTCAGACAGGCAATATACATTTTTCACTTTAACAACTTGCATGTAGGACGGCCTATAATAACGTTATAAAATATGACGCTCTGACACACGTACCGTACTAACCATTTGGAAGGATACGGGTGGGAAAGGATGGAAGGATGCGTGCGTGCACTATACAATTGAGGCGTGTGCTCGAACAACGCTGTATGTTATAATATGGCGAAAGATAAGAGTTTTAAGACATGGTTTTCATTATGTATGTATTTATATGTATTTTCAATGCATGTGCTCGTAAAGGCCCACTTTTTATGCATCAAAACCGAACAGAAAGTCGATTATTTTGGCCTAGGGCTTTATTATTATTATTTTTTTATTTGTTTGCAATGGTTGGCTAACCAGCAGCCTTTCCTGTGTACCATAGATGTCATACTTTTTTTTCCACTGTTTAACGGCTCTGGATACAATCGTTTTGAGCCAATCATAATTGAAAGTTCACAAGATTATATTTGTTTTCATTTCCTCACACTATGCATTGAAAAACGTAGTATGATACACGGGCGTAAAAGCAATAAATTACTCGGTTACGTTTAAAACACGAGCGTAGCGAGCGCAAGCGTAAATTACGAGCGTAAATCGTCCTCGTAATTTATTCCTTTTCGCCCTAGTAGCATAAACTACTATTATATATATGTATATATGTAACCTATTAGTATGTAGTATATAGGATGGGATTTGGTCGGCCGCCTGGATTCGTGCTGAGTACTGCTGAGGGCTCGGTTGGTGATCATTGAACCTTGTTCCTGGTCCCTGGCCGGGTCTCCGGAATGGGTTCGGGCGGCTGATTGGATTTTACCTTGTATAATATATATTTTACCTATCATTTTAATCGTAAATATATTGCTACATAAATTAAATAAACCTTTAATTTAGTTCATGAACATTTATTATTTTATTACATTTATATATGTTTTTATTAGATTAAATTTGTCGTGAAAAAAGTGTATATATCTATACCTGCTTTGCAAAATAAGCTATTTGAATTTGAATTTGAATTTATTTTGGTATATAAATTAACCATTATTTTGAATGATTTTTTAAAGAATTGTCCGACATGACGTCACTTGAGAATTTTAGACATTATACTGATTGTGATGATACTTATAAAAAAATGTGGTCTGTCTCTGTCTGTTTACTCATGTGTCATCCATCTGTCAATCAGTCGGAAGCAAATTATTACAAATTTATCTTGATTTATCTTGTCATTTGATTTAACCAAAATGTTATTATTCGTTCGCCCAATCGGCAGGTTCTCTCGACATGGCTGCCGCGCCAGGCAATCACACAGTAAATTGAATGGCTATAGATCATGAGCAAAAAGTATTCTTCTTCAAATTTGCAGTCCTAGATATTTCTAATACAATTTCGTCGGAATATTACACATTGAGAACGGAACAACGAAAAGTAAAACTCTCTCTAGGCTGCTCGTAATTTTCAAATCAAAATATCGAAATTCCTATTATTAACATCACCCCTCCGAATGGATAAACAATTTAATTAAACTGAAACATTTTAGAATTTTGTGTCTATTAACAGCTTTAATGTACAAAGTCTACGGAAATCCTAAAAGGACAGAAGGGAAGAGTTCAAATTCCAATCAAGCGAAATTGTTGGGATATCCGCTTTAATCGTAATATCAATATTTATGCATTCATCTCGCTTATAGTATTTTTATCGAATCTATTTACTTTACAGAAATATATACTTACATCTACACTGGTTTTTGGGCTCCATAAACAAAACAGGAATAATTGTGGTGAGGCTACATTGTCCATACGTTATTAATATTAATAACTTATTATTCGTCTTTCTGAATGCATCAATGGATAGCAAGGTTCAACACTTTTCAACCAGCTTGAAACTTGAAAAGAACGAGAAATGAACTTTTAATAAAAAAATTGTAACCGAATTCAAATGTTACTGCAGTCATTAACTAAAAAGTTCAAAATAATTATATGGTACCGAAATAACACTTTTACTGACTTCTTTCTTCCTGGAACATGTGTTCTCTAGAAGTCTATTTTACATTTTTTTAGTGTTGACGGGTTAAGGCCATTACCATCGCCAAATTAGCAGCTCGATATTTGTCACTACAAATATTATCAACGGAAACGACATTGAAATATCAGCGCGCAATGCATAGTGGCTGTTACGACGCTCGCTGCGTCCTTGATAGAGCGAAATAGGGGAAAATTATACTTTTCACTTGGACGTGATTACTCGATTGAATAATCTTATGTTATGTTTATAGCTATAAAGTTTATCTATTTATCAAAGCATAGATGAATTCAATCGGCCAAGCAACTCAGGAGCAGTAGGGAATTTGAGGTCAAAAAACACCATTCAGTAAAAAAAAAAATCATGTAGAAGTTTTGGTGGTATGAAAAAGAAAACTGTTGCATATGTTGTCTAAGAGTTGATTATTCATAATACATTTTTTCATTATTTTTGGTTTGGCCATAAACGAGGAGTAGGCTTTAGAAAGTACCCATTTGGCAATAGTAAGGGCCAAATATGGGTAGTTCTTGTAAACGCGCTGTTGATGTAAAACGAAGGTCAAGTAATGCCCTGTCATCAGCGCTCTAACACAAGCTGATTGCAGCAATCTCAAGTTATGTGCTGTCATCCGTTGAGAAGTTCCATGGTGATGAAGCCAGGATCGAAGGTCAGGTGGGAATTCTGATAATTTCCAAATAATACACTGCAATCAGCCCCCTAACACAAACCGACTGCCATAATTGCAAGTTATTACGTTTATGAGTTCTATGGTGATGAAGCCAGGATCAAAATTCAGGTGGGTGTTCTGAAAATTTCCAAGTAATACCCTGCAATCAGCATCCTAAGCAAATCGATTGCCTCAATCTCGAGTGGGTTGCTGTCATTTTTGCTTAGCGGCGCTTGGACTAACTCCCATACAAGTTTGCCCACTGTCATTTCATGCTGAAAGTTGACAATTAAAACGCTGTTGATAAAATATCTCATTGTCGGATAGAACAGTTTAGTTCCTATTCACCCGGTTATACCCATACATAACACTAGTATGAAAATCTTTAAACCGAGTTATATTAATTATTCTACACCTGAATACACGTAATTCCAATTTAAAAAGCATTCGAAATAATTGTGTTCTTAGCAAAGATTGTACAGAGTACAAGGTTAAAGTTAGACTTTGAAAGACAAATCCAATCTCACGTTGAGCTAGTGCCGGTCTTAGCTCGAAATGCACCGAAACTGTAGCAATGAATAAAGTTTGAAAAGCCCGCCCCAATGAGACCTGTAAGGCTTTATTCGACCTTATGAAAGTATCATTACGCCCGCTCTAGACATCCTTTATTTTTTCAAACACAACAGAGTTTTACAAACTTTGCTAATACAGATTCTTTCACTTTTTATACTTTTCGTTAAGGTTTTTGTTTTAATTTAAAATAATCCTCGTCCAGCTATTGGCAAAGATACCTATTTATTATATATTTGACTTACGATTTCAATTTATTTTCAAGCTATTTATTATGTTTAGGAACACGAAAAATTCGAACTATGGGGTAAAATTGTTATTTTAGTGAATTTATATTTAAATTATTTAAAAATTATTTGAGTGCTTTTTTATTTCTCATACAATTTCACCAATTATGAAAACTCAGTGTTATACAGAGATGCCGTTTTACATTTTCATGGAAGTTTTCATACAAAAGCAACAACAACACATTTCTACATTCCTAGTAGATTAATGAATTCAGTATATCATAAGCTTCGCGAGTATTTGCAGAGCATACAAAAGATCCTTGTTTCTAAGTTTCAACACGTTTGCCTTTGTGAGTCCTTGATTGACCAATTTTCCTTTTGAAAGAGCGCGAGCGTTTGGTTTCTTGGAGTTTAAGCGAATTCGCCATGTTCAACAGAAAAAAAAGCTTTGTTTTTTTTTTGTTAAATATAGACCATTTAGTGAACCAATTTACCGCATTAAAAGACCGCTTTAGCACTTTTTAATCCATTTTCGTATGAGGAGAACACTTGGCGTATCATTTAAGTTACGCAAACCACAATGACTTGAAAATTTTCCCCATTCTTTTTCGCTGAATCACCGTTTTAAGGGTATTTGTAAAATTTTACACAATTTAACACAAAACGCGCGGTCCCTTCCCCCGAGAAAACCTCTATAGTGACTAAATTACCAGAAGCCAGGCTACTGATTGACATACCCCCCGCGCCCTCCGGAATCGTTGCGTTCACGCAGGAAGCAAAACAAATATAAACTTTCTTTTGAGACACCCTGTACTTGTGTATTTATTATAGGTATTTGCTATCCATTTAATAATTATTATTTATTTTGTGCACCACCGTCGCGTTATTTTTTCCAACAATTAATTTCCACCCATGCCGCCACTTGTTACCTTTATTTATAAGTTTGTTCTTTTAACTGTTATACTTATTTTGGTGTACAATAAAGAGTATTTGTCTTGTCTTGTCTTGTCTATGTATATGTATTAAAATACCCGAACATGACCGATGAACGTCAATGTAGTGAAATATGTGTGACAGGATCGCATTAGATGAAAATCTGGGGTCTATTCCTATATATCTCATTGGGAGACTGACCAATCCCATTGAGTACGAGGATGTTTCTATGTAAATATCTAATTTAATTTCATCAGTAAGATATAATGGACAGTAAAGACTAGCTGGACTCGTGTCTAACTAAGAGCTTATTCGAGTAGTTCAATCGCCGCAAGAACATTTCCTCGGAAGACAGTGGTCAAAGTATTAGACTAGGAGCGTATAGTCGGTAACCCTATGTATCGAGTAACAAGATGGGACCAATATGTAGTTGTGTAGAAAAAAAAACTACATCAAAATAAATAGGGTTGGCTAAGCGCTACCTAGAGCATTTTGGTTTTGCTGACTGTACGAAACGATTTACGATGCGCCCAGCCCTGTTTCGAGAGCCGAGCGAAGCGGAGCGGAGCGACGCGACGTGACCCCTTTAAGTTTTAACAGATTTTATGATGATATAAACGACATTATGTATTTTTACACTAAACTCTTTTGAAATGCGTGTCAGAATAGACTACGGGCGTACAGTGGGTAACCCTATGCATCGAGCAGGCATCGAGTAACAAGATGTGACTAATTCGGAGATGTGTGGGAAAAACAAATAAATAAATCGATTAACAAGATGAGACAAATTTGTAGTTGTGTAGAAATAAAAACTATATCAAAATAAATAGGGTTGGCTGAGTGCAACCTTTAGCATTTTGTTTTTGCTGACTGTACAAAATGCTCCAGGTTGCGCTCCGCCAACCCTGTTTATTTTGATGTAGTTTTTGTTTCTACACAACTTCAAATTAGTCACATCAACGATGCTGAATCGATTTTTTTAAATAAATTGATCTTCAATAAAATCAGGCTGACTCATTATTTTTATACGGATAACAATAAAGCCTCCGAAAAACAAATTAAATCCCAGGGAACTGCTACACACTGTTATTACCATTTGAGCAACGGCAAAATTAGTTATCGAAAAATATACTAATTTTACTGTGTAACATCTACCGACAAAATAAATTAAACATAGCAAACTAAATTTTCTCACGACCACCTGGTTTAAATAATGAACCTCCGAATAAATTACTGAACTTCCGAAAGAACTTATCGAAAAAACATTGTCAAAAACAAAACTATGAACCAAAAGTCAAAAAAAGATGCAACGACGAGCGAAGCTAAGAGGAGCGTACAGGTTTACATGTAAGATAAAATAAGGAGCCGAGCAAAGCGGAGCGGAGCGAGGCGAGGTCTCTAGTTTTAACAGAATTCATGACAAAAAAAATATTTTTTTCGGAGATCTACGATAAAAATAGCTGACAGTAGTTTTCGGAGTTTTCAGTATTTCATTCGGTAGTTTTCGGTAGTTTTCATATATTTATTAGGACAGAAGTTTTCGGTAGATTAGTATTTAAAGCAGTAAACATTCATAAATTGAACATTCATTTCATTCATTGAATTCATTAAGTCAATCAAGATCGTGGTTCGAAATAATATTTTTAGTTAAATTCTACTGTTTATACCCGGTACGTACTAAGTTAGGTAAAAAATAAGATAGAGTGAACACGTTAATATTAGGTCCTTACATATGAAATTGGCGTTTTGTATGGAGAATTTGAAAGAAACTCAATTTTCAGTACTAACATTTTTGCTTTTTGTTTAGGAATGCCAATTCCAAATTTTATGACTTCTTTTGTATATTAAATTAAGTAATTTGATAGTTATAAACACAAGAAAAATTACAATTTAAGTATTTTCGAGATATATTTTGGCCCAATCAGTCGAATAATCATAATAATCAGTATTAATAAAACCACATTAACCTAACAGCAACATTTATTTTATTTTATTGACACTTTCAAGTATCTTGAAGAAAATACTCTTGTACACAGTTTCACTATTTTTGTTTATTTCCCCACACTTCACCCAACCGGTTTCGAATATTAATTCATTTTCACGGGCTCTTTAGATATTAAGGAACGAAATCAATGTGAAACAAAAAAAAAAATGTTTTATGCGGAGAATTAATTTAATTTTTGAAAAGTGTCAGTTTAAAAAAAATTATTACGAATCTTATCATGGAAATGGATTACATTTAGAGGAACTGTTTTTGAACATTTAATTTTAGTGATAAAACTGAAAAAATAAAATACGTAGAAGTAAATCCTTGAAATCAACTTTCAAACAAAAAACAACTAATGGAAATAGCTATTGAATTACAAGAATTATGAACTCCTGAATCTGTAAGAAAATTCCACCAATTACATAGGTAAGCACCCAGTACTAAGATCCAGAAGCAGTACATGAACACTGATTTCTCTTCTTCAAAGTACATAACACTATAAAGGCTAAAGTGAGTTGGTATGCTTGCTACAGTAAAACCGAGATCTCTCGCTCCGAGGGATTAAGAAAGACAGAGTGCTCTTAGGTTTCCGCAACACGTAAGCAACTGCTTGCAACACATTTAATTAATTTCTAAGCGGTTCCTTTATAATGATACACTTATCTAAATAATGTTGGCAGTAATCTTCATCTAGGCAGACTAGCTAGCGAGATTTATTAGCTAGGAGCTTTTAGCCCGCGGTTTCATCTATAGAATTTCGGTTTGTCTCAACACGGAGAAAAAAAGTTTCGTTCGAATTAAAAATGTCGTCGCGCCTTGTTGGAACTACGGGTGTGGTTTGGTGCGATCAATAGTTTGGTGCGGTCTGGCTTTGAATGGTCAAACTGACTGGCCGAAGGCTGACGCTTTCCTCAGCCAGAAGATTATAGTCTGGGTATCCAAAGAGGTAATGTCACCCGCATTTTAGGCGCCCTATCCCCGGACAACGATCTTGACCCTGTATTTTATTAATAAGTTATGTTTTGTTTTTCATAGATGTATGTTGTATATATTATTTATAGTTTGATAAATTATTAGAGTTGAACTAAAAAAAGAAACAATACCAAATCAGATTTATTTTATTCCAAAATTATTATTCTGTACTTAGAATAAGATTATAATAAAATATTTGTTGTCGTATATCGTCTTTTAAGGCTTCCGTACCCAAAGTATTATTACTAAGACTCCGCTGTCCATCCGTCTGTCCGTCTCACCAGGCTGTATCTCATGAACCGTGATAGTTAGACTGTTGAAATTTTCACAGATGATGTATTTCCGTTGCCGCTATAACAAAAAATACTAAAAATCAGAATAAAATAAATATTTAAGGGGCCTACCATACAACAGATGAATTTTTTGAAAACATGATTTTTTTGCCGTTTTTATAGTTAATGGTACGGAACGCGAGTCCGACTCGCACTTGGCCGGTTTTTTATCCATCCCGTAACGTCCGACTCACCACCTTGTTACAAACCTATAAACAAGATACTGGAAATAATATCAAAAGCTTTGTTTTTTCCAAATATAAAATTATGAACCCTAGTCAAGGAATCGTTAAACCAAAAGAAAAAAACGTTATTGGTAGAACTTTACTCGTTTTTAGTAAACTATATTTTTATTCCAATTTAACATGGTTTATTGCTTTTACTAAATACAATTTAGATTCGTTTTTAATTGTTTCAGTAATTTCCTTTTCCTGGGAATAATAAATATTTTAGTAATTATTACTGTAATTTACTTTTAGGTAACTAAATTTTTTTTCCGTGAAGACTACTTGATTTTCAAGTTTAATCATGACACGTTTCTAATATTTTTTACCTCATATATTTCCCATTTCCACGCATTAATATGTTTTACAACCAAGAGTTTGCGGTGACATTATGACTCATCTTGACCTGTTGTGGAATTCCCATAGCTCAATTTCAAAAAGTTAATTTTTTTATTTTTCAGAGAATATACGCCATTTCAGGAAACACACGATTTTAATTGTATAACTGGCTAATTTGCTGAGACGAATAGCAGTTTGACAATTGAAACCGTACTTTTTAAGCTGTCAGATGAATACGATTTTCTTACACAATTACACCCCTATGGACTCGAGGGAAAAAAGGCGCGCGCGCTCCCGGACCAGAAGTAGCTTCATCAAGCTGTCAAATTGAAAGAATTTGAAACTTTAGCTGTGAAAACTTGCCACGTTTTAAAGCAGCAGCTGAACTAAGAATATTATACACTCATTGACATATTTAGGGGAACGCAAGAAAAAGGTCGATTCGAGTTTTTAATGACGGTTTTTTTTATTTGGTGTAACTGTTTAGTGATTTCCTTTCGAAAAGCAGTCCCTTTAGAATAAATCAGCAAAATTAAGAAGGTAGCATTCGCTCATGAACCTCGGGTGCGTCGTTTCGGTAATGCGGCTTGAAGGCCTATCAGGATAAAGGAGGCGTGGCTTAAAAAATAAGGTCGGGACTTCTATTTCTCGTCTCTGTTGTTGATTGGGTCTCTAGCGGTTTTATAATAAATTGGGCTGATTGCAGCGCAGAATCGCTGTGTTATTATGTAATATTATAACATCGGATAAACAATCTAGGTACTTTTAAAACTGCTTTTGGTGTTGCAATGCAGTATGGGAAAAATAAAGAAAGTTAAAAGATATACCTACTCACCCTTAAGAACGCCTACGCGACAAATCCATGGTTTTTCTGATTTGTCTTCGCAGTAGGTGGTTGTAAACTTGTAAAGCAATAAACCTCACGTGACGTCATGTTCCATATAACTTGCATTTTAGAGCAAGGGCTCAGGATCCAAACTAACGGTCGATGAAATAATATTTCACTCCACGCTCTGTTTTATATCCTACTATATTTAGACCCTCATTCCTCACAAATAAAATAAAATATTTTTCAAGACATAAATGCCAGAACTGGTTGTACGAGTAGGCGGACATATAAACGTTAATTGTTGAACTCGCACTCGACCAGTTGTTGAATACCTGGATATTTAATTTTCAGGAGTTGAAAACCTCTTTCAGCACATTATAATGAGGCAGTTATTGAACGTAAAAACTGCGATGTGACGTAGAGAAATCACCTTGTATATTTATTTTGACGACACAAAGCGTTTCGGGATACGCACTGTCCATTTAACATCATCATGTATTTATTGCGGTCATCGACAGTTACATTATATTGGGGCACAATCATATTTTGTGCAAATGTAAACTCTGTTTTAAGCTACGTAGAGTCGTGAATTGAGTGAAACACGGTGGGCTTAACAGTTAAGTACTCATTAGGCAATGGGAATACTATAGAAGCATTGTATAATATCTCGTATCCGTTATCGTTATTTGTCCTTTAAGGGTACATTGTGTAGTGTTTTGGCTATCTAAGAACCGTTCGTTTTAACTGTTCTTTAGTTTCTGTCCAACATTTTTCTGTTTGTAATGACTTTAACAAATCAGAATATATCCTTATGAACTTATAATCTTTTCAATGCATGTGCTCGTAAAGGCCCACTTTTTATGCATCAAAACCGAACAGAAAGTCGATTATTTTGCCCTAGGGCTTTAACATTTTTTTTTTTTATTTATTTGCAATGGTTGGCTAACCTGCAGCCTTTCCTGTGTACCATAGACGTTATACTTTTTTTACACCGTTTAACGGCTATAGATACAGTCCTTTTGAGCCAATTATAATTTAAAGTTCACAAGATTATATTTGTTTTCATTTCCTCACACTATGCATTGAAAAATGTAGTATGATACACGGGCGTAAAAGCAATAAATTACTCGGTTACGTTTAAAACACTCGCTACGCTCGTGTTTTAAATCGTCCTCGTAATTTATTCCTTTGCGCCCTTGTAGCATAAACTACTATTTTGGCGTGTATATTTTCTTGACATATATTTACCTTTTCAAATAAGAAGTTTATCCTAGGCTAAGGTGTGACCTAAATCCGTTAGTTTAAAATCGAGTTTGACCTACATGCCTACCTATACTATACTATACCTATACTATACTATACCTATACTATAGGTAGGCATGTAGGTCAAACTCGATTTTAAACTAACGGATTTAGGTCACACCTTAGCCTAGGATAAACTTCTTATTTGAAAAGGTAAATATATGTCAAGAAAATATACACGCCAAAAAGATTATAAGTTCATAAGGATATCTATACTATACATAAGCTGATATGAAACTCAACGTTTGTGCTCAATTCGAACTGCTGAACCAAAATGGATGCGGTTGAATTATTATGGTAAGTAAATATATTACTAAAAATCGGTGATTGCATTTGAATTGCATTGCATTTCCTTTTATTTTGAAAGCCAGTTTCTATATTATGCGTATACATATCTAATATAGAAGCTTTCACTATATTTGCAGTTTTGTGCCAGAACTCTAAAAGCCACACAAAAAGACATCGCGAAACGCGTCCGTATTTATTTTTCATACAAAAGCAGTGAGCAGTGGCAATAATTCATGCAGTGCCGTTTCGTTGCATTTTTGATGACGCCGTATTTCACATTACCGACAGCAGAAATACGTGTCCTGCGACCGACGGCCATTTTGGATATTATTGTGCAAATACATGCCTGTAACCAAACAGGATTACTGAGCATTGGCCTGCAGGAGGTTTTGATCACCAAGGAAGTTTCAGCAGAGGTGTTTCCAAATATTGAATGTGGAATACAAGTCATAGTCCACATTCGGACATCCACGTTTCACCGACAACTATTCCATTGAAAGAAATTGTATTCATTTTCTGAGCGTTCGAAACACGTCACAACTTCTACTTTGGGTCTCACTTCACCTTAAAAGTTGTTGGAATAAACTGCACTCCCTTACCATAGCAGATTTAATGAGTAGATTGATCAACAAAAAAAAATACTTCAAAACATGTTCTGCTGATCGCCCTGTACAACTTTTGCATTCTGCAGATTTTTGAATTTACATGAAAGAAAAAAATCACCTCAGTCTAAAACTTGAAAAATCCAGTCTCGAGATTTTTTTTTTTAGGTACTTTTATTGGTATTTTTAATGTTATTTATGTTTTATGTTTAGATTTAACCGTTTATTTAAAATATAAAATCTAGACATTAAAAAAGTTTCAATTATTATTCATTTAGTTACTAAATAAAAAGAGGTTCCTCCCGTTTTCTTTCCTGAAAATAAGAACGAAGATTGACGAACATGTTTGAGGAAATTAAATTTAATGGGTCGTAAAAATTTACAGTTTGCGTCAAACTTAATTGCGCCTCTGTAGTTCGTCTTTATGTTTTTCTATCTCTCTCTTTCATTTATTTCTTTCTACCCTACTCGCTAAATTCACTCGAACGCATTTAAGTTGATAAATATATTTTGAATTTTCCAGTTATAACGTGTAAAATTAATAATTAGTATGTATCATGCATACGTATTTATTGTAAACAACAATTTATCTTGTCTTCTGAAGCATAATGGTGCTATGCAATGCTTTGGCTTTATTGACAATATATATTTGAAAGTCCAAAGCGTTTCAGGACGCAGAGTGTCAGCTTCGTTAGGATTTCATAGAAACGCTACCAAGCGTAAGATAACGCACAGTGTGCATACTGGAAATTGTGAGTTACTGTCTATGTTTGCATGTCAAATTCTTACGTTCTTAGAAACTTAACCACCGAATATTATTCGCACACAATATATATGCTCGCCAATGCGCATATATGTTCTCTGTAATTTTGTTTATGTATTATGTGGTAGAGCTCTACAGGTGGTAGAGCTGATGCCTGGCTCGACTGTGGAGGTACCACCATCTTACTTGGAGACCCACTCGAAGTAATTCGGAGG
Organism: Ypsolopha sequella; assembly: GCA_934047225.1. Lineage (NCBI taxonomy): Eukaryota > Metazoa > Arthropoda > Insecta > Lepidoptera > Ypsolophidae > Ypsolopha > Ypsolopha sequella. Next base: position 13,723,518 of record OW203990.1, on the reverse strand, counting down.
AGAGTAAGAGGACAGCTCACAGGCAAAAAACCAGGAGGCCCACCATGCCTGGGACCGATGGACGGCGGTATATCCATCCCTAATAGCCGGGCTTTATATGGAACAGACTGGTGACGGGTAGAAGCGTCACTGATGCGAGGGTTCCGGCACCGCGCTCACCAACCCGCCTGCCTAGCGTGTGTGAGTATGGGCAATTCTTCCAAGATGACCGCCGCGAGTGGCAAAGTCCTGGAAAGGCTTATGTCCAGCAGTGGACGAACTAGGCTGATGGATGGATTATGTTTATATGTACACTAAAGATAAAAATATAGTCACAGATTGGTCTTTTTTCCTTAATTTCCTTATGTACTTATGTACAGTCGCCAGCAGTTCAAGTTCCTTATTTACTAACGATTTTAACGGTTACGACGTCGCAATAAGTAATGTCAATATGCTAGCATACGTACAAAGATCAAAAAGATGAGTTAAACTCTTTTAAGTTTAAAGAAAACATAATTATAAAGATAAAATAAACAATTAATTTTTGCTTTATAAAATTTCAAGCGGAAAATTACGGTTCCACATGTTTGCGATGTCCCTTCCTTAAAAACATGCGGAAGAAAAAGTCAACAGAATGTTTATGAATTAGGGTTCCATGTTTACTCTTGGTAGACCAATTAAATTAAACATTGGGGAGGGTGTTAAAATATTCGCGTCACGCCGACACTTTGACGGCGTCATGACGTCATGTTGCCGGAGTTTCAATTAAAGTCTCATAAAATACATGGTTTGGTCGATGGATATTAAATATGTCAAATGTTATCGACATTATTATCATAATTTGTTTGCTTTTATACTCATGGACTTATTTATCGTGTTAGATCATGAACTGAACAATCGAAATAATAACCTAAATGAAGCGTACCGACGGAAATAATTCTTCTACTTTTTAAATTATTGTAATTATTTTCTTTTATACATTATTTTGTATTTATGATTAAAGTGGAACAGACTGTCTAACACGCTTTCTGGGGGAGGGGTGGGCTTCTACATCAAGCAAGGGTTAAACGTTCGGCAAATAAATCCCCCGACTTCTACTATCGAACAAATATGGTTACGTCTTTCGGTGAATGGTAAAAAGTTGGCTATTACTGATCATTGTGTATGTTAGTGTTGTGTTTGTTAATTTTTTAATCTACTTTATTTTATTTTTTACTTGTTATTGCAGCGAATAAATGCCTTCTTATTCTTATTCTTATTCTTTCTAGCTTGTTAGTATAAACACCGGTTTTGAACTTTTTGTGATTTTATTGTAATTTTATTTTATTTTTGACTAGTGGCTAGAAGTGATTAGTATAGAAAAAGGAATGCTTTGGTGGGTTGGACATATAAAGAGGTTGAATGAAAGTAGAGTGACGAAAGAAATGTATGGTACGCAAGTCGAAGGTAGAGCTCAACCAATCTGCCCTAGAAGGACGCATGCTAAACAAATTGGCGAGATATTAAAGAAGGGCAATATCAGTACCCGGAATAGAAGAGCTTGTATGACTAGATTGATGGATGTGTTAGAGGCGAAAGAGGTGTTTTAAGATCGTAGCAGATGGAAATCTGTAGTCTCTGCCTACCCCTCTAGGAGACTGGCGTGAGTATATGTAAGTATGTATGTATATTAATTTTCAACGCAAGTGCTCGTAAAGGCCCACTTTTTATGCATCAAAACCAAACAGAACGTCGATGATTATTTTGCCCTAGGTCTTTATTATTACTTTTTTTTAATTTATTTACCAGAAGTTGGCTAACCTGCAACCTTTCCTGTGTATCATAAATGTTATACTTTTTTTCCACTGTTTAACGGCTTACAGTCTTTTGAGCCAATTATAATTTAAAGTTCACAAGATTATATTTGTCTTATTTCCTCACACTATGCATTGAAAAACGTAGTATGATACACGGGCGTAAGAGCAATAAATTACGCGGTTACGTTTAAAACACTCGCTACGCTCGTGTTTGAATCGTCCTCGTAATTTATGCCTTTTCGCCCTTTTAGCATAAACTACTATTTATTGTATTCGATTTAGTTAATAAATAAATGTTTAGAGCAGTAGAAATGTGTCTGTTCATTTATTTTCTTTTGATTAGCTCCAATTTGACTGATTAAGTGACAGGGATACGTTGCAAATCCTCAGTCTCATATATTCAACGATTATTGTCGGATACGAAATGGAACCAAATTCGCTAACAAATTCGCCAATTCGAACCATTAGACATCACTCACTCTGACAGAACAATATGTATATTGAACGTGATTCTCGCAGACCATTAGGTATAAATGGCCGGTACCTTTAAATGAAACCACATTATCTCTACTTTTCAAAGAAGCATTTTACCTGCGGAAATGGAAACATTATTTTCTTGTTTCATTACTAATTTCGAAAACCTACTGGGTATTTTTTCCTTTGCGCGTGTCTTTTTCTTTGGGATAGTTTGAATGAATGAATGAATGAATGAACGAATGAATGAATTTATTTCAGAAAGTACATAATGTAGTATTTTTGTGCGTTACATTATTATATTACTTAGGGCTATCTTAACTTACTTATATGTATATACATTTAATTTACTAACCTAGATAGTATACTTAAATATATTAGACATTAATGCACATAATTATTAACGGGTAGCAAGGGTCGAAAACTACACACCGTGCTAGTAAAACACTATTTGACGGTCATGTAGTTCGCCGTTCATAACCTTCAATTGGTAGTTGTTTAGGTTAATTAGTAGAGAATGTGATCCCCTCAAAACCATTCGGGTTATTGAACAAAATCAACCTATCTCAGTCTACCTGAGCCAAAGATATCTCCTACACTTGATGAAAAAGAAATTGTACCTAGATAAACTGACAGGTACCTTTTGCATACTTCATAAAAATTGTGTTCTGCATTTAATAACCTACAATCTGAGTAGGGGCCGTCCATATATTTCGTCATAAATTTTTACCGATTTTCTTCTTTGTTTCTCTAATCTATTATGCATGTATTATAAATACAAACCTTTTTCTTGAATCACTCTATCTATTAAAAAATAACGCATCAAAATCCGTTGCGTAGTTTTAAAGATCTAACTAAGCATACATAGGGACAGACAGACAGCGGAAAGCGACTTTGTTTTATACTATGTAGTGATAGTGATGTAGTGATGGATGGCCTCTTAAGCACATTTTTCAGGCTTGTTAATATACTGGCTACGGCCCAAAGTCTGTTTTATTCAGTGTGGCGTTGTTTGGTAATAATATTCGTTTAAAAAGTAATTTATATTTTCCATATTATTTATTCTTTAGTTGTGTGTAGTGTTTGAGGCCGCGCGTCAAAGCAGCGACTTCAAAGAGTGTTTGAACCGTCTCCATCGTTCATTATTATTCTAAGTTCAAAACCATAACAAACAGGGGTATTACATCAGATTTCTTTCCCTAAAGCGGGATTCTACGTCATAAAATGTCAGAAATAGACCGAAATTTCTTTACTAAAGAAGCCACACATATTTGCAGGGTCGACTTTCAAAGAACTGCTTTGTATTTTTTTTTCGCTTTGGTTGACGAAAATATGAAAGTGAACCTTTTGACAGAAAAAAATTTGGCTATGTAATCGTTTGCATTTATTTCTCCTTTGAACGGAAATTATTAAAATTCATTTGTGAATACTCGCAAAATAAAGAAAACCTTTATGATATACAGGGATCCCAAGGTTTTAAATACGCATAAATATTTATTTACTAGCTTTCTCCAGATAAATTTCTGGTGAGCACAGATTAATCCATTAACCATCCTAATTCTCATTATTGCTAAAACAATAGTCCAGATTGTGGCGCTGATCTATCTTCAACACGTTTACGGCTATTGCGGCAATAGGGCGACGCGGACGGCGCGACGAACGATGCGTTCAAATCAATGGCATCGTCAGTTTCTAAACGCTCGCTGTTTTGCAATTTGCCGTTTGTAAAATGACGTCGTTGTTGCCGACCGACCAACCTTTTTTTATAACTTATTGCATTTATATGATTTTATTTATGGACTTGTTCTTCATCTTCAAATATTGACATTGTCTTGCAAAACACAGGAGAAATAAAATAAATTCCTTAAAAACTGTTATAACGCGTTTCATACCTTTCAGTCGTCATATTCTAAAAAGCCGAAATCGAAAGTATGTCACCAAAAAGTGAAAAATATGTGCGACAACAAGCGGAGCGAAGCGGAGTTAAGAAGAGATAGTAAGGTTTACACGTAAGTACGTATTGGGAGCCAAGCAAAGTAGAGAGGAGCGAGGCAACGCTCAATACACATAACAACAGAATTACAAATTAGAAAATGCCGAATTCCACTATTTGACGAAGATTCGTCAAATAGAAAAATAGCGAGCGTTTAGTAAACGGCGGAATTTTACTATTTGTCTGCGACATATAGATATATTTTGTATTGAACCCTTTTAACTGTTCTTGATTATCGCAGCGGCGATATCGAGTATACGCCCTCAGTGAACAAATCATCATTATTTGATCCATGGGTTTTATGAAAATGTAGACTAAGCAATAAATATGGCTCTTGGTTTCTAAACGGGATGATAAAAGCCACTAAAAAACAGTCATTAATATAAAAAAAGCCATAAGTTTTATTTTTATTTTGATGTAACATTGCAATTTTGGTATGCTACATTTCAGTTTTTATTTTCTCACCTTGGACACACCCCCGTCACTTCATAGTCAAGGCTCAAGTTATTTACCTACACTCTCACGCGCGCATCTGGCTTGTCCGCACACGCTTGTGTGTGTGCGTGAGCTAGTCTAGGGCTGGCAGCAATCGTGTGAGCGTCGTCGCCCGAGAGGGACACAATATAAGTCAGCAACTTATGTGATTCTCTTCCTAAATTTTAGCGTAGTCCAATTTCTGGTTCCCCGTGGATTAATCAGTATTAAAAAAATATATGTATATATATATATATATATACAAGGTTAAATTCAATTAGTTGGCGAAATTTGAAACATATGTAGAACATGTCCGTATGAATAACTTTTTTTAATAGGATAGTGAAAAATTCTTAAAATTCGTTTTCACCTTTCCATACTGGACGAGTCAGCTGATCGGAGCAATTTGTATAGGAGGAAGTGAAAAAAAGTTAAGAATTTCGCTTAGCTCCCATGCAAACAGTTGTCCATATAGACTAGTACTACCTTTGTTTTGAGTTTCGCCAAATAATGTTATTTAACCTTATATATGTATATAAATCGTTACGACCTGAATGCCCCGGGGGGTGTCGGATGTGTTCCGAGTGTGAACTTTGAAATGCAAGTCACAGTCCACCCACACTCGGTAAACCCGCGTTTCACCTGCAAATATTACGTCCCAACGTGATGGGTGGTGAGCCTTAATCGAACCTTAATCTCAAGATTAAGAGGCCAGCGTTCTACCCCTGAGTTACCGCTGCTTTTTCGTTACTTTAAAAGTAAATATATATATATATATATATATAGTATGCCTAAGCTTAGTAAGTACCTATATAGTTTCGTATGCATAAATGATCATCATATAATTAACAACTACTCAAACATAAATTTTGGAAAAAAAATGAAAACTTGTCAAAACATGGACAGTTATAAATACTGATTTTATTGTTCCAAATGCGTTACTGAACGAAATTGTAAGGTTTGATCACGCAATTCTAATTTTTGAAAAAAAGTTTTCCAGGCATCCATAAACACTGCAATAACGCACCATACTGATTAAAAATCAGTATGGTGATAAAACTTTGTAACAAAACACGCGCGCAGCAAACGTGTGGTAATCGAGCTCTGCCTGACTCCAGATTTCCACTAACTTGCGGGGGACCGCGGGGGACGTTAAATTCGCGCGGGGAGGTGAGTGTCGCTTCTTTACGTAGTAATACTTTATATTCTCTGCCTTGGAACTCTTATCGGCTGATTCTTACATTGAAAGTTGATTACCACAGTCATGATCGCCTTGTCGGACGATTTTGACCCTTCGATCATTGCCATAAGGTTTCGAGTTTAGACTATCATTAGCTTTGTCGAGCTGTCGTAGGTACAAAAGGAACCTTTATGGTGAGACTCCGTTGTCCGTCCGTCCGTCCGTATTTCACAGTCTCATAACTTTAGCACCGTTAAAGATAAAGAAATGAAATTTGGCACAAAAATATAATTAATTTGCCCACATATCACGGTTAAAAAAAAATGAAAAATTTTAAATTGTTCAAAATAAAAAATATTAGCCTAAAAATACAATATAGGTATCAAATTGTAGATATTAAAAAGTTGATAGTAAAAATATATACTTTTATTATATTTACTGGCACTGGTTTCGAGAAATCTTTAAAAACTTATCTTCTTATTTCCGAAACTGGACCGAAAAATATGAAAAAAATGTCAATTATAGATCATAACTGGCCAATTAAAGCAAAAATGTAGCGATTAAAAAAAAATTGAGCACAAGTGAGAAATATAAACAAAGAAGTAAAATAAATAAAAAAAAATGTTTATAAAAATACAATATGGGTATCAAATTGTAGGTATTAAAAAGCTGATTGAAAGACTACTTTTACTATATTTACTGGCACTGGTTTCGGGAAATCTTGAAAAAAAAAACAAAAATATATATGTTCCTCCTTATCTCCAAAACTGGTGGACCAAAAAATATGAAAAAAATCATGGTAATATGTGTTTACGTAAAGATTACAGGAAAAAACATAAAGCGGTTGAGAAATTCACGAAAAAAAATTATAAAATTAAATTTGATAACATTGCTTTTATCTAAAAGTTGTATTTTGGCCGCTATAATTATTTCTTAATATTTTGTAACAAATACGGAGAATCGATCTTTAAGAAACAAAATATTTTTCTCGTAATGTTTTTCCGCATCTCGAAACAAAACGATTACAAATCTGATTAGTAGAAGTCATTAAACGATCGGAACTTGTTTCGCTACCAATAGCGGTCCATCGAAGAACCCTCTAGCATAAGAGGTCCTCGTCGGCGATTACTGCTGAACCCCACTCAACCCTCCTTGACCAGCTGCTTTCCTTCGCTACCGACCATTTTTCTTCACACGCCTCTCTTATCCCAAACGGATAAGGTTTACAATTCTTTGTTTTAATGAAAAAAGAGTGGTTCTCTGTACGTGGTTCTCATGCTGCATCGTATTATTGGCTGATAAAAGGAGTTTAATAGTTCTTGACCTGTACTTCTAAGTGGATTGATTGTTAAGATTCACTTTTAAGGATTTTATTGTGTTTTGAGTTCAGTACTAGTGTTTTTTTTTTTTCTGAACATTACAAACATAAGACTAAATCATGTATACTTTTAATGACAGATGAAGGGAAGTTCAAGTTTAAAAAACTTACGAAATAACAAAATGCTTTAAAACAACTAAAGAAAATTATAAACTCGTTAAAAAATTTGAAAAAATATGGGTAAGTTCAAGAAAGTGTCAGCAAGGCTGGTCAACGCCTCTGGTGGGCCTGATGGTGGCCCAGCCAAAGGATCTGTCTCCCTAATCTCTTGGGTATCATCCCCAATGGCGAAGATATAGAACTCTATAATATATAATTATTTTTAATGTGTACATATATTTATTGACACCTAGGTAATATTAATTAAGTTTATTATTAATTGATTTTCTTATAATTTTAATATATATGTATATTTTTGTTTCATTATTTTAATTGTTAGCTATTACAGGTTTTTATTACATGTATTTGTTATTTTAAATAATCATAGTCAAGTAAGGATATTCATTGTGAGACAGCTGGCAACACACAGCTGTCAATTGGCAGTTTTGGCGGTATTATTGTAAGACTCTGTAAGAGGTGATAGTGTCCCCAATAAAACTATATCATAATATCTTATCCACCTGTCTTATTTATAGTATATCATTAGAGAATATTATCAATTCAGAAGTGCTATAAATACACCTAAAAGCCCAAATAAAACCGCTCAGAAACAAAAAGAAAGATTGCGTTGTAAAATGGTGGCGTGACGTTTTCAGTTGTGTTTTCAAGATCAAAATGGGCTGCATAAAGTGAAATAATAGTTTTTCATAGCCCTATTAGACGATAACAATAACTTTTAAACAAAGTTAAGTGTAATTAAGTACTTAAACCTCATCTACTTTAAATTGTGAAACAACCAGAGCGGTCATTGACCCCGCTACAGGACTATCAATTTGCATCAGAAAGAAATGGAAAAATGTTCAGAAAATGATGGAAAAACAAACAAATGGAGGCTAAACTCTAGATTACGGAACGCTGGTATCTAAGAAAAACTGAAAAATGTGATATTATGCTGTGATACCTACTGAAAATTATTCTAAATCAATTTACTGATCGAGTAACACTAGGCTTGTGTCTTTGAAAGGAATGTTATACAGAGATTGTATGTAATGGAATGTTTGATCATTATATTTATTTTCTTCGGTGAAATAAATGCATGGACATAATTGAGCCAGTGACCATAAGTTTATGCAATAATGTTACTTGGAAAACAATTTTGGAGATACACATACAAAAATAAATAAACAAACATGAGTTATTAAGCAAGTGAGTATTGAAGGAAATCTGTGACTGGAATCTGGAATATATTCACACTGTGATATTATGCTGTGATACCTACTGAAAATTATTCTGAATAAATTTATTGATCGAGTAATACTAGGCTTGTGTCTTTGAAAGGAGTGTTATACAGAGATTGTATGTCATGGAATATTTGATCATTATATTTATTTTCTTCGGTGAAATAAATGCATGGACATAATTGAGCCAGTGACCATAAGTTTATGCAATAATGTTACTTGGAAAACAATTTTGGAGATACACAACAAATAAGGATATTGACTAGAAGCTACAATTTAATATATAATGTGAACACACATGAAATAAGAGTGAAAAAGATAAATGGAAATTTATAATATACAGTTATGGTGCAAGGATCACACTTGCAGGAAATAACTTTCAGGTTTTTCTTAATGTCAGTAAAATAAAACTGCATGGAGTTTTTGATTGGAGGAAATTCCTACTAACCACTGTGAAGGAGTTGAGAATGATTATTTTCAGTATATTGGCTTTAAGTTGTAATTTTTCAGAATTTGAATGCACATTATAAGAGTGAAATCGAGGAAATTCAATAATAAAGAGGGAGTGCACAATATCATACTTTCAGGGTTTACTTTCAGAAAATTATTTTCAGTTTTGTTGAAGTACTGCCAAGGAGGGTTACAGCTGTAAACAAAAATACAAATATTGGAAACAGTAAGGTTTTGAGAAATGTGTAAATCAATGTGAAACCGACCAGATGACATGGTGGTATGGGTATATGTTTATATTTTCATAACTTAGTGTGTCCAAATGCACAAGGAAGAGTGAGGTAATACCATTCTTTATTATTATTATTATTATTATTCTGGCTATGGATTTTAATCCATTGTATTGATTAATTCTTTATTGAGGACCAGTAAACCTTGTATTTGTTAATGAAGTTATGCTTTTGGACCCTACAGTTACACTTTCAACAAGTAATTTCAAGTTAACTTTTAATGGCTGACTCACCTGTTATGATATAACAAACAGTAGCAAATGTCTTGTAATAAAAATAAATAAATAAAATGGTGAGTGAGGAATGAAAGTATTGGAAGTTGGTTTGAAGCATATATTGGATACACAAATATTTACATAAAATATAGGCGATGGACAATGCAAAAGTTTAAGGGTTTAGCTCTGTTCAGTATAAGTAATTGATTGTTTTCTTACTAGATTTTGCTGTTGGTGCCTGAGGCCGATTCACAGTGTGAACGCGGTATTTCATCAACTACAATCTGAGACCGACCCACCTTGTGTGCGAACGCGGTATATGTTTAATGAATTTTATCAATCTGAGACCGACCCACCTTGTGTGCGAACGCGGTATATGGTTCATGAATTTTATCAATCTGAGACCGACCCACCTTGTGTGCGAACGCGGTATATGTTTCATGAACTTTATCAAGCTGAGACCGATTCACATTGTGTGTGAACGCGGTATATGTTTCATGAATTTTATCAATCTGAGACCGATTCACATTGTGTGTGAACGCGGTACATGTTTCATGAATTTTATCAATCTGAGACCGATTCACATTGTGTGTGAACGCGGTATATGTTTCATGAATTTTATTAATCTGAGACCGAACCACCTAGTGTGTGAGCACAGTATATTTCATCGACTACATATAGCAGCATGAAGAGTTCTGTCTGCACTGAAGCAGCCTGTGGACGCCTACAATGCTTAAGAATATATATATATATCCTACTGATAAATCTATAACGTAACATACATGCTCTTTATTGTGCACGGAAACAAAAGAAGTTATAAAATATGTTAGAGAGGGTACAATGGGTGGTCTTATTGTTTGACAGATTTCTTCCAGACAACCTTTGGGTGATAGATAATGTAAAATAGAGGATGGTGCGTAGGTGGTGTAAAGAAAATAGATAAGATAAAAATTTATTTAGCTTGTTGTACAAAAGGTGTCTTGAATAATAAGTATCAAACAAGGACCCTGTAAGGGCGCTGCTAAATTTAGTCAGTGACTATAATATAATAAATAACTTATTTCTTATGTTACCTAAATATTAAATTATCTACATGTCAAAATACATACTAATCTATATTGATTGATTGAATGTGTTTTAATGTATGTGGTACAAACAAATAAAATAAATATGTATATAGATTACTTACTTAAGGGGCTTAGTATAGTCAAATAGGTACTTCCAAAGCTTACTCCTAGTTTATAGTGCAAGTATAGTTTGTATTATGAATTATCAACACTAAGACAACATGCAACATTTTTCTTTTTCAAACCACGCTTAGCCTATTTAATACATTTATGCTTTGATAAATAGATATAAACTTGATAGCTATAAAGATAACATAGGATTATTCAATCAAACAATCACGTCCATGTGAAAAGTATTATTTTCTCCTATTTCGCCCTATCAAGGACGCAGCGAGCGTCGCAACAGCCACTATGCATTGCCACTATGTTATATAAACGTTATTTTAATGTCGTTTCCGTCGATATTTGTAACGACAAACATCGAGCTGCTAATTTGGCGACAGTAATCGCCTTAAGTAAACCTTTCGTTTTGCATTGTTAATTTTTAAGTAGAATATTTATTTTGTTAACAAATACCGAATCATTCATATTTTATATCCTTTATTGTACACAGAAACATAAACTAAGACAACAAAATAAAATATATATATATATATATATGTATATTTATACATAAAAGCGGGCTTACCTTTACAGGAGGTTTCTTCCAGCCAACAAGTGTTGTGGGGAAAATTTATACTGAACAGCAGTGGGGAGAGGTAGAATTTTATTATGACGTTGACAAACAAAAAAAAGAATATATATAATAATAATAATAAGAAAAACACCGCGTGATGCAAGAGCCAATTCTAAGAGTTCTTAATTAAGATAAGGCCCCCCTTTCATCATACAAAAAGAAAAAGCATTGATAATTTTATGATGACAGTGTATTTGAATGAAGTATGATAAAATCAGTTGAATGAACTGGTTGGCGGCAAGCATGTACAATTTATGACTCTGACACTGAGGTAACACTGGTTGAAATAGTTTACCTGCTTATCAGAAGAGGCCATCGGTTTTATAAATAAGTATATTAATTTTAGGTACATTTTCCTAGTTTCCGATTGAAGAAATAACTATTGAAATGAGGTCTTTATCGACACTTTTCTCATAGTTGTGACAAATAGGAATGACACGCCTTAATAATATTTTATTATATGTACTTGCCAGTATTTTTAGTTAATTTTATATTAATTTAGAACTGTAATTTCGCTGTTCTTCCGGAGTCCGTCCCTCTTACACTGCGACTTTTTCCGCATCGAGTACCGATGAACGTTGCAACCGTGACATATCCTCCTAAGTACCGATAAACGTTGCAACCGTGACATATCCTCCTAAGTACCGATGAACGTTGCAACCGTGACATATCCTCCTAAGTACCGATGAACGTTGCAACCGTGACATATCCTCCTAAGTACCGATGAACGTTGCAACCGTGACATATCCTCCTAAGTACCGATGAACGTTGCAACCGTGACATATCCTCCTAAGTACCGATGAACGTTGCAACCGTGACATATCCTCCTAAGTACCGATGAACGTTGCAACCGTGACATATCCTCCTAAGTACCGATGAACGTTGCAACCGTGACATATCCTCCTAAGTACCGATGAACGTAGCAACCGTGACATATCCTCCTAAGACTGTCAACTAATCCACATAAGTAATTTGACTTTCACAACACAATATTTATTCTTATAGACAATAAATATTATAACGTATATATACAAATGAACATTGTAGGTATGTACATTATGCTTGCAATAAAAATATTGAGTAATGAGTATGTAAATATTGTATGATTGGATTTAAAAAAAAAAATAATTAAATATGACCTAATAAACACAAAGCTGCAACTATAATTAAGCTTCACACAACTCCATCATTATAATTATTCCATAATGTTAAGAATAGTGATGAAGTGAATCTTGCTTTTCTATTGCAAGATAACGTTAATTGTAAGGTTATTATTATTACAACTTAAATTTAAGTAAACAACTTGTAGTAACATTTCAAATAACTCAATAAGTAACGAGATTACATTTTAAATGCATTTTATAATTTAATACCTATATGTTTGTGTTGTGTTCGGTATCGATTTTATTTGCTCAGTGGTATCGATTGGTCAAACCAGTAAAATTACTAATTTTGTGAAATAAATTAAACATATCCAAGAAGACCCTTCATTGTTACGATGTTGTAAGCCTCGCATATTCTGTTAATTTTCCACGTGGTCAAATCAGTTTGACAAAATAGTTTGACTACGTGGAGGCAGCGATTTTATTTTGCTTTTTGACCCTTTAAAAATAAATGTTTTAATTATTTGACAACTAAAGATGTAATTTGTTGACCTAAACGGACTCACCAAATTGTTGTATTTAAATAAAATTATGATGATGAAGTCCAGGAATAGGGACATTCCTCATACAGGATGGCCGATGCGCACTGCAAGGGTGCGTGTGATAGGTATCATGTATCATGCATGACGAGCGCTGTCCGCGGCGCCAGCGTCTGCGCTGTGCCTCTTGTCAATTTTGAGCAGTCATGCTTATTTATTTATTATTTTTTTTTGTACAAAAAGCAAATTTCATAAGTACTTATAATTATACATGCCTTGCAAAACTACCTATATAAACAGTTGGTCTGCAGGAATGAGTCACGAGATTTGCGGAAAGGAAATAATTTGTGGGAAAGTTACTTAAATATTTTTCTTTAGATGATCAATTGTGTGGTGTCTCTAAAAGATATTGTTCAGATGTGGTAGGTAATTGTAATTATTAATTGTAAATAGGCCCTTAAAATTCATCCATTAACCATGGATGTCAATTGCCAACCTTACACCATTATTCACGTCATGCCTTTGACTCAGCTGTATTAGTTACTTAAAATTATAATGATAAAAAAAAAATCGTTAGCAAACAATATAAAAAAATATATATATATCTTAAAATAGGGTTACAGAAACTAGAAGTTTACAAATAAGAAGGTAAGAGAATTTGAAACGCAGTGTCCAATACAACAGAGTTGCAAAAATATAGCAGCATCCTTAAAATTACATTTTAAAGTGTAACATTTGTTTAGCAGACTCCTCAATCTTTGTTAAGAAGGGGTATGATATCTCAACTTTCTGGTTATCAGTCTTTCTGGGAGAGAATATAATATACTTATTGTTATTATTTTTAATTAATAATTACCTACTAATAAAACAATTAATTAGTTATTAATTCACAAGTTTAAATTATGATTTTATTTGATTGTTTTGGACACCATGCTATCTTAATCAATTTACATAACTAAACTTTACAAATATCACTAGCTAAAAAAAAAAAAAAAAAAAAAAATCTAAAGAAAACAAAATTCAGACAAATACGAATATAATAAATACGAATATTTTTATGCACAACACAAAATGTTGATGAATAAATGTTCAGATGAAATGTTGAATGTTCTATATTCCATAACAAAATTATTACAAGAAATAACACATTATATGTTTATAATATATTATATTAGTTTAAATAAATTGTAAAAATGAGATTATATTCGTTTAGGTATTTCACTTAAGTACGTAAATAAAAATTATTTACTTACAACGTACGTGACATTGACAAAAGGAAGTAGGTACTTGTGTGTTATGTTCTATTAGAATAATATTATTGTGATATCTATGTTTGTTCCGTACGTATTATCAATAATCTTGTAAAACGACTTTCATTAATACACACAATTTAAAGGAACTGATAAACCTACACTTAATTAATTAATTAAATGAGCTTAAAATAAAGTAGAAAAATGTATTTTGAGTTAAGTATATAAATTGTACTAAATTGTATTCAATTCAATTTCGTTTAAGACTTAATTATACTTACTTATAATCGCATTGAGTTTTGGCAAAAGACATAATAAGATAATTGTAGATACGAGTATTGTTAAACTATAAATATACATGTCAATATAAAGTATGTACTCAATTTGATGTTTGAACGCTTATAACATCTATTAGAAATTGTGGATCGATTAGTGTATTTCATCGTTTTTATACAATTACCGGGTGTTTTGATTATTTTGATACCTATGTGTAGTGATTATCGATATAGTAAAACCTTAAAAATGTCATCTTAATTTAAGTTACGATATGAAATGTTAGATATTCCGATATTAAAATATTATTATATAAAATATTGGGATATTCGGTCAAGTTACAGTCTATTAAGATATTAAGTATGAGTAGTATTTGGTCTCTATAATTTTGCCTGAGGTCAGGCAAGGGTCAGGATGGCCGACTGTTAGCTATTACAGGTTTTTATTACATGTATTTGTTATTTTAAATAATCATAGTCAAGTAAGGATATTCATTGTGAGACAGCTGGCAACACACAGCTGTCAATTGGCAGTTTTGGCGGTATTATTGTAAGACTCTGTAAGAGGTGATAGTGTCCCCAATAAAACTATATCATAATATCTTATCCACCTGTCTTATTTATAGTATATCATTAGAGAATATTATCATAATTAATTATTTATAACGTACTACGGGATCAAAATATTGTAAGAAATGACTTTCATAACAAATTACAACATAAAAATTCTAAAATTTGTAGGGTTTCTGTTTGATACAACGTCTCTCTAAATGTATATGTCATCGGCAAATCGTAGAAATGGGCATATTAAAATTTTATTTTTAAATTTTAGTATTTTAGCAATTTATTTATAAATATGGATTAATTTATCTGAAATAAATGAATATTATTATTATTATATTATTATTATGATTTGCATGCAGCATATCATATTTTTCTGTTAAAACTAGGTGAGTCGCCTCGCTCCACTCCGCTTCGCTTGGCTCCCCAAATTTATTTACTTGAATGAATAAATGAATACTTCGATTTATCAAAAAAGGTAGATTTTCTTAATACTTAACATGACCCACAAAACTGCATGTACTGTGGGATCCGTGAGTCCCTAATACAAATTTTAATTAAAAACTTGTTAAAAGCTGAAAGCTGGACCCGAAAATGTATAATAATTTATAGAAAAACATTATTAAAATAACCGGCCAAGTGCGAGTCGGACTCGCGCACGTTCCGTACCATTATCTATAATAATACAGATCGCGCCAAACTTCTAGTACGCTCAGAAAAAAAAAACTTTTTCAAAATTTGACTGTACCATTTTATCGGCGTGATAAATATGTATACCCTTGCCAAATTACAGCTTTCTAGTACTAATAGTCTCTGAGCTAAGCCGCAGACAGATAGACAGACAGATAGACAGACAGATAGACAGACAGACAGACAGACAGAGGGACATGGCGAAACTATAAGGGTTCCTTGTTGTTGACTACTTAACCCTAAAAAGGATACTAGTTCACCATAAACGAGTTCTTGACTATTGAAAATTTTAAATAATGCTGGTTGATTGTAATGATATAACAAAATCTAAAATATATTGAATTATTTAACAAGCCATTCATATGATGTGTATTAGTTAGTTACCTACTTTAATACTTAGTTACCTGAAATGACAAATAACCCTCAATTCACTAGTATGATAAGATTTTAAATTTACACGGTCGCTATGTTCGACCATGGCAGATAAAACTCTGCCGAAAGTTCTGGAAAATATAAAAACCAAACACGGTGAGTCCCGTACTCCTAATAATGTTTACCTAGTATTTTACCCATACATTCAATTTGTTTGTTTTTTCTGAAATAAGATGAATATTTTTCAAAGTTTTTATTTTATTATTTTTCTTGTTATTTTGTTGAGAATCAGCACGATATTAAAAAATGAAGAAATTAACAGTCTCAAAAAGTCTTTGTTTTTTTAAACTTATCTAACACAAATAAATATTCTGAAAATGAAATTTTGTCTCTCTTTTAAACTCAAATAAGTATCAAAATAAAAAGAAAAAATAAAAAGACTGCTTCTAACGAAAGACCAACCGAGCCCCCAGCACGAATCCACGCGGCCGACTATACCACATACTAATAGGTTACATATATAAATATAAATATATGCCTACCTCCGCTCATTCGATTAGTCTTGCTAAGAAGAAGGGCAAGAAACTTAGAAAGATCATGTCTTTTTTTTAACATAACACTTATATATCTACTTTAACTAAGGGATAAGAAAATACAAGAATATATAATTAGAAAATTATATCTGTCTGTCCGTCAGTCTGTCTGTCGGTCCGTTTGTCACCAGGCTGTATCTCATAACCATGATAGTTAGACAGTTGAAATTTTCACAGATGATGTATTTCTGTTGCCGCTATAATAACAAATGCTAATAAACAGAACAAAATAAATATTTAAGGGGGCTCCCATACAACAGACATGTTTTTTTTTGCCCTTTTTATAGATAATGGTACGGAACCCTTCGTGCGCGTTGTCCGACTCGCACTTGGCCAGTTTTTATATGCAAAAATAAAGAAATGGGGGGCTATCAAAGTTTTCATTTTTAGACCATTTTTGTTACGGGGTTCTATCTCAAAGACCAAAGTAGTTAGGAATTTGTAATTTCTGTACCATATGTTTTATTTAAACAACAAATACTGAAAACGCCGATTTCTGATGTAGTTTTAGGGTTACGTCCCCGAATACTCAAACAAATCAATTTTGCAGTTTTGTTTCATACAATTTGTATGTAGTGATAAGTTTGTAATTTCTGTTCAAATTGTTTAAGTAAGTTAGTTTAAGTAAGTTTAACTTATTTAAATGGTACGGAACCCTCAGGGCGCGAGTCCTACTTGCACTTGACCGGTTTTTATAGTTATCCGGACTTAAGGGCACCGTCATCAATCTGTGAACATAACAACGAAATGCAGCAAGCTTATGTTCCCAAGGGTGACAAGATGAAGCGGGTATTATCTGTGTATATTGGCTTATGGTATATTTGAAATTCATGCTTGTTCTGTGTCTTGTGTCTGTGTGCGGAGTGTCTTGTGATCGTTAAATCTAAAAAATTAAGTAAGTTTTCTTATTTGACTTATTTATTTTGAATTTTATTTTCGAGTGAATGATCAATGTGTTAAGGGGGTATATCGTCAAAATGGACACATTTTGAAGTTATTTATCTGCTGGTCAAAAGAAGTCCTAAGTTGAATAAATTAGTATAACAATTTTGGGACCTTTTTCTAGATTTTGGACTATCAGAAACGCGATTCGAGGGAATTCACTTGATAGAAATAATTATTGAAATGAGGTCTAAATTTACACTTTTTTGATATTCTGTCAAATTGGGAGAGCATACAGACTTCAAAAATATTTATTTTGATGGGTTTTAACTATACCTAAATTATTGGTTATGGGAATTTCCATAGCTATTTTAGTTAATTTTTTATTAATTTAAAACCGACTTTCCGGCAGGTCTTTCCACCTGGAGTAACGGAGACCTTTGCACGGACGACATATCACCTTTACAAATATATCTAGCATTCTACTAGTGCCCGTCCAGCAAATAATTACGTCATCAACGAATCTTTAGTAGTACAAAATATCGGAATTATTGACAATGTGTTTGTTCTCGAAACTGTCCATGAAAATAACAGCCATTAACGGACTTAAGGGTGAACCCATCGCTAAGCCTTCTCTTTGCATGTTAATCTATTTGTTGAATTTGAAACAGTTTTGGCGCATGCAAACTGATGCGAGGGTAATGAGGTCATCAATTTCGCCAGTGTATAAATGTATTTCATCTAAAGAGTATACTGGGTGTTAGGATGAAGTTGAAGTTATGGTATGCGACCGAGGAACTATCTTGCAACTATTTGACGATGAGGTGAGCCATGAAAGTAAAGTAAAAATTGTGGAAAACTTGTCTAAAGAAAGTATCTCGTCTTGAGAAATATACCTTCAAAAGAAGAATTAAGCGGAGTGTTGTACGAGAAAAACAAAGAACATTTTATATCAGCCTCAAGCAAGTCTTTGGTTCCTCGTCTGAAAATGTATGACAGAGTCCTGCTTCATGGTCTAACAATTGTTTGTTCCTTGAAGCAAAAATTTTACTTTCAACACTGTAAGCAGTGAATGACACTGCTGAAAGAGCGATAAAATTGATGCAAGGCTTTCACGGGTTAATCACAGTTGAAGAGGAACAAAAGCAGTTTTTGTTACGTTGTAAACAAGAACACCGTAAAATTTACCCTGATTGCAAAAAGGAAACTTTGTGAAAAAAGTATACAGGAGGTCGTTAATATGTAACATTATCATTCGATACTATTTTTTATTAAATTTTAAGTTGTTTTACTTACCAAACCAGAACTAAAACTAAGTTACAAAATAATTCCATACAAATTCTTAATTCATAACTTGAAAGTCAAGTCGGCACGTGATAAAATTAATTAATCACAATAATATTTATTATTTAGGCTTTTGACGTCAAATAAAATAAAAATAGAGCGCATGCGAATATGATTTCGGAAAAAAAAATTTGCTTTTATAGTTTAGGACACCCTAAATCTATAACATTAATTCATTTCTTATTATAGGTATTTTAATGAATTTAAAAGTTCTAAGTTACTAGTGTATTATTATTATATATTATAGGGTATTATTTTTTGCGCTCGGCATAACAATTGTACGAGTTTTGTGGCACTTATAGCTAGTGGTTGTAGAGAACATATTTGCGGCTGTGTGCAAAAATCTAGCAATATTTTGACTTGAGTAATTCGTGGAAGAAAATTAAATTGAGACGTGATTTTATTATATAAAACAAGGAACTAAGAACAACGCAGAGCTACGCTACCGGAGACAGCTACGTAAATGGTACGCGACCAGGGTACTGCGAAATTAGTTTATGCTCTAAATTGTTATCTTAAAAATGTTTGTGTACTGATTCTTTAACCCGTTAAATTTCACTTGTTGCCGAAAGTAGCTTTTAAATTGTTGTTGTAAATCTATAACGGAACTAGATAAAATCTATAATCATATCCGATACCTATATAATAATTATAATATTATTAATAAGCTCCTCACAAATCTAACTCCAAGTCCGGCTTGACCACCTTATGCCACGTGGAGGGCGGACATTGGCAGCGTCTAGCTAAATACTAACCAATGACCAACGGAGCACTAGTTAACTCGAAATAGTGAGGCATTTAAGAAATAGAAATATAGTACCTCCTCAGAGTAAGAAGGGCTGGCCGAGCTTGTTGCCTCGCGACGGTATTCTCCATTCCAGGTAGTATCGCTATTTTGTCAAGAAAATCATCCTTGAAAATCACCTACACCTACAGAGTCATTATTTTCATCACCACATTCTTCGCGTCATAGTTTTTCAACCTAACCGTCTTATTATTCACAAACTTTATCTCCATTAACAATATCATGAACTAGTTTATAGCCAGTAGATGTTGTCCAGGAGGCAGCTGCCGTTTAAACTGCACCCACTGCTGGTAATAAAAGCACGAGACGCAAATAGACAGATACAATGAATATGTTTATATGGCGTGCATATCATATCATAAGTAAATGTTTAGAAACAAATACAAAAAAAAACATACCTTACCGAAATCCATCAACAAATCTTTAAAAAAATTGCAGATGTTCAAGTATCGCGGCAACGATTAGGAGATCAAAGACGTTCTATTATTCGCAAAAAATTACTATCACAGCAAGCACTTGCCGAAATTAGAGCAAAAGTAACAGCACACTTACAAAAATATATCCAACCGAAATTTCACAATCGTCAACACACAAAAATTCTAGAATGAGATGGTCTCATGACCATATAATAGAACAGGAATCAAACCCAAGAGCTTACCATAAAAAATTACACACACTTTTTGCTTACACACATGTCACACATTTCAGAACAACGAGTAGCTGACCAAAGTAGTAAATTACAAATATATATCTGACCGAAGGTTACAGGAAATTCAGATATGCCAAATTTCTACGGAAATATTAGGGACCATAGGAGAAGAAAAAGGAAACGAAGAAGGAAATTGCCCTATTAGTGATATAAATATAAATCTAAACAGTACAAACAACACTACTCACTCATCACAAACACGTCCCAATAATGACACAAAATATTTCCACAAATAATAGGCTAACAGAAAATATACTTATACTTTAGACATAAAAGAACTAATTTTACCCACCATCCAAAATTTTCTTGAACAATAGAAACATACAGACCCTATAAAGAAACCACATATACCCAAACATAAATGCTCACTGAATTTATCAACAAAGACATACTTACGAAATACCTCTCAAATTTAATAAGTTTTATAGATGCACAAACCGTGAAATACTGTGCAGCATTTACAGCAGCAACCTGTAATGGATCTAAGATAAAGACTAACAATGTTGATAGATCTACTCCAAAGAGAATTTCAGCGTGGCAAAAAAGATTAGAAACAAAAATCAAATCACTGCAAAAAAATATAGGAAGGTATAAAGATAAAAGATATTAAAGATAAAAGAAAGGATACACTTACAACACGAAACAATAAATACCAACAGTGAACACTTTTTAGATACCATTAAGCAAAAATTAAACGCTGCGTCTAACAGATTGAAAAGATACATGCATTTTATGGGAAGAAAAAAGCAAAATATACAATTTGTGAAATCAGAGAAGTATTTCTACAGAAATCTTTCGAACAATAACCAAAATGCATAATATTTAACAGGCCCACCTCCTACTTCTGAAATACTACATTTATTTTGGTCTGATATCTGTGAAAACCTGGCTGATTTTAATCACAATACGACAAGACTCAGAACGAGTGAAAGATGTTCCTGAAATTTTGAAACAATTCCGTTAGAAATATTCATGAAAGTTATGAAAAATACAGACAATATTTATAACTACTGGTATTAAAAGTTGTCTTTGGGTGCACTCCTACAGTGCGTACAGGAATAATAGTTGGTTGGTGTCACATCACATTATATTAAGGCGATATGCGAAAAAAATACGGGTGTTTCTTTTCTGTGTATTTCATGAAATACACGGAAAATTTTAATACATTTCTGGTATATGCATTTTGACCATATAATCTAGGGTTTTGAAATTGGAAAATATGTTTGGATACATTTTCCTCGATAGAAATAATTGTTGAAATGAGGTCTTTAAACACACTTTTTCTCCTCGTTTGACGAATAGGAACCATATACAGAACTCAAACATATTTTATTATGTGTGTTTAAACAATATCTAGAGATTTGATTTTTGAAATTTTGCTACCTATTTTGTTTTTTTTTTATAAAAATATAAAATCAACTTTTTTCCCTTTTGCCCTGAATCCGCTCCTCTCGCACTGCGCGATTTTTCGCTTGGAGTGACAGTGACAAAAATAAAATTCGCATAGATACTTAGATTGTCTAAAGGGCTTCTACTTGTGAGCTTCGGCCCACGAACGTCTCCCAAAGGTCCAGGACAGTCCCAAGATATGATAAATATATTATAAATAATAATAATTTCTAAAAATCTTTTGACTAGTTTAAATATAAAGTATCCCGACTCACACAATTAATTTTCTGCACCTGTCATATCACTGGAAATTCCTTCAGTCTAACTCATCTCAGAACACATACCTATTCATGTAAACTACTCTGCACTTGGCCTCGGTCCGTGCTAGATAGGGGGCCCACAACGGATATCCTGCTGGATAGTTATCAAGCAGCAAGTCACGCATCAAGCACAAGATGCCATAAAATTTGTGATGTCCGTTATCTCACTCCATAGCCCTGTTAACCAGTCCATTTAGCATCCCATTCTCATAGCCCACTCCAAGTCGCCTCCTTCCTGGAAATAGTTTGGCAACTGTGGGGGACTGTCCGTTAGTGTATCTCAATGATACATTGAGGGAGAGGCCCCCATGGATGCAGCCATCTCACATTTAGATTAAATAGTACCAAAGGCCTCTTCAATGTAGGCTTCGACTGCATGAATGCTTTTCAAATAACCGGGTCCCTATTGGCCCGTGACTGAAAAGTGTGCCTACATAATAGTAATAAGCCTTTTTTTACTCCTAGAATCTTAAATAACATTAATTTGATAAACATGCACCAATCATAAGATCAACTTCTAAAACACGATATTGATAATTTTGTTTTTTATATTTAGTTTTTGGTTTAAAATTTAATAAAATTTATACTTTATATACTTGCGATTGTCGGCACTTGGTGAAACTTGAAACACATCTTGAATTAAAACACTTGTACTAGTAGTTTCACTTTATTTGTGTTTAGGTAGAAAAATGACCGCCTTAGAAGCATTGGAGATCAATAAGCTTTTACACAAAAACCAGGAAAACATTTTAAATCAGCAGTTAGAAGTCAATAGATCGCCGCTACTTCATTATTTTAATTAATTAATTAATTTAACAATTTAAATTATTATATATTTTTATCTCATTTAATTTGACATTTATGCATATTAGGACACATTTGACATTTAAACTGACATTAAATAAACATTTATATATTATTGTATGTAAATTCCCCATTTTTCGGGTAATTTATTGCATGACATCACTGATACATTTTCGACCTACCTACTTAATTATAGTTTCTGTCAACATTATCATTGTTTACGTTGCTCAGAGCTAGTGCCTGGAGTCATGTAAAATAATTTAATTAAGATCTTCCCTTGAAAATGGAATAAAATCCGAAACCGGTCGGGAGTTAACACAAATAAAGTGAAACTACTAGTACAAGTGTTTTAATTCAAGATTAAAATTTAATCACATAATACAAATAAAAGATTTCTTGAGCAATAAGTGTACAATTAATTGTATGTATATAGGTAGCTATGAATCAAAAATTAAAAACATGCCTTATCAAAATAATAATATCAAAAGTTCATAATAAATTAGGAGCCTAAAGTCTAATAAATTAAAAAGAAAATTCACAATTGGTTTAAGAATTTTCTTTTAATTTATTAGGCTTTAGGCTATTTATTTATCAGGCTTTAGGCTTTAGGCTGCCGAAGGTGGTACATCCATTTCACTTAGCAAAAACCTTCTACGCACACAATTCCACGCATTTGTCACGCTTTTAAACTTCCCCTTTCTTTCACCACTGGAAATTACAAGCAAAGAACTAATTCGAATGCAGCTCACGATTTGCAAGCATAATGGGGCAATTTCCTAGTCATTTCCTGGCGACTGCAAGCCATCCGACATCTTGTGGCGTTTCGACGCCGCTACCATTTTGTCGCACCAAAAAGCATTTTGGTCGTCCTTTGTCTTTCAAAGATGCTTGTGTGGCTTAAAGATGTGCATTCTAGAGATAGTGCGGGAAACTGTTCTATTCACTGACTACTCTTGTTTTGACTTTTGTTTGAGTGCTTTAAGTTTTCCTTTAAACATTGTGCTACAAAAATAATTTATTTCTTTTCTGATATCGTATCAGTTTCACTAAGTGAATTGTGTTTTATTTTACTATGGATAATTTCTACCTACGCGCACTGCACCTTATTTTTTATAGATTAATAATATACTACATACATAGAGAGTGATGATCAATCAAAAGACAATGTTGTTTTGGAAAAAATAAAAGAAAGTTACAAACAAAAGCTCTACTTAAAAGGCTACTTTTTAGATACATAACGTCAACAGCTTTATTAACAAAACAAATTCACATTCCTTTAAAAAACTGCCCAATGAAATAATGAAAAAATTGCGTAAATTTCAGAGCCGTAGAACAAAATTTGCAAATACACCTCGTATTTCACTTTCTCGTTCATTCATATGTGAGTCTAGAACAATCGTATCGACCGGGTCTCATCTGGCTCAAGTCAGAAATGAACTAGTCTAGTGGGACAGTGGGAAATGATTTCAAGAATTATTACTCTCATTCTGCAATAGAGAACTTTTAACAAGAAAACTTCGGAATGTTCCGGGAAACAATGTTCGAAGGAAGTTATTATACCAATGAATAAATTTCGATATTTCCTTTCAATCGATTTGTGGTTGCAGCGCAAAAAGTTAATTGGAGTTGAAAGTCTTTGATTACCTTACATCTTAATTGTCTTTTATTTCATGTTTAAATAAACAACTTAAAGGCACTCTTTAAAGTTAAACATTCATCAATTATTTAAGAGGCTAGCTCTTGTTGATGTAATATCTTCCATCGTTCGCTGTCAAGAGCCACATCCTTCAGTTCTTGGTAAAACGTGCACAGACCATATAATAAAGAACACGTGCGACTTCTGCCTTTGTCTTTAAATGGTCCATGACCATGATCCTTGGTTTGCCTCTTCCACTTTTGCCTTCGACTATAAGTTTGATCAAAATTTGATTTTCCTAGCTTAAGGTACACTTTCGATGCAAGTGGCTTGTGGTTCGGCTCTACTTAATGATACTGAAATACGCGCGACGTATGCCATCTTGACCATAGATTTAGTGTAATGATCTTGACTGTACCTTGCAGCTCCAGTGTCAAACCACGTTGCATTTATGTTTTTTGGTATATTTTCATTTGCGAAAAGATAAAAACGTTTCGTATTAAGAATAACTTACCTCTCATCTGTTAGTTGAACTTGTAGGTGATTTATACCATGCCATTAGGAATTAGCAGGCCGTTAAGATAACGCCTACTCGTGTATTATCTTAGTACAACGTTTGAGCAGTAATTCATTTCCAGAAATTTTAATGTCCAGAGACGGATTCAAGTGTTTATTTGACACGTGATTGTCATGGTAACTATGAGGCACTCTCAGCAAATTCAGCAATACATAGTTGCAAGCGGCCATGCCACTCAAGACCCGCGTTCAGATTCTGCCAATCAAGCATTAAGAGGCTTCGTTATGCGCTATGGAATGTTATTATAATATTTTAGACTGAGTTCATTAACATTATCTAGATCTATGTTTAAGTAGGACTAAAAATCGTGAAATTTGATTAATATCTTAGTAACAAACCCCTTAAGAATATGACATAGCCAAAACAAAAACCAGTTCCGGGCGTGGCTTATTCTATTTTACGATAGCGCGTGGGGGGAAATTCGTCCCGGTCTCTAAGTTCGCGTCACCATAGCAAAAATACGAATAGAGTGGACGAGGCAGGGTCAAAAGTAATACGTATTTTATTTTATCTAATTTATTACTGTATTTCGATCATCGTCACACGGCATTGATCCTACTTGCTATCACGTCGGGACGTAAATTTATTATGGTCGGCTAAAAGTGGTTTTTTGAGTGTTTGATTTATCAGTTGACCCTCGGAACATTTCAGACACTCCTTTAGAGATACATAATAATATTGTGGCGGTTAATTGTCACCATTACCCATTCTTTAAATATTTTTCGCCCGTTGAGCTGGTTTTACACTTGCGGGAAAATAAATTGGACCAAAAATTTCTTTACAAAAAATTTTTACTAAAGTTGTTATTACAAAAAGTGGAAACTAACAAATATTCTCGGAAGGAATGCACCACGTCACTACCTATCTCACTGTAGCCTATATCAATTATGCCTCTCTCATTCAACCACGTTTAACTGCGTTCCTATCTCATTCCAACTCATTTTAAATAGCGTCACTATTTATCTCACTCTAACGCGTGTTAAATGGCATTTCTAATGAACGTCAAATATTTTTACTGCCCGCCACTCTTTCATTCTAAATTCTAATTATTTTAAAAAATACGCAGCTCCTTTGGTAGTAAAATAGCAATAACTTTTTTTTCAAAAGTAATACACAGAAATTGCCAGATCATTTGAAAAACAATATTTGATGAGCCGTTATTTAAGACAATTTGCAAAACTAACATAGGACATTTTTTTTCAGGGTGTGGTATCGAACTAACCTAATTACAAAAAATTGCTCATAAATTGGGTTTTTATTTTTCTTCCTGATGTAACAGCATTTCAAGGTTTATTTTTGACTTTATCAATAGCATGACTATTCAGAGTTGCGCAACAAAAATTTTATTCTTAGAATTTAGAACTGGTTAGCTTTGACTCTCAAAAATCTATTCGAATTTATAAAAGTACCATCAACTCGAAGACTATCTACTTTTTGCTGAGGTCATAATTTGATATTCTGGTCAGTCATGAGCTGGCCTACCAGCCTTCCAAGGGAAAGAGTTGACTTTTGGGACACCTGTTTACCCTTGCGATAAATCGCCAAGTGTTTGAAATGTTCAGGTCTCTTTACGCAAAATGAAAAAACAAAACTCTTTTAGGATTAATTTGTTGTCCCTATGTTTGTCTGTTTGTCCGTTTGTCTAGGCAATTTTTCTGGGTAAAATCAATAAATGCTAATATTTACAGCCCTGTAAAATATACATATTATAACGTTTTTATGGCCTTTTGTTTAACTTTTTCATACAAATTTTCTCCTTATGAAAATATAGAGATCAACACTTTACATAATATTTTGCATTTGAAAGAAAGCACAGAAAGGAACTCTAGAACAAATAATGTAAAAATATTAAACCATATCTTTCTATTCTAAAGGGATTAATAATTTACTGTTTGTTCAATGTGGCGATAGCTTTGTTTATTATTTTTTTCTTTCTTTGTTACAAAGATAACAAATATTTTCATACAACGTTTTCCTTAAGGGCTATTTCTCCGAATTTGTAACAAAATATTAAGAAATAATTATAACGGTAAAGTACAACTTTTAGCTAAGACAATTTATTGTTAAAAGTTTGCTATATGCATAAACATATTTTAATGATATTATGGTATCTTCAAAATAATTGGGTTTTCCATAAGCGTGATATCAGATTATTTAAGAAATTTACGGCTGGTATCACGACGACGGATAAGCCAATTATTTTATTACTATTGTAATATAATTAAAAATATGTTAATGCATACAGCAGACTTTTAACTATAAGTTTTCTTAACTAAAAGTTGTATTTTTACTTATTGAAATTGTATTTCTCATCAAGAAGTGCAAAATGACAAGATATTCAAAATAAGTTAATTGAATTTGTGAAATGGTTTCAGGTCAAAACAGTTTTCCATGAAACGGTAATTGTTTATACTTAGCAAAGTGTGTAAACTTAGTCATCTTAACATGAACGACGCCTGTATTTCTGTCTTTTTTATTTCCGGTATAGATAAAAATATACAAACTTGTTAAACTTTGCGTAAAAACGAGGCAATATTGACGATATCCTGACAGCTATTATGATGGTGTTTTACCAAATTTTGCTTTTTGGGCTGTATAGAGACGTAGTTAGATGTCACTAGAATATACTCATGAAAAAAGATATGAAGAAAATAAGCTGTAGACTTCACATTCGGTTTATAACTATTGTATGAATTTTAAGAAAAATACAGGGGTAAAGGGACCTCTTAAGGAAAACCTTGTATTAAACTATTTGTTATCTTAGTAAAAAATAATTCAAGGAAAAAAATAAACAAAGCTATCGCCACATTGAACAGTAGATAATTAATCCCTTTAGAATAGAACAACATGGTTTTCATATTTTTTACATTATTTGTTCAACATTTCCTTTCTGTGTTGACTTTTAAATGCAAAATATTATCTCAAGTGTTCATCCCTACATTTTCATAGTGAGAAAATTTGTATGAAAAACGTAAAAACCTAAAACGTAATATAAATAAAAACGTCAAAAGTATGTTTTTACAGCTCTATAGAGAGCCGTTTATATTGGTATTTATTAATTTTACCCAGAAAAAATTTTCTAGACAAACGGACAGACAGACAAACATAGGGATAACAAATTAATCCTAAAAGAGTTTCATTGTTTTCATTTTGCGTAACAGAACCTGAACATGTACCGACAGGATTATCTACGATCTAGTAATTTTGCCATGCACTGTAAATATTTCAAAATAAATTTCTATATTTTAAATGCTTGGCGATTTATCCCAAGTAAGTGTACCTATATAATTTGCAAAAAACTTCACTTATTTGGACCTGAAATGGTGAGCCAATACTACAGGGTAATTTCACGAAAAGGTCATTGACCTTTGTTACAGATCTCAGTAAGTATAAGTAAATTAATTTGGGTTTCAATAACGATTACAAAATTATTCTTTTAGAGTAACATATATTATTTTCCCGCATAAAAGTATGAATTCATTCCAAATTCATTCAGTTTTGTTGTTATGACTATGGCACGATGTAGCTAAATCACTCATACGCATATTTTGTTGAGTTTTTAACGGCAGGAATATGATGCTCCTCGAAATATTACTTTATAAAATTAATTTCAATGTGTTTTGAAGTAGTTTTGGGAGATATTTATAGCTTGCAAAAAAGGGCACAGGTTCCACGTCTTACGGGCGCCAACGCTAGGCGTAGACTGACAATATCTTGCTGCCGCTGACTGCATCAGTGGATTTACGTATTTTTGGAAAAAGGGGGTGCTTTTTTTGACCCGAATAACGTGGTATTTGGAAAATGAATAGATATCATTCACACTAATTTTATTTAAAAAAAACCAACAAAATCGCGAAAGCGATACCTGAAACAAAATCGATAAAAAGTGTGCAATAGAGGGTTACAAAAAAATTCATTGACAGTACAAATATGAATCGATTAACGTGGTTTGTGGAAAATGAATACCTTAAAGTTCAACCAAAAACATGTATTTTTTTTATGGCTATACGTAACCTAATTATTGCAACAAAATCATCCGAAAGCTGACATTTTATTTCTGTTTGTATTTTCGATCCCCTTAAATGTATAAATGTAACGTTTTTTTACCAAAAGTGTAGCCAAATGTTAATCCAAAAATTAATACAAGTTATACGTCGAAAATGTAATCTTTATTAATTATAACCAAAAACAATGTTTGAAAACGCCCCCAGTCTTGCCAAAAGGTGGTTACTCCTGAAACTAGTTTTCAATTTTACGTTCGCGATAAAATCGGCACGACGACGGTTGTAGCCGCTGGCTACAGGAATGCAGAGCTGATGATAAAGGGAAAATGGATGAATTGACACAGGAGAATTGTGGGTAAACTGACTGACCTTTGATGTTGTTCTTGATGTTTTCGGTGAGCCGACGAAACGCGCCGCGTGTCGTCTCCTCTCGTTGAGCTGATTAATGCTGGCACTTTGGGCAGTGATGAGCTGGATGTCTTGAAGTATTACACAGCACTTATATGTTCACAAGACACGGTGAATACGCGAGATTGTTTGTATCGGCGGCACGAATGTTTATACACGTGTGTCGTTCTCTCGAGAGTTCGGACGCAACAGAGAGCGTCCAGCGCCCGCGCGCGCCTCGATCCGCGCGCGGCGGGGGGGGGGGGAGTGGTCATCCGCGCATGCGCACGCGAATGACACGTCATGTTCTAACGTCATGCTGGTAACGTAGTGTAGCGTGAACATCCTGGGGGGGCCGGGGCTGCGGCTCCTCTTGAGCTGAATCCAACGGCAGCCTGGCTATCTTGAACACAGGTCGTCGCAGATTTCCATGAGCTGTGTCCAGATCCACAACTCGTATCACTCCATCCTTGCCAGGTATCGTGCGGAGAATTCTTCCCAACTTCCATTGGAGCGGAGGCAGGTCATCCTCTTTGATGAGGACCAGTTCACCCACTTGAGGAGGGGAAGAAGGGGAGAGCCATTTGGAGCGGGTTTGCAGGGTATGGAGGTAGGATCTGGACCAGAGAGTCCAAAAGCGCTGAGAGAGCGCTTGAATGAGTTGAAACCGTTTAAGAGCAGATATGGGTCTGTCGTCAAAAGACTGCTCAGGTAGAGCGGTGAGCGGACGACCAATAATGAAATGTCCGGCCGTGAGAGGTTCAAAGTCCGTAGGGTCGGATGAAATTGGGCAGAGGGGTCTTGAATTGAGTACAGCCTCAATTCGAGCCAAAAGAGTAGAGAATTCCTCAAAAGTGAGGTGCTGTTCACCTATCACACGATAAAGTAGTTGCTTGGTGGATTTTACGTTTATTTCGTGCAGTGCGCCGAACCAAGGCCCTTTAGGCGGGTTCAGTAACCAAGTTATGTGCTGATTCGCGAGCTTGTGAGTGATTGCATCATTGTTTGACCTGAGGAAGTTCTGAACTTCAATGAGTTGATTCCTAGCACCTACATAGTTTGTGCCGCAGTCTGAACGAATGAGAACCGGAGTACCGCGACGTGAGATAAAACGTTGCAATGCCGCAAAGAACGCTTCCGTTGAGAGTGCAGAGACTGGTTCCAAATGAACCGCCTTTGTTGCGAGGCAAACGAAAATACAAAAGTACGCTTTTATGAGTTTCGCGTTCCTCAACGTGCTGGATTTAACGAAGAAGTGGCCAGCAAAGTCCGTCGTGACGTGACTAAAAACTGGCTGAGGAGTAACTCTGTCTGCTGGGAGATCAGCCATGAGCGGAGCCTTAGGCTGAGCGCGGCACCGGAAACATCTAATACATTTAAACACGCGGTGTCTAATAATACGACGAGCGGACAGAATCCAGTACTGCTGGCGTAATATGGCGTGTAATGTGTCAGCTCCAGGGTGGCAGTGTATTGTGTGATAGTGATCTATAATGAGATCTACGAGCGGACTTGAACTGGGTAGAATGAGTGGGTGTTGAGCGTCATACCTAATTGACGCGTGAGAGAGACGACCACCGACTCTCAAGAGGCCGTCCTTTATGAAGGGCGAGAGACGCTGGAGCCGAACGGGACAAACCTTATCAGTCTGGATACGATTAATGTCTTCAGCAAACTCATTGTGCTGAACAGAGCGGACCCAGTGCAACAGAGCGTCCCTGCGTTCACTAACTGTCAACGGACCAGAGCGCCGTGCATCTGGGCTGTGCCGACAATTGAATATGAACCTTTTAATACAAGCCGTCACTCCGACGAGCTTGTCAAGTGAGCTGTAGCGAGTGAGCAAGTCCATATCGATATCTGGGACTGCTATGTGTGCTGGTACCTTTTTGGGCTTAAGGCCTGGGAGAGCATGATGGCCTAGAGCGGGTGGCATCTTGGGCCAAGTGCAGGTAGGTTCTTTGAGCCAACTGGGTGACCACCAAAGGTCATGAAGTGAGAGAGACTGGGCAGACATGCCTCTGCTTGCACAGTCAGCAGGGTTGAGATTCGTGGGCACATGCCTCCACGTATGGCTAGTTGAAGTAGCTGTGATCTTAGCCACTCGATTGGCCTCGAAAGTCTGTAATCGGTGAGGTGGGGTATTGAGCCATGCCAACACTATTGTGCTATCTGACCAGCATGTGTGTGTTTGAATGGCTATATGAGCTGACAGTTGGGCTGACACTCGAGTCATGAGCTGAGATAAAAGAGTCGCGGCTGACAACTCCAATTTCGGGATTGAGAGACGAGTCTTTATGGGTGCGACCTTGGACTTGCCAATGATTAGGTGTACATTGACATGTCCAGTGATATTGCGCTCATGAAGGTAGATAGCGGCACCAAAGCCAGCCTCTGATGCGTCCGCGAACCCGTGAAGTGAGTAAGTAGACGTGGGCTTGTACTTACAAATGTGTCGAGGTAAACGGAGGTTTGAGAGCTGAGGAAGATCCTCTGAGATGTGTTGCCACTCTGTGTGGACTTCTTCAGAGATAGGCTCATCCCATCCTATTTTCAGAAGCCAAAGCTTCTGGAGAAGAATCTTTGCGCGGAAGATGACTGGAGTAACCCAGCCATTGGGGTCATAGAGAGACGCTACTGTACTGAGAATGGAGCGCTTTGTGACTTGAGCATGAGTGGGCAGAGAAATGCGATAAGTGAACTCATCAGTTTGAGGAATCCACTGTATTCCCAGAACCTTAATGGAATTAGAGTCGGGACTGAAGTCAAAGTCCTTGGGCATGTCGCACTGGTCATCTGGGAACCGTTCAAGGAGCTGGGGTGAGTTGGATGTCCATTTACTGAGCTGAAAGCCTCCTAGGGCGAGTAACTCGATCAGTTCGCTTTGGAGCGACTGAGCAGATTCTACAGAATCTGCACCTGAGAGAATGTCGTCCACAAATATTGATTTGCGGAGGACCTGAGCAGCGTGGGGGTAGCGATGACCTTCGTCATCAGCCAATTGGAGTAAAGTGCGGATGGCATGGTATGGGCTGGACCTTAATCCATATGTGACGGTATTAAGGGCATACGTGAGCAAGGGCTGGTCGGGTGAAGACCGCCAGAGAATGAGTTGAAAACGTCTTTGCTCTGGGTGAATGAGTATATTTCGGAACATCATTCGGATGTCTGTGCTGAAAACTTGTGAGTGGATCCTGAAGGACATGATAATGTCAACAATATCTTGCTGAAGAGCTGGACCTGTATGAAGACAATCATTTAGATTGACGCCGTTTGAACTCTTACAACTTCCGTCAAACACGCAGCGTAACTTTTCTGACCCTGGCTTGAATATGCCATGATGTGGGATATAGAAATGGGATTTATGAGCAAAGGTATTGGGGTGACACGGCGACATATGTCCCAATTTTATGTAATCTGACATGAATTCTACGTATTTCGAGCGGAAGGGCGGGTTCGCTTGCAGCTTCTTCTCTAAGTTGAGAAACCTGCGCAGTGCAATAGCGTGAGTGGAACCTAATGTCGGCGCGTTGTGCAGAAAGGGCAGTGTAACCACATATTGACCTGATGGTTCACGAGTAGTTGTGGTGCGGAAAATGTCCTCACACTGATCCTCTAATGGGCTGGTATGCTTGTAGGTTTGGGGTTCCTCAGATTCCCAAAACCTCTCAAGACTTTTGTGAATGTCATGAGTGGAATGCTCTGAGTCCGTGTGAGAGCCGACAATGTGAACTGAGTTGACCTGATTCGTGGGTGAAGTATGTAAACTTTCGAAAGGTCCAATCAATGTAAAATCAAATATCGTGCCGAAGGCTATAGGCTTGCCAGGGCCGAGCGAAACCTTGGTTCCGTCTAACACTTGACCAAGAACGTCAGATCCTAGTATTAGATCAACCGGAGCTGGTGTGTGATATTCTCGATCAGCAAGGGGAATTGGTGGGTGACCTGTTAACTGAGCGAGATCTGGAACCTTTTCCAACGGTAGGTACCCAGTTACGTTCTTCAATATATGGGCTGTGGCCGTGATCATAGGTGTGTCACGGTGAGTAGGTCGGCATACAATTGTGATTGATGCCTTTGAGTTTTGTGTGTGCTGATTTCCAACTCCTGCGATTTTTAGAGATGTATGTTTTAATGGTAAATTTAAAATTGTGGCCATGCGCTGAGAACAAAGAGTCAGCATACTTCCACAGTCTAACAGGGCTCGTGCTGAGTGAAATTGACCATTTACGTCTGCTATTTTAAGTGAGACGGTTGGCAACAAAATTGGTGTGTTAGTGACGTTCACTACACGTTGTGCGGAGTTACAGGAATCTTCTGTTGGAGTTGAAGTCATTGAGTGACAATGAGCTGAGTGTGTATGTGATGAGTGAATGTGTGATGAGTGTGCTGAGTGTGCTGAGTGCTGGTCGTCCTCGCCTTCATAGTGCTCTGTTATTGTAGGTAGTCACTGTTGACTACCTACCCGAGACCTACTTGGCGATCGCGATTGAGTGGGCGAGTTGGGATGGGACGTATATGCCTGTGTAGCATGTGCCGAACGGTACTGAGGCTCATGCGCTGAGCGCTGTCTGGGCTGCTCACGTAGAGACGGAGGCAGCAAATGAGCAGATGAGCGTGTCGGAGACATGGCCCCATGGCGATGCAGTGAAGTATGGTGGTCAGACCGCCCACACTCCTTGCATGCACGTGTAGACCTGCACTCGTTCTCATAATGAGGACCCAAACAGCGTCGGCACCGGTTGCGTGCGTTCACAAAGTCCCACCGACCTTGAACCGGTTGGTTATTAAATCCTGGGCATGCGATGAGTTTGTGTCCCCTATACCTGCAGTATGGGCATGGCATACCACCAGTAGGGGAAGAAGGTTGAGCCGAATAATCCTGTCGGCGAGTGGGTGATGGGGATGATTGGGCCGAGTAAACTAGCTGACGAGCGGATGACGAGGACGGTTGGGCCGAGTAGGTTAGGGCGTCACCGAATGCCAAGAACGGCCTATGGGGAGCAGGTTGAGGAGAGCGATATTCTTGCCGGCTCCTAAGCGGAGCTATGGGACGGAATTCTCGAGTAGCCATATAAGGCTGACGGGAACCTCGAGTGGGCTGAAGCAGCTTATTTAGCTGAGCGAGCCTTTCTGACGGGCCGAGCCGTGCTGAAGAAGAAGCCTCCTGTGACGCAAGGGACGAAGACTCATTCTCTTTGCAGCGTGCGTGCTCTTCCAAGAACTCAATGAGGTTAGCCAGAGTGGGCAGAGTTGGCTGAGATCCGTGCTTCCGTTCGAAGAGAGTACGGAGCTCACCTTGGAGTTTTCGTACCACTATAGATACGAAGACATAATCTGACTCCTTCATGGGCAGATCTAAATTTAAAAGAGCGCTTTGCGCTGATATGAGCGGTGTTAAAAATAAAGCGCGGACATTTGAACGAGCGTCAATTTGTGGGAGCCCTAGAATTATATCCACAAATCGATCTATGAGAACACGACGGTTCTCATAGCGCCTGGTGAGAATTTCCATTGCCACGGCATAATTTTCATTAGTGGGCTGAAGGTGAGACACCATGCTGAGTGCTTCACCTGTAAGAGAGCCGAGCAGATAATGATGCTTGACGGCATCAGAAACAGTAGCCATTTCTCCAATGAGGCTCCGGAAGATGGCTATGAAAGAAGGCCAATCTTCTATTTTGGACGAAAATTTGGGCATTGAGATTTTGGGCAAGACCGTCGACGATAGGCTTGAGGTACTTGGGCTGGATGGAGAGGCTGTGACGGGAAGCGCTGATGCCACACTCAACCGCTGAGATGCTACTACGACCTCCTCATAGTCATTTATCGCCGTCTGATAACTCATCGTATAAGCGGCCTCAGTATCTTTGAGCAGATCCTCGTCCTCAAGAATGTCGTAATACACATCCTCCAGTTTCTTCCGGTACGCCTCTAGTCTAAGATACCGTCCCGTAAAATCTTCGACACAGTACTTAGTTCTGTCGCCCGCTACGACAGCTACGCCTATCTCCTTCAAGTTGGCAATAGCCTTAACTGCTTCGCGAAATATGGCCGCTTGCTTCTTTGAAGGCATTTTAGTGTTGAAAATGAGTTATTAAAACTTGAGCGTTACTAACTCTAACGTGCGGATAACTTGTAACTTGCGCGGGCCGAAGTAACAAAAACTATGTTCAAACGGAACACGGAAAATAAACACGACAGAGAAAAAAAAAAAAAAAAAAAAAAAAAAAATTGTTTTTTTTTTTTTTAAACAACCTGTATATGAGCTGATAAACTAACGTGGAACACCCTATATGTGTACCATTAACAATAAGATCAGAGATGAGAAGAGGAAAAAAAAAAAAAAAAATTGTTTACTATATTTGTGCTATATATATACCCGGGTAAAAAAAAACAGACAATAACACAAATAAACGGTCCGGCAATATATTACTGTAACACAAGATTACCGTAACATAAAATATCGGAAAGGGCTGAACTTGTTCACTAATTTAAACAACACTTGTAAAAAATACAAACAGCTATGTATGCACTGTTCACTTTTATGTTATTTGCCTTGAAATCATGTTCCGACAATACGCGTTGGCTCTTGTTTACACGAATGTACCTTTACAACAACAACATCAGTCGTCGAAAATTCTATTTATAGAATAAAATATCTACCTACTGCTTTGAGAGCGAAAACAAACAAAGAATGTGTTTACCTGGCAGAAATCGGATCTAAATGAGCGGACAATCCAATGATGCAGATCAAGCTTTGGTAACGTAATAATTCGTAAACGTAAACGTTCGTTACGTAATAACTTATGTATACGTGGGTTTTACGTATGTGCACGAAATAAAGCAAATACTCGCACCGAAAAAATATCTCGCAAAATCTCGTAAAATTTGGGTTTAATAAAGAAGTATAGTGGACTGTAATAAACAATTGGGCTGAATGAATATACTTATGTTATCTGAGCTGAATAATAATTACAACCGTGATGAAAATGAGTTATTCTGTAAAGGGGCGTGGGGGGGTCGGTTCTAACCGATAAATGGAATGTTCCAGGCGGCGGTTCTAATTATCTACCCGCGATAGGTATTCGAAACCACAAAATATTTTTTGCCGGGAAAGGGGGCAAAATATGTAACCGGGTGAAAATGGACTGTAGTAAATCGACGGGGGCTGGTTCAAACAAAGTTACGGGCCGGCGGGGGGGAGGCGGGGGGTGATATAAACCAAAAATTTTCCGCTCGAAGGACCAAAATTTTTCTTGTATTGAAAATGGACTGTAGGGGCTGAAAAGGGGGCTGGTTCTAACGGTTCGAATTCGAAAACGGTCTCGAAGGATCAAAAATGTAGCCGCTGGCTACAGGAATGCAGAGCTGATGATAAAGGGAAAATGGATGAATTGACACAGGAGAATTGTGGGTAAACTGACTGACCTTTGATGTTGTTCTTGATGTTTTCGGTGAGCCGACGAAACGCGCCGCGTGTCGTCTCCTCTCGTTGAGCTGATTAATGCTGGCACTTTGGGCAGTGATGAGCTGGATGTCTTGAAGTATTACACAGCACTTATATGTTCACAAGACACGGTGAATACGCGAGATTGTTTGTATCGGCGGCACGAATGTTTATACACGTGTGTCGTTCTCTCGAGAGTTCGGACGCAACAGAGAGCGTCCAGCGCCCGCGCGCGCCTCGATCCGCGCGCGGCGGGGGGGGGGGGAGTGGTCATCCGCGCATGCGCACGCGAATGACACGTCATGTTCTAACGTCATGCTGGTAACGTAGTGTAGCGTGAACAACGGTATTGTTCTCGCAAGTTTCATGGAGCGTGCACCTTATAGCGAAAGTAAACAGCATGACATTTGGCCACGCCCACAACTGAGGTCGCTTCATGAGTCTGTTCTTAAGGGCCTTACTATTGCCAAATGGGTACTTTCTAAAGCCTACTCCTCGTTTATGGCCAAACCAAAAATAATGAAAAAATGTATTATGAATAATCAACTCTTAGACAACATATGCAACAGTTTTCTTTTTCATACCACCAAAACTTCTACATGAATTTTTTTTTTACTGAATGGTGTTTTTTGACCTCAAATTCCCTACTGCTCCTGAGTGGCTTGGCCGATTGAATTAATCTATGCTTTGATAAATAGATAAACTTTATAGCTATAAACATAACATAAGATTATTCAATCGAGTAATCACGTCCAAGTGAAAAGTATAATTTTCTCCTATTTCGCCCTATCAAGGACGCAGCGAGCGTCGTAACAGCCACTATGCATTGCGCGCTGACATGAACGTTATTTCAATGTCGTTTCCGTTGATATTTGTAGTGACAAATATCGAGCTGCTAATTTGGCGATGGTAATCGCCTTAAGTAAACGATATGCTGGAAATAAACGCACGCCTATACATTTTGACAGACAATATCAACATGCGGGCATTCTTGCTGCATATAAATGTAGGTGGGTCAATCAACTGTTTTAACCACACTACTTTTTGAGTCTTTACCAGTATTTAACCTCAAAATTCACAATTTTGTCTTTTCTTTCCAAAAATGGTTTTATTCGCTAACTTAATAATAATGTCACATTTCAAAATAAAAAAAAATTACGCGTTATAGCATTTTTTCCTCGGCTGTGTGCTGAATAATGTTTTACTTTTCGGTCAGCCTTGGAATAATTATTCTATTATATCCGAAATAGAAGAGCTTGTATGACTAGATTGATGAATGTGGAAGAAGCCAAAGAGGTGTGTCAGGATCTTAGGATATGTTTACCTGTAGTCTCTGCCTACCCCGCTGGGAAACAGGCCTAAGTATAATGTATGTATGTAGTAATGGCTGACTCACCGTCCTTCCTTCCTTCGATCCCGTGGGAATTGGGAATTCCCTAAAATCTCTACTTAGCGGATTTGTTTGCATACAAGAAACCTACAGTCCACATGTTCCTAGGTCCAGCCGTTTGGTCTAAGCGTTGATAGATCAGTCAGTCGAAGTATTTTTTTATATATTTAGACCAACGGACGCCCCGCGGCGTTGCTTGCCAGTTTCTCTCGATTCCGTGGAAATTTCTTAAAATCCCTTCTGATGTCTGCGTCAAAGTCAATCAGTCAGGGTATTCTTTTATATAAAGATTAAGATTATAAAGTTTAAGATTTGAGTTACTACTATGCAAATTGTTTTTTACCTATGTATTTCCAGTGGTTGCTAATGATAGCTGATTTAGCCATTCAAATCAGAAAGTAATTGCAAAGAAAGTGTCTTAAAGCTACGATAAAATTAATGGGATTTCAGTCAGACCATTATTTTAAACTGAAAAGCGTATAATGTTCTACCAGGATATTATTTCAACATTTTACGTGAGACACTTACGAGCACAAAAACCGGCAATTCTTATGTGTTAAATGCATTGTGCTCATACCATAACTTATGATGGTAACTCTAAATACCTATCTAGATAATACTAGAGATACCAATAAGATATTTTGGAGATATTAAGGTAGATGGTCCAAGGCAATCTTAAAACAAACTTGTTGGAACAAATAACAACGACAAAAGTATTATTATTTCATTCTGTTACCTTTTCCCACACGTTCCGTCAACTTTACACCGGCAAATAATTGTTTTTTTTTTATAAAAAAACTGTTTTACAATCTAATTTTGCTATTTAAAACTTTCGAAATCCAATGAATGGAAGTTTTAAATTGCAAAATTAGACTGTAAAAACATTTTGTTAAAAAAAAACTGATTATTTGCGAGTATAAAATAATTTGAACGTATAGAAAAAATAAACAGAACGAAAGTATACTACTTTTGTCGTCGATAATGGTTCCCACAAGTTTTTAAAATAACTGCCTTGGATCGTCCACCTTAACGAGTGAATGCAATGCCTTATAGACATCAAATTTGTAATGACACTACAACACTGATACTGCATTCAAAATAAGAGCTGACTCAATGTTGCTAATTTTATGACGATCAGTTTTCTCTAAACATATATAGATTTCTTGATTTCAAGAGTTTCAATATTAAAATAAGGTATTCCGGTATAAGGTAATTATTCAAAGATTGGTAGATGAATGTGAAAAAGATAAAGATTTTTTTCTACATCATCATACTTAATTAAGTAGCCTTGATAACAAGAGGTCACAGGTTCGAATCCTGGCCCGGGGAATTTTTTCGAATTCTTGTATTTGGGTTTGTTTCTGACTGATCTTTTCTAGTTTTTAATGCACTCTAATAATATTTAGAGTATTCATAGCGATGGATTTCGCAAAATAAACCATTGATTGCTGTTTAAAGTTTATTGAGCGTCCATTTATCTACAAAATATCTCAAGGCACTTTTTCCGAGTCAGTAAATCCTAATTGAAACGGGCGCCGACCCCGACTCGAGATCTAATAGGCTTAATTAGATAGAGCCAATTTTAAACGGGGCCGATTTTTTTACACGTAGCTGTATATGTACGTCGTATCACTCTACGTCGAGATTTCACGTCGACAGGCGGAAAATTAGAAAATAAACAATACTTCCTCAAGCCTTGTATTCTAGTAATGTGATTTTTATAACACAGACGATTTTTCATATAGAAAAATTTAAGAAACAGAAAGATGAAACGATCTTTATTATAACTTGGTTTAAATTCAATTAAGGGTATCTAAATCTTTCAGTGTTGTTGTGGCTTTGGAAGATATTAGGTTTAAAAGACAAATTTTGTCGGTAACAAATGCGATTCAAATTCAGATAAATAGTCCCAAAGCGGTGGAGGGCGCCAGCCAGTAAATTTGTCCATCACTCTTGGCCAACAACGTATTTGTTTTTCCTTTCCATCCGCTAGCCTTTGTTACGAACGGCTCCACGAAAAATGTTATCAATTAGGGGTGTATCCGATGGATTAAATAAATATGAGGTGAATTTGAATTATACCGTAAAATAAATACAAATCTGGTATTATTCAATACTTTAAAATCCTCAATTCAGGTATAACATAGATATTATCTTAATCAATTTCCTTGGCGATGCGATAGGTATTTATTGAGATACCAGTATCAAGAAAACATTGTTATTGTGTTTTCCCTGCCCATTTACTTGATTTCTTTTATCACAAAATAAAAAGTTGCCTATTTGTTTGTCATAGCGATCGCTATTCTAGCGATTTCTGTCGTTAAGTGCTAGTTCTCACCAGCACCACCATCTAAATTCTTAATTCTAAATTCGTAGCGGGGGTGATGAGTCCTGCACTGATTCTCCGCAATCGTGAATATTGTGCACTTCCCCCCAGTCAGTAAGCTTAGCCAGGACAGCTCCTTAAAGTAGAACCGATCAGCTTCAGCATTCTGACACATAAACTGGTACCAGTGAAGGGAAGTTGGAGCTCATCGTGATCCCTGCTTTTTGTCTCATGACTTCGGTTGTAGTGCAGTGGAGTACCACATGTTCGACTGTCTCGTCCTCCAGAAGGCACCCTCTGCATAGAGGGCTATCATTGGGATGTAATAATCTTCGGTGAAACGCAGGTGTACCGAGTATGGACTGTGACTTGCATTTCACAGTTCACACTTGCGAATACCTCGGTCGAGGCCTCGATTCATGTCATGACAAAGTTTTTTTTGTCTTGATAATTAATGCCAATTCTTGAAATAATGTTTTGCAGAAGAGAGCAATTCGGGCTATTTATTTATTATTATTTATTAAATGTAAGGAAAACTAACAGCCCTCGTTACAAAACAGGAAGTTAGATTAGCTTTAAAAAAGGCCAATTTTAAGTTTCCACTATCAGTGATGGGTTATGTAAACATACGTGAAAATGTCATGTAATCGTCGTTCCAGATCTCTATTCTGAGTTCCAGATACGATCCTCAGTAGCACAGTTGGTAGGGAGGTCGCACGCATGGCCCGAGGAATTTTTCCAAAATATTTGTGCTTTTAAATTTGTTTCTGACTGATTGCAAGTTTGTAATGCACTCTTATAATAATTAGAGTATTTATAGCGATAAATTTTGCAATAAAAACATATAATCATAAGTGAAATGTTAACAAAAGATAGACGTGGTTGTGACGATTTGTATTATGTAAAGCAGACAACCATTACCTATTCATATACCATTTAATACATACATACATATATTCACGCCTGTCTCCTAGAGAAGTAGGCAGAGCCTACAGATTTCCATCTGCTACGATCCAGATACACCTCTTTCGCCTCTGCCACATCCATCTAGTCATGTACAAGCTCTTCTATTCCGGGTACTTTTGACATGGCCCTTCTCCAGCATGTCGCCAATTTATTATCGACCATTTATTTCACAATTACCGCCATATTTATATTAACATCAAAGAAGACTATTATATATAGAATTACACTCAACAAATATTCGGTTAGGGCATCAAAGTTAACAAAGCAGATAGAGGTCTAATGGAACTCCTGTGTATGTGGCACTTGTTTACTTTAAAGACCCTTACATTGTTCGGGTTGTTATTCGAGACTGGAGAAGGTTCTTCTTAAACATCCCTATCAATCTCGCCTCAAGAAATCTACCTTCTTACCTTCTCACTTCAACATATATGGCTGTCGCTTTCAAATGTATATTGATTGGCTAAAAATGACATCACACATCACACATACGCCATAGCCATTGATTTTGAAGTTAGACAATAATTGGTCAGCGAATAAGCCTCGCAATACAGCGAGGCAATAAACGCCGCCAGCCTATTGGGTACTCTCCCCGGCTCACATATTTTATTTGATCTAGAGCCCGCTATGAGACAGACAGGTTGGTATTTGTTTTTCTTTTTATATTTTATTTTATTTTAAGTTAGTTTTATAAAAAAAATATCATTATTTATATGTTATTTAAGTTTATAATACCATAGTAAAATATAATATTTTAACAAAAAAAAAAAAAAAAGACAATAATGCTGCTTAGAATAATCAATGCCCCTGTGCTTTTTCTTTCAGTTTTATAAAAAAAATTGTTTCAATAGAGATGGAGTTTTTAATTAATAAATGTAATAAATTATAGTGTTAAAATTGTCAACGTGAAAAATATTAGTTATTTTTTTTTCATTGTACTTCATCCATCAGCCTATAGTTCGTCCACTGCTGAACATAAGCCTTTCCAGGACTTCCGGCGGTCATCCTGGAAGAATTTCCCATACTCACACACGCTGGGCAGGCGGGTACCGCCATCCATCGGTCTCATCGGCATGGTGGGCCTCCTGGTTTTTTTTTTTACTTTGTACTTATTTAATAATTATATTGAAATTCCCTTTAAATGAATTTAATTTAAACTTATTTTCGTTGCGCTTCTAAGCTATGAAACTTTTTTACGAGGCTTATTGAAATGTCTTTGCAAAGCAATTCCATGTCTTTTTTTTGCAGCGGAATACTTTAGACTGAGAAAGTTATAGGTAACTTTTCCGAATTTGAATTATGAAATTTGGTTTCCCTATACAGAGCGTAACATATTTGAGCCGCTGACATTTGATAATACAAGTACTTATTCGTAGAAACCAGTGTTGGGAGCAGACTTTACTTTTCGAATTTTTTAAAAGAAATATAGAGTGTCGTTTTCTATTACTTACTGAGACTTTACTGTAGTTTGTATTTGGTTGTTTAACTACGACATAGTATACAAACCGAGAAAACTCTGGAGTAACGCTGCGTAACCAAACACGCAGTGAACATGTTTTAGATTTGTATGAGGTTCTCAAATCTACTGTTTTTTTGACAAAAGAAATAGTTCCAAGTCAGGAATTTAACCTATAGTTTGGAAAGTTGTAAGCCGCAGTCGACCCAAGACACTCGATAGCCACAAATACGTGTTTAATTCTACAACAAGGGTAGACACTTGCCGCGAACAATGACAGCAAAATTACAAGTTTCCGAACTTCGTATCTCCATAGATACCCAAGAAACTTCCCCTTTGAAATGGCGGTTGTACACGTTACTTTTTGTGGCAATTAGTTGCTAGGATATTGTTTTATAATTTAGTCAATACTAATGACCGCAAACTGAAAATTTCTGCCAAGTGAACGTTTTGCAAAATGTACAAGGTCCATCAATATTATTATGTAGATAGATATCTATAATCTGCTTTAAAGAAACGCATCTTTTATAATAATAATAATACATTATCATGGTATAAACTCGCAGCTGCTACAACATCATGCCAAGAGAATATAAATTTCAAAAATAATAATTATTTATTTATTTCAGGCTTTCATTATTTAGAGCTCATATCTTTGATAACCAACCCTAATTAAAAATTCGATATCACCAAAGATTCACTGTTGCTAAAAGTGGCTTGTGTAGGGACTTTATACGCAATATTGATTACTAGGTAATATTATACAATCTTAAAATTCATGTCTAAGAATTTAAATTAATATGTTCATATTTGAATTTGTAATATTGTATATTTTGATATATATGTATGTAAATTACCACAGATTTCGGGGAACAAGGTAAGGGGGCGTGTCGCTTGCGAACGCATAAGGCCAAAAATAGGCCTCATACGACATCCATTGTCAATAGAGATGTGATGTGTTACGTTTTCAGTGGCTACAGGTTGATGCGCCGTTTTTTAGGGTTCCGTACCCGAAGTATGCCATCTGTCCGTCTGTCACAGGTGTCTTAAACTTCAGCCGTTATAGTAAGTCAATTAAAATTTTCACAGAATACGTTTTATTATGTCCCTTATCACGGCAACTAATAAAATAAAATAAAAACCGGTCCAGTACGTGTCAGACTCGCATACCTAAGGTTCCGTAGTTCGACAATTTTGGGAATTTCGACATTTTAATTTCGTGAATTTCTCAACCGCTATATTTACTTGCATGTATTTGGAGAAATCCTCGAAAACCACAAAAATATGTATGTCTCCAAAACTAGTGGACCGAAAAATATAAAAAAATCATGGTAATATGTGCTTACGTGAAGATTACAGGAAAATTTCACGGTAACAAAATTACAAAATTCCCAGAACTGTCGAATGACGGAACCCTAGGTACGCGAGTCTTACTGGCATTTGACCGGTTTTTATATTTTGGTGAAATTAAAAAATGTCTAATTTTCAAATTACCAAGCGAAAATATAAGTGCTTGTAAGCGTTTCTAGCGTGCGTGTGTGAGTAAAATATGATACGTTCCTTGCGTACGTTATCTTAGAGTACCAAGTGTATAATGTACATAACTCAAGCGTTTATCATAGTGGAAACGTAACCTGTTACACCCAAATTCACAATAAAATACACAATCGAGGAAACTATTAACATAACACACATATCCACGCATCTGCCCAGCCATCCGTGCTCAGTATTCAAAGCTTACTACTATGTACCACCAAC
This sequence comes from Ypsolopha sequella, assembly GCA_934047225.1. Lineage (NCBI taxonomy): Eukaryota > Metazoa > Arthropoda > Insecta > Lepidoptera > Ypsolophidae > Ypsolopha > Ypsolopha sequella. The sequence goes on along the minus strand of OW203990.1, from coordinate 13,678,569 downwards.
GCTTTTGCGAGAGCTTATCAGAAGTAATTTCTATCGGAAGTTATTAAGAGTTTTGTGATGTTTCTAATTGTTTTGGTAACTTGTAACATGGACCCTGATCTGCTCTATTTGTCTGACTTGACGCAGGCAGTCGGAAAATGTTGTGTAGTCACGCGACTTCTGGACTCGTAGGTCCTGACATGTGACTGATGTGATGACCTCAAGAGATTCATGTGCCGCAACGCGTGTATTGACTTCTGATGCTGGTGTTCAAATTTTGGGTTTAACTTCAGTATACTCTGTCATTTATTTATCACCTTCCATTAACGAGTTTAAAATATTTTTTTTCTAAAATAAGTCTCAAAGAGGACGTACAAACATTTTTATCTATTCCCATACCACAACAAGGTAATTGCATAATCAAAAGCGGTTTTATAAGATGAACATTAATTGTCGATATTTTATATTATTTATTATCTTTCGTTCGTTTCGTAAGCAAGCACTCGTGTTCCATGTCTCTTTTTATGTGACAGTTGCACAAAATACTATTTTAAATTACATATTTTTTCTCACAACTTGCTGAAAACGACGCTGAATCGAATTTTCAAATAAATCGATCTGTGATAAAATCAGTCTGACTCACGTCAGTACCAACATGGGACGCGCAAATCTTATTTTTAAGGTTAAACGTGAGTCGCTTAGTGCAAAGTGTATAACTTAACTTTGTTTTTCTTCTAAAGAAATAAAAAATTGAAAAGCGTTTTGGTATGTGGCAGTTGACGCCAATAGTTGAGTATTAGTGAGGTTTATAAAACTAGAGTTTGAAATTGTATACACGGTTAGTCCTGATCTTTTGAAACCAACTTAAAATACTTTTTTAACATTGTTTGACATGATCATGACTAATTTGTGTCTTAAATTTCAAACTCATGCTTTATAAACCTCACTAATACCAGAGAATATAAAGTACTAATACTGAACTTTTGGCGTCAATTGCTACATACCAAAAGGTTCATTAATTTTTAACTTCTAAACAAGAAAAACAAAGTTAAGTTATGAACTTTGCACTAAGCGACTGACATTTAACCTTAAGGACCTTTTGATACGCTTTATCGAACGAAGTAAACTTGTTATTTATAGATGTGATTCTTATAATCAGAAAATCTAACCAGTATATTTTCGTTCCTATAAGAGATTTAAAAACTAAACATTAGCGAACATGAACACTTCATTAAACAAGCAAAAAATTGGGAAAAAACTGTCAGGACAATGAAACAAACAAGCTTCAGATATCTACACCAAATTAAAGAGGTGGTTGTGAGTTTGAATGTAGGATGTACTCTCTGGAACTAAACATCAGATTCTGAAAATTATTTCCCTAATAGGAAACTTCATTAACCCTGAGTGATTGACTCCAGTTATAGTTTGGGGACGGATACATTAATTACATTCAACCGATTTTGAAAATTCATTCGCTGTTGTAAGAGTGAGACTTTTAGGCCACAGGCTATAGTTTATTCCCTGGGGACGGGCAGTTCCCTAGGGACAAAGTCATTACTAAACCGATTTTGAAAATGGTTAGACTCTTCACTTGGACATTGAGAAATATTGTCTGTGCCGAAATAATTATGGTGTGGTACTTTTATATAATATTGTATGGAAAAACCTGATTCGAGTTTATATCCAAAACCCACACGGATGAAGTCGTGAGTATTCGGTATATAAAATAATTTTCATGAAAACCAAAAATACTCCAAACCAAATACATATTGTTATTGGTCCGAAAAATATTGACCGAAAAACTAAACAAGCGTGGGCGAAGCCGCGGGAAAAGCTAGTAATTAGTAATTATGTGTCTATGATTGATTTTATTTTATTTCTCGTTTACGGTCAACAAAGAAGGACACATGGATGGTTGTTTACCCTTTTACCCAAAGTAAACCCTGAAAATACGACCTTGTTTATCCCCAAAACTTATCCCAACCGATCAGTAAGTAATAAAAAAGTTTACGTTTTAAAAAGAACCCAAAGCATCTTGTACGTATCGCAACTTGTCCCACAAGGAAACTCGGACCACTAAAACCAACTCCTCTCAAAGTCGCTGTCAGTACAAGCGGATCATTTTGTACGCCATCATTCACCTCCTCAAAGGAGCTCTCAAATTAAGCCTGCAGAGGGCATGAGTGGCCGCTTGCTTCAGTAAATACTGGGAAGGTATTCTTCAGAGTTTTTAGTAGAAAATCATGTACTCGTATCTTTTGTAAGGGAATGAAAGACTTTGAGATTAGCTGCTCAACTGTGAAATCGAGTATTGTTACATATATAAAAGAGGAAAAATAAATTAAGAAAGTATCAATGGGACTATTTTTGTAATGTATTGCTACATTATATTTCAATATTAGATGGCGCTAGTTTAGATCTTGTAAAAGAAACAGTTTTTCTTGGTATAACTATTGATTATGAAAACAATCGAGCCCATAACATCACTGAGTTGGCTGGTAAACTAAGCTCAGGGGCTTATACAGTTAAAAAGTCAGATATTTAACGTACGTAGAAACTGCTAGAATAGTTTATTTCAACTTCTTCCATAGCATAATGTCATATGGCATTTTGTTGTAGGGTCGTGCAGCGGACTTTGAGACTGTATTTGTATTACAAGAGTAGGTTTAAGAGGTCTAGGAGGACTGAACAAAAAATCGCTTTGTTATGAAAAAGTTGTGCTTCTCCGTTATTTAAATATAGTTTCAGTTACTTATGTCAACGCCTGGCTAGCTACAGATGTTAGATTTAACCATAATGGGGCAAATCTAAATTTAATGTCCTCTGGTGGCATGAAAGCAACGGGTAAACGGTTTTTCATTTCTAATGCAGTATATTTGGTAACTGTACAGAAAGATTTAAAAGAATCAGCCTCGTCATTATCACGTGTATATGATATATCACGTGAATGAGTTCCTCCCTCTTGCAACTTCATGTAGGCCTGGCATAGCTGTAGTAACTTTATACTGATCTGGCAACTTTACCTCAAGAACGAATATAAAAAACTAGGAACTAACACCGAAAATTCACTTGTCAGTATCACGTATTTACCGGTCTTGCTTTTTCAATATTTACTTGACCCACTCTAGGTAAACGCAAAAGCTGTAGCTAGCTAGACAAGTAACTGAAACTAGATTTAAATAACGAAAAGGCATACCTTTTTCATAACAAAACGACGTGATCTTTTTCTTCAGCCCTCCTAGACCATCCCACTAATATATAAAAACTTGCTTTTGCCCGCGGCTTCATTCGCGTTAATTAAATTTTTGTGTATTCCTATCGAATCTGTTAATATTTTTCCGACCATTCATTTTATAGAACGTATTTGACCTGAATTTGGTTTGGAGTGTTTTTATTTCTCATGATCTCTTGTTTGATCCCCAGATTTAAAAGAGTCTTTGGAATGGCCGAAGATACTTTTTGATAACTGATTTGATCCCCTAGTACGATATTTTAGAAAGGAAACTTATTCGTTGTTCTCTGAATTAAATTAAAGTGTCTTTGGTGAGGCTGAACGCCGAGCCGCGTTTTCGAGCAAAATTATTTCCAGATTTCTTATTTGATCCTAGGTAAGTGTCTTTTGCGGGTAAAAAGCGGGTGTGTCAAATGTGAACTATGACTTGCATTTGGAAATACCTCGGTTTGGGGCCTCGATTCATGTGATGACAATGTTTTTTCTTCGTCTTAATAATGAATGGCAATTCTTTTAGTACGTTATTTAATAAACGTTTTGCAGAAGAGAGCAATTCGGGCTATTTATTTATTATTATTTATTACATTTAAGGAAAACTAACAGCCTTCGTTAGAAAACAAGAAGTTAAATTAGCTGTGAAAAAGGCCAATTTTAAGTTTTCTCTATCAGTGATGGGTTATGTAATCATAAGTGAGAATGTCATGTAATCTTTGTTCCAGAATGTAAGCAGGAGGTCGCATGGCAAGAGGAATTTTTTCAAAATATTTCTACTTTTAAATTTGTTTTCAATGCATGTGCTCGTAAAGGCCCACTTTTTATGCATCAAAACCTAACAGAAAGTCGATTATTTTGCCCTAGGGCTTTATTATTATTGTTTTTTTAATTTGTTTGCAATGGTTGGCTAACCTGCAGCCTTTCCTGTGTACTATAGATGTTATACTTTTTTTTCCACTGTTTAACGGCTCTGGATACAATCCTTTTGAGCCAATCATAATTGAAAGTTCACAAGATTATATTTGTTTTCATTTCCTCACACTATGCATTGAAAAACGTAGTATGATACACGGGCGTAAAAGCAATAAATTACTCGGTTACGTTTAAAACACTCGCTACGCTCGTGTTTTAAATCGTCCTCGTAATTTATTCCTTTTCGCCCTAGTAGCATAAACTACTATTCTGATTGATTGCAAGTTTGTAATGCATCTAATAATATTTAGAGTATTTATAGCGATGAATTTGCATTAAAAACATATAATCAAAAGTGAAATGTCAACAAAATTTAGACAACTAGTCATAACATAATACTGACATAACTATAAATTGTACATAGAAATATGTTATTTCACACACACCAATTAAATATTTAATATTTAAAAAATGTTGAGCTGAGGATCGCTCTCGCCCTATGGATAGACATTGAAAATATATCAACATATTGCAAGTTATAAGTAAGTACATGTAAAAAAACGCGTTTGTTTCTTTATTAAATAAAATACGAAGACAAACTATTCTTGATTATCTATTGAACGTCAAAAGTAAAATCTAATTGGGCATATAGGTACCTACTATAATACTTTACTCAATAATATCTGAATCTGTTGGTCTATGAAGAGAGAGAATTATGAAAGGCTTCGATTATAATTTAAATGTGTAAATTTATTTGTTTTTGTAATTGTTTGTGTTAAGTTTTTACAATTACTGTTTTTTTTATAGTATAGCGATTTAGCATAGGCTGTGATGTTATACTTTTATATTAAATTTATAATAATAATAAAGTTCTTCGCAGCGTCGTAGAAGCCGGGAGTATCTACCGAGGTCGAAAAACGAGCATGCGATGACGGAGAACGCGCCCGCGAGGTTGAAGGCCAAGCTGGGCGCGTTCGTAGTCCGAACATGCGAGTTTTTCGGCCTCGCTAGCTTTGTTTGGGATATTGTCAGTTTGTATATTCAATTGAGAGGGAGTGAAAACGCCTTAGATTATTCTAAGGAGAGCGCTTATTTAAAACCTTTGTTTCTGAAAAAAAAAATGTCATTTGTTTCCGGTAGGCCACACGGGAGAAGCCGGCGGGCAGAAACTACCTGCCTATCTTTGAAAAATTCTATTCAAATAAACCCTTTGTAACCGGGTCAAGTGATCATCAAAATGAAACCAGAGCTCAGAGTAGTCTTTATTCTCTGGTGTAGTCAGGTGTAGTGCTGATATTTTGTTCATTCTTTCCACGGGGGTAGGAGCCATACTACTACTATAATCCCAGGAAAGCGTGCAGTTCCCTAGGGACGACTCAAATACGAATACTACGCGGGAGATGTTATATTTTGGTCATTCTCATGGAGATCGTGTAAACATTGTACTGTAATATCGACGCTCAGCTAATGCTGTAATTTTCTATTTTTTCCCACGGGTTACATGTAGGTTACATTTCCTACATAAGGTCATTATGTACTATAACATTTTAGTCACAAAAATATTGACCGATTTGATAGGTATCTACACAAAAACTAATACTGCCCAGGCGAAGTCGCGGGCTTTTGCTGGTATATAATATAAGCGTAATGTCACCAGTATCTTTGGGAGCCTTTCCATAGGGCAGCGATTTGGACCAAATTTTCAATCTTAAAATTTTATATCAGGTAACTTTTTTAATTTTTTCTGTTGTGTATTTTTTTAGGTACTTTAATTTATAATATAAGTTGTATGTTTAGATTTAGTTGTTAATCCCTCTAATATTATATAAGTGTCTTTTTTAATTTTGCCAACCTACTATTTTGATAAATCTGATACAAAACACAAATCGTCTGCATTTCCCTGATAGCATCAGACCACAGACAGACAGAGGGTGGCCAGAGAGAGACAGTGGCGTTGTTAGGGCGAGATGATAGTGTGTTGTTGGCAGGCGAATTACTATGGAAGCATTGGAAGAGTATAAGTGACACCACACAGCAAACACCACGCGATCACCACACTGAACTTTGGTTATTATTACTCTGTGGCGTCTCTTATTCACTTCCTTAGCAATTCACCCGCCATACTGAGTTTGGTGAGGCATTTCTGTGTGGCGTTTTTCATAGACTTCCATAGTAATTCACCTGCCAACACACACCATCATCTCGCCCCGACAACGCCACACTTTCTGTCTGCAAAGTCCTAAAGCAAATATGTGAGAACACGTGATGAATTTTCTAAGGGAGCCCGCTGCAGCGACGAAGAAGGCAAAAACTGTGAAATACAAGTACATACGAGATACACAATATTTTGCAAGTGAAAACGGTGCGTAAACAAATGAAATTTGCTTAGGCATATTCCCTGAAGGCAAACGAAGGAAATTGAACAGCAACTTTAGAATACCTGTGAGAGTTAACACACGATTGTTGGGAGATTGTTACAACTTCCCTTCAAATCTCATTACCATGGCGGTGTATTTGTTTATAAGATTTTCATTCATATGAGAGTTTTAAGAAAACGACGTACACATATCCATTATCTTATCATGTACCTGTGGCAGGCAAATAATAAAATTTCGCCGTTTACAAACGGCGTTGTCTGTTTTTAAATGCTCGCTGTTTTACAATTTGCCGTTTGGCAAATGAAAAAATGCCCGCCGTTTGTAAAATGACTTTGTCATTTTCTAAAAATCTGAAATCGAAAGTCTTTCACCAAAAAGTGAAAAATAGGAGCGATGACGAGCGGAGCGGAGTAGCGTGTTTTACATGTAAGTACATATTGGGAGGCAAACCTCAATACTTGTAACAGGATTACCTGCTATATGTCGTGGCAAATTAGAAAATGCTGGATTATTTTATTTGACGAAGATTCGTCAGATATAGTAGAATAACGAGCATTTAGAAACTGACGACGCTTATACTCATCTTATACTCGAAGTAAGTATGGTAAAATTTACTGCCTGTCTGGCCAAGTGGTAGAGCGCTTCGATGTCTTCGGTTCAATCCCCGATTTTGATGCCATACAATTTACCCATTGCCCATAAAAGTAAAATTCAAAAAAAATATATAAAAGAAGCTTTAAAAAAAAAACATTTTCAAAGTTGTAATCTTAAAGTGATTAAAATAAAAGCTAACCTGTAACTTGGATAAAATAAACGATTGAAACGTTCAATGGGCGATACGACCTCATTTTTGTATTTAATTTCACTTTCTTTTGCGACCGTATCTGTAACACAATGTTTATCTTGTGGTAAAGTAAGCGTGCATGATCTTGTCTGTTGAATGCTGTGCCGCAGCAATAAGGCGATTACCATCGCCAAATTAGCAGCTCGATATTTGTCACTACAAATATCAACGGAAACGACATTGAAATAACGTTCATATCAGCGCGCAATGCATAGTGGCTGTTACGACGCTCGCTGCGTCCTTGAGAGGGCGAAATAGGAGAAAATTATACTTTTCACTTGGACGTGATTACTCGATTGAATAATCTTATGTTATCTTTATAGCTATAAAGTTTATAAATTTATCAAAGCATAGATGAATTCAATCGGCCAAGCTACTCAGAAGCAGTAGGGAATTTGAGGTCAAAAAACACCATTCAGTAAAAAAAAAAATCATGTAGAAGTTTTGGTGGTATGAAAAAGAAAAATGTTGCATATGTTGTCTAAGAGTTGATTATTCATAATACATTTTTTCATTATTTTTGGTTTGGCCATAAACGAGGAGTAGGCTTTAGAAAGTACCCATTTGGCAATAGTAAGGCCCTTAAATCCGTGGTTGTAGTTGATTTCTTTTTTCTCACATTTGGTTGTTTCGAATCAATTTAAGTAATGCATGTTTTAAAATTAAATACACAACAACAGCTTTCAATGTTCTTTGTTTTTTTTTATATAAATATACTGATAGATAGGATAATTACAAATTTAAGTAATCTCAAGATATATTTTGGGTCAGACTCAACTGATACCGGGTCCAGATCGGACCCGAAATATATCTTGAGATTTCTTTATATTTGTATTATCCTATCTATCAGTATATTTATATTTAAAAAAACTGGCAACGTGCGAGTCGGACTCGCGCACGAAGGGTTCCGTACCATTATCTATAATAATACAGATCGCGCCATACTTCTATTACGCTCGGAAGTTGCTCTTCCCAAGAACGGCCCATCGTACATATTGTTCCGATTGTATTGATGCGAATCGCCCCGTGTTTAGAGGGGACAAAAAGTTTGGCGCGATCTGCACTCGTTAACTTGTAAAGCCTACTTAGCTGTGATAGTTTTCCTTTTAATTTCGTTATGTATGCTACTGCCGTGATTTTTTTCACGTCTCCAAATACAACCATTTCGCTGGCAGATACACTTGACTCTAACAAAAATTAACACTTTTAACCTTAATATTTCGCAAACGGAACCCTGGATCGAAAAATGGTCTTCTCACCCCTACAATATTTTTTTATTACCTATCCTACAACACCCCACACTAGGGGATAAACGAGAAAAAAAAAGCATCCCCACTTCACGTGTAGGGGAGGTACCCTAAAAAAAACTTTTTCAAAATTTTACTGTACCACTTTATCGGCGTGATAAATATCCATTATCTTACCCATGCCAAATTACAGCTTTCTAGTACTAATAGTCTCTAAGCTAAGCCGCGGACGGACAGACCTACAGACAGAGAGACGGACATGGCGAAACTATAAGGGTTCCTTGTTGTTGACTACGGAACCCTAAAACTGTAATAAATACTGTGTTACAAAAGTATCAAAAGTTTTTGTACTCTAGCACACTGGCTATATGCTACATTTCTGTTAAATTTATTACTGTGATGCTTAGATGGATCACCGGTGATTTAATAGCAACACAGAGTTCGTTGATATATGCTAAATAATAAAAAAAATGCAATTTGTCGTCTCATTTGTATGATTGATAATGCATAAAATCGAATAACTTTATCTACCACGCAACCTTGTCTTATCTGTTTTACGTCTTAAAATTTTGGGTAATAAACAATTCAACATGTTTATAAAAATATAACTAAGTAAGTATTTTCACGTTAATTTTTCATAAAAAACTACTTTTTTTTTATTTGTTAACGTCATATTAACCCCGTAGTAGTTCATAAATATTTAAAAAGTGCAGTACTTTGGTATGTAGCATACATAGGATAGCAATAAAACGTTTTAAGAGGCGTCATCACGCGCAAACCTCCATGCAAACGCTGTCACCAAATTGTGGGGTGTCTATGGAATGTTATTATAATATTTTTTTCAGAGTCCACTAACATTATTTAGATCTACTAAAAATTGTGGAATTTGAGTAATAAAAAATAAAAACCCCAAAAAAACGTAAATTTAGGGGTTTCTTACTAAAATATAGACGAATGTGCTTTTATTGTTTTAGAAAAAATTTAAAAATTAATACGAGTCAAATACCAAAAATAATGTTTGAAAACGTCCACAGTTTTGCCAAAATCACGTTTCTTGAAACAAGTTTTCATTTTTGTTTTGTTGTCCTCGCAAGTTTCATGGAGCAAGCATATTATAGCGAAATGAAACAGCATGACATTTCGCCACGCCCACAACTGAGTTGGTCAGGTCTTGATGTCTGTTCTTATGCTAGGATTCAAAATCGCTGTGTGCGTGCTTCGGAATTGGTGCCCGAAATATGGCGATTAGGCTCGCCACCCATCACGTTTCGGACCTAAATTGTTGGTAAAAAGCGGGTGTACCAAGTGTGTACTGTGACTTGCATTTCACAATTCACACTTGGGCACATCTCTAACTACCCGTCTAAGACCCATGTCGTCACGATACGTTTTTATAGTAAAATTGACAAAATGTCTGATACATGTCGTATATTTTCTACGCACTATTAGCCTGTTTTAATGTTGTAGGTAAAATGTAAAAGGTGGAACAGCCCTGCCCAAGTCTAATTGATTTACTTTGAAACAGGATCCCGCAATTAAAAGCATTCTCTTTTAATTGATAAAATAATTGCGGCAAATAAAAAATTTAAAGACACCCATCCTTTATAACTCTGAACGTTTTATGCAAAGCTATCCCATTTCAATTTTACCTTTTAATTACCCATTCCTGAATGCATCAAATACACTCAGGGACATAATTAGAGGAACACAAAAAAATTGTAAAATAATTTGAATTTTTATTAGGCTTTTCAAAAGCAATATTTTTCTTACTTTATGAAAGTTGTGGTCTCACGAATTGCTTACAATTAATCGAGTAATAATAGGCAACTTTTCCTCATTATTTTTGAAGGTTCAATCCTCTCATGGGACAATCCAGAAATATAATTGACTCAATTAAAATTTTTTACTTAACAATATTTTCTGGTGCAATTTTAAAATCGTGTTTTCACTTGTGCCTTTTTTGTTTCACAAGAATTTATTTTTACCCGATGCACTAATTTGACCCAAATCTTACGTAGAGATAGCAAAAGGACTGCTTTTTGAAAGGAAATCACAAAATGGTAACCCTCAATAAAAAAAAACCTAAGTCACTAAAAACTGTCCATGAGTGAATTTAACTAGTTATTACAGTTTCAAATTTATTCTTCGAACGGTGTTATGATTTAAGAAGTGACTATCCAGAAATAACATGATAAAGCTGCGTATACATACCAGGGTTTCTATCTAAAAAGACAGTGGATGAAATGATTTAAGGCGTCAAAAATAGTCACTTTTAGAACTTGCATATCTACTTCAGTAAATGATGTATTATTGTAATAAAATAGTGTATTATTTTTGGAATCTTTTTCTAGCGATCTGTTAAACAGAAACGCGATTGCAAAAATTCGGCTCGATACAAATATTTATTGAAATGAGGTCTTTTTCGACACCAATTTTCCTGGTTTGACAATTTGGAAAGACATTATGGACTGCAATTATATTTTATGACATGGGTTTCACAGTATCTAGGACTTGGTTAAACGAAATTTTGATAGCAACCTTAGTACATTTTATATTATTAAAAAACCGACTTTTTGCTACTTTTCCATGAATCAGTTCCTCTAGCACTGAGGGTTTTTTCGCATATGGGGTAACAGGGACGCTTAAACTTTTACATATCGCCTTAAGAAGTGACTATCCAGAAATAACATGATAAAGCTGCGCATACATACCAGGGTTTTATATCTAAAAAGACAATGGATGAAATGATTTAAGGCGATACGTAAAAGTTTTAGCGTCCCTGTTACTCCATATGCGAAAAAATCCTCAGTGCGAGTAGGACGGATTCATGGAAAAGTAGGAAAAAGTCGGTTTTTTATTAATATAGAATGTACTAAGCTATTTTGTCAAAAATATTTTCAAGAGACTTTACAAATACATAATATCCACATTTTGAATGCAATTTCACAATGAAATTAGTTGGGATTTCAGAATTACGGGAAAAATAAAAACAATTTAGAGGTCTTTTCGGAATTAAATTCTATCGAGAAAATTTCATCCAATCGCGTTTTCCTTCAGTGAGAATCTTAATCAAATACTCAATAAACATTTACCCAAAAATGAAATACGTAGATGACTTTATAGTGGAGTAAATGAATTCGAAAAAACCCCATGTTTTTTTTGGTATCGACTTAAGAAGTGATTTTCAGGAATAACATGATAAAGCTGCGTATACATACCAGGGTTTCTATCTAGAAAGACAATGGAAGAAATAAAAGAGCGCGACTGCGGCACAGAATAAATACCGCTGGATGATGTTCGCACACGTCGTTCGCTTGATCTGATCTGAACGCAGTTTTATGAAGGTACTATTAGGTAGGTACGGTTGGTGATCATTGAACCTTGTTCCTGGTCCCTGGCCGGGTCTCCGGTATGGGTTCGGGCGGCTGATTGGATTTTACCTTGTATAATATATATTTTACCTATCATTTTAATCGTAAATATATTGCTACATAAATTAAATAAACCTTTAATTTAGTTCATGTACATTTATTATTTTATTACATATATTTTCTTTATTAGATTAAATTTGTCGTGTAAAAAGTGTATATATCTATACCTGCTTTGCAAAATAAACTATTTGAATTTGAATTTGAATTTGAACTTGAATTTGCCCGTGGTTTCCATTTTTTTTTTTTTAAAGGAAATATTTTATCTAGAGGAATTATATTTGATCTTGCAGTATACGTCTTAGACGAGGCCGTATAAAACATATAACAGACAGGTCCGTATTTCAAGAGCTTAGTCAGTAAATGGTACAGAACAACCATTACTATCGAACCAACCCTGAAATCTCTGACTGAATAAGCTATTCAAATATGGTTACGAGCGGTATCGCAGCCGGATTGTGAGAAACCCGCCTTTTTCTAATTAATCGAAACAGAACACTTAAATTCGAAATTTACTCAACAGTTATTCAACAAAACCTTATTACCTATGTATTGTGTATGTTACCATCGTAATGTTTCTATTGGTTTCTGTAAATTAGAATTTCTATTTTTTTAATTCAGAATTTAGAAATAAATTGAAACTTTGCGATGGCAACATACACAATACATAGGTAATAAGGTTTTATTGAATAAGTAATAAGTGAATTTTGAATTTAAGTGTTCTGTTTAGATTAATTAGAAAAAGGTGGGGTTTTCACAATCCGGCTGCGATAAAGCTCTTACACCTTTATGTTACACGTTGTGTATATCAACCCACTTCCGATCGAAATAGTATTGATAAAAATCATGTCTCCGGTAAGCGCAAGGGAACTGCGTTTCCAATATAAATATTTGTAGTAATCTGAGCTCTTTTATTTTATTTTATTAAAATTTATTTTAATTTATTTTGCGGTAAATAATGTATCCGTTAAAATGGAAGGCAGAGCCACGGTTCGGAATCAATATCTATAGAGCTCAAGATATCCAGATCTTCTTTTCTTCCCAGATTATATCATACATATATATCCTTGCAGTAACATATACCATATATCTTAATATACAAGGGGTAACAGAAAGGTGTAACCATATTTGAAGTGCTTATTCAGTCAATGGTATAGAACAACTGAAATCTCAAAAAAAATTTGCCCTTCCATACATTTCGGCCGAGCGGCATTGCATTTTTCTATGAAACAGTTAATTTTTTTTTCCGAGATACAGCTTTATCTCCATAGTAAAAGTTGTTCTATACCATTGACAGAATAAGTTCTTCAAATATGGTTACACCTTTTTGTTACACGTTGTATATGGTATATGTTATCCTATTTTAATAGTTTTATTCAAAAAAGTGAAACAGTTTCCTGTAACAGCAGATATAAATTTGTGCGACAAAAGTTTAGGCATAAAGCTGCCTTTCCAATAGAGCTGCGCGTGGGAGCGGAGTGGAAAGCTAAGAAAAAAATCTACCAATAGGATCGCTTTGAGCAGCGCTGGAAAGGAAAAGAAAGCGTTCCTATCGGTCGATTTTTTCCCAGCTCACTGCTCAGCTTCCTCGCAAAGCTTTGGTGGGAAGGCAGCCTAATGTAAGCTACGAGGGCGCCCAAAGCTCGGCTTTGACTTCTGCCAAAGCTAGTTCAAAGTCAGCGTAAAATTACACTTGCACTGGGCGAGACTCTCGCAAAATAAACTTCACAGAGCAAAACGAGAAACTTCGCAAAATAACTAAAATGGATGCAAGTAGAAACGAAAGTTTAGGGGAAAACTAGCGCGAAAGCTTCATTCAGCCATTATAAGGCTTAAGGAAACTTTAAAATTTTGCTAAATAAATAAAAGCATTTCAATAAGTAGGGTATTTTTGTTCAAAATAGTTATAATGTCTTACTCGCACTTCAAAGTTTCTTTTAAAAAGCGGATTTTGAAAATTTCCAAGATGGCAGTCCAAAATGTATGTCTTTTTGCTAAATAAATTAAAGAATTTCAATAAGTTTGTTATTTTTGTTCAAAATGGTTAAGTCTGTTAACTTATAAAGTCTAACTCGCACTTCACCGGCTCTCTTAAAAAGCGGATTTTGAAAATTTACGAATTACGAATTCGAAAAAAGTTGGATATGAAGTTCTAGTCGCCGAGATGTTTTGGTTAAGTTCCACAGTTTCAAGACAAATTAATACGGATTTAAAGGTTCTACTTATTTTTACGGAAGTCAGAAAACGAGATTTAGCGCTCGAAAAAACCAATTTCTATGGTAAGGATATTTAACTCATTTAGCAGGACGAGATTTGTCAACAAAACGAGCCCGATACTGGGCCCTGTAAGGCTAGGGCTGTGCCCACCGAAGTGCTGTCCATTTATACTACCAATTTTTTTTTATCTTATTCTGAAGATTATTTATTTCTATAGTAAATTATTGTGAGTTAATTATGTATTAACTAGCTTTTGCCCGCGGCTTTGCCCGCGTTGATTAAGTTTTTGTATAGTCGTATCGAATTCCATCCCATCCTATCCCACTAATGCCAGTATCCCATCTCATCCCATCCTCACTGTATCGTCTCACTAATACCTATAATATTCAACGGCGTGAAAGGGTAAAAATACATCACTTTTCTATAGGAACTTGACACCCCATTGCCTGCCAATTGAAACTGATTTATGGGATAAAAAGTAGCTTTTGTCCTATTCCAGGTCTAGAACTACATTTGTGCAAAGTTTCAGCCTAATCGTTTCAGTAGTTTCGGCGTGAAGGAGTAACAAACTTCCATCCATCCATCCATCCATCCAAACTTTCGCATTTATATTATTAGTGGGATGGGAAGTAATTAAAAGGGTTTGATGAGCTTATAATTTTAAAATTTAAGTATAATCCACTTTTGGTCAGGACGACTAGAGTTCTCGCCACCAAAGAACTTCCGTGGCAGAGTCTTATTTACACTGGAATCATATACCTACCTAGAGGGCTATTCCAGAAAAACAGTCATAGCGAGACTTCTAAAACTCGAGCTAAAAATGTATGGAGTTCAACAGATAAAACAGTTTTTACGGTCGAGAAGGCTAATTCGACAGATTGGGAATTGCTCCCTAGTTTGACAAATAGAGAACCCACGTCGTATTTCTTCCACCAGCTACAGCAAATAGAACGCATGCCAGAGTATCCGAACCGAACGAGCTCTTAGCAAGAAGGCGGTATACATACCGAGGAGGATGACTTCACCGACAAATAGTTGTACAAAGCCTCAGGCGAATTCCCGTCTTGAGACCACAGCCTCCTAGATAGTGGTGACGATATTCTGACTATGCAAATTATGAAGCTCTAACTTGACACTCACGTCACAGAGATAAGTTATTTATCATTATAATATATGTATGGGTAGTATTGTATACGCGGCTACACGTATGCTAGCCGCAATATTCCGACGCGTTTGATTATTCGGCTTTATAATTTTCCTGTGCTTCGTTAATGTGTTCAGAAAGCAGCTAGCTGATTTTTGATCAGCTGAAACTAGATACTTAAAAACAAACACACGGTACATTTGAAATTGAAATTGAAATATATTTATTTATTGATGTACATCCGGGTTGTACTAGTAGCGCGTGTATCTGCATGTTCTGTGATCTGCACCTATCTGCGTGGGCACTTTTTCTACTGTAGCGCGGGTATAAGTTGCCTTAATGTATTAGATATCTCGGAAACTAAGCATTTTAGAGGGTATGTTCTTTGAAATAGTTGTTCAGCATCATTGTCTCAGACAAAATAGGACAATAATCCCAAAATCAATTTTTACTAAAAGACAAAATAACCTATCGCAAATGAATGTTAAAAGGACACTTGACAATCCCTGAAAAATATATTCGGGTTAAAGAGAAAGACCTTACATAATAAATAATAATAATAATAATATAAATTTTGACATATTATTACGAGTATGTAACACCATGTGAATATATACACGTACAGGACAGAGCTCAAATGCACATTAGGGTTTAGGGTTACCCAAAAGGTAAAAATAGGGTTCCGTACCTAAAGGGCAACACAAAGCCCAATCAATGTCTGTCTGTTCGTCTGCTTACGGGTATTCGGTTAAAGACAAAATTCTACACAAAATATCAAAATTTCAGATAACTCATCCTGTCTAGGGGATAGAGCCCTGTGACATACGGATGGACGAATGAATACGCCAACTGCAATTTGGACCTGTCTTTGAAGGCCTACTCCTCCCCCACGGGTGGTCCAAAAACTTTCATAAAAATATATGATAGGCATTATAGAGCCAAAAATAAATTTTAAGTTTTATAAACTGTTTTTTTATTTAATATTAAATTTTCTATTGTAAGTTTTGACAAAAAAAATCGAAAGTCATCGAAAGGTTCACATTATTATTTCACCAAATTATAGGAAATTTTTAGATCTAAAAAATTTAAGTTCAAAATATTTTTTCCGTTCATGGCGTCCCCATGGACGTAAAAGTAAAAGTAAAAGTATTAGTGCGAGAGGGGCGGATTCAGGGCGAAAGCGAAAAATGTTAGTTTTATAATTTTTATAAAAAAACTAAAATAGCTAGCAAAATTTCAAATACCAAATCTCTAGATATTGTTGGAACACACCTAATAAAACATGTTTGAGTTCTGTGTATGGTTCCTATCCGTAAAACGAGGAGAAAAAGTGTGTTTGAAGACCTCATTTCAACAATTATTTCTGTAGAGGAGAATTTATCCAAACATGTTTTCCAATTTCAAATCCCTAGATTATATAGTCAAGATGCATATACCCGAAACTAATTATAATTTTCCGTGTATTTCTTGAAATACACAGAAAAGAAATACCCGTATTTTTTTCGCATATCGCCTTAATATTTTAACTCAATGTGTGACACTCTTTATAACCTGCAATGGACAAAATATTGTCTAATTTCAACACTACTCACTACAACGCTAAATATTTCATGGTAAGTTTGAAATTTTATTTCCCGCAAGTTTTATTCTGTAAATATCACAGTAAATACGTGTTTAAATTACTTACGAGTGAAATTAAATTCCTTTGGATGTCTTATTAGCGTTATTTGAAGAGATAGAACAATTTGCCACGCTGCCATACACCATTTTTACAAAATGTTCGTTCTAACGCGTTCGATTGAGAAATGAAAAGCCCGCGGGTTATGTCTTGACGTATTGATCAAATCGGTGCGTCGCAGTCATGGCTTTCATGGCATTTATATTCCTTATTAATATGTTCTGAGATTGCCACATAACAAAAGGTTTTTAAATTTTTAACTTCTAAACAAGAAAAACAAAGTTAAGTTATGCACTTTATGCTAAGCGACTGACGTTTAATCTTAATAGGACTGCTTTGGCCCTTTGGGTACGGAACCCTAAAAATCACAAATCATGTAGTCAGCTAGTCAATACAGCTGAAAACGAAATAAAGAATCAGAAAAGTAAACACGACCCAATTCATTGCCAAGACAAGCAAACTTAAGCCCCCACTGACAATAAACTAGGTGGCAATTCTTAAAACAATCGATAGTACTCTTACAAAAACTCCACAAAATTCGATTGAAATTCCAACGCGTTTCACCTCGTAAAAATTGTTAATCCGAGAATAAGCACCCAGACAAATAGACCCTTGACAAATTGTTTCGGCTATCCCCTCCATTGATTCCCAAAGAAAAAATATTGCGGCGGATATCATCAGTTAAGATCGTGCCACAAAAACTCCCCTAAAAGTATTTATTGTATATGAAAATAAGTTTTAAAATCGCTCGATTTTGGGATTTTGTTCCTGAAGCGATCTTTTAGTCCGAATTGGTGCACATAACTTACTGTCGAGTTTATTTAGCGAATGTTTCCTTCATTTCCCTAAATCATTTGATTTGTACAAGAATGGCAAGGGTCCAATGCCTTTTTCTGAGATTTATTGATAGTGTCATTGCAACATTATTCTTTTAATACCTTCACAATTACAACTTGCTTATTAAGAGCGGTTTCGCAGCCGGATTGTGAAAACCTGCCTTTTTCTAAATAATTCTAGAACAAAAATTTTTAAATTCTTATTCAATTTATATTTTGCGATGAATGCACAATACATAGGTAATAAGGTTTTGTTGAATAACTATTAAGTAATTTTTTTATTTTTAATTAATTAGAAAAAGGAGACCTAGTACTTGGAGACCCCCCTCTAAGTAATTCGGGGGAGAGTAAGAGGACAGCTCACATGCAAAAAACCAGGAACGTTTTTGAAAAACCATGAATCTGAGACCGATGGTTGGCGGTATATCCATCCCTAATATCCAGGCCCGGACCGCACAGTTAATGTAGCCACCCACACCAACTCCTAAAAAAAGTATGCGTCCATACCGTTTCTTTAGAAATTTATAAAAATGTACCTATGAACTGTTTAGATGACCTTTGAACAAGACCTTACTTGAAAGATACCAAATATCCATGCAGGCATATTTTTGGATACGGACAGGTGTTAATGGCACCTAACCTGGATTTCATTATTGATAATCAGATAAAATTTACATTATCCACTTATGAAATTAAAACCTCCAATATTGAAGCCAGTTAATTAACAGTTAGTCAAAAAACTGTGAAATTCCCACCGTAGTGGGAACTAACATTTCAACAGCACTCAACTGGGCTGTCATATCGCCCTCGACATTATATAATGACCATGTTACGAAGCCTGCTCAAAATGGCTTTAATACGCGCATTTATTGGCGATCCGCCATCCTGCGGTGCAAAAACGGTTGTAATTGGTGGTGCTATAATTTAATTCTGCTAACGCACTGTTTGAGCCGATGCCAGAACGGGGAAATTCAATAAAAATTCGAGTCTGCGCCAGCAGAATCATTGGCCATCAATTTTGTTGTATCGCTTCTGATATATTCATTTGGGGTTGCCAGCTGTATTATGAATATTTATGAAAAAATGTCAGTTACTTTTTAATAAGCCGTTTAGGGTTCTGTACCCAATGGGTAAATATGGAATTCTGCTATTCATCCGTCTGTCTGCATCATGTAGTGGAGACCGCATCAAGTAAGACACATTGGACTTTGTACCTATCTTATATTCTTCTCTGTAGGGGCTAATTTCGTACTGCAAGTGTATAGCTTGATGTGGTCTCCACTGTATGTTACAGCCTTAAAAGATATAAATATAGGTATTTTGAGCCGTTAAAACTAGGGACATCAAATATGAAAGACAATTAAATTTAAGTCAAAACATTTACCTGAGACCCAAACTTAAAATGAAGATTTTTTTTTAATTATTATTACATACGGCTTGAACACTCACGTGTGATTGTTGTTGACTATATGCCAACCGTTTCACCGATACAATTTCGGCATTATCAAGGCAAGTGTCATTCTTAGGTCGACAAAACGCGGTTAGGTGAAACGCGGGTTCACCTCTGACACCCCCCGGAGATTTATGTCGTGACTTTATACTTTTTATTATTTTTTAATACTTAATACATAAAGTACCCTTTTATGCTGTAAAAGGTAGAAGAACCGTTTGCAATTTTTATTCTCATTTCCTTGTTTTCGTGTAAAAGTTCTCTCTGAAGTGAAAAATTGTATCTTGCACAGTTTATTCATAAAAATGCACCCATTATTTAACTTGAGAGCAATAATTTATATGGTAAAACATGATGAAATTTTTCATAGGTAAAAACATTATGAAAACCACATATTCTAATGATCGTACTAAACAATTAAAAAAACCGGTCAAGAGTGAGTAAGGTCTCGCGCCCTAATAGTTCCGTAATATTCTTGTAGTTTTAGTTTACTAAATGTTAATAATAAAAAGGTAAAAATAAAATTGACCAAATTTTTATTTTTACCTCCTTATTATTAACATTCAGTAATCTAAAACTACATTAAAAATCTTGAAAATAATTGAAAATATAAACGAGACATATATATATTTATCAAAAAGTAATATTCTTGTATGTTAGTAGGTATTACAAAAATTTTTTCTGTGGTTTTACTAGACTTAAAATTCAAATGAAACAAAATTACAATTTTGCAGTATACCTACAAACTGCATGAAACAAAACCGCAAAATTAAGTTGGTCAGCAGCACAGTATGTGATTTTAATAATGTAATGTATCAAAAGGCAAGCGAAAACAGCGGGTCTACCGCGTAATTCTGATTTTCATCAACATCAACTTGAAAATCAACTTTGCAAAAGAGATGGCATGTTAAGCGGGCGTCGTCGCACGCACGTCAAATTTCAATCTCAAGTTGATGTTGATGAAAATCAGAATTACGTGGTAGACCCCCAGGGCGGCCAACTCCTAAAAGTACAAAGATGTTCAAAAGCGACACATGAGAAAATGTAATATTGAGCCCCATAAATGAAAGAATTGGCAGCATAGCGCCCCGAATGGCGCGAGCTTATACGTACAGACACAAACACGCGATTTCGAGGAGCAGTGCAAATCTTACCTCTACACCAGACGGGGTTACTGACCACCCGCAGCCATTCACTGCAATTATGAAGAAGGTATTCTCACGTGCACTCAAATCACACTGGGGTTTTCCAGGAAGAACATCTACATTAGCCATCTTCGGGCGCAGCAGCGCCGTATATTGACTAGAAGTCGAAGTGGCCATGACTGAAAACGGTCGAAGCGGATCATAATAATAATAATAAAAGAATAGAAGGTGGTTCTGTTCGACACTACTCGCATCGTTTGCCAGTTTCTTGCCCTGGAGCCCTGAACCTCGGTCGACTGTGCTTCTGCCGGAGGTGTCCGTCTCTCTCTCTCTTTAAATTCTTTTGACCAAGAGGGACAAACAAAAATTACCAAAATAATAAAATACTTTATTGCACAAAATACAATTGTTGTACAGAGTCAAGCATAAAACTAATTAGTATTATCTACCAGCTATCCTTAGGCAATGACGATATTGTTGAAGGTAGCGTGTCATAATATTTAAAAGATAAATCGAGAGGGATGGAAGGTATTGCAAAGACGGGATACCACCCTTTAATGATGATGATGATGATGATGATGATGATTATGATGATGATGATGATGATGATGATGATGATGATGATGATGGTGATGGTGATAATGATGGTGACGAGAAATAAAATAAAACTTGAACTGCACACTGTATCAAAAAATCCCTTCTTAGCGATTGCCTACGTGGTTTAAAGAACACTTAGTGCCAAATTTCATGTTTGTAGACTTCGCAATGAATCAGTGAAAGGTTTCGCGTTTATATATATTTTTATTTGTCGCTATCACATTACAATTTCACGGAGGTACATATATGACACAGGGTTATTGTCAAGGATTAACAATTTCAGTAGTTTGCATTTAATTACACGGTAGGTTTTTGTTTATAAACAAGCTAACAGAAACCTAGTGTTTTTATAAACTACCAGATTTTACAATCTCACGCTGACATACTTGTGTAAAACTAGCCATTAGGCTGCAGCTCCACCTGCGCTGAATATAAACTCAACTTTTTCAACGTCATAACGACCGCTTATTTATTTCTCAAAAAATGAAAATGCAACTAAAATCTGTTTAGTTTTAAAAGTTTCAAGGAAACCGACATGCAGACACAGGATTAGGCAAGGATATGAATTCAATGTTTTAAAGAAAGAGCAAAAAAGACAATAACACGCCATCACGAAACGGCTGTCGGATAAAAAATATAGACGTGGTTCAAAAACATTGGCTCTCTGCCACACCGCTCCGTTAAAAACCTCCGTTTAAAACCTGTGGAAAACTGCCTTTCCCATTATTTAATTCAACAAGGCTAGTATTTGTGCCGATGCCAAAATATATCGCGTGGATTCAATAAAAGTTGGTATAAGCGGCCATTGGCACTGCAAAATAATATTTAATGGAAATATAATACGTATTTTGTTTAAGCCTTGTTTATTGATATTTACCGAAAATGCTTTGAAATGTATTAAACGCACCGAGCGTTTGCCTTTATTTCTGTCTTTTTCTTTACGTGTAAAGAGTTAAGAAATTATGTTCTTAATAACAACGAAAAACATTTAAAAAAGGCGCAATCGTTTGGTGATCCAAATAATTATTATTGCACGTTTTCAATGTTTTTCGTTGTTATTTTCATCATATTGTTCTTGAATAAAAAACTATCGTGTATAAACGCCCCAGTCATCTATGAACTTTATTTTAGTAAATGAGTCATAATGTCAAATTAGTTATTTATATGAAAAAGAAGGGAAACAGAGGAAAAAATTACTCCACAAGAGGTAACTTTGCGAATTTATTCTATCGAGCCAACTTTATCAAATCGTGTTTCAATCGTGTATACGGTCTAGTGTATATGTATACCCAGTAACACCAATATATTTCCCTAGATTTTAATTTAATTGTTTACTACTTCAAACAAGGGTTATAAAAACGTGTTTGTTTGTGTAAAAAGCTCGGTGCGCTCTTAATGATTTGACATGCAAAACTAAAATGTTGAATAGTAACACACATATAATTGTATTCTGATGAAGAAACATTTTAAGTTCATGGTGAATCTATGTCAGACATAGAAGGTTATTACGCTGCATGTTTATACTTTTCATGCTACAACAACAAAACTGAAATAGATATTATGAATGATTTATTCCGTAATCGTGAACAATATAAACAAAAGCTAATATCCGCATTCAGCTATTGAATAGCTAATTTAAATAGAGCATCGCTTACACGGATATGTTATGGATTTCGTGTTTTCAATTTATTAATGAAATTTGAGAACATAATACTTTGAATGTATTTTGGTTGAAATACTATAAAACAAATAACCGGAAGAGGAGAGCTATTATTATCAACCATTTTGTGGATGATATTTTAACACTAGTAAAACGGGTTAGCTTATGTAAGTATTTTATATACTAATAAAACACATTTGTTTGAATTACTAAATCGTATATGGTGTACTTTAACGCGTAACGAGTAACAGTATACGCTCTAGCGTGATAAATGCTACGGCGTAGCACATTTATTAATTGCTACGTTTGCCACATTCTCGGCAAGACTCTCGCCTGAAGAGGACAAAGCTATACGAGTAAGGCAAAACGCAATAGAGTCTATGATCTCCTTTATTCATATTGCTTTGTCCCCTTCATGGCGAGAGTCTCGCCAAGAATGTGGAGCGGCCTTTATACATAATAAAGCTGCACAGAAATCTTGAACAATCTGGCCTCCCTGGCCTTTTTGTCAACAGCCCAGAAAAACAGTATGACTCAAGTAACAAAAGTTAACCCCCTAACAAAAGTTTTATACAAACCTGGGTGGGCATGAGAAGGCAACCATTTTTTTTTCCAAGGGGGAGCTGAAATGTAATGTTGCTCCGATTTGGCTCAAAATCAGTTTCTAGATCATATACTTTCATCCATGACATTCTCTTTCAGGTATTCCCGTAAACTGTCCAAGTAAAAGATAAAATTTACTTAGGGTTCTGAAAACATGATTTGTGTCAAACCTGTGATCGCTGATTATAATTCTTAATAAGAACTTGCAAATTGGTAAGTACAAGGAAAGTCATAAAACGCTAATTAAATACTCCAAAGTGTAACAAAGTCCGTATTATAAGTTTTAACAATAAATTTCTGCAGTAAAAAAAGGGTAATAACCAGGCATAAAATTGTTTCTGAAACTTACCCGCGAAGTGCTCGAGTGAAAGTAATTCAAACAAAGTAGATAAAAGTTGCCGCGGTAAAGAAGCGATTAAAAGAAAAATTTGCATTCTTTCAAATTAATTACTCCCATAACAAAGTTTTTTTTTCATGAATAAGTATAAGAATATAATACTGTTGTTTTAAGATTGAATATTAAATTATTTCCGTTTCTTGTTTTTTGCACCCAAGGGAGCTAAGGGCTCGCCTTTATTTACGATTATGCAGGGAGATTGAAGAGCCTTGCAGCAAAGTTTTGTAGACATAATAAAAAAGATTTTTTTAAATAGAGGGATGTTGGTAAATTAACGACTGCCAAAGAACAAATAATTTGAAAATGTGAGAATTAAGTCCATAGCCAGCAATAGGACGACATTTCTTTTTCTTCAATTCAAAAATCCTTTTCGCTTACCTTGCCTCTAGTAGGAACTTGTTTGCACAAGCAAGTAACCTTTTATTTTTCTAGTGACCCAATATAAACAGAGAATATTTAGTAAATTAAAATGCCAGAAACGTTGCAATGTTTTGAAAACATAGAGTTTCGGCTTCATTTTCAACAAAACGACGAAAAACCAGCTTCGTAACGAGTAATCGATGAGCGGAGCAAAACACTGCTGCGGATAAACTACGAATTAATACCTTCCATACTAAATAAACCATACAATACAGAACCTTATCTTCTGTGAATAGAGACTGATTTCGACTGGCTTTTGGTCTAGTCATAGTGGTAACTGAATCTCATTCAACTACCCTCCATTAGCCGTGAAATTTAACTAGAGAATCATTTGTTAACTCGTACCGTATGCTTTATGTTTTGGAAAACAGTTTTCATATTTCAATTTTGTTTTATTCCCATTTGTAGTGTTTGTTCCACAGTAGCCATTCTATTTGTGACATCTGTCTCGAAGCTTGTGTGGAATGGATTATCGTCAATCAAGATCAAGTCAAGTCCTTCATATATATTTTGACCCCAGACCAAATGAAAATTATATTTGATCTGACATTTTGAAGTCGAGGTTGAAAGAACCTTGTTTCGACCATCTCGTAGAGACCGTCTGGTAGAAAATACTAATTAGTATCAAGCTCGCCTTTGTACGATGATTTTGTCCGGTGCAATAAAGAATTCTATTATTATTATTATTATCTCGGACTTACCCCCCCCCCATTGATGTGATAAATGATGGATGATAATCACCAAAACATTTAAAGTGTGATAGAAAAGTTATGGTCATCCATCGCCATCACATCAGCAGTAAGCCGAATTTGTATTTGTATATAAAGTGAATGATAGATATAGTCAAATTCATACTGGTGATTGAGTAGCCAAGGTCCGACTACTGAGTTGCAAATTTTAAAAAATCTATATTTTTAGGGTTTCGTATTTTCAAGAAATTATTGTTGTCAAACTTAGTTAGACTCTTTAGATACATTAAGTTGGTCGTTAATAACGGATGGTTCCGTACATATGTATAAGATATATACAGAACCCTCCGCGCCCGGTACCTATTCTCACTTGAGTGGTTTTTTCCATACTAATTGATTTTGTAATATTTTCTTAAATTTCACAAGAAGGGTCTTTGAACCTTTCTTCTGATCACTTACTGAATCTCCCGTATAAATTTGGAGTATCAATCGAAGCGGCCTGAAATTACGTAAGAATCGCTAAGGATTTCCAATCAAAGCGATAAAAGAAATTCCTAGCTTCAATTCTTCTACAAACAGGTTCAACAGACAAATCCAATCAAACGACGTGCCAGTACGAACGCAACCTAACTAAGCTTAGCCCCCGATCGGGTGTTTACTTGGGTTCCTAGTTTTATTTTATTTTAGTTTTATTGTTCAATTTTGTTTGTATTCTCCTCATTCGATTCTGGATCCGTTCAGCGGTTTTTCTTTCTTGTTTCACATCGCACCACTCTCGGTTTAAGAAAAACTACCTACTTAACTCTCGAGCTAACTTTAGAATTTCTTGTTGCTTTGTAGTTAGGAACTCTCCTGAGTAATTTTTTTAACGGAAAAACTAAATTCTGTTTTGAAAATCCAATTATATTTTATAAATGAAATTATAAAGGTATCTTTTGCCTCTTTATTTTATTTTAATTTTTGTAAATTAGCAAACCTGTATCCTATCAAGATACAGAGCAAATTAGCAAATTTTCATTACAATCTACAATTTAATAGTAAACATACTTTATGTTTCTATTCTTGTATCGTGCAAACAAAACTCGTGTACAAGTAAAACAAAAATACATACGAGCATTAAAATTGTGGATTTGTTGTTTCTTTGTTTCTCAAAGTTGCTTCTTTGTCAGAAACCAAAAAGTTTGTTACAGGTGTGGCTGGCCGTCAACAAGAGCTGTGCGAGGAATAGAAGTGAGCAAGGAAGCAGATTGGTAAGCTAGGAAAGAATTCACCAATAGGGACGTTTAATTCTCCTATCCTTCGTAACACAGAATCATTTTAATGGTGAATATATTATTCACAAATCTCTGTTGGACAGCCAAACATAATTTGAAATTATTTATTGTTACATATTTTAAATTTGAAATGATTTACTTATTAGACACGATACTAACTTTTGCTGGTAGTACTTTCAAACCAACAAAATAGGGGTATATCGTGGCTTAACGTGTAGATATTTTGTGATCCATCTAGTCCGTTCCAAAAGCCTAGGTACATTTTGGTAGAATTATAAACAAACGGTTTGGTAGACGAGACAAGGCCGCTACAGTTTGACTTTAAACAGAATCTGTGATGCCTGCAGTTCCGACCGGAGCGCAATATACAAGTTCCTTACAGTAAATCGACGCTTAACTTAAGATATAAATAAAATATTAAGTAAATAGAAGATTTCACATGATTTATTACTTGCGATTGTCGGCATTTGATGAAACATAGAAAGCATCTTGATTTTGAACATAAACACTTGAACAAGTTGTTTCATAACACAATTATATTTGTTGCACACTTCCCGTTGCACACTTCCCAACCGGTTTCGGAAATTAATCCATCTTCAGGGGATACAGAATATTTATTATTTTAATATACGAGCCATAAAACGACAAACGTATGTCAACAAATAATAAATCTTCTGTATCCCCTGAAGATGGATTAATTTCCGAAACCGGTTGGGAAGTGTGCAACGGGAAGTGTGCAACAAATATAATTGTGTTATGAAACAACTTGTACAAGTGTTTATGTTCAAAATCAAAATAGAAGATTGTTAAACGATATTAAGCTCCTTGAGCCTTGGCGAAAGAACAAGAATACCCAAAGAACAAGAGACCACGCAGAAGATGTAGTCAATCCAATGAAGAAGTTTCGTAATCTAATTTCAAAAGATAGACCCGCATAGGTGCATCAAGTGCAAGTGCAACATGTCTTCAATGTGCCCAAAAAGTGTGCCAGATTTGTGTCAATGATATTGTTGATTTATTAAAATACACTATTTATTACATATTAGTTTTGTTAATTTAAAAAAATGTATCCGTGACAGCGCAGGTAATAATATTCACCCACGTAACGCCCTAGTACTATGATGTTGTACTATTCAGATCCACAACTAACAGGTATAATGGTGATACTGCAGGGTCTGCAGGTCAATGGGTTTAAATTGGACGCCGCCGCTTCAATATCAATTTTCATTCCTATTAGATTGAAGGGAATAAGATAACTGGTTTATTTGCAAATAAACCAAGTTATCCTGTTCCGTTATCTTATCAGTGTTGCAGATTATCGGAAATTATTATTTTGTGATTTTCATATTAACACAAAACATTATTTTTTATTGCATACCCAAAAACAAAATAAATAGACAATCTGAAAGAGTAAAAGTAGGGTACAATTATATTGGCCGTCTTATCAATAAAAAGCGATCTCTTTCAGACAAACTTCGAATGAAGGAACTCTTAAAAGAAAAGAAAATGTGCAGAGGTGGTGTACAGAATAAATACATAATTTTTTCCAATAAACATATAAACATATATTATACATAAACATACCACCTACACGTAAATAATATACAGTGTGTCCCTCGTCCAAGTGCACATCCAAAAAGGGGTGAAACTAGACCTTATTTTATCCACAAAAAAATGTTTTTTTTTTTAGAAAATCTTTGTTTTATAAATTTACGTTTTAAATTTTTTTTTGCCTACCATGGAGACTATGTATAAAACTAGCTTTTGCACGCGGCTTTGCCCGCGTGGATTTAGTTTTTTGTGGTATAAAATTATTTCTTTATCTCTTGTTTGATTCTCAGGTAAAGTGTCTTTGACGAGGCCGAGAATTTCTCGAAATACGTGCAACTAAATGTAGTAAAACTGTATATTTCTACAGTAAGCTTTTTAATACCTACAATTTGATACCCGTATTGTAATAAAAGAAAAAATCATTTTTTCTTATTTTACTTTTTTTATATTTCTCATTTGTTGACACATTAATAATAATTATAATCGGGGTGGGGACATACATTTTTTTGTGGTATGTCGACGATTTCTAGAAAAAGGTGCAAATTAATATAGCCAAATTATATAATTTTATAATCAGCTCCTTAATAATACTTATAATTTGATACCCATATAGGTTTTAGGAATAATTTTTTTATTTTTCTCTTTTGTACTGGAAATATTTTGAACAATAAAAATTTTTTATATTTTTTTACGCCATGTAATGTGGGCAAATTAATGCTACTTTTGAGCAAAATTCTAAGTCTTTGTCTTTAATGGTGCTAAAGTTATGAGGCTGTGACATACGGACGGATGGACAACGGAATCACACCGTTAAGGTTCCAAAAAATGTCAAAATTTAATTTTCTATTCGCAAAACTGTCGAATTACGGACGAAATCGGGCACGCGAGTCTGACTCGCAGTTGACCGTTTTTCTTTTTATTTGATACCATTTTTTTGTACTTTGCGCTTGTGCAAATTTAAAGGAGCTTGTGCTTGAGCTTGTGTAAAGGAGCAACACTTTTCTAAAGAAATTTGTCACCCCATTGCCATCCCATGGGAACTGATTTATGGGATAAAAAGTAGCCTATGTGCTATTTCAGGTCTAGAACTACATTTGTGCCAAGCTTCAGCCCAATTGGTAGGTACGGGGCGTGAAGGAGCAAAACATCACTTTTCTAAAGAAATTTGACACCCCATTGCCATCCCATGGGAATTGATTTATGGAATAAAAAGTAGCCTATGTCCTATTTCAGGTCTAGAACTACATTTGTGCCAAGCTTCAGCCCAATCGGTAGGTACGGCCCGGTACGGGGCGTGAAGGAGCAAAACATCACTTTTCTAAAGAAATTTGACACCCCATTGCCATCCCATGGGAACTGATTTATGGGATAAAAAGTAGCCTATGTCCTATTTCAGGTCTAGAACTACATTTGTGCCAAGCTTCAGCCCAATCGGTAGGTACGGGGCGTGAAGGAGCAAAACATCACTTTTCTAAAGAAATTTGCACCCCATTGCCATCCCATGGGAACTGATTTATGGGATAAAAAGTAGCCTATGTCCTATTTCAGGTCTAGAACTACATTTGTGCCAAGCTTCAGCCCAATCGGTAGGTACGGGGCGTGAAGGAGCAAAACATCACTTTTCTAAAGAAATTTGACACCCCATTGCCATCCCATGGGAACTGATTTATGGGATAAAAAGTAGCCTATGTCCTATTTCAGGTCTAGAACTACATTTGTGTCAAGTTTCAGCCCAATCGGTAGGTACGGGGCGTGAAGGAGCAAAACATCACTTTTTTAAAGAAATTTGACACCCATTGCCATACCATGGGAACTGATTTATGGATAAAAAGTAGCCTATGTGCTATTCCAGGTCTAGAACTACATTTGTGCAAAGTTTCAGACCAATCGGTTCGGTAGTTACGGCGTGAAGGAGTAACAAACATCCATCCAAACTTTCGCATTTATAATATTAGTGGGATATGTCATAACTTTTGATCTATCGCGAGTAATGCAATGAAAAAATAAAACTGGTATAATCCTTAAGAATAGACGTTGCATAACAAATCAAAAACAAAACATAATCAACTACCATCACCATAAAAATAATATCCTAAAAGATTATTTCTTTAATTTTGCCGTACCTATTTCTTTCAGTAATAGTAATTTTTTTCAAAATAATGTCCCCATTTTAGTATACTTTTATTGCTATTTATCATTGCCTATTCCATTGTCTTTTTAACAAAAAAAAATACAACTTTCTATCATGGATACAATATTTTATACGAGCGGTTAATCAAAGGCACTGCGCTCGCGTCCCATACAAAGATACCCAGGTGGAGTATTTTTTCAAGATAAAAAAAAATTCAAAATATATTTTTTCTTTGTTTTTGTCGATATATTTAGATATAGTTTCACCCACTTTCGGATGTGCACTTGTACGAGGGACACACTGTATAAAAAAAGTAAATCAGTATAAATTAATCAGTATTAATGTTATAATTATGTTACGTACACCTTTCCATCCATCTACCATCCATCCAAGGCATAAGGCCTTTCCAAGATTTTGAATCTCTTGGGGGTCCTCCTGCAAGAAATGCCTATACTTACACCCGCCTGGGGTTGGCAAGCGCAGTACCGAAACCCTCGCACCAGTGACGCCGCGCCGCTGCCCTCCGTCAGTCTGTTCTACATAAGCCGCCAATTGGGCATGGATATACCCCATGGGCCACCTGCTTGTTTGTGAGCTGTTCTATTACCCTCCCCCGAATAACTTGTTCACGCTAGACCGTGACGCATGATTCGCACCCGCATGCGGGGATGACCCCCCCCCCCGCCGCGCGCCGGTCGAGGCGCGCGCGGGCGCTGGTCTCGCTCTGTTCGGATCGGCGAGCCTCTCTAGGCGCACGCGCGCGCGCCCGCGCAGCCGACAGCTCTAAACAATAGACATTCGCGTCAGCACAAACAATATCGCGTACCTAAAGTGTAGTGTTAATACAAGTGCTGTGTACATCACTCAAACCAGGACATTCAATACATCCCTGCACAGACGCCAGCTCAACTAGCCAACAAGAAGGCTCAGCACGTCACCGCATCTCCTGTCGGCCCATCGAGAACAACATTCCAACAAAGGTCAGTTTACCCACAATCTTTTATTTACCCGTGTCACCTCATCCCATTATCCTCAAATCCCATCCGCCCTGCATCCTGTGGCCAGCGGCTACATTTTTGGTCCTTCGAGCCGGATCGAATTCTGGTCCTTACAGTCCATTTTCACAATTTTGGCCCTTCAAACCGCTACTGAACCAGCCCCCGTCGATTTACTACAGTCCATTTTCACCCGGTTACATATTTTGCCCCCTTTCCCGGCAAAAAATATTTTGTGGTTTCGAATACCTATCGCGGGTAGATAATTAGAACCGCCGCCTGGAACATTCCATTTATCGGTTAGAACCGACCCCCCCACGCCCCTTTACAGAATAACTCATTTTCATCACGGTTGTAATTATTATTCAGCTCAGATAACATAAGTATATTCATTCAGCCCAATTGTTTATTACAGTCCACTATACTTCTTTATTAAACCCAAATTTTACGAGATTTTGCGAGATATTTTTTCGGTGCGAGTATTTGCTTTATTTCGTGCACATACGTAAAACCCACGTATACATAAGTTATTACGTAACGAACGTTTACGTTTACGAATTATTACGTTACCAAAGCTTGATCTGCATCATTTGATTGTACGCTCATTTAGATCCGATTTCTGCCAGGTAAACACATTCTTTGTTTGTTTTCGCTCTCAAAGCAGTAGGTAGATATTTTATTCTATAAATAGAATTTTCGACGACTGATGTTGTTGTTGTAAAGGTACATTCGTGTAAACAAGAGCCAACGCGTATTGTCGGCACGTGATTTCAAGGCAAATAACATAAAAGTGAACAGGTTCATCAGCCCTTTTCGATATTTTTGTGTTGCGGTAATCTCACGTCGCAGTAATATATTGCCGGACCGTTTATTTGTGTTATTGTCTGCTTTTTTTACCCGGGTATAGCACAAATATAGTAAACAATTTTTTTTTTCTCTTCTCATCTCTGATCTTGTTGTTTGTGGTACACATATAGGGTGTTCCAAGTTGGTGTATCGGCTCATATACAGGTTGTTTTTTAAAAAAAAAATTTTTTTTTTTTTTCTCTGTCGTGTTTATTTTCCGTGTTCCGTTTGAACATAGTCTTTGTTTTTTTTTTCGGCCCGCGCAAGTTACAAGCTATCCGCACGTTGGAGTTGGTAGCGCTCAAGTTTTTAATAACTCATTTTCACATATAGTCACACTCATCACACATTCAATCAGCACATACACACTCAGCTCATTTTCACTCACACATTCAATCAGCACATATAGACACACTCAGCTCATTTTCACTCACACATTCACTCATCAGATACACATTCAGCTCATTTTCACTCAATGAAACCAGCACTCAGTCATCACACACACACTCATCACATACACACTCAGTTCATTTTCACTCAATGACTCCAGCTCCAACAGAGAATTCTTGTAACTCCGCACAACGTGTAGTGAACGTCACTAACACACCAATAATAGCAGACGTACATGGTCAATTTCACTCAGCACGAGCCCTGTTAGGTTTTATCTCACGTCGCGGTACTCCAGTTCTCATTCGCTCAGACTGCGGCACAAACTATGATGCAATCACTCACAAGCTCGCGAATCAGCACATAACTTGGTTCGGCGCTCTGCACGAAATAATACTCAACTCAAGACCCTTCTGCCCGATTTTATCCGATCCTACGGACTTTGACCCTCTCACGGCCGGACATTTCATTGTTGGTCGTCCGCTCACCGCTCTACCTGAGCAGTCTTTTTACGACGGACCCATATCTGTTCTTAGGCGCTTTCAGCTCATTCAAGCGCTCTCTCAGCGCTTTCGGATTCTCTTGTCCAGATCCTACCTCCATACCCTGCAAACCCGCCCCAATCAGCTCTCCCCTTCCTCCCCTCCTCAAGTGGGTGAACTGGTCCTCATCAAAGAGGATGACTTGCCTCCGCTCCAATGGAAGTTGGGGAGAATTCTCCGCACAATGCCTGGCAAGGATGGAGTGATCCAAGTTGTGGATCTGGACACAGCCCATGGAGCCGCAGCCCCGGCCCCCCCAGGATGTTCACGCTAGACCGTGACGCATGATTCGCACCCGCATGCGGGGATGACCCCCCCCCCGCCGCGCGCCGGTCGAGGCGCGCGCGGGCGCTGGTCTCGCTCTGTTCGGATCGGCGAGCCTCTCTAGGCGCACGCGCGCGCGCCCGCGCAGCCGACAGCTCTAAACAATAGACATTCGCGTCAGCACAAACAATATCGCGTACCTAAAGTGTAGTGTTAATACAAGTGCTGTGTACATCACTCAAACCAGGACATTCAATACATCCCTGCACAGACGCCAGCTCAACTAGCCAACAAGAAGGCTCAGCACGTCACCGCATCTCCTGTCGGCCCATCGAGAACAACATTCCAACAAAGGTCAGTTTACCCACAATCTTTTATTTACCCGTGTCACCTCATCCCATTATCCTCAAATCCCATCCGCCCTGCATCCTGTGGCCAGCGGCCATCTAAAGGGGGTTTGCGAGTAAGATGGTAGATGGTACCTCCACAATCGAGCCCGGCATCAGCTCTACCACCACCTGTAAATATTTAATTTGTCATAATTTGTTACTGAATTGTATATCTATAAGATGTCTATCTGTAGCTGGCAGATAGCTGGTTGTTTTTGATAAAAATGAAATAGAAAAAAAACATATCAAAGGAAATGTAAAAAAAAGCAAGAAGATTTATGAGAGATTTATTTTTTGTAAAGTTATTTATCACTAGACATCGGATTATATGCATTTACATAGTTGCATAATATGGATATGCATATATCTCGCTTTTTAGCATGTAATTGCATTAAAACAGGACCTTTCTCTTTATAATGCCTATTTTCGTACAAAACTACGAATTTGCTGCAAAATTGGAACCTAAACAGCAGTTTCTGACACAATATCGAAAATTCTTCACAATAAATTAGATGCTGTTTTGCTCTATATATTTAACATTCAAAAAGTATCTACATAGTAGTTTACTGTCATAAAATCTAAAAATAATTAATACCAATTCGGACAGCGGATTAGCCTCGCAATCCAATGGGGTAACGCCACCAGCCTGCTGGGGACCCCCTGCGGCAGCGATTTAAACAATATTTTTTTAAATTTAGTCTATTTTTAATTTTATATTCTGTATATAATAGTATCTATTTTAAATATTATTTATAATTTAGTATTATTTATGTTATTTAAGTTTCTTGTTAATAAAATTTTCCATCAAAAAAAAAACTCCTCAACTTTTTTATATAACAAACAGACTTAATATAAAAATTTTATATACCTTAATTTTTTGTCATATGTTGGATGGAAAATGTATCTAAAGTTTTTGCGTATTTGGCCGTTTTTTCGTGCATTAGGCTGTTTTTTCGTTGCATGCATGCTTATTTTACCACTTTGAGAGTGCATATAATCCGAAGTCTATTTATCACCATTATCCATATCTACCCTGTAATTCTTGTACTTATTTTTTGAGAATTCGTAACACCGAGATGAGGAGAGATTTTCTAGAACATAATATATTATCATTAGTGTGCACAATATCATAGATTTTCTATATCTACAGCTACATAGCAAAATACGCTTTAAAAAAAGTAACGGTAAGCTTTCTGTAAACGAAGTGTGATATTAAAATCACTCGTACATTAACACTTCCATTTTTAAGAACACTGCTGGCTCTTGCTACAGATTGGGTCCCTGAACGATATCGTGTGATATTAATGAATGTTATTATTTTGTTTCTTTGAGATTTGATTTGGTTTTTCTATATTGTTATCGACTTAGAGTCACAATAACTATTTTTAACGGCCACTTCGCAAAAAAATGGTGGCACACACGCAGTCCCCTGATAAATTTGAAAATCAACGTAAATACGTAAATTCAAACGAAATACATTATATGAACAATTTGAAACTAGAAATTGACAATTTTTAACATGGTGTAGGCCCTTAAAGTCATACAAATCTTAGCGTTACTAATAAAAAGCTTTATGATTAGGTTTAAATGCAAATGTGGAGGGGTAATTCTGTATCCAAGATTTCTCTTTGTGTATTTATGTAGGTATGTTAACAAGTTACGAGTTGCATCCTAAGTGTTGCATGAATAAACCCAGTTTACCTTAACAAGTTAAGGCCAAGTCTAAATTTCGAGCTCTGAATTATGAATGTTAGCGAAGTTTTAATAGACTGCATTCAATAGGTTCGTGCAGGCACAACCTCAGCTCGTTTGCTTCGTAAATACATAGTTTGCTAACTTTAATTCTGTTTGCTAGTATTGAAACTGTATTGATTTTGATTTTCCTATCCGTAAATTAGGTTAAATTTTAATTCTTCAAATTCAAATTCAAATTCAAAATTCAACTCTAGTTCACTCTAGTTTTTAAGGAATTCACTCAATTGTTAATTAACAAAACCTTATTACCTATGTTTTGTGTATGTTGCCATCGCAAAGTTTCCATTGGATTCTGTAAGTTATAATATTCCAAAATTTTAATTGAAAAAATTTTGAAATTCTTATTAGATG
Source organism: Ypsolopha sequella (assembly GCA_934047225.1). Lineage (NCBI taxonomy): Eukaryota > Metazoa > Arthropoda > Insecta > Lepidoptera > Ypsolophidae > Ypsolopha > Ypsolopha sequella. The sequence continues at coordinate 13,643,234 of OW203990.1, read as the reverse complement.
GTAATATATAAAAGTTTAAAATTTGGTCAGACTGTAGTTAATACTCTAAAGTAAGTAAACAAATAATTGTCAGGTGCTAACATTTAAGCTGCTTTTTTCATCTGCGAGATATTGTTGTTATTAGCCATTATGTTTTTAGGGTTCCGTACAGTGTGGTGGCACGGAACCCTTTGTGCACGAGTCCAACTTGCACAAGGCCAAACTTTCATTTGAAATAAGGTAAAGGCACAAATGATTGAAACGTTAAAGAAGAAATCTACGAAGTTGTAGATGCGACATTTTTTAGTTACTTACTCAAAAAAATTTTTGAAAGGTATTCAAATTCAAATTCAAATAGTTTATTTTCTAAAGTAGGTACACAAATAATGAACAGAAAATCACTGTACTATCACACAAATTTATTTAGTACTTCGTGACCGGTTTCACCTTTATGGCATTATCAAAGGAATTAATATAAGGTCTTAATTACACAATAAATAGTTTACATCAGCCAGTGCGATCAATGACACTCATTGTCATTTCCATAAAGACGAAATCGGTCAAGAAGTACTAAATAAATTTGTGGGATAGTACAAGTGATTTTCTATTCATTATGTATTGCAAGTTCCACCAAGTGCCAACAAACAACAGTATAAACATTAGGTACACATAATACACTTTTTACGAGTCAAATTTAATCTTATAAAAATGTATTCAATAAAATAACAAACATAAATTAAAGGGTTATTTAATTTATACAGCAATATATGTATATACGATTCAAATTATAGTTGAAATCTATAATTATAATATAAATCTAATCAACCGCCTGAAACAAGTTACTTATAATGATAACTTTTTTTTAAATCATAAAAAATACATGTTTATATAATTTTGCCCCCATTCACACTGGACTAGTTCAAATGCAAATCCTAGTATAGGCAGTATAGAACAAAAAAAAACTTTTCGAATTTCACCTGACGGGTCATTAAACACCACTCCCGATCACCAACCGAGCCCCCAGCACGAATCCAGGCGGCCGACCAAATCCCACCTTATATACTAGGTACATACTAATAGGTTACATATATAAATATACATGCCTACCTCCACCCATTCGATTAGTCTTAAGAAGAAGGGGAAGAAACTCAGCAAGATCACGTCTTTTTTTTTTTAGCATATTTCCATTTTTTTCTAACATATATGTACTAAAACTTATACTATTTGCACTTTTTGTTACCATGAAAGATAACATGATAAAAGAAAATGGATTTTCAATCATGCATGACCCATGCAATACTGCTACATTGACGGTATCCATGTTAGGTAACTCATATTTAAACCTACGCACTAGTCTTTCTGAAACCTGGGGTTAGATTTCATTTAATAAAGCCTTTAGGTGTTTGTTCTTTAGAGAAGAAACTTAAGTTTATCTGTTCACAGGAAATCTGTTTAAAAAGTTATCTTATGGAATAAAGTTAATGCTCAGTGTCTAGACATCTAGACAGTTTGCCAGAACAAAACTTGTAGAATTTGTAAATCTTTGTTGATAAACTAATTACTTCTGAAGGTGATTAAACCTTTTTGAAGAGGTTATGCGAATTTTATTTTTGTCACTGTCACTCCAAGTGAAAAAACGCGCAGTGCGAGAGGGGCGGATTCAGGGCGAAAGGGAAAAAAGTTTATACTTTTATAAAAAAAACTAAAATAGCTAGCAAAATTTCCAAGATCAAAATTCTAGAAATTGTTGAAACCCATCTAATAAAATATGCTTGAGTTCGATAAATGGTTCCTATTGGTCAAACGAGGAGAATAATTGTGTTTGAAGACCTCATTTCAACAATTATTTTTTATCGAGGAAAATGTATCCTTACATGTTTTCCAATTACATAATAAAACCCTAGATTATATAGTCAAAATGCCTAAACCAGAAATTGATTACAATTTTCCGAGTATTTCTTGAAATACACAGAATAAAAGCATCAATATTTTTTTTTACGTATCGCCTTAAAAAAGTCGTAGTCCAAAAGTCCATGGGCCAGCTAGCCAAATTAAAATTAAGTTGTAATACCTACTTTGCAAAACAAACTATTTGAATTTGAATTTGAATTGAAGAGCTTGTATGACTAGAATGTGGAAGAAGCGAAAGATTGATCGATCACGGTGTCACGGTTGCAGATGGATATCTGTGGTCTCTGCCCACCCCTCTCGGAGACAGCGTGAGTATATTTATGTTACTTATAAAGTAAAAACGTAAGCCTAAAATGGGAGTCGAACTAAGAAAGTTTTAAAGAAAACGCGCAGTAATCTTCAATGCAGCTAGCTATAAAGTTTTACTACTATTTGGCACAATTTCAAACTTCTACCATTTACCGGCTATGTCTGTTTTTTAGGGTACCTCAGTAAAAAAGTTAGAATGCTTAAAATGAGATCTGTTGTCCAACCATCCTCTGTCTGTAACTTTCATTGGCTCATAATAATAACATTGGTGGTCCGCGTTAAGGGGCAGGTGGCCTTAAGTCGACTTTGTCGGTACAAATATTGACAGAAACTATATTGAAATAACGTTAATTGCACTGCATAACGACTCTGGTCCTCTAGATAACGCAAAATATGGGAAAATAATACTTTTCACATGGACGCGACGGACGGAAAAAAATATACATAAATAATTTTTCCAAGCAATGTTTTCCTTGTATTTTAGTGTAAGACCCATACAAATACCATTTCGAAGAAATAACTAATTTTACTTAATTTTAATCTAAAAACAGCTTGAATTTGAATAATATTTTCATGCCTAATTATTTCCTAAAATAAAGTTATTCTTTATAGTTTAACTAACAATATGTACTTTTTTAATTATGTTTTAAAACTTTATCAATAGAGTTATTTTCGGATGACGCTGGGAAGAGGCGCCTTAAGAGAATATTAAACGGCATAGACAAACAAATTTCACCAAAATAAAAATAATTTGAAAACATAATATGTATAAATATTTGTGTAAATGAAATGAAAGATAAGACTTAATTCCTTGCCTGATTATGTGACCGCCTCGTTGTCTTGTAGTTCAAAAGACTCGAACACTAAAACGATGGCCGCTGATTCTAATCCTATAGGGACTCATTCGCCAACAAACTGTTTTGCAGTTTGGCGATCTTTGTAAAATTTTATAAAATGTATTATTGTAAAAATAAATTAATTTAAAAAAGAAGTGTTCGGCCTACGTACTTCAGAACTCGTGTCTGTCTACATAAAGTTTTTTTTTTTCTTTTTTTTTCAGAGAATATACGTCATTTTAGGACATAGTTTTCATTGTTTTGGTATATAAATTAACCATAAGTTTTTTATGATTTTTTACACCTGATATGACGTCACTTGACAATTTTAGACATTGTACTTTTTGTCTTAGAGCATGTACCAACTGATTGTGATGTGTGATTGCTTATAAAAAAGTAAAGTAAAGTAAGTAAAGTAAAGTAAAAAAGGTTTATTGCCAAAAAAATACTTAAAACTAAACACATTAAAATTATACAAAGGTTAAAATAGAAGAAAAAACAAGTTTTAAACATTTCTGGCAAATGGTAGCATGCTCAGCAAAGCTGCCGATCTCATAGAAATCGAGCAGCGCTGATTTTCAGCATACCCCAGACAGAGGACATAATTTAGAAAAAAATCAAATAAAGGCGCAGAAGGACGTGTAAAATTCAACACAAAAAATAAAAGTGAGAAAAGGAATAATAATAATTACAAAACAGTGTACATTTTAAATTTATTAAAGTACAGAGGTATTTAAAGTAGTGTAGTGCGTGCAGTGTCTGTGATAAATACGAGTAATATATTTAAAAATATATAAGTATTTGTATAGGCATATATGTATATCTTATTGATATTGATGTTAGTAATACAATAAATCTATCATCACTTACTCATCGGGTACGTCAGCTAGAACTAACGTATATTTTTGATTTTCCATGTTTTATATTTTGTCTTTGCTACTGCAATTTGTTTATCAAGTAAGGTGTATTTTAATTTAAACTTAAATGAATTATAGGGTATATTGTCTTTGAGTGGGGGTGGCAAATCGTTCCACACAAGTGGTATGTCTCTGTCTGTCTACTCATCTGTTATCCAGCTGTCAAATAAGTCGGAAGCAAATTATTATAAATTTATCTTGATAGCAAAGGACACATTTCTAAACAGCCATTTCTCAAGTGACGTCACGAAGGCAAATAGAAGTTGCAGCTTTTTCGTAAAAATATTCATCATCATGAGGTTTTTAGGCCACAAGTTCTAAAATACGGCTTATTAAACATAAATCTCGAAATGGTTTTCGAATTAACACTCCTTAATATAATTTAATCTAAGCGAATTATAGGGCTCACCATACATCACGCTGGGACATAATAAATGATCAGTGAAATACTGGTGTACGAGTGTGGACTGTGACTTGCACTTGATAGTCATGCACGAGTGTGGACTGTGACTTGCACTTGACAGTCATGTACAAGTGTGGAATGTGACTTGCACTTGATAGTCATGTACAAGTGTGGAATGTGACTTGCACTTGATAGTCATGTACGAGTGTGGACTGTGACTTGCACTTGACAGTCATGTACAAGTGTGGAATGTGACTTGCACTTGATAGTCATGTACGAGTGTGGACTGTGACTTGCACTTGACAGTCATGTACAAGTGTGGAATGTGACTTGCACTTGATAGTCATGTACGAGTGTGGACTGTGACTTGCACTTGATAGTCATGTACGAGTGTGGACTGTGACTTGCACTTGACAGTCATGTACAAGTGTGGAATGTGACTTGCACTTGATAGTCATGTACGAGTGTGGACTGTGACTTGCACTTGACAGTCATGTACAAGTGTGGAATGTGACTTGCACTTGACAGTCATGTACGAGTGTGGACTGTGAGTTGCACTTGACAGTCATGTACGAGTGTGGACTGTGACTTGCACTTGACAGTCATGTACGAGTGTGGACTGTGACTTGCACTTGACAGTCATGTACGAGTGTGGACTGTGACTTGCACTTGACAGTCATGTAAGAGTGTGGACTGTGACTTACACTTGACAGTCATGTATGAGTGTGGACTGTGACTTGCACTTGACAGTCATGTACGAGTGTGGACTGTGACTTGCACTTGATAGTCATGTACGAGTGTGGACTGTGACTTGCACTTGACAGTCATGTACAAGTGTGGAATGTGACTTGCACTTGATAGTCATGTACGAGTGTGGACTGTGACTTGCACTTGATAGTCATGTACGAGTGTGGACTGTGACTTGCACTTGACAGTCATGTACAAGTGTGGAATGTGACTTGCACTTGATAGTCATGTACGAGTGTGGACTGTGACTTGCACTTGACAGTCATGTACAAGTGTGGAATGTGACTTGCACTTGACAGTCATGTACGAGTGTGGACTGTGAGTTGCACTTGACAGTCATGTACGAGTGTGGACTGTGATTTGCACTTGACAGTCATGTACGAGTGTGGACTGTGACTTGCACTTGACAGTCATGTACGAGTGTGGACTGTGACTTGCACTTGACAGTCATGTAAGAGTGTGGACTGTGACTTACACTTGAAAGTCATGTATGAGTGTGGACTGTGACTTGCACTTGACAGTCATGTACGAGTGTGGACTGTGACTTGCACTTGACAGTCATGTAAGAGTGTGGACTGTGACTTGCACTTGACAGTCATGTAAGAGTGTGGACTGTGACTTGCACTTGACAGTCATGTACGAGTGTGGACTGTGACTTGCACTTGACAGTCATGTAAGAGTGTGGACTGTGACTTACACTTGACAGTCATGTACGAGTGTGGACTGTGACTTGCACTTGACAGTCATGTAAGAGTGTGGACTGTGACTTGCACTTGACAGTCATGTACGAGTGTGGACTGTGACTTGCACTTGACAGTCATGTAAGAGTGTGGACTGTGACTTGCACTTGACAGTCATGTAAGAGTGTGGACTGTGACTTGCACTTGACAGTCATGTACGAGTGTGGACTGTGAGTTGCACTTGACAGTCATGTAAGAGTGTGGACTGTGACTTGCACTTGACAGTCATGTACGAGTGTGGACTGTGAGTTGCACTTGACAGTCATGTACGAGTGTGGACTGTGACTTGCACTTGACAGTCATGTACGAGTGTGGACTGTGACTTGCACTTGACAGTCATGTATGAGTGTGGACTGTGACTTGCACTTGACAGTCATGTACGAGTGTGGACTGTGACTTGCACTTGACAGTCATGTAAGAGTGTGGACTGTGACTTGCACTTGACAGTCATGTAAGAGTGTGGACTGTGACTTGCACTTGACAGTCATGTACGAGTGTGGACTGTGACTTGCACTTGACAGTCATGTAAGAGTGTGGACTGTGACTTGCACTTGACAGTCATGTATGAGTGTGGACTGTAACTAGCACTTGACAGTCATGTACGAGTGTGGACTGTGACTTGCACTTGACAGTCATGTACGAGTGTGGACTGTGACTTGCACTTGATAGTCATGTACGAGTGTGGACTGTGACTTGCACTTGACAGTCATGTACGAGTGTGGACTGTGACTTGCACTTGACAGTCATGTACGAGTGTGGACTGTGACTTGCACTTGACAGTCATGTAAGAGTGTGGACTGTGACTTACACTTGACAGTCATGTATGAGTGTGGACTGTGACTTGCACTTGATAGTCATGTACGAGTGTGGACTGTGACTTGCACTTGACAGTCATGTACAAGTGTGGAATGTGACTTGCACTTGATAGTCATGTACGAGTGTGGACTGTGTCTTGCACTTGACAGTCATGTACAAGTGTGGAATGTGACTTGCACTTGACAGTTATGTACGAGTGTGGACTGTGAGTTGCACTTGACAGTCATGTACGAGTGTGGACTGTGACTTGCACTTGACAGTCATGTACGAGTGTGGACTGTGACTTGCACTTGACAGTCATGTACGAGTGTGGACTGTGAGTTGCACTTGACAGTCATGTACGAGTGTGGACTGTGACTTACACTTGAAAGTCATGTATGAGTGTGGACTGTGACTTGCACTTGACAGTCATGTACGAGTGTGGACTGTGACTTGCACTTGACAGTCATGTAAGAGTGTGGACTGTGACTTGCACTTGACAGTCATGTAAGAGTGTGGACTGTGACTTGCACTTGACAGTCATGTACGAGTGTGGACTGTGACTTGCACTTGACAGTCATGTAAGAGTGTGGACTGTGACTTACACTTGACAGTCATGTACGAGTGTGGACTGTGACTTGCACTTGACAGTCATGTAAGAGTGTGGACTGTGACTTGCACTTGACAGTCATGTACGAGTGTGGACTGTGACTTGCACTTGACAGTCATGTAAGAGTGTGGACTGTGACTTGCACTTGACAGTCATGTAAGAGTGTGGACTGTGACTTGCACTTGACAGTCATGTACGAGTGTGGACTGTGAGTTGCACTTGACAGTCATGTAAGAGTGTGGACTGTGACTTGCACTTGACAGTCATGTACGAGTGTGGACTGTGAGTTGCACTTGACAGTCATGTACGAGTGTGGACTGTGACTTGCACTTGACAGTCATGTACGAGTGTGGACTGTGACTTGCACTTGACAGTCATGTATGAGTGTGGACTGTGACTTGCACTTGACAGTCATGTACGAGTGTGGACTGTGACTTGCACTTGACAGTCATGTAAGAGTGTGGACTGTGACTTGCACTTGACAGTCATGTAAGAGTGTGGACTGTGACTTGCACTTGACAGTCATGTACGAGTGTGGACTGTGACTTGCACTTGACAGTCATGTAAGAGTGTGGACTGTGACTTGCACTTGACAGTCATGTATGAGTGTGGACTGTAACTAGCACTTGACAGTCATGTACGAGTGTGGACTGTGACTTGCACTTGACAGTCATGTACGAGTGTGGACTGTGACTTGCACTTGATAGTCATGTACGAGTGTGGACTGTGACTTGCACTTGACAGTCATGTACAAGTGTGGAATGTGACTTGCACTTGACAGTCATGTACGAGTGTGGACTGTGAGTTGCACTTGACAGTCATGTACGAGTGTGGACTGTGACTTGCACTTGACAGTCATGTACGAGTGTGGACTGTGACTTGCACTTGACAGTCATGTACGAGTGTGGACTGTGACTTGCACTTGACAGTCATGTAAGAGTGTGGACTGTGACTTACACTTGACAGTCATGTATGAGTGTGGACTGTGACTTGCACTTGACAGTCATGTACGAGTGTGGACTGTGACTTGCACTTGACAGTCATGTAAGAGTGTGGACTGTGACTTGCACTTGACAGTCATGTAAGAGTGTGGACTGTGACTTGCACTTGACAGTCATGTACGAGTGTGGACTGTGACTTGCACTTGACAGTCATGTAAGAGTGTGGACTGTGACTTACACTTGACAGTCATGTACGAGTGTGGACTGTGACTTGCACTTGACAGTTATGTAAGAGTGTGGACTGTGACTTGCACTTGACAGTCATGTACGAGTGTGGACTGTGACTTGCACTTGACAGTCATGTAAGAGTGTGGACTGTGACTTGCACTTGACAGTCATGTAAGAGTGTGGACTGTGACTTGCACTTGACAGTCATGTACGAGTGTGGACTGTGACTTGCACTTGACAGTCATGTAAGAGTGTGGACTGTGACTTGCACTTGACAGTCATGTACGAGTGTGGACTGTGAGTTGCACTTGACAGTCATGTACGAGTGTGGACTGTAACTTGCACTTGACAGTCATGTACGAGTGTGGACTGTGACTTGCACTTGACAGTCATGTATGAGTGTGGACTGTGACTTGCACTTGACAGTCATGTACGAGTGTGGACTGTGACTTGCACTTGACAGTCATGTAAGAGTGTGGACTGTGACTTGCACTTGACAGTCATGTCAGAGTGTGGACTGTGACTTGCACTTGACAGTCATGTACGAGTGTGGACTGTGAGTTGCACTTGACAGTCATGTAAGAGTGTGGACTGTGACTTGCACTTGACAGTCATGTACGAGTGTGGACTGTGAGTTGCACTTGACAGTCATGTACGAGTGTGGACTGTGACTTGCACTTGACAGTCATGTACGAGTGTGGACTGTGACTTGCAGTTGACAGTCATGTATGAGTGTGGACTGTGACTTGCACTTGACAGTCATGTACGAGTGTGGACTGTGACTTGCACTTGACAGTCATGTAAGAGTGTGGACTGTGACTTGCACTTGACAGTCATGTAAGAGTGTGGACTGTGACTTGCACTTGACAGTCATGTACGAGTGTGGACTGTGACTTGCACTTGACAGTCATGTAAGAGTGTGGACTGTGACTTGCACTTGACAGTCATGTATGAGTGTGGACTGTAACTAGCACTTGACAGTCATGTACGAGTGTGGACTGTGACTTGCACTTGACAGTCATGTACGAGTGTGGACTGTGACTTGCACTTGATAGTCATGTACGAGTGTGGACTGTGACTTGCACTTGACAGTCATGTACAAGTGTGGAATGTGACTTGCACTTGACAGTCATGTACGAGTGTGGACTGTGAGTTGCACTTGACAGTCATGTACGAGTGTGGACTGTGACTTGCACTTGACAGTCATGTACGAGTGTGGACTGTGACTTGCACTTGACAGTCATGTACGAGTGTGGACTGTGACTTGCACTTGACAGTCATGTAAGAGTGTGGACTGTGACTTACACTTGACAGTCATGTATGAGTGTGGACTGTGACTTGCACTTGACAGTCATGTACGAGTGTGGACTGTGACTTGCACTTGACAGTCATGTAAGAGTGTGGACTGTGACTTGCACTTGACAGTCATGTAAGAGTGTGGACTGTGACTTGCACTTGACAGTCATGTACGAGTGTGGACTGTGACTTGCACTTGACAGTCATGTAAGAGTGTGGACTGTGACTTACACTTGACAGTCATGTACGAGTGTGGACTGTGACTTGCACTTGACAGTTATGTAAGAGTGTGGACTGTGACTTGCACTTGACAGTCATGTACGAGTGTGGACTGTGACTTGCACTTGACAGTCATGTAAGAGTGTGGACTGTGACTTGCACTTGACAGTCATGTAAGAGTGTGGACTGTGACTTGCACTTGACAGTCATGTACGAGTGTGGACTGTGACTTGCACTTGACAGTCATGTAAGAGTGTGGACTGTGACTTGCACTTGACAGTCATGTACGAGTGTGGACTGTGAGTTGCACTTGACAGTCATGTACGAGTGTGGACTGTAACTTGCACTTGACAGTCATGTACGAGTGTGGACTGTGACTTGCACTTGACAGTCATGTATGAGTGTGGACTGTGACTTGCACTTGACAGTCATGTACGAGTGTGGACTGTGACTTGCACTTGACAGTCATGTAAGAGTGTGGACTGTGACTTGCACTTGAGAGTCATGTAAGAGTGTGGACTGTGACTTGCACTTGACAGTCATGTACGAGTGTGGACTGTGACTTGCACTTGACAGTCATGTAAGAGTGTGGACTGTGACTTGCACTTGACAGTCATGTATGAGTGTGGACTGTAACTTGCACTTGACAGTCATGTACGAGTGTGGACTGTGACTTGCACTTGACAGTCATGTAAGAGTGTGGACTGTGACTTGCACTTGACAGTCATGTAAGAGTGTGGACTGTGACTTGCACTTGACAGTCATGTACGAGTGTGGACTGTGACTTGCACTTGACAGTCATGTAAGAGTGTGGACTGTGACTTGCACTTGACAGTCATGTACGAGTGTGGACTGTGACTTGCACTTGACAGTCATGTAAGAGTGTGGACTGTGACTTGCACTTGACAGTCATGTACGAGTGTGGACTGTGACTTGCACTTGACAGTCATGTAAGAGTGTGGACTGTGAGTTGCACTTGACAGTCATGTAAGAGTGTGGACTGTGACTTGCACTTGACAGTCATGTACGAGTGTGGACTGTGACTTGCACTTGACAGTCATGTAAGAGTATGGACTGTGACTTACACTTGACAGTCATGTAAGAGTGTGGACTGTGACTTGCACTTGACAGTCATGTACGAGTGTGGACTGTGAGTTGCACTTGACAGTCATGTAAGAGTGTGGACTGTGACTTGCACTTGACAGTCATGTACGAGTGTGGACTGTGAGTTGCACTTGACAGTCATGTACGAGTGTGGACTGTGACTTGCACTTGACAGTCATGTACGAGTGTGGACTGTGACTTGCACTTGACAGTCATGTAAGAGTGTGGACTGTGACTTGCACTTGACAGTCATGTACGAGTGTGGACTGTGACTTGCACTTGACAGTCATGTAAGAGTGTGGACTGTGACTTGCACTTGACAGTCATGTAAGAGTGTGGACTGTGACTTGCACTTGACAGTCATGTACGAGTGTGGACTGTGACTTGCACTTGACAGTCATGTAAGAGTGTGGACTGTGACTTGCACTTGACAGTCATGTAAGAGTGTGGACTGTGACTTGCACTTGACAGTCATGTACGAGTGTGGACTGTGACTTGCACTTGACAGTCATGTAACAGTGTGGACTGTGAGTTGCACTTGACAGTCATGTAAGAGTGTGGACTGTGACTTGCACTTGACAGTCATGTACGAGTGTGGACTGTGAGTTGCACTTGACAGTCATGTACGAGTGTGGACTGTGACTTGCACTTGACAGTCATGTACGAGTGTGGACTGTGACTTGCACTTGACAGTCATGTAAGAGTGTGGACTGTGACTTGCACTTGACAGTCATGTAAGAGTGTGGACTGTGACTTGCACTTGACAGTCATGTACGAGTGTGGACTGTGAGTTGCACTTGACAGTCATGTACGAGTGTGGACTGTGACTTGCACTTGACAGTCATGTACGAGTGTGGACTGTGACTTGCACTTGACAGTCATGTAAGAGTGTGGACTGTGACTTGCACTTGACAGTCATGTACGAGTGTGGACTGTGACTTTCACTTGACAGTCATGTAAGAGTGTGGACTGTGACTTGCACTTGACAGTCATGTACGAGTGTGGACTGTGACTTGCACTTGACAGTCATGTACGAGTGTGGACTGTGACTTGCACTTGACAGTCATGTACGAGTGTGGACTGTAAATTGTACTTGACAGTCATATACTCGTGAACACCTCTGACACTTCCTCGATGATTTATGTCACAGCGACGTTTTTTTTCTTAAATTTCCCTTATGGCTCTCTTATCCAGTTCAATAAGTCCAGCCATTTTTGAGTTACAGCATGGAAAACAGACGGAGAAACGGACACCGAGCGAGGCTTTGTTATAAGGATTTTGACGGAACGAAAACTTTAAGAGCATTATAGGTAGATAGATATTGTATTTATACGCCGCATTACTCGAACGCACACTTTGTAGCGAATTTCTATATATTTCTAAAATATAAAAATCTAGCATACTAAACCCCCTTGAGTAGGTAACATTTTAATTGAATCGCATGACATGAATAAAGGTAATCCGTTCCGTGTTAATTAACAATTAATCAGAGAATTCAATCGAAATATAAATACAGATAAATATAATTTAAATTTTGAGTTATATTAAAACATGCAATTGCTGTTACAGTACGTGAGCTTTAAGCTCCTGTGGAACTTTTATTAATAAAAGCTGTTTGGGTCAAGTTCTCTCCGTTGATCATTATGCTTCACTGACAGATTGGACTTTTTACTTATCTTATATCCTTCACTATAGGGGTTAATTTAAGGGGTACGTCACGAGTCCAAAGTTCGGGGTAGTTTGGCGGTGAGCCCTATCGCCGTTCTTCGGGCACATTTTTTTTTTTTTAATTATTTTCTTTATTTCCAAAAATCTTAAACTAGTTACAAAAATGCACAATCAACAAAAACCCATAGGGTTTATCAGTGATTGCGGAGTTCGGTAATTATCTTAAATTATAGTAGCAATAGGTAATAAGCATCTCACAACCATAGCTGGGTGGTGATCGCTTTAGGGTATGCAGGTTCCTCAAGATGTTTTCCTTCACACGTTCAGCAAGTTGTTGTATTAGGTAATACTATGCACATAAATTCCGAAAAATCTCATTGGTGCATGCCCGACCGGTGACCGAACCTGGGTCTCAAGATTGAGAGGCCAGCGTGCAGCGTTCTACCGCCTGAGTTACCACCGCATCACGTTGTGGCGTAATAATCATCGGTGAAAAGCAGGTGTACCGAGTATGGACTGTGACTTGCATTTCACAGTTCACTCTTGGGAGCAACTCTGGCACTCCCTCAAGGACTCATGTCGTCACGATATACAATTTGGTACCGGTTATTAATTTTATTTATTTATTTATTTACTTATTGAAAAATTTAATGGCTAAGTACATGAGAAATGTAGATCAACCACGTATTTCGGTAACCCCTTGACCGATTTGGCTCAGTTTAAACTTAAAAAATATTTTTGTCGCATTTACTCGTCTACCAAATTTCATGACGTTCCGATCAACGATACTCGAGTTATCGTCGGACCAACATTCATACATATACATACAAAGGCCGGATTGTCCACGTAGACTCGGAGAACTTCATTCGCTTCGCTCACTCGTTCAATTACCAACTGTATTTTGTTGCCTAAAATGAAACCTACAAATTCTATTCTAGAGAAGGCTAAAAGGCAGAAAGTACTAATGTTGTATAAATCGTATGCTACCTGGCCTCCTTTACCTACGTTGGGTGTTTTGAATGCGAGCCCAAATTGACTCCATTAAAAGTTTTGAAAGCGTTCGCAGTTTAGATAATTTACGGAGAGAGTTATGCTTTCTATATAAAAGGGGCACTCGGTACTGAAAACTAGTGAATTTATGTTTATGTTGTGAGCTTTAAAACCTCTTAGTAGATACCTACGAAGCCTAATAAAACACGTGATTGAGTGTTCTTGATGGATGACTGCTAGAATTTACTGCCTTAAGGCGATGTGTAAAAGTTTTAGCGTCCCTGCTACTCTATCGTGGAAAAGTAGCAGAAAGTCGGTTTTTTATTAATATAAAATATACTAAGCTATTTTGTCAAAAAGATTTTCAAGGAGACTCTACCAATACATAATATCCACATTTTGAATGCAATTTCACAATGAAATTTGTAAGGATTTCAGAATTACAGGAAAAAATAAAACAATTTAGTGGTCTTTTCGGAATTAAATTCTATCGAGAAAATTTCATCCAATCGCGTTTTTCTTCAGTGAGAATCTTAATCAAATACCCAAAAATGAAATACGTAGATGACGTTATAGTGGAGTAAATGGATTCGAAAAAAAAACATTTTTTTTTGGTATCGCCTTTATGGCCGAGTGGTAAAGCACTCGCTTGCTAACCCAGAGATCTTGGGTTCAATCCCCGCGTTGCACATTAATTTGTGTTCGGTCTGCAAGCTTCGGAAGATGTTGGTCCATTTGTGCTCGACATCCGGCGATAGGCCTCACCACGTTTGGGACCTAATTATCATCAGTGAAAAGCGGGTATACCAAGTGAGGACTATAACTTGTATTTCATAGTTCACACATCTGATAACCCCTCCAGGTTACATGTCGTGACGTAAATCTATGACGTAATCTACAAATGTCTATCAATACATGTAAAATCATTGAGGTTGGTTCCAAAGTCACCGTGTATAAAAGAGAAATAACACACTCACACATCAGAAAATTTCCGGAACTACACAACTACAAACTAGGTTGAGCTAGGTTCCTGATTCTACTATCATTTTTCAAAATACAAATTATATGGATGTGAAACAGAGAGTTCAAGTTTGTAAGTTCTTTAGCACGGGCGGGGCTGTGGGAAAAAAGCTAGTAGTTATATATCTACTATAAAATAATACCAATCACTCACTCATTCATTACAAAGTGTCTGGAAATATAAATAGAAAGATTTCAAATATGTGAAGTAAGCACGAACCAAGATTTTTAGAAAAGGTGATCAAGCATGTAGGTATATAAAATTTTCGTGTTACAGAAATAAACATAATATTTCCAAGTGAACTGCGGCCATTAGCTGGGTAAATCTACTTTTTTATGACCATAAATTTGTCCTCTACTATGTTTTGAAATTATATTTGAATTATTTTTATATCATGAAAAATCACAACTTTCGCGAAATTTCTTTCTGAAATCATAACATATTTTTATTAATACCGTAAAATTTTCGTTTCTATTTTATTATTTCTATTTATACTTCGCAAAAGCCGTGACGCAGGAGCACTTAATCAGAATCTTGTATTCTTCTTAGTTTATGAAAATATACAACATTGTTTTTTAAATGTTCTTGTTATGCGATATGCGAAAAAAATACGGGTGTTTCTTTTCTGTGTACTTCATGAAATACACGGAACAATTTAATACATTTCTGGTATATGCATTTTGAATATATAATCTAGGGTTTTGAAATTGGAAAACATGTTTGGGTAAATTTTCCCCGATAGAAATAATTGCTGAAATGAGGTCTTCAAATACACTTTTTCTCCTCGTTTGACGAATAGGAACCATATCCAGAACTCAAATATATTTTATTAGGTGTGTTTCGACAATATCTAGATATCTGATATTGGAAATTTTGCTAGCTATTTTAGTTTTTTTATATAAAATATAAAACTAAAATTTTTCGCTTTCGCTCTGAATCCGCCGCTCTCGCACTGAGCGTGATTTCGCTTGGAGTGACAGTGACAAAAATAAAATTCGCATAGCCTCTTAAATGACACTAACTAAGTAATATTAGATGTTGCACGAATTTACACGGAGAAAAAAAATTTTTTACAATACTACCAGATCGTTTTGTAAAAAAACCTTGTAAACAAAAACAGAATTATGTTATATTTACTTGAATTATCGTCTACATTAGATTGTTCAAGTAAACTGTACAATAAATAAGTAAAGTCAACAATAAATGTAGACGTCACATATAGTACAATGATTTCTGTTTGAATGAACTATATTCAGGTTAACGGAACCAGAATTTTTTCTCGGTGTACACCATGACATAGGTGCAAAAGGGACAACGCTTTTCCAATTAAATAGGGAACAGAAACGAATATTTATTTTATTCCGATTGTTGCAGATTATTGCTAATAATTTCATGCATATCTACCATTATCTAACTTTCATTTAAGCCAAGCTCATAATATATATTGTAAATAAAAACACATCAAAACCTTTTATAAAGTACAAAAGTCTCCTTATTTCAAATTGGTAATTGAAAAAAAGAACTACCCAACTAGTACTTATTATTTTAAAAAGTACCTCATAGATTGCTGTAAGTACACAGAGATACAGATACAAATTCGTGTAGGATATCTATTAAGAGGGCGCCGAGCAAAATAATCTTAAACGATAGTCACTGTTAAATTGATGTACTGAATAATATTTCAATGATAAATAAATAAAATATATATTTATTATCACAGAGAATGTATCTGCACTTCCGCCGCATCGAATATTAAAAATTACTTATGGTGTAAGAAACAAATCTATCTAAAGTAGGCCCAAAATCTAAAAAAGATATTGGGGTTTTAGTAATTTCAATAACTTAACTGTCGCATTTTGTCTCAACCACAATTCAAGACAATCACAAACGTTATAAAATACAACTGGGCCGTTTCACATTTTTAAAATTCTGTCTGGTAAATTAAATATGATTTTTTCTGTTAAATTCAATAAAAACGACCACAAGAGAGCAAGCGAGGTGTCTAATCGTTCTACGCTCGGCGTAGAGAGTAACAACCCGCTGCCCAGAGTTTCCATACACTCGTAAGCAACAAAAACAGGTTTAATGTTATTAAGCGAGCAAACGCACCGACCACAGACTTGGTAGTCCTATTAAAGTCCTGATTGCTTCCCGGTCCCCTAATTACCGCGTCCTGTGCACAGTGCTTTCGCTGCTCCTCTTATCAATTATGGGACTCTGCCCGCCTCTTTGAGATGGACCATCCTGTTTATTTCTGGCTGGGTGCTTTTTAAATAAGAGGGTTTTTGCAAAAAAATATTGGACAGGGCCCGCACACTGAGGTTTCCGTACGTTTTAGCTGTTACTGTTTAAATACATTTTTCAATGCAAGTGTTCGTAAAGGCCCACTTTTTATGCATCAAAACCGAACAGAAAGTCGATTATTTTGCCCTAGGGCTTTATTATTTTTTGTTTTTTATTTATTTACAATGGTTGGCTATAACCTGCAGCCTTTCCTGTGTACCATAAATTTTATACTTTTTTTCCACTGTTTAACGGCTCTGAATACAGTCCTTTTGAGAAAATCATAATTTAAAGTTCACAAGAGCATATTTGTTTAATTTCCTCACACTATGAATTGAAAAACGTAGTATGATACACGGGCGTAATAGCAATAAATTACTCGGTTACGTTTAAATCGTCCTCGTAATTTATTCCTTTTAGCCCTTGTAGCATAAACTACTATAAACATCTTTAAAAGAACCACCTTTATAATTTGAATAAATCCTTTTTAGCGGTGCCTGGGTCGTAGGTATTAGGAGTCCTAATTTAGGACTAGGCCTGCTGGTTTAACGTGGAGTCTACGGGTTTGAGTGATGCTTGTCCGAGCTACGGGTTAACGCCGCCGTTTATTTCCGGGTCGGACCGGGCGGTAAGAGTGAGAGCCGGCCGTAAATAGCCGCCCGTCACGTTGGTATCAGTCGATATGGTGAAGCCGGAGTTAATAGTAAAGATACATTTTGTATACAAGAGAACTTTTTAATGTTCTTGTAAAAACCAGATCGGAAATTGCTGAAAAATCACAAAATATCAAAAAATATGATTTAAAAATCAAGCAGGTCCGAGCAATGCTATTTTATTCGTATAGTATTGTAATCCGTATCCGTACCCCTGTTATAAATGCAAAAGTGTGTTTGTTGTTTGTTGGTTTGTCCTTCTTTCACGCAGCAACGGAGCAACGGATTGATGTTATTTTTTGCATAGAGATAGTTTATGGACCGAAAAGTGACATCTACTTTTTATCCCGGAAATATGCAAACTAATTAAACAAGGGTGAAACCGCGGCCAAATGCTAGTTAATTATATATTTTTTTAAATGTATCTTTTATATATTGAAATGGCGACTTTTCCAAAATCTCCGGGCCTACACTTTTTGAAAGTTGGCAGCCCTAATTAGGAGCGTGCTCACCCAGAAAGTACTATAAATTTATCTACTCTTACTTTTCAAGGAATCTGGGTTACAATTATCCGAAATAATTTGGTCAAGTGTGAGTCAGATACACCCATAAAGGATTCTGTACCACCACAAAATATTTGTACTGAGCCCTAAAACATGGTAAATAACAACAAAACAGATGCCAAAGCAACATCAAGCCGACAAAAAATAGAGCGCTAAAATGGTAGCGCCTGACAATTAATTTGGCACCCTCTGCAATCCTAATTTTTATAACCTATTTGTCGTTTAAGTTTAGAATATTACCACAATCTGACAAAATAACAAACATTTGTGTATTACCGTCTATAAAATAGAGCTGTAACAAATAACGGTAAAAAATGCAGATTGTATGTTTTTTGTACGGGGATCCCCTTGAGTTTCAATTTTTAGGATTCCGTAGTACCTAAAAGGTACAAAAGGAACGTTTATGATGAGACTCCGTTGTCCGTCTGTCCGTCCGTCCGTATTTCACAGCCTCATAACTTTAGAACCGTTAAAGATAAAGACATTAAAATTTGGTACAAAAATAGCATTAATCTGCCTACATATCACGGTGTAAAAAAAATGAGAAAATTTTGAAATTGTTGAAAATATTTCCAAAAAAGTGAGAAAAAGAAAACATTTTTTGTTAAAAATACAATGTGGGTTTTAAATTGTAGATATTAAAAGTTATATGGAAAAATATATACTTAGGTGCTTTTAATATATTTACTGGCACGATTTTCGAGAAATCTTTAAAAAAAACAACAAAAATATGTAGGGTATGTCCCCCTCCCTTATCTCCGAAACTAGTACACCGAAAAATATGAAAAAAATGTGCTCAAATGTGCATTTGTGCTCAAAAAAAATTGAGCACAAATGAGAAAAATAACAAAAAAGGAAAATAAATAAAAAGTATTTTATAAAATTACAATT
The DNA here is from genome assembly GCA_934047225.1 of Ypsolopha sequella. Taxonomy (NCBI): domain Eukaryota; kingdom Metazoa; phylum Arthropoda; class Insecta; order Lepidoptera; family Ypsolophidae; genus Ypsolopha; species Ypsolopha sequella. Next base: position 13,624,130 of record OW203990.1, on the reverse strand, counting down.
ATTTGGGTATCAAATTGTAGGTATTAAAAAGTTGATTGTCAAAATATATAGTATGGCTATATTTAATTGCACCTATTTCGAGAAATCCTTGAAAAACCATAAATAGTATATACAAAGTGTAACAGAAAGGTGTAACCATAATTATTTGAAGAGCTTATTCAGTCAATGGTATAGAACAACTTTTACTATGGAGCCAAACCCGAAATCCCATACATTTCAGCCGAGCGGCATTGCATTTTTCTATGAACAGAGTTTTTCTTTTGAACAGTGGTTGAAAAATAAGGACTTTTCTTCGTGGCTACGTGATTAAAGATCCGTATACATAAAGCAATGTGTTCCGCTTGTGAAAAGAATTAATGTATCGAAGTATTTAACTTGATTTAACTAACGTTTAACTGTAATATTTCATAAATGATGATAAAAATATTTAGAATCCGTAGAATTCAGTTTACTTGAGCAATTTTGAATTATTAATGGTTTAACGTATTTTTATATTTTATCTGCCGTAAAATTTAATCATCTACCGTATTTTTAGAGTAGCAACACCGTAATTTTGACGGAGGGAGCATGGATGTATACGTAAACTGGATTGAGCACTGAAGGATGTTACGCGTAGAAAAATAGACTCTATTTCATACAGTTAAAAGTTATTTTATTATGACACAACCAACTAGAGAAAACGTGCCGAGCGGGACAACACACAGTCGATGCCTGTGTCCTACTCGCACAGTTGCCATCACAAAAAAAAAAATTGCGATGGTAGGCTTGAGTTTTTCACGATTTAGTTTTTCAACGACTTTATAGTATTTAGCTTTTAGTAAATACTTTTTTTTTAACCGACTTGAAAAAAAGAGGAGGATCTCAATTCAACTGTATTTTTTTTGGGTATGTTATTCCTTATCTCCGTCAATTCTGAACTGAATTGAATGATTCTTTTTTTGTTTGGAAAAATTTCCTTTGAGGTAGGTCCCATTTTAAGATTGACCATGATCTGATGAAAGTTTTCAGAGATAGGCAGTGGAACGCCTCAGAAAGTAACAGCGTACCACTTGATATTAAGGAAATCGCTTTGTACTACGATGTTGATCGCAGAGTATTACTTGGAAATTGTCAATCTTCCACCTGACCTTCGATCCTGGTCTTATTAAGTCATTACCATAGAACTCTTTAACGAATGAGAGCACTTACCTCGAGATTGCGGCAATCACTTTGGTAGGGTGCTGATTGCCGGGCATTTCTTGGAAATTATCAGAATACCCACCTGACCTTCCATCCTGGCTTCACCACCATAGAACTCCTTAACGGACGACAGCATACCACTCAAGATTAAGGCAATCGCTTTGTATTAGGATAGTGATTGCCGAGTACTACTTGTAAATTGTAATTTCTCCACCTGAACTTTGATCTTGGCCTCATTACCATAGAACTCCTCAACGGTGACAGCACATAACTTGAGATTACGGCAATCAGTTTGTATTAGGGTGCTGATTACAGGGTATTTATTAAATATAACCAATTATTACTTGTCCTTCGTTTTATATCAACAGCGCGTTTACAAGAACTATCCACATTACACAATTTGACCCGTCAACACTAAAAATGTAAAATAATAAACTTTTAACAAAAAATAGTAACCGACTTTAAATGTAACTGCAGCCATTCGCAAAAAAGTTGAAAATAATTATAAAATGACCGATGGTACTGAAATAACACTTTTCCCGACTTCTTTGTTCCTGAAAAATATGTTCTTTAAAAGTGACCGCGTTCCCTTGGTTATAGCAACACAGAAACCAATATAAGAGCGCCGACTTCTAAAGAACATATTTTTTAGGAAGAAAGAAGGCGGAAAAAGTGTTATTTCGGTACCATCTGTCATTTTATAATTATTTTAAGCTTTTTAGCGAATTTCTGCAGTTACATTTGAAGTCCGTCACTATTTTTTTGTTAGGTTTATTTATGTTTTACATTTAGTTTTATCCGTAAATGTAAGATCAATCATTCCTTAATAAAGTTGGGATTATTCTTATGCTTGCAAACTGGTAACCCTTTTATCTAAAAATGGCGCCACGGCCGTGACGTTTGAAAACAAAATTGTAAAATTAATAATTTTTTGCAAAAATGGTTAAAGCATGCAGCGTGAAGGGCTGCAGAAGCCAAATTTTTGGGAATTGTGGGATATCGTTTCATAGGTAAGGCATAATTACAACGTTTTCTCGGAGAAATGATACATGTTTACATTGATACCGCTAGAGTAACCATGATATTGGGTTTTACATTACAGTCTTCCAAAAACTGAAAATATCCGAAGAAAATGGTTAGAAGTTTTAGGAAACGAAGTAAAGTGCAAAAATCCAGTAGTCTGCAACCGCTATTTTAAAGCAGAAGACTTTAAACCAATAAAATAAATGTTTTGAATACGGTTTTTACTACCTACGTGGTCTCAATCAATTATTTTTAAATATGGTTACCCTACTTAGACAGAGATGAAATTATCTAGTATGACTTCTCGTTCTTCACGTTTTTTGAAACAAGTACTCAGTCCGGTTAGGGTATAGGTTCGTGGGAGGGAGTTATACACCGCGTTCCGAATGACGACATAATCGATTTTATCGCGTCAACGGTCATTCCGAGTCAGTGTTATTGCGATAAAGATAGCCCTAAAATGGTCACTATGACGTCATAGATGACATCATAAACTACGCCATGTTGTGCTATCGTCGTCCATGCTTTAGAGCGTTCGCACTGTGGGTGATCTATGAAAAGTGACAGCCGTCTGGTGGCAATTTTAAAAACAATTTATTCGGAGCATAAGAGTTTATTATTAAACAATGATCCAGAGATTGAAGTAAGAGGAAATCACTTCTTGGACCTAGTAAAGTAGTATGCGCTTTATATTCACGTAACGTAAAACAAATTCCTACAAATTCTGTCACTTTCAAGTGTCAACGTCCATGTCGCGTTCAAAAGCGTTTCGGATCATAAGTTTAGGCAGTGATGGACGATATTGTCAATTCGGAATGAATTGATGGACGTGAGAAGTTTGATGGTAGTGTCACAGTATAAGAAAAAGGAATCAGTATTATGTCTTCATAGAAACGGCCCGAAATGACGCGCTTCGAAATCTAGGGAACTGTCGGGGGGTGGCAGTCGCAGTTGTGCCTCACACCTTACGTACGTTACCGCGTTGACACTGTAAGCCACTCGCGCACATTTCCGTAAATTGTGGCACGAAATGATAGAATATGTTGTGCATTGTATGGCTGTTTAAAATAAATAATGCGACAATTTAATATAGCATTAGCAAATAATTGATTTCAAGGACACCGCCAAGTTAAACTACTGTGTAACTTCCTTATACTGTGGTAGTGTTGGCACTATTAGCGTCATTGCGGAACGCGGTGATTGATAGACACTGGCCCGCCCGACGCGCGCGCGCGACTGACTTTTGCGTTGTTGTGTTGTTGTTTCGTTTCGTCCAAAATTTTGTTTTTGTATTTTTCAGCGGGCGAAAACCCAATTTGTGTTTTTAAAATTTAGGCTTAAAATGTCATACGGTGATATACACAGGTTTCTGTTAAGATCCGTGGCTAGTCGTGGTGTTGTATCAACGGTCGAAGCGGATAATGCTCTAAAATCTTTCACCGGTAAATATTTTTATCTTTCTTCCGTAAAGTTTACTAAATATCACGGTTCTCAAGAAACAATCATAGTCCTCTTAAACAGTACAAAAAAACATCCCATTTTGTTAGCAGAAACTGTTCTACTCAAGCATTATTCAAGCTTAAAAAAATATGCAACAAAACGATACAAATACCTACAAGTTAGGGTTTTGAGAAGAGGGAAAACTTGTAGGTACGATTTGAATCTCTGGGCACGCCCATGGCAGCCCAAGCTTTCAGGTTGCTATCACTATCATGTTGCTAAAATTCAGTTTTATTGAAAAAACATTGTTTTTGTTTCAGATGAAGAGACAGATTATTCTATTGCAGACTTGATAAGTTCTATCAACGATGAAATCCGCCCATTCCAGCAGACAATCAAGACTGTCAACGATGAACTAACCAATGAGAAACTCCTGATATTTATATCATTAGGCTATGATGATGCAACAAAAGCTCAAAACTTCTTCTCTGCAACAGAGCTGGAGTTTTTCAGGCTACTCATTGAAGAAATCATGACAACTGAGGCTCGGCAGATCACTGGCATACATGCCATCAACTTGGTTGGTAAAATGAAGGGGTCCTTTACTAAGACTGATGCACAGGTATGTTCCAAAATAAAGCGTTTAGTAAACGATTATGACTTGCTTTGTTCTTACTCATAATCAGTTTATAATGATCAAATTTATTAATTTTCCTCTTTGCCGAAGGAGAAGCTGCACTTGGTTGAATATAATGGTAAATGATAAAAACCCTTTAACCTTTTAGAAAACCCTCAAGGTAAATTAAGACTTGTAATTGTAGATACAAACTTTACCATTTTAATTACTTCCTAACCATACCAAAATTTGTAGCTCCTGAGTAGCTAGCATGTGCCAGAGATACAGCGTTTATCTATCCTACTTGCGCTCTCACGCATACCGTCCTTGTCAATGTGCGAGTGAGCAAGTATGATGGAAAGAAACTGTATTGACAGCGCATGCTAGACCCCCTGAGCTATAAGTGTTTATTAATATAATATATCCATGCCAAACAACTGGCCCTCCTGAAATTGAAGTTATATAATTTTTTAATCACATTCAGATATGTCTAGAAATTATTATGTTCTTAATAAAATCAAAACTTGTTTCTGAAATTCCAGAAACTTCTTAACACTTGGTGCCGCATGTACTACCTAGACAAGAGTGGCAACAACTATGCTCTCGGAGTGAGGGCTATCCACGAGTTTGAGAGCTATCTGCGACAGAACATGCCTGACACTATAGAAGAGTGCTGCCTGTGCAAGCAAATTGTTTTCAGGGTATGGATGTTGCTAGTTTAAGTTTAGAGAGCTTCATCTGTAAGCCTAGTTTATATGGGTAGAGAAATCAAGTGAAATCAAGTACTTACTAAAGATTGTTGCTGGTAATGTAGATGGTTAAAAGTCAATAGCGATAAAATAAGACAAGTTGACTAAATTGTTAGCCTTAATGTAAACTTTGAGGGCTTTGTGTGGCATAACTTAGAAAAGTCTAAGCAATTGATTCGAAATTGGGTCCTGGATCCTACCAAGAAGACCAACTGTTTAACAACAAGACCTAAAAATAAATATTTTGGAGAATCGTGTGGGGTTTCTGTTGAAACATATATCATGATCTATTTTTTGACAGACTGTAATGTTGTAATGCGAGTGCTCAAGGTTTTGTGAGAAAAGAGCTTCTTTGACTGTCCCTACATTTAGAATATTAGATTCATTAATTTTGTATTGGCATGTGTATATGTCTGAATGTTTTTATTTATACTTGTGAACTTAGTTGGGATAGCAGCTATCCAGATAATGGATGGAGGAGGTCCATCGGGCCTATCATGTATCTTTGAAATGGCTGCCAATCACCAAAAACATTGATAGAAACCATAGACGAACAATACCATGATAGAAACTGAACTTTTAAAATTGCCTTCAGTGGGCATTGAACTATTTACGAACTGTGACATCACTTCAAGTGCGAATAATCCTTAGTAAATCGGAATTCAATATGTTTTTGAAGGTTGGCAACAAATGGCAACCAGTTGGGAGCTGATTCAAAGATATAGTCTAGGCGCAGACTGCTTAATTTAAGGCACTAGATTGGTCAGACAAGCTGTATTTTTTAATTCTGGTAAAACTCTATGCCTTCAATCATTCCTTACAAATTCCTGAAATGCCAAGTATTCACCACTTCTTTATTTCAAAACTTTGTCTTTGGTATTATAGTGAATTTAAGAAAATGTGGTTTCTCTATATTCCTTGTTATGTATTCCATTTCAACGATTCTGCCCTGCGATTGGTCCAATTTATTATATAACTACTAGAGAGCCAATCAACAATAGAGACGAGAAGTAATTCCCGACCTTATTTCTTAAGCCACGCCCCCATTATCCTGATTGGTCTTCAAAGCAGCTTTACCGAAACGACGCACCAGAGGTTCATACATAAACGAGAGCTCTTCTCATATTTCATGAAATTGTTTGCTGAAAATATTATAAATAAATACCGTATTTTTGATGGTCACTCGCGCAAAACTATTACGAAACTCAGTTCGTTCGTTTCGTAAACAAGCGCTCGTGTCCCAATGTCTCAAATTATGCTACAGATGCACAAAATACTATTAGGTGTTTGTAATGCCTTGATGAGTTTGATCTCAATTGCACATGTTTTAGGATAGTTCATAAACACCTAATACTTTTTTGTATACAGTGATGAGTGCTTCTGTGCACAGGCTGATCTTAAGAGGCTCCACAATGCTAAACATCAGTTTTGCATCGGTTTCAGTTCCGTCAATGAAGATGGTAAAAATTTGAAAAAAATATGGCGTGTTTTTTGACTCATGACAATTATTATGAATGAAATAAATATACTTCAATCTTCTTTTAATTACACTACTTTTAAAAAAGCATGAATTTTACGAAAAAAGCGATTCAGTTTCCATATTTCAAAACCGATTGAAACGAAATGAACACACGCAGATACTTACTAGAAAATCACATTTTTATTACATAAAGAAATTATAATTATTGTCCTAATATAGCCGCGATTTCAAAATAACTGTAGTTTTGCGTGCGCGGCATCTGATTAGAGCAGGATAGACAGTTAAAAAACTAAAGCGTTTGAGCAGGACTGCATTTTAGCATTATGCAGCCCCTTAACCAGTTTTATTGGAACTTTCAGGGTTGCAACTGTCCTGCCTGTAGCTTGGCTGTCCACACTCGCTGTCTGAATCGGTACTTGGAGAAGGTGCAGAAATGGCCGTGCTGCAAGGCTGATTATAGCGCTTCTCAAATGGAACAGTTAGCTGGTCACAGGTTATTATTAATTTATCTTATGATACTTAACTGTTAAAATCACTTTTTTTGTCATTCCTAAGTCATTTTTAGAATAATGTGTGTCTGTCTGTTAAGACCTTTTTGCTTGGGCTCCGTGTGAGATATCTAGTTGAAACTGATAGCTTCTATAGGAGTCTGTAATGCTGTAAAAAATCAGGCTTCTTACTCAACTTGAGTTATACAACGAAAACAAAGTTATTGCCCTTTACGTAATCAATTTCATATTTGCTGACCATGAAAACCTCAAGGGCACTTTCAGTCAACTTAGAAACTGGAAATTTCGTTCACAAAAAGGTCGTAAAGCACACGTTTGGGAAATAATCTGAAAGTTACCTATATTTTATTATTTAAGAAATTATTAGGGAACAAAATTTAACTTTAGACCCTTTGGACTTAGAGTTAAGTAGATTGTAAGTATCAAGTTGATCTATTATAACTGCAAGTGGAATATGTTTGACTTTTAAATAATATATATGGAATCTTCAGGGCCCGAGACCGATTCGCACTTTACCGGTTTATTTTTTTATAAATCCCCGTCCCCCGTTATTCTAATGTTACGAGTGCTTTTCTCTTAATTATACATTCATGGCATTACCCTAAATCTATCCTCAACAACTAATGCTATCTGGAAGATAATTCTAATTAGCATTAAGTCTGTATCTGTACTGATTCATTGTTATGTTCAATAACGAATTTTATTATTGTTATAATATAAGTTATAACAATAATAACTTTAATAAGACTGTTTACAGTGCCGCTAGCGGTATATTATTACAATTGGTTAAAATTCAGTATAAGGAGCTCAACGCCGACGAATTCCGGGGCAAAAGCTGGATTACAATAAAATATAACTTTTATTCTATTAAAATTTAATTCCTTACTTGCTCCTAATTAACCAATAATTAAAAGTAAAATACAAGTTCATTGGTTAATAGTAATTAAAAATAACAACATAAAATTTAAAACTACTTTTTTCTTACAACTACAACCGTGTGAGTGTCATTGGTATTTCATGCCGCTAGCACTATATACACTGCCTTTTAGGCATCATTAATATATTTTAATAATGAAATGAAACTTGAGAAGAATGCACGATATAACAAACGGCTCACTTCAATAAATACTATAAACCAGAGTAGCCATCTAGTTTCAGGAGATTCAGACTGCCTTCGTCTAGGCGAGTGAAGAATCTTACGCGATAACTATTGTGCCGCCCGCAGTGAGAGGCGCAACGTCGTGGCATAAGCGTCTTCATTCGGCAACCAGTTATTTTTTATAAGGGCCGTCAATTGAGGATGCTTGTTTGGGAGCTGTCTTCTAAAACCTTTTCCTGAATAGTTTGAAAAAAAAATAAAAGGGAAATACTATAGCTAAAATTAAATGAAATAAAACACTAACTGTGTTACTACAAAACCGTGTTTAACTTTGGACAGTATTTAAATCTGTTGTTGTCACCTTTTCTTCCATATCGTAAAAAGTGACAGCAACAAATTTAAACACTGTCTAAAGTTAAACACCGTTTTGTAGTAACACCGTAAATGTGAACTGAATACTCCTTCAGGCTTTTTGCTGTGTTGTTTTAATCGCGAAGCTAACACCAGCTCTCCTGGGTTTCGAGGCTGCTGTACCTTTCCAGAAAGAAGTATATCCGCCGCCATATTCCACCAACTCTTTCTCGTCAAGTCGTCAGCCAGATCTGTTTCACTGATGGATCCACATCATAGCGTCGAAGCTTACGAGCCACTATGGCAGTCTTTCGTTCAGGACATGACATGAGTTGCCTTCACGATCGAGGAAAGTGTGTACATTCCACGCACTAAATGTTAATCTTGATATTTTGATTTCATATATCTTTTTATTACACTGGTTACTGCCTCCTTAAAAAGGTTTTCTGGAACACCGCGGGAGGAAGCAGTGCCTCTCTAAATAGGGCTGCTTCGTCACTAATTTATCCCAAATCTACACGATTAACCCAGTGCAGTGCAAAAGCGACCGCTCTTTAGCCGCCAGACATGGAAACCCAGTTGGCATCACAACCAAACCTCTACTTCTGCCCATCGACACAAGACTCTGTCTAGATGGAGTACTAGTATGCAGTCATATTTATGCATGACATATTTAAGTGCATAAGCGTGGGCGCAAATGAAGATGCACTTTCTCGCCTTTATACTTCTTTATCCGATGTAACGGAATTACGTAGCCTCGCCGTCCCGCCGTCTTTACCAAAAATCCGTTGCTTATCAGCATTGGTTTGTCGTCGTCGCTGAGACAGTCTTTTTGCACTTCACAGGCGTATGAGTTTAGTCTCCGCCGAAGCCATCAAATTCCTATTGATGTGACGAGCCGACGTGATTGGGTGTAGCCGCTGTGTGTACAACAGCTACTTGAAGCCACCCACCTCGCCACCTATTATACAGGCCGGCTGTTGAAGCATGTACAGATGCCCCTACTACACCCCTTAAACAAATAAGCCTTTGTTTACATGTTATGACGCAAATATCTGTACACGCTTTAACAATACTCATATCGCGATTCCAGATTGTCTCCCACGCAGCGTCTAGAAAACGTCGAGGACTCTGAAGTGTACAACACCGTGGTGGAACCAGTGAACGAGACTGAAGAATCCATCAGCGAGGACATAGACATGACTCAGAACACCGTCGCAGGAATATCACAAAGTGTTACCAGAAAAAGGAAACGTCTGAGGGAGTGAGTGAGTGAGACATCCCACCAAGATTTGTTTAACCGGATATTCAAATAGAACAGACATTTACTGATTCAGTTATATACTTCATTTGAATCTTAATACCTTTTTCTTAGAAACTTACCCGAGTAAGGAAATACTTGGCTTTATCATCACTACTGTAAGGACCGCGCGCGAGAAAACTCACGACGTCTATTTCACGTGAGTTTGCTTCAAACTGGTCTGGTCTGGTTTGCGCCAGTATGTTTCTTCTTAAGAATGATCAGATCCTCTAAAAAGGCCGCTTTGGATGAATCATATTATGATTCCGTTCTAATGCCGTCTCTTTTGCGCGCGTGAAAAAGCTCTGACTCCCATCCTACTTTCAAATCATTTTATGATTCACCCAAGTCAGCCTTTTTAGATCCCCAGTAACATATATGCTTCCACTTTTCAGTAAATGTAAGCTGTCTATTTGAACCAGGCCTCGTAGCAGAGTGTTTAATCGCGCGCGATGCCACTTAGTTGAATCACAGGTGCGAGGAGCGCGACACGATGTTTTTACGATTAAACAGTACGTCAAGCTCCTCGCACTTGTGATTCAACTAGTGGCGTCGCGCACGATTAAAGACTATGCTACGCCCGCTGGTGTTTCTAAATTATTAGACGCATAAGGAATAAAAATATATTTTTAATAAGTTTTATGCGTCTAACTTCAATGGTGGTAGTAGTGTAGAAAGTTGATTGAAATGTTAGATCTACCAAATGTTATCCTTGAAAAAATAATATTTGCATTTCTGTTGATTGCTGCTGAAAGCTGTTGCATTATTAATAGTAGCATTTGATATGGAGCTGACATAAACTTTTTTTTTAAAGGGAACATTTTTGTTTTGTCTTCTTACGGGTAATTTGGTAGATCTCAAGTTGAATTAAAATTGTAGTTAGAATAGTTGGTTTTATAATGTACTGCTGCGTCAGCTTATAAGCCGGAAAACCTAGGTCATATTATGAGAAAATGAGCATTGAGCTCAAGTAATTCGAAAAGAAAATGTTGATTATTTCTAAGGTACAAAATAAAACATTCTAATTTTATACCAAAATGCTTAGTAATTATTTTAATTGTAAATTAACATTAAAGCGTAAATAGTAATAACTAATTTATATAGCTAAAGAGCTAAATAAACGTTTTCAACTTTATGTTTGACGATTTTGGCGGACATGGGAAAGAAATCGAGCAAATACTTCCACTGGTCCAATTTCAAGTAAACAACGTCCACCACTGTCCGCGCTCGGAAAGAGAAGTGATGGGAAATACCCACGAAAAGACCCTGAAAAAAAAAACACTTTAAATTCACTTTGTACAAAATGTACAAGTCGTGTTAATTCAAGTTGACTGAAAAATCCAAAAAAAATTATGTCTTCAAATATTTTCCTGTCATCCTAGTGCAATAACATACGAAATTTCAGCTCTATTAAGAACCCGCTCCGTATTTTTCGTCCGTTTGTTGTAAAGTATTTTTTAAATATTTTTCTCATCTTTACCGCGATGTTTTTGTAAAAACCAGGGACATACATCAATTCATATTGGCCGTCTAAATGAAGTCCTAAAATTTATTTTATTAAATTGTTTCTCCTTTGCGAATTATTTTGGTACTTAGACATTATGAAGAACTATTCGGAACGGGCTCGTAAGTACCAAAATAATTTGCAAAAGAGAAACAATTCAATCAAATAATTTTAGGCACTCATTTAGACGGCCAATGTGAAGTGGTGTATGTCCTTGGTTTTTCCAAAAACATCGAGATAAAGGCTAGAAAAATGTTTAACAAAATGCTTTGCATCAAAGTTGTCGTCGTCGCGGACCGGGCTCTTAAGTATTTGATTTATGCTACGGATAAAAAGGGGGGTAGATGCTTGTAAAGGAACGAAGCCACAAAGGGCTCAAAATATAAAACAATTACTTACACAACTACATACTTTTATATAGGTATATCTTACTTGCGCTAATCCAAAACTATCTTCAGGTCCTAAGATGTCATAAATAGACTCAGTCAAATTCGGATGAACTGTTAGTACTTCAACCTGAAAATACAGGTGATAGATTACTTTTTATATGCATCTTTGGTAGCCAAATTGTAAAGACTCGTATATTCCTACTTTCTCCTGCCTCCTCTAAAACTGTAAAATCCTGGACTGCTTGTGCGCTGTTTTTGAAATCACTTGAAGTATACCGTAAACAAGCATACGTGTCTAAAGTCCTAGGTTTTAATTCAGTGGGGTTCAAGGAAAGGGATGGATCTGTGGAAATAAGCGAGATGAACTGTATCGTTTCTCCTTTACTAGCACAGCGCCATTCCTTTCTTTGAACTGTCATGAGGATGACATTATATCTGGAATAAAGAATTTATTATTATTATAACTCCACTGAATTAAAACTAGACTTAATGTGTTGGAAAGAAAAGATAGAGAAGTAGGCCATTTTGTTTTCCCTGCAATTCCCCTCATTTTTTCAAGGGCGAAAATATATGATGCTTAAATAGAAACTAGTCCTTTGCTTTATTGTTTCATATTTCTTTCCTTTAGATAAATATTTAGAAGTACAACATGAAAAATAATAGTTTTAGAAATATATTTTAGTCCGCTATGGGGCCGCCCGACGTTAGTTGAAATAACAATCTAATGGCTACAAATATTCGTTGAGATATTATTGGAACTAACCTCCCCTCTATGAATAAAGTAAATGCACTGGTCAGAATCTCCACACTGGACTATATAATTTCCCGGAAAGAACACGCAATGCCTCATCCACATCGCCAGCATTCTCTTAAAATCAGTTGTAGTCTTACTGAAGACGATAGATTCGTTTATGTGCGATCCGTACACAGCTTGCATGACTTGACAGCGGAGTCTGAATGGTAGGTCATAGACGAGTTCAGGCATCTGGAAACGTTTGTTTGTATTTTACACGGTGATCGTATTCGGCTTCAAGGTGTTGAAATAACTGTGGTACGATCTTTTAGCCCTTTTATCAAACGAATTTCGATTTTATTAGGTAGTATAAAGTAAGTTTTTGCCTAAATGTGACAGGAGCTGGTTCTGTCTGTCAGTTTCACAGCTCCCCTCCCGCATTGATTGGTCATCTGATCACTTAGCTTCGTATCTCTAAGGCCTTCTGTCCCTTTCTACAAATCTTAACTTTATCACTAAGTATTAAGGATTATTTTCACCTGCCTTCACTGTTGTCGGATCTACAGCTCCTGTGCATAGTCACACATCTTGTTTATCCGGTGATCAGTATCTCTTAAGTCCAGTGGCGGTTCGTATTAAGGAGCGTTGGAGCGGTGAACTCCCAAATAAAATTCACTTTACTTACAGTAGGTATTTTCATACGCAGAGCATAAATTATAAAACAATAATATGTAATACAAACCGCTAGGTAATTAGTTAATATAGGTAAAGACGGCCCGTTCGTCTGGTGTGAACGGAAGCGCGGAGCGCTCGGGATTAGCGAGTCACACATCTTGTTTATCCGGTGATCAGTATCTCTTAAGTCCAGTGGCGGTTCGTATTAAGGAGCGTTAGAGCGGTGAACTCCTACATAAAATTCACTTTACTTACAGTAGGTATTTGAATACGCAGAGCATAAATTATAAAACAATAATATGTAATACAAACCGCTAGGTAATTAGTTAATATAGGTAAAGACGGCCCGTTCGTCTGGTGTGAACGGAAGCGCGGAGCGCTCGGGATTAGCGAGGGATTTAGATTAAAATGTTACACACAAAATTTGTTGGTAGAAAAGAAAGAGAGGTACCAAGGCCTGTACGCGTGAGACGGGGCATTTCCTTAGCAAATTAAAGTGAATACGGAGCGCCGCTCCAGCTGAGATGCGCCGAATTTAGACGAGCCGTACCGAACCGAAACAATCACACCTCATTAAGCAAGTGTATTGCTTAGCAGCGTTGTCACCGTGCACGGCATATTAGACGCTCATTATTTTTTTTATCAGCTTTAGCGCTCGAAGCGCTGCGTGTCACATTTGTTTGCCATTGATTGTTTGTTTCATTGCATCGGTTTGTTGTCATTGTTCGTACGCGCCCGGGGTCTTGATTGATTATTGCCAAGTTTTACAGAGTTTGTGTATATTTAGTGTTTTCCATACTAATATAATGAAGTGAACCCCCTGCTCTAAGGCCCACCAACCGCCACTGCTTAAGTCATCGGCTCGTTTGTTGTTACCAATTATAAAAGCTTATTTTCACCTGTCTCCCCTGCTGACGGTTCCAGAGCTCCCTCACGTAGTCCCACATCTTGTTCATCTGATGATCGCTGAGGTCCGTATCTCTCAGACCATCTCTAAGCTCATTGATGCCGTAGTCGTATGCTATACGTGATGATGAATGAGCGGATATCAGAGCTGACATCTCGGAGATTAGGAGACCTTCAATAATAAACTCTTTTGAAACTAATAAACATTTCCCTTGTTTTCTTCCGAATTGGAATCACAGTAGGTTGCGATAATAGAATAAAAAGTAACATATTATATATATCGTCACGACATGAATCCCCTATGGGGTGTCAGAGGTGTTCCGAGTGTGTGGTTAAATTAAATTCTTTCTACCTTAAAATAATTCGCTATCTTTCAGTAGCGCGTATCGGACAGCAAGAATTTTCAAGATGATCAACTGGTTGAAAACTGCAACCGAATGCGTTTATCATACATTACATAAAAAGTTACACGACCAGTATGTAACTTACATACCGGTATCGTTGAAATTCGTGCGCTTTCATTCAAGAGGCACAGTATAGTCTGGTAAAAATGAAGAGTCATTTTCCCTAACACCTTGTTGTAAATTTCTGCGGTCAAAAGTAGGAGGTAATGTTTTGTATCTACTATAATCTTTCACTTTTCTCTTTTCTACACTTAGCAGTTGTTGGAAAAGAAAATTGAATCTTACCGGCACAAAACTTGATAACAATAACAACAAAGATAGTTTCGACAACTTCAAAGTCATTTTGAGCGGATACGTCTCCAGTCCCTGTTATGGTTAGGAGATTTATCATATACCACAAGGCCGTAATGTAGAGGGCGAAGAAATGCTTCTGTAAAATCAATCCGTAGCGATCACATGATGCTGTTTTTGTCTCGATCAATTAATGTGAAACGACACATAGTACTCCGTCTGAATATATATTTACCTTTGCATAATTGCCCCGTAAATTCAATGTGTTTTTAGTCATCCAATTAGAACTGGTGCAATGTACTGGCGTTAGGCATGATAGCTTGAAGAATAGACAAGCGTTTACATGTGTCAATATTGATGCCCAGATTCCAATAGACCTATGCAAAAGATACATTTTACTAACGGTAAATACAAATTTGAGTTTCTATCGAACAAGCTATTCGATCACAAACTCTACGATGTAGAATTTTAGAGTCCACGTCATTACGACAAATCAAGATGATATTTATGAACATTTTATTTATTTTAGTTTTGGCAACTTGGGTAGTTTTCTACCACCTGTCGTTTCAAACAGACCTTTATGACGTATGACTATACCATAGACAGTGATACTGTACTTAAGAGGCTATGCGAATTTTATTTTTGTCACTGTCACTCCAAGCGAAAAATCGCGCAGTGCGAGAGGGGCGGATTCAGGGCAAAAGGAAAAAAAGTTGGTTTTATATTTTTACTAAAAAAACTAAAATAGCTAGCAAAATTTCAAATATCAAATCTCTAGATATTGTTAAAACACACCTAATAAAATATGTTTAAGTTCTGTGTATGGTTTCTATTAGTCAAACGAGGAGAAAAAGTGTGTTTGAAGACCTCATTTCAACAATTATTTCTATAGAGGAAAATGTATCCAAACATGTTTTCTAATTTCAAATCCATAGATTATATAGTCAAAATGCATATACCAGAAATTAATTGAAATTTTCCGTGTATTTCATGAAATACACAGAAAATAAACCCGTATTTTTTTCGCATATCGCCTTAAACGAAACTTACTTACTTAAAAGAAAGCAAACAACTCAAATCAGTAGTCCTCGACTGCCATTGGTCGATTACAATGTTCCGCTTTTAAACGCGGCTGTCATTGGGAGAGATATCTTAACGAATTACCAAAGCAAATATAATGCATGTTCTTCCTGTAAATCCGCTTTTTCGTTATCAACCAACTAGCTTAGCCCAGCTATAAGTTATTTTACACTTTACTCACGTTAGTTTAAAGAACAAATTCGCTGATCCAATGTTTAGTTTCCTATGTGTACGATACGTGAACAAGTAGGTTATTCTAAACAGTTGCGGCGTCCGCAGGTAAACGAATAAAGAATCCTGCATC
Source organism: Ypsolopha sequella (assembly GCA_934047225.1). NCBI lineage: Eukaryota > Metazoa > Arthropoda > Insecta > Lepidoptera > Ypsolophidae > Ypsolopha > Ypsolopha sequella. Next base: position 13,608,098 of record OW203990.1, on the reverse strand, counting down.
TGAGGACGTAATACCAGAGCATAAGCCATGTAGCTTATCGGTAGATTGGCTAAGAAATCTTGCCGACGATACATTATTTTTGAGAAAAACCTGAAATAATATTCAACATTTGTAATTAAAAAATTCGCGAACGGGTCAAGAAATATCTCATTTTACTCACATTTTTCTAACTTTGCTTGGGTTCAAAACGTAATCCCCATATCTGTTCATAAATCCAGTATGGATATCCAAGAACAGCTTGTAAAAGAAAATTACATCAAAGGTGACGCAGATGTAGAAATAGTATGGGATGGATAAAAATGCCATTTGATACACCAATAATAGAAAGTCAATGTAAGATAAAAATAGGATACAATATTCTGAAAAAGGAAAAGTTACACTGAAGGTTAAATTAAAAGGTGGTATAAATCAAGATATGGTAGAGACCGTAATAATGATGTAATGTTAATTTATACTACACCTGCTCGGAAAGTACCTTCTTTCTTTGTTGAAAACGATGCAGAAAATACATCATTACTGTCATACAAATATGCGGGCGGAAAAGTGTATGAAAATTCATTGTTAACGTGCTTGAGCGGGCAGAAAAAGTATATGCAAATCCATTGTTAACGTGCTGTTTTTTTTTAAATAACATAAAGAATGAGCAGGTGGCCAAGTGGCCAGTATTATTTTGCGAACTCGTACATAAAACTCGAAAAATGATACTGGCCACTTGCTTTTCCTGTACATAATAAAAAATAAGAAGGAAATAAAAAGTGACAATCGCACGGGAGTCAGTCGGTTTCTTTTATTGTATCTTGATTAAAAGTAAAATTATGCTATTTCCTCGCAGGTGTAGTATAAAGCACTATGTATCACTCGGGAGAAAGTGCGATTCCCAACCCGTGTGTATTGAGGCCCTTGGCTTCGCCTCGGGCCTCAAACTACACCCTCGTTGGTAATCTTCCCCTTTCTTCCCTCGGTGAACAATGTACTATTGTATATCCTTTCGATGGAAAAAATGACAGGTATCAAAAAATAAAAATTGATTTCTGCCACGGTTTCGGTGGAAGGTGACATATTTAAGACAGATGAAAAATATAATCGTGAAGTTTTATACCCATAATGGTGACAAGTTTGCAGTCTGGTAAAATACTACTTCGGAACCACCTGTAAATTAAGAATATCATTTATTGCATGTTCTTTATACAGGTTTTTTAGGGTTCCGTAGTTAACAACAAGGAACCCTTATAGTTTCGCCATGTCCGTCTGTCTGTCTGTCCGCGGCTTAGCTTAGAGACTATTAGTACTAGAAAGCTGTAATTTGGCGTGGGTATACATATGTATCACGCCAATAAAGTGGTACAGTAAAATTTTGCTAAATATTTTTTTATGGTATCTCCCCTACACGTAAAGTGAAGATGATTTTTACTAAGTCCGTTTTATCCTGAGAACCACTCAACGGATTTGTGTGCGGTTTTCTTTATTATCATCGTAGTGACCATGTTGAACATATATGCTATAAGGGGTATTGATAAAATAAAGCCCATGCCGAAAACGCGTTGAAACCGCGGGCAAAAAGCTAATTTTAATATAATCATGTAAAATTAACATTACCTGTGTGGTTTGAATAAAAGAAGCGCAGCTGACACGTAGTCATTATTGTTCATTGAAAGAATTGACTTGGACCCGTGAGACTCGGTAACACTTCTCTCTGGACTCTGGAATAAGATAATAAATAGATACGTAATGAATTATACAATGTAAAAAGAAAAAATGGAAAGTTTCTTACTTCCATGAATAAACTTGGCTCCATGTCACTAATCTCTTCTTCTTCATCTGAATCTTTTGTTTTTATGACCGACGACTGAAAAAAGATTTAATTAAAGTAGAGCCACTGAGTGATGGCACTTATGACAGCTGCATTTAGTGATGAGGTACATTTCAAATTTCGGTTAAAAATAAAAATCAAGTGTGAGTTTACTCAACATTAGACACGTCATTCAACATAATGATACAAAAGGAAAATGTGCCAAAACCAGTGGCGTAGCTATCGGAGGGCTATGCGGTGTAGTTCCCCGGGGCCCCCAAGAGATGTTTAAATATCTAAATCGAAAAAAGTATTTTACTATCATTTATTTTCGTTTAGTTTAACTTCGTCATTGTTTTATTTTTAATTAAATATTATTGCGTAACTTGGCGAACTCAAACACGAGCTATAAAACATGAGAAACTTTTTTAAAAAAAATCTTTGTTTCTATACGAATTCTATTGCACAATAAAGCAACATTCAAATCGAAATATAATAACCGAAACAAGTAGTACATCACTATCAACAATGAAGTATTACATTTTTTAATTCACACTTGCTTGTAAATAATTACGATACTGCCTACCAACACAAATGAACTTAGACGCATCATAATGTCACTAAAGAATACTAATTCGGTTGGTTTTGATGAATTTCCAACCAAGCTTCTCAAAAAATGTGCTAATTTTATTTTAAAAGTTCTAACGCATATAATTAACCTTTCGCTTAGTCATGGTGTATTCCCTGAAAGACTTAAAATGTCTATAGTCAAGCCACTATTTAAAAGTGGTGACAAGACAGATCCGAATCACTATAGACCAGTAACTCTAATATCGATAATCTCTAAAGTTTTTGAAAAGGTCTTGTTAGAACGACTGAACAATTATCTTCATACTTTTAGTATCATTAGACCTGAACAAAATGGTTTTTTGAAAAATAAATCAACCACGTTGGCAAACTTTCAACTTATCAAATCAATAACCGAATGCATCGATACCAAAACAAGAGTAGTAGCATTGTTCTTTGACATGAGCAAAGCGTTTGACTTTGTGCACCATGAGCTCCTTTTAAACAAACTCGAAAAATATGGAATCAGAGGAGTCGCCAAGGATTGGTTTCAAAGCTATTTGCATAATAGGTACCAGTGCACTGAAGTCAGTCGGTTGGATGATAGATGCGTCATCAACAAATACAAATCAAATTGAGTTATTTTATATATTTATTTGTAATTCAGATTTTAAGGTTTAAGGTCAATTGTTTCTTTGTTTGTGTTTATTTAGATAAATATTTGTACGCCAAATTTGGCAGATTTTTGAGGAATGACATATTTAAGCATATTGTAACACCTAATTTTTAAGGACCAAAAGTCAAACAAATAAACTTTTCTATTATTCTATACTTTGTAGGCATTTAAACGTCATAGGCGCCATCACTCAGTGGCTCTACTGTAGTACATTTACGGGTTTCGTAGATAAGATGTAATCTTATAAAAATCATCATATCCAACCCTGAATGGCGCGGGCTTGTACAGAGACAAGTACGCGATTTTGAGGAACAGCGGAAAACTGGCCTAAACGCCAAACGCGACGAATATAAGCTCGACCACCCGCGGCCATTTACTTTAATTATGTGGACGGGTATACCCACGTGCGCTCAGTGCGCACGCTGAGCGCACTTATAAATTTACATTATATCAATGCAGTATAGAAACGCAGAAATAAAAGTAAATCTGGATGTGAGGAGCCCTGAACCTTCGAACCCGGGACCTCTCGCTCCGAGGTTTACTAGGTTTACTTGGAAGATCGGCTACATTAGCCATATTCGGGCTCATCAGAGCGTCCAACCGACTAGGAGTCGAAATGGACGCCATGACCGAAAACGGTCGGAGTGGACCATCATCATCATCATCATCATCATCATCATCATCATCATCATCATCACCATCATCATCTCATCATCATCATCATCATCATCATCATAATCATCATCATCATCATCATCATCATCATCATCATCATCATCATCAATGGCCTAGGCCAAAGTGTATGTGGGTTGTCATAAAAATTAACCACGAAGGTATACATAACCTTGTGCGACTCGCCGTACCTAACCTACCGGCTCTCATCTTCGCTGAAGGATTTCAGAAAAACTTGGTTGAAATGAAATGAAATATATTTATTTATGTAATGTAACATCAGATCATAGATAACCCCCAGTAGATATCTCATACAAGGCAACTGACGCGCACCACGCCTTCGTGCACTCGCACTGAGATCAAGCTGTGCTAGAATTATCGATATCAGTATCGACCAGGTTTGAGATCTATACGTGCCGCGTGACGACTCAGCTTTAAAAAATATCCTTCCGGGTTAAAATGAGTTCTTGCTCGGTGAACAAGAGCTTCTTTCTTGCATGTCGTCTCGAACGTCGAATTACCAAAAAGATGGCATAACATTCCACCGGTATGTCAAAACTACTAAGATTTGTTTTTTATTTCACCAGACTTACATAGGTCAGCTTATAATGGTGCATATCCAACGACATTCTATACCATGTCGTTCTTCATATCATATACAATTCGAAATACTTAGACAGAGCGTTGATGTCTTTTTTCATATTAGATTTAAATAAAGTCACATTGTATTTTTTACAAGTTACAAAATAAAATAAAATAGAAAACAAATTTTCTGAAATTATTATGACCGCCTCTGTGGCCGAGTGGTAGAGCGCTCGCCTGATAACCCAAAAGTCGTATGTTCAAACCCCGCGGTGCACATTAATAAGAGTTTGGTTTGCGTGCTTCTGAAGGCTTCGTTAAGCTGTTGGTCCATTTCTGCCCGAAGTATGGTGATAGGGCTCATCACCCGTCACGTTTGGGACGTAATAATCGTCGGTGAAAAACGGGTGAACCAATTCCGGACTGTGACACCACCTCTGACACCCCTTCGGGAATTCATGTCGTAACGATACGTTTTTATGTTTTCTGTTTATGATTATTATGTAATTAAGTTTCTTTCCGGCTATATACATATTTTTAAATACCTTATCTTATTCTATTTATTGCTTTTTTTCTTTCAAATTTTAAGCTGTGAATTTATTCACCCTTTTAAAGTTATTTCAATAGTTATTTGAGCAACAAGAGAGCGAAGTTTTTTTTTTTTGTTGCGAGGTGCCTAGTTTGAATCCCGAGCAAGCGAAGAATCCTATAATTGAATCACCAGCGCAGCGAGTGATTTTTAGTTAGAATCCTGAGCGAGGTGAGAAACAAAATAAATTCGCTCTCGTGTGACACATACAACTATTCACCTCACTAGCGAGAAAACACAAGATGTAAAGACACTATATTACACCAAAAGCCGTCAAAAATCGGAAAATCTCTGATAAACCAATCGAAAACGCAAATGTTCCCATTAAAATAGTTGCTGTGTTTACCCCAAACATATTAATTATGTCATTTTGTGTAATCCTTTTTGATGTTAACCTATTCCTGGACCTTTTCTAATAAATAAATAAATAAAAATGCTCATCAGCTTACCCTTATTTCGTAACTTTCTTTGGCTGACATAACAGTAGGCAGAACATAATCTTTAGCAGCAAAATCTATTGAGTTTTTTACTTTCTTCAACACCGATGGATAACTCTGAAACATAAATTTGTGAATGGATTTGAACTCTGCCGAAGAACATGAACAATTTGTTCGTGCAAGTTTGCTTGTGTGCGCGTTTTGTGTTTGTGTTACGGCTTGCGGCTAGTGTAACATATTAACTTTTCGCAAGTATGTGCGTGAGTGAGTAAATCTGGGCTGTGCGTGTTTACCTCCCCTCCCGCGGAAAATGGCAGAATGGCTTTGCCACGTCTTGTGTTAAATGGCCTAAGATTCTAATTCGACAGTAATAATATCAATATTTGTTCTTCCGCTTTTGGGAAGCTTTCGTGTAGCCCGAATTGGTAGTTTTACTGATTTTAATACTTACCTTCAAAAGCGTGTAGAAGTTCGGGCCATCAATACACAACAAATCGATGTTTCTGGAAGCTATAACATTAGACATTGTGCGATATTTGGCGGCGCCCCTGATGTTACCAAAGATTCCACCAGGCCCCATACAGGCTTCTACTTCATTTATATCTGACATTATGTCTACCTGCAAATGGTATTTTACTAAGGCCACATATTCTACTGATCCTAACTAAACTAATGGTTGTTTGGATCGATGTGGATCCAGAGAAGTGAAAAAGAAATTTTGAACATTGAAATGTTTTGGCATTGATTTATATTAGAAGCTTTATATTAGATAGATTAGAAGATTTATATTATTATATTGATTTATATTTATATTATGTTATGAAACAAATTGTACAAGTGTTTGTGTTCAAAGAAGCATTAATAATATCTTAAATAATAGCGGTATGTATATTTATAGTTACTGACTACATAAAGGTTAAATTTATAGAACCGCCAAAATTTCTATGGGAGGTTCAGTATTTGATAGAGACTACAGATGTGAAGTTTCAGGTGGATCAGACAAGGTAAATGGCAGGTCACGTGGCATCGAGAATAGTTTTAAATTTTTGATTCTGTTGTGAGCGTGGACTTTACACGATGAATCCAAAGCTATACACATGGTTTCCAGCCACACAACTGAATCAAAATTTTACTCGCATATTAAAAACTATTCTCGATGTCACGTGACCTGCCATTACCTTGTCTGATCCATCTTAACTTCAGATAAGTAGTCTCTATCACCTACTGAACCTTCCATATAAATTCGGGTGGTTGAATAAATTTCACCTTATACAGGGTTTTGATTTGGTCCACAATTTGCGTCACATAAATATTAGTATTCATGACGCTTTCTCCAAAAAGTAGCATACATCCGTATAATTATGACAATTCAAGGAAAGGGATGGAACTGTGCAAGTAAGCGAGATGAACTGTATCGTTTCTCCTTTACTAGCACAGCGCCATCCCTTTCCCTGAAATGTCAGAATTCTACGGAATGAAAAATCAGAGTTTAGCTCTGGATGGTGCCCCACCCCACCCCACCCCACCGCTGCGCCAAAGCTGAGTTAATTTCATCATGTCTGTCGTCCACTAGACGTTTTTATGTTGAACCCAAAATATCTAAAATAAATTTATATATTCGTCATCAGTATCGTGAATGAATACAACCTACCCTGAGACGGAAGTTGCTGACCACATCAACACCCTGAATATTATTTTAAACTACGACGGTCTTGCACGTTTTCTGAATGAGCAAAACGTTCTAGTTTAATACGGTGTAGGACTGAAAGTTGTCACAGCGGATTGGTAAGATTTCGCATACTCCTCGCACTCCCGAAATCTAAAACGATACCAATTGTTAGAGCGAATTAAAAAGTTAAACAACTTTACCTTTCCCCGGTAAATGATATACATGCTGCTAATAACTTCATTAGTCCTCATGACAACGTATCCCTTTTGGAAGTATAATTCTGTCAACTTCTTTGCAAAAGCTCTAAAGAAAGAGTATTCTACCCCTTCGAAAAGAGGTATATCCCTCAAAGTCTTTTCGTACATGTATAATACTGCGTCTTCATTCAAATTAGCATGTAATTTACCTAGTATAGATTGGTGCTGTAAAATGGTTTCTGTTTTAATAACTTTAAATTGGTCTTGTATGTAGGATATACGCTGGCGATTTTGCCATTATTTTGATGTAGTAATGGGACTTACCGACCATCCGCCCGTTCTTTTCCATTGGTATTTCCAGTAATCCAAAACAGTCTTCCTTAATACCAAGGGAACCTTTTCCCTGTTCATAAACAGCTCCAAATGTTTCAAGTTTTCTTGAAATTTTGTCGTTACTCCATCCGCCATTGCTTTAAGTGATGCTATTCTTGCGTAAACATACCTTTTAAAAACACAAACAAATTGCCTAGGGAAACTTCGTGATTTAAAAATGTGAAAATGAAATTGGTCATTTAAACTTTTAACTGACACGTTGCAGACAAAAAGATTGCCGGTAGTGGCTGGACAAGAATGGCCGAAGAAAAAAGTAGCGTGCCCTTTTAGAGGCCTATATCCAGAAGTGAACTAATATTGGCTGATTGGATTAAAAAATACCGATGTAATAAGTTTATAAAGAAAACAACATACCCAAAAAACAAAGTGCCATGCAAATTAACACAAATCGTCAAAATTATATGAATGGTATCCTGTGCGGTTAAGTCACCGAATCCAGCTCCACTAAAACTGGCTGCAGTCCAGTATAGTGCCAACAAATAAACCTTTCCTGGAGATATTGTTTTATCTATTTCTAATTTTGATTCGTCTATCCATGACCCTGTAAAATTTTGAAGCATTTTTATGAAACGACTATAATCGTTAATTTTGTAAATAATTCAGTATTGATGGTATTGCTCAATGCTCACCCTTCCGACATATCATATTTCCACTGGGATTATAAGAATATGGCATATAGGGCCCTTTTAGAGACAAATGATCTACTCGCTCAAGAAAATCTTTATTGTCCAAAGCTGTTACATATCTACAAGTCAATGTTATCATAATCGAAGTGTAAAAATTCAAGAAAAATAATGTTAACAGCAAGAATTGGACTACACTTGTCAGGTATGCCTGTAACAAGGGAAATTTTATGAGAAATTGGCATTTAATTTGTATATCCTCTGAAGAAACTACTTACCCTTTTTAAAGCATTGATTGATTCAGCCCAAAAAGCAGAGTAGAGTTTGTAAATTTGCAAAACACTGATCATGCGGATAATGCAATGGTACATGTGATCGTTGATTATATGGTCCTTCGCAGTATGGCCTTCATTGTGTCTTGGCACAAATAGTTTTACTGATGCATACCAAGGGAAACAGGTCAAGAAGTCCAATATAAAAGCTCCCTGCAATATTGTTTATTTTGTCTTTGTGGTAATATTAAAAACCTATATAGGTATAATTTTGTATTTCAAATAACAAATGAAGATTTTTGGCTTGCAGTCAACTGATCCAAAACCTACTGTCAAGTACGTTTTGCACAGCAGCCCAATTACCGCATCTACGCAGCGCGTTTTGTAGGCGAAACTTGGTATTTTGGTACATACCATAAGAAGCACGCCCCACGTGCTTAATTATCAAAAAAAATAAGGTAACTTTATCAATTTTTGCACTGTAAAATTGGGCACGTAGGGAGTGCTTTATAAGGTCATTAATAAATACATTAAATAAATATTTGATTTAATTAAATTATAGTAAATATTTCTTCTTACTTATCACTTGCTGAACGGTGAAGGTAAACATCGTAAGGAAACCTGCATAACCTAAAGAGCGTGTATTTAAAATGATTATAAATTCTAATGAAGTTTCATTGCCTCAATCCATTTTCTTGCCGTTTCGTTCAACATAAAAAACACTACTATTCCGGTCAGTGGCGCGTAAGCGACTAAACTTGAACAAGTGTGGCAGTTTACGTAAACATTTGAACTTTATCCGCTTCGATGTGCGCTAAAAAACCGACATCGGAGGGCAAAGTGCAAAGGATTGAATTTGAATTTGGATTGTTCAAGTAATTGCATATATTGAGTGTTAATATGATGTTAACAGGTGGTAGAGCTGATGCCGGGCTCGACTGTGGAGGTACCTTGGAGACCCCCTCGAAGTAATTCGGGGGAGAGTAAGAGGACAGCTCACAGGCAAAAAACCAGTAGGCCCACCGTGCCTGGGACGGCGGTATATCCATCCCTAATAGCCGGGCCTTATATGGAACAGACTGGTGACGGGCAGCGGTGTCACTGGTGCGAGGGTTCCGGCACCGCGCTCACTAACCCGCCTGCCCAGCGTGTGTGAGTCTGGGCAATTCTTCCAGGATGACCGCCGGGAGTGACAAAGTCCAGCAGTGGACGAACTAGGCTGATGGATGGATGGAATATGATGTTGCGGAAGCCGGAAACTGGCAATGGTACTCATCCATAGAAACTCCTTTTACTATGGAACCAACCCTCACATCTCGGGGAAAAGTTGTTCCATAGAAAAGAGACATATACTCGACCAAAATGAATGAAACAACGGTTTTTTTTTTACAATTTCGTATGGACTAACTACTGCTATCGCTAGTTTCCGGATTCACATCATCTTAACACCCTGTATACTCAAAACCCGTGCCACATTTGGCGATTTTGTAGGTATTTGATTAATTATGTCTGGCGCCGGCTTAACAAAGAACTATATTATATGTGTATAACCTCTGAGCAATGAATGTGATAATAATAACTTTCGCAGTTTACACGAACTTTTAAGTGACCCGAAATATTATTTTCCAATTTATAAATAAACTAAAATTACAATTTCTTCCCTTTAAAATTCAATGTGAAATTAAAATGTTGCGAACTTAAAATTATGACTGGATTAAAACGACTGAGTATCCAGAGCCGTTAAACAGTGAAACAAAATGTATTATATATGTGGTGCACAAGGAAAGGTTGCAGGTTAGCCAACTTCTTGTAAATAAATTAGAAAATAAAAAAAAAACACGAGTGCGATAAAATTTATTTTTTCCATACCTATAAAATAAGTCTACGAGCACTTGAAATGAAAAATAATTTAATAGAATTCATAATTCAATATTCGGTTTTGATTTAACATTCTACACGAAATTTCGGGTCTGTAACTCATTCCGGCTATGAGCTAGAGACCCGTGATACGGACGGACAGACGGACAACAGATTCAGTATACTCTATGAACAGTATATAGACCTTATAGGGCTCCGTTTAGCCCTTTAGGTACGAAACCCTAAAAAGAGAAATGAAGTATAGTGTTGATATTGACTAACTTTCAAATAATGCGTTGCTGTCTTATAAGGATGGTATATCAATTGATTCTTGTCACCGTAGTAAGAAACATGGAGTCTGAGGTAGATGTCAATGTAGCAGATACATTCCAAGACCACAATAATAACATTGAATGTGGCGCATAAAGGAGACATTGCGATAATTACCTAAAAACAAGCTCAATATACTTATGTATTTGTTAACAAAATTTATACTTGCAATTGGTGAAACTTGAAACACATCTTGAATTAAAAACACTTTTACTTATAGTTTCACTTTATTTATGTTAACTAAATGTTAAAGAACATTATCATTGTTTACGTTGCTCAGAGCTAGTGCCTGGAGTCAGTGAAATATTTTAATTAACATCTTCCCTTGAAAATGGAGTAAAATCCGGAACCGGTTGGGAGTTAACATAAATAAAGTGAAACTATAAGTACAAGTGTTTTTAATTCAAGATATGTATTTGTTGTCAAAAAAGGAAAATATCATAGAAGATGATACATTTCAGCATCGATTAATCGATTTAGATGAAAAATATCTTACCGGTACAATTAGACATATAAAGAAGGCAGTAGTAACTCTTATGACCGCCCAAGTCTTCAAAAATCTACCGTCTGACTTAATGCTAAATGGCATGAGCAAGTAAGGAGCAATACTGGTCAACGAATGAAATTGCTTGTACGACTCTATGTAGTTTTCGTGACGGTCCCTGTAAGCCTTTTTCACGTTTATAAAGGAATCTGAAAGAAATATTTTTTCAAGGAGAACTAATAACAATAAAATGTGATGCAATGAAATATTCGTGTGATATGTACACTAATATTATAAAGAGGAAAGATTTGTATTTTTGTAACGAATAAACTCAAAAACTAATGGACCGATTTCAAAAATTATTTCACTATTAGAATGCTACCTTGTCCCTGAGTAACATAGGCTATATTTATATGACTTTGATTAAGATTATTTAGGATCCCTATTAAAACTTCAATAATGAAATCCAAGGTGTAAAAAAAATTAGCCATGAAATGTCTTTCATCGCATGCGCTGCGGAAACAATTGATGATAGAACAAAAAAATGGTCTACAATATTAAATAACATATTATCATGCGATGCCATATGTCCAACTATTGAAGTTATGTCAACTACTTATGTCCTGCATAAAGATGCATTTACTCTACGTTTATCCCAAAATAAAAAAAAATTGTCCTGTGCGAATCTGGGACGGGCCGCTAGTAGAAAATAAAAAGAAAAATATTTTAGAAAAGTCATAGACAATACAGCCCAGAAAGACGTCTATTGTTCAATATCTTGCGTACAAAAATTCTGTCAACAAGCCGAGGCATGAAGAACGGGATATTGCAATCCTATTGATTGGCTCTTCTAAGGTCATTCTATCTTACGTATAGCGCCACAAACTTATCTTTCCCGAAGACGAAGACTCTCACGTAATGAATATAGAAGCCATTTTGGTTTGGCCTAACGAAACAGATCATTTTTGAGTGGCGAATTATATCTGCTCGTTCAGTCAGATGTGTTGACAGAAATCGGTCGCCTGTTATGAGGAGTCTATGTGGTCTGTATTCGTCTATGAGAAAAGTAAAGAATGTGTAAACAGAGAATGACGAAATTCAGAAATATTTCAGTCTTACTGTCAATAAAATTTTGGAGTATGTTCGTAATCTTGACTTTATTTTTTTGAAAACAGCTGTAGAACGTTTGCTTATCAACAAACTCTGATCTTGCCAGGTTCTCAATTGTACGACGTTCATCGAAAGTTAAAAGACCATCGTGCTCTCGCATATCCGGATAAAGACTCAGTGCTGACGTGTACGCTGAGTGTGATATAGTTATGAGCTGAAACAGAATTTTGTGAAATAATAGGTCTTTGATTATGTTTATTTTGCGAAATCCATCGCTATGAATCGCTATGTCTTAATAACAAGAGGTCGGAGATTCGAATCCTGGCCCGGGGAATTTTTTCAAATTCTTGTCTTTGGATTTGTTTCTGATTGATATTTTCTAGTTTGTAATACACTCTAAATAATAATAGGTCTTTCTTTACATATGAAATTGCCGAAATTTTCTAACAGATTCATGACTTCATAATTCCTGTAATTCTAATAGCTATTTTAATTATTTGTTTTTCGTTTGAAAGTTGATTTTAAGGTTTCACATCTACGTATTAAATTTTGTTTTTATTCTCAGTTTGATTATAAAAATTAAATGTTCAAAAACAATTCGTTCTAAATGTCTTCTATTTCTATGATAGGATTCGTAATAATTATTTACAGCTCATAGTTTTCAAAAATTAAACTTATGTTGCTGATAGCTTAATGTTGTTTCATTTATACACAAAATAAATCACATAATTTGGATTTGTCATTTCTAAAAATAATGCAAAAATGTTAGTACTGAAAATTGAGTTTCCTTCAAATTCTCTATAGAAAACGGCAATTTCATATGTAAAGACCTAATATTCTCGTCTAGTATGATAAAACCTTTTTATGACCAAACCCAAATGACCATTTTAGATTTGTATAAGAGCTTATGAAAATCAAGAAGGCAGTTTTAAATTGCACCAGGAAAAAACAAAATAAGAAATGAACTCACTTTACAATGTGTCAAAGTGATCACCGTACTAACAGCTGGTACTCCGTAAAGTAGAACCAGCAAACCCAGATGGTTACCGGGTCCAATGACTCTTTCATTATTCGTTTCTTTAAGAGTTTTAGATGTGATTAGACAGTATCCACTTTCTATTACGTAGAGCTCCCTTGAGACTGTACCACCATAGTACACGATTTCCCCAGGAGGAAGTATTACATCTTTGGCATCTAAAAATGTACATATCATTAGAGAAAATAGTGTTTCTAAAAGAATAAAAATGATGTAGGTATTACCAAAAAAAAAAGCTTGAGAAAAACTAATAAATAAATAAATAAGGGTAAATAGTCGAAGGGTGTCAGCATTAAAGGTTGCTTACAGGTTTTTCTCCGTTTTGTTTTTTTTTTACTTTGTGTCGATTCTGAGCAAGGGCGATTTGTTTGTCAAGAAGTATATATTTAAATTTAAATGTCAGGGTACCTACTTATTTTTTTATGAAGGGGGGAGGTAAATCGTTCCAAATCTTCGATGCTGCAAATCTAAAACCTGCCCTGAAATTGGCTGTGCGGTGTTTTAGAACAGACATATTGGTAAGGACCTTGCTACTGGTGTATTTGTCGTTGCCATCTCCAAACCATCTAAATTTTTTAAAGAGAAGCATTTTAAAGTAATTATCATACTGACTTTCCGTGATTGTGTGAATGTATGCCTTATTTTTCACTTGGAAGAATCTAATCGATGTCAAAGCTTTAAACCGAGCTTGATGAAGAACTTTTTTTCTCAACTCTGATGGAACCACTGTTCTTTCCAGCCAGCTTTCACCAGTCAACTCCACGCCCTGAATTGTATTAATTATTAACATACATGCATCAAAGTAGCAGCACAAAATAGATACAACCAGAAGGCCGACTCGACGACGAAGTGAAAACAGACGCACACATGCATAGACGCGTATGTACGATGGTCTCGGCAGAATTTCGTATTGGCATTAACCCGAGTATCTTCGAGATCCTCGTCCGTACGCGTCTATGTGTGCGTGCGCCTGTTTTCGCTAGTTATTCGGAGTAAACATTCTGTAAGTGGTTATTTTTGGTAGCAGATAGAGCAAAAGGAAAATGATAAGTCACTGACCGAATTATATAGCCATTGCAACTCATAAAATGCCATTATCCTAGATTTGATTGCACGATGCATGTTATTCTCATCCATAAACTTATCTATGGTGATTATTATTTCTAAAAATGCTGTTTTTGTCCTGTAAACAAAGCAGTGGCTTTTAGGGTTTCATACCCAAAAGGTAACCAACGGAACCCTATTACTAAGACTCCACTGTCCGTCTGTCACCAGGCTGTATCTCATGTACCGTGATAGTTAGATAGTTGAAATTTTCACACATGATGTGTTTCTGCAGTTGCCGCTATAACAACAAATACTAAAAAACAGAATAAAATAAATATTTAAGGGGGCTCCCAAACAACAGACATGTGTTTTTGCCGTTGGTACGGAACCCTACGTGCGCAAGTCCGACTCGCATTTGGCCGGTTTTTTTTACAAGTTGGTTTTCTATCTTCTGACTTCTGATTAACAGTGGGATGTCTACTTTCAAACTTTTTTTACTCAATGAGCGTTTTTATCGTTGTTTTTTTCTTAATTCTTAACTTTCCGCCAGATGTCGCTGTCCATGTCACCATAGATAAATTATGTTTCGCTCAGAATAAGGTATTCCCATATTCCTTATGAGATGTTTCGTAGCAATCAATGTCAAAGTGGTTTTTGGTTCGTTTGAAATCGGTGCAAATTTTGTCTTTGATTCTGTTGCTAAAGTATACGACAGTGCCATCTAGGAATCTTATTTAACACTAAATTTGACACAAGGAAAAACGCTCATTGGCAATTGTGTCGCATTAGGTATCAAATTACTTATCTGATAAACCTTCATTTAAAATGTTTACCTCGTCCAATGAGTAACCACGGCAGAAAATTCAGCAACACAGAATCCAATAAGTAAAACCCCGTAAAGACTAAGAAAGGCTACTAGAGTCATATCAAACTGGTCGCCTGGCGAAAAGTCACCATATCCAACAGATAGCAGTATCGTAGTGGCAAAGTATACTGCAGTTACAAAAGGATATTCAGTCCTGGCAAAAAGATAAACATGGTTTGAAAATAATAATGCAATGTTTTATAAAAAAAAAACAATGCTTTTATTTTATTACAGTGAAACTCAAAACATACGTACATAATACAGTGTGTCCCTCGTACAAGTGCACATCCGAAAGTGGGTGAAACTAGACCTAAATGTATCAACAAAAACAGAATTTTTTTTTTTATTTTTTTTTTTAATCTAAAAAAAATACTCCACCTGGGTATCTTTGTATGGGACGCGAGCGCAGTGCCTTTGGTTAACCGCTCGTAGAAAATATTGTATTTATGATAGAACGTTGTATTTTTTTTGTTAGAAAGATAATGGAATAGGCAATGATAAATAGGAATATAAAAGTATAGTAAAACGGGGACATTATTTTGAAAAAGTTGACTATTACTGAAAAAAAAGACGGAAAAATTCAAAAAATTATCTTTTAGGATACCTATTATTTTTATGGTAATGGTAGTTCATTATGTTTTGTTTTTGATTTGGTATACAAAGTCTATTTTTAAGGAATTATAACAGTTTAATTTTATTGCATTACTCGCAATAGATCAAAGTTCTGACGTATTTTTTTATACATAGTCTCCATGGTAGCCAAATATAATTTAAAACGTAAATTTATAAAACAAAGATTTTCTAAAGAAAAAAAAACATTTTTTTGTCGATAAAATAAGGTCTAGTTTCACCCCTTTTCGGATGTGCACTTGTACGAGGGACACACTGTATATATTTATATAAGTTATGTCACACATGCATGTAGTTCTGCCTCGTACATGCCGTGCCAGTGCAAGTTGCTCGGCAAATCTAATACGACGACGTTAAAATTATGACAGTTGGCTGTAAGATATTTTTATGACAAACCTTGTTTCTTTTGAATTGCGTTGAACAGCTAAAGCTCTAGCGAACCAAGAATATTCGGAACAACGATCAACGAAACATGCCTCCATGTATAGTATAACTCCACACCAGTAACACAATAGACAAATATACACGCAGTATTTTGTCACCTACAACATAGATAAATAAATAAAGGAAGGATAGATTGCTCACTCGATACATTAGAACAAAGCCCGCGTAAAACTTATTATTTTCGCCTGTACCTAGTAGTTCGACTTGACGTCGCTACTATACTAGATAAATTGTGACATACCTAGTGCCATCTATCGAACAGTTGATGAAACGAAATTCGATGTATGTGTGTAGGTATGTGTGTAGCAACTATACTGCGCCCACAAACACAAAAAGTTGCTAGAATACGACAATACGTGTGGCAATATGTGCGTCATCTACCGGAATTCAGAATAACCATCTGCACGCTTAGAAAAAAATGTTAAAACACCTGATTAAGAATTCACTATTTTCTGATGCGATTTATGTATCTATGCCTACAATTAGGATAAAATATGAACTGTGATAGTAAGTTTACTGTACTAGTATAGCAATATGTATTATATTAGCTGTGCTTACTGGAGAAGAAACTGAAATAAGCATCAAAACCGTACCTTTACGATAATAGCATTTATCAGAAGCTTTCTCTCCAATTCCTCAAAAAAGCTCGATATTCTCCAAACAATACATAATTTGACCCCTTTGCACAAATAAAATAAATTATTCCTGTGATTGTCAAAATAGCCGGATATAGTGTGTATCGTGACAAGATGTTCGAATGGTATAATCGCCAACAGATCCAGGTAGAAACCTAAGGTACCCAGCCTGTAGCTCAGTATTTTCTTGAACTTCCTTATATATTTTTTCTTTGTTCTAACTGCTGTGACACACGATATTATAACATTAAGCAGCAACGAAATCGAAATAACAATTTCGATGTAGAAAAATATTCCTTCAGGAAATTCTTTTTTAAATCCGATAAAGTAAGGAAAGGCAAGGCAAATGTAGAAGACTAGGATAAGCATGTAGATTTCCCAGTATTTGACAAGGTAGCAGTTAGCTTCAAAGATCCAGGGGAATTTAGAAGTCATGCATGTGAATAGCGTTTTCTTTTTCTTGATATGCTCCGATAGTATGTAAAGCTCTAAACATTTGGTGTCAAGATAATCATCCTTTGTCAAAGGATCAGTGTCGAGGCTTCCTGTAAAAATAAAATAACTTTTCTTTCACGACTAGAAAAAAAGAACAATAGTAAACATTAAAAAAGTGACCATGGTGTAAGTCTTTTTAGTATCGTTGGCAAAGGTTCTGATGGCAAAAGAGATGGAAAGGCAGCAGAAGAAAAAATGTGAAATTGTTCAAAATATTTCCAATACAAAAGAAAAAAAATATACCTATCCTAAAAATACATAGCCCTCGTACATAATGTAACTGTATAGTGAATTGATTGATTTGTATATGATACTAATCTTCGTTGAGTAGACGAACAACAAAAAAGGGTGGAAAAATTCAACGGTCCTGGTGAGAACCTCGGTAGCTCAGTTGGGAGAGCACTTGCCTTGTAAGCAAGAGATCGAAGGTTCAAATTCTAGCCGGAACAATTTTTTCACAAAATATTTGTCTTTTCTACTAAAAATCCGTATGACTGTAAATCGAAAGATTCATTAGTGATGAAATGGAATTTATCTGCATACTCTGTATGTATCTCAATTTGTCCTTCAGGCATTTGATACTGCTCTTCTTACGACTTCTCGATGCATAAATGTTCAGTGAAAATTTAGCCTGTTCCTTTTGCAGAAAGCTTCGAAGTCTGCTTCTATCGATCCTTTCCTGTATTTGTTTTCTAATATCTTCTACTAAATCTGGGTAAGTTATCATAAGTTTAATGAAATCAGTCTTATGAAGGACTTGGCATTCAACGTAAGTTGCGGCTTTTACAGTGCATCTAGCTGTAATTTTAATAAAATGTTCAGATAAAACACTCCTTTTTTTGTAAGGTCATCAAACGGTTAAATAATAACAATATGTCATAGGTACTAACCAGGAATATTATACACGAGTGCAATTTCACCAAAGCATGTTCCTTTAGAAAAGGATATCATCGGGCTTTCGTCATCTTCATCCGATAGTAATTCCAGTACACCACTTGTTATACATACCTTTAACATAATAGTTATCGGATCAATAATTTGAAGGTATATTTAGGTACCTACACACTAGGCTCAAATAATTTACCATTATAGTTTTGTTGTGGTTATGGTTGTAAACTATATCACCAGGCAAATAAAATTGATGCGTCATAGCCAGTGACAGTCTTCTCAGGAATGGTTCCGGCACTTGTCTAAATATCAGAGAACTATAAAGAGGTACTGCGTTCAGATCAAAACATATTTCCATCTGAAGAGGATACGGTAGTAAATTCAATAGCCTCGGTTTAAAAACTCCAGACTTTTGGTACCAAAGGTCTTCGTAATATCTGCAAAAATGTATTGGATAGGAGTTATTTTAAAATATAATATTGTGACTTGGGTATTTTTAGGATGTTAAAAATTACCTTAGGATTCTTTCGGTAACATCAGCGTCCATTTTTATCAAATGAAGATGATTTCGAATCTTCTTTAGCTGCCGCACATACTTCGATCTCCTAGTTGTGATGGTAATAAACTGAGACGTCAAAGAACCAACAAACACTATTGTTGTTAGAAGAAATCCTATTAAAACAAAACATGTAGCAGCAATTCTCTCCATGGTAGTTACTGGGTACAAATCCCCGAGAGAATTTGTGGTAAAAAACATAACTGACCAATAAGCACACACGAAATACCAATCAAAAGTGGTCTCAGTTGGAAGGAACGTTGAGGATGTTGTCCAAGACTTTCGAATTTTATGTACATCGAAGTCTTTGTACGCAAATATATACCAAATGCAAGTAGAAGTGTGAACAGCAAGCACAAATAGAATAAGATATTGAAATAAAAATGTTGTCCATTGATTACTGCCTGCTTGGGACGATTTCATGTAGAAATATTCAATGATCCTATACTGACATAGCATCGACATAATTGGTACGATACATTGGTAATCAAAACCACAGTTTTCCAAATTGATCAGGTAGAGTAAGGCATAAGGTGGTGCTAAAATAGCATTTAACACCACTTTTGTTGTTTCTGGCTCCACTAGATTGAGTGTCTTTCTCCATTGTTTCGAAAACTTGAGTCCCATAATGAAAGCAACATCGATTATAAATACAAACTTCAAACAAATGAGCACCATGACAGCTCCAAATGGTCTTTCCTCTGGTGTGCAGAATGTGTACAACCAAGTGTTTAAAAAGTAGCTAAAAACCAGCGTAACAAGAACCACAACTTTCCATCCAGAGCTAGAGAATAGTAAGAATATGTAACGCAGTCTGGTGTTTGCGAAGTCTGGTCTTGATTCTTGTAGAACCGCGTACGTATGATGCGTCTGGGAACGTGTGGTTGGTAGATGGGTGAATGGTTCATCTCTGTCAGATTTGCGTCTATATTTGTAAATTTCTAAACTCGAGTTTTCTTTTTCATCTGAAATATTAAAAAATACATGAAAACGTGCAACATATACTTATAATTACCGGTTACACGGCAATATACATAATTGTAACCTAATCTGTTATTTATTAAATACGTTTCATTTGACACTGCGTAAACTGTCCAGATATAAAATTGAATCGAATTTGCGTATTTTTTGAGATTCCAGTAGCTTTCTTGCTTATTTTTGCCTCAGCTGATTCGGCAAAGCTGTTCCTGAATTATGCCTCGGAGGAAAAGAAAGACGACCGCCGTTATATTCTTGTGAGGATATAGCTATAGGGTATGTAATATTTAAAAATATAAATGAGTGAGCCTTACCACCCATTTTTTCACTTTTTTCAAATTGGATCCGATTCTTTTACAAGTTTTTCAAATCGCGTTACGCAGTAGCAGTTAGGATTTTTTGATCAATCTCGTTGGTTTTATTAATATCAATGTATCCACTTGTGAGTATTAAAATCTGTAGGGCTTTGAAAAGTCCTATGCAAACCTATCATTCTAAATCCCTAAACACGGTCCATCCATCAGTCTATGTTCGTCCACTGCTGGATATGAGTAGGCCTGTCCAATATTTTGCCACTCTTTGCGGTCCTCGTGTCATCCTCATCCAGCCGCTAACTGCTACGTCCTTCAGGTAGTCGGCCTACGCTACGCTTTGCTGTACGGCGGTCTCCATTCAAACGCCTCTCGGCCCCAACAGCCCTAGCATGCAATGGCAATGGCATACCCTAGCAAAAATTTTACTATCCGTCCTACACAAAACGCAATGGCAAAGACTTAATTATGTTTTAATACCCAAGCAACATTTAGGCTGAAAAAAAAACTTTATTCCAGTTCATTAACAGCTAAACGCTTTAAAATAGATGAACAAGAGACTAAAAACTTTCTTAGAACTGTACAATAGCATAAATTATGTAGTTTAAACAGTGCAGCTGGGTAACGGCTGTACACTTTACGAAATTTTTACTTTTAGCTTGTAAAAGAGCATTAAATTCTGCTATGGTCTGGCTATTGGTGTACACTTATTCTGTTGTACAGCTATCATATTAAACTTGATAATAGATGATCAATAGATATTTTCTGCACCCTATGACAGCGATGCGCTTTACAATAGTGTAATAAGATGCTATGGTTTGGATAAGAGCATAATCTTACTCTATTGTACTGCCGACACGATTAGTGTACGTTTATTCTATTGTACAGCGCTCAGTGTTTATATGGCAAAACTGTAGATCATTGTACAGCTCTGAGTGTGTACGTGGATGATTATATTGATTATCCAGCAAACGAAATTTTAAGCTGTTGTTCAGGTATTGCATACGTTTCTCGAATGTGTATACAGGTTAGGTTAATTATTGTGTTCGTATATAGCGTATATTATATTACGTTCGTATATTACCGTAGATAGGTAAATACATCAGTACATTGGAAATACAGAATAGGATCCTTTTTTTATAAATGTAACCCTAAACAGCTGTAATATTAACTAATTGTCTACTTCTACCCAGCTACTAGAATAATTAAATTCTAAAAATGGTATGATATTATTCTTTAGGCTAATAAAAATTCTCTAACTCAGCCTTCGTCCAGCAGATCGCTTTATTATAGAGTAAAAAAAGGTTGTTGTATGGAAGCCCCCTTAAATATTTATTTTATTGTTTTTTAGTATTTGTTGTTATAGCGGCAACAGAAATACATCATCTGTGAAAATTTCAACTGTCTAATTATCACGGTTCATGAGATACAGCCTGGTGACAGACGGACAGACAGACAGACAAACGGACAGCGGAGTCTTAGTAATAGGGTCCCGTTGGTTACCCTTTGGGTACGGAACCCTAATAAGGATTTCATGGGGAAAATACGATAAGCTAAGTGATGTCATTCTAAATCCAATATAGCGGATGCCCTAAGATGGTGATTTATTATTTCCTTATCAACCCTCTTTGCATAGGTATAAAAAAGGGATTTGACGAGGAAAATACGATAAGCTAATTCATATCATTCTTAATCCAATATTGCGGGCGCCCCAAGATGGTGGACTAAAATTCCTTAACCACCTCCATCAAATGAGAGGGTTTGCCAAGCATAATACGTGACGTCATTCTAAATTCAATGTGGCGGATGCCTCAAGCTGGCAGATATAATTTATTTTATGTAGTACCCTCTAGATATTTTTACTAAATGAAAAAAATGTTTTAACGAGCAAAATTGCGTTGTAAACAAAAAAGCAAACAATAAAATCTTTTCCAAAACAAGCTTTTTTGAAGCCACACATTTTAACGATGAATACAATAAGAGCGTAAAACGCTGAAACTGATTAAATATTTTATGTTGAATTATTTGTTTTCAAAAAGCTTGTCACAAAAGTAGGTAGTGACTAATGTCATTGGACAGTCATTGATTTGTAAGTAGTATTTTACTTAATATATCCTTTATATTTTATACTCCTACATGCCAAGTCAAATATAAATATTTATTTCAAACTTAATATATCCTCACGACATGAATCCCCGAGGATTGTCAGAGGTGTTCCGAGTTTGAACTGTGAAATGCAAATCACGCTCCACACTCGGTACACCCGCATTCGGCATGAGTACTTACCTCTTTAAAATTCGAGTGACAAGCTTTTTGAAAACAAATAGTGAAAGTGAAATTGAAAAGTATTTATTTGCCACAAAAAAGAAACACACACGCACAGAGAAAAAAAAAATTAAATAAAGTGGCAAAAAGGGCCAAACTCAGCAAATGCTGCTAGTTGCAAGCAACTGACAAGCAAATAAACTTATTTTATTCGGGTAAGTCCCTGGCTTAAATAAAAGCTAGTTTTTTTATTATTATTAAAAACCTCCCTATGCCATGAAGTACCGCGGGCGAAGACGCAAGGAAAATATTAGTTTTAGTAAAAAATAATCGCCTGCCAAAGAAAATTGCTTATTAAAATCCAAGACTTACTTATATGTACCTAAACAGTTTTATTGATTAAGCAAACTCGATTATAATTGCAGATTAAAAATAATATTTTATGCATCTTTAAACCATTTGACCATTACCAAAACAGCATCTCAGAATGTAAATTTGATTATGTTTAAAAACGCATTTATGAATAAAGTTTTGATATCGTTGCCAAACCAGCAACCACCAATATGGAGTTTTCCACCAGACGACTGTTTTGATGACGCAATGGTCTCCAAAGAACAAACCCGTAGGCTGAAAGCCGGACATTTAGATATCCATACATATGATGTGCACACAGGTCAGAACATGGATGTGTATATAGATTCTGTGGAGTTGGCATTGTTATCATCTTGATAAAAACACATGTACTGTTTCACAATATCACTATTGTATAACTTCAAGCGGTTTCGCCTCACGGCGCCATCGGCATTGTTAGATTCTTGCCAATAATTCTTTAAAGTTTCTTACTTTCCATTAGTTCTTGGCTTTCTTGTCTTGTTGTTAACCCGTTTTGTCACAAATGTTTTATTTGTTCTCCAATTTTCTGTTTTGCAAGAACGCTACCGATTACGCCGCTGTTAAGATTCTTTACAATACTTCCTATAATGCAATGGTATTTACTGACTATATTGAACTCAATAAACAAAGAAAATAAAACAAAAACATATTTCCCTATAATCATGCATAGCTTGATAGTAACAGCGGATTACTTAACAATAGTATGACGATGGGGGAAGACACATGCTTTGAACTTACTTAATTTTCATATATTCACTCGTTTCAGCGACCATTTCGCTGATTGTAAATTAAATCTTATCTTTGATAGAAAAGAAATCGATCCACCAGAGGTGCGGCTCACTGTTATAGGTACTTTTACTCGTTTATTATAACTGAGAAGCGCCATAACTAGTTTCCGAATATAGTGACCTTTTGGAATTCATGGGACACAGTGGCGTGCACAGAACTTTTTGCTGGAAAAGCAAACAGTTGGTCAAGAACAACAATAAAAAAAAAATGAAAAAATTTAAATATCACTTTGAAAAAATAAATTTTGTATGACGCCAGGGTAGACAATGTCTACCCTAGAGTGAAAATTTCCTATACAAACTTTTTTTTTTCAAAGTGTTATTTAAATTTTTTCACATTTTTTTATTGTTATTCTTGACCAATTGCTTGCTTTTCCAGCAAAAAGTTCTGTGCACGCCACTGATTTGGGACACCTGACGCTAGAACATCAACAACGCTAAGTTTTCAAGGGTTCATTGGAAGAAACTAGGTCTCTCCTCATATTGAAGAAAATATGTTTAATTTATTGATCTTTTCTATAGGGATGTTACTTATAAACAATGTACTAAGATTTATAGTTTTGTCAAAAAAAACATGTTTTCCACCCTCTTTTTTTTGGTTTTCAAACGTTCGTTTCAAGAACGCGGTTAAGAGATCAATTTGATTTTTTTTCATAAAATAGGTAATAGAAATATGAAGGAATTCTACTTGAATCCAATATTTTTTTCCATACAAAATATTTCAGTATTAGCTAAAAACACACCAATTTGTTATTTCGCTGCGTGATCACTAGTATTACGCCTTCAGGAGAAGAGGCCCATGCGGGGCCATGCGCCAACATGTAATCGCCTCTGTCAAAAGCAAATAAGGTCTTTGCCATTGGACTTATTGTGCTGGACGGGTAATAAAAAAGTTGCTAGTGTATGCCATCCACTTAACTAAACAGGAATAGAAACCTTTTTAGTCGTGATTTTCAGTATTTTTATCCACGCGCAAGTACTCGGTAGCCGAGTATAACATGGCAACAATTATATTTTTTTAAACCAATGAAGTATGTATAATTTACTACGTATGCACGTAGTAGTAATAATATTTCAATGTTTTGAACAAGTTTATTTTCATTTACTTTCCGGAACTTTTACTATTATCCGACTAAAAATAACCTTAGAAATTGCAGTATTTTTATGCGGTTCTTATTTCGAATGGACTTACTCTTCGTAGCTCTAAGTCCTAAAGCGCCTAGATAATTAGACTGTGCCTCAAAACAACCTACCATAGTCGGAGCGGCCGCATAATCTCGAGGCTTTTATGGAAGTTCAGGCCGAGTATCGGTGAAAAATGTTGTCATAAAACGATTTTAAATACCTTTAGCATTTTGCAGCATGTTTGATTGCCTTTAAGTAGTCTCCTTGTTAGTTTGCGTTTGCTGGTTTGAGCTAAGTTCCTATTTGAGGTTGAGGGATGTTAGCATTTCTGTATTTATCTACATGTTTGTCTTGGTCTTTTGATTTGACTTTAATCGCCTATACACGACCGTTTCTCAGAGGGACAGAGACGAGATATTTTCAACTGCTTTATCATTCATGTCATGACACCCCTTTCGCTTCATCCACTTCATCAATTGAGTCTTGATTGGCATCTTTGTCTTCTGTCTACAGTGCTGGATTAGCTTATAAGCAAATTAAGCAATTGCTTAGGGCATCACGTCTTGGGGGGCACCATAAACACCGACGAAAAAATATTTTCTAGCACATGAAAGGTAAAGGTTATTGAAAATATGCGCGTAATCAAAGTGCCTAGAGTAATGAGATGTCGTCGCGTGGATTTGCAAATCTTCCGAATGGTCAGGTATTAAAAACGAACGAAAATGCTACAAAAGAGTCTCAATTCGATCGATTCAGTATTGAATATCCTAGAGGCAGATGTGCGTATAGAAATTTGACACTTTTGTTCGTGAATTTGCTGTCCGTAAAAGTCGCAAGTCGCATTTCTTTGAATAATGTAAAAATGGTGTGCTTTGGTTTTTATTATAAATCCACTTATCTCTTCCGTACCTACTTATTCTAAAAAAAGTATAAAATTATTATATTCCTTGTTCGTAATGATCGATCTCTTTGTAATAAATACGTAACTTTTTTGAAAGACCGATACTGGTTTACTAGTGGAGAGGAGGCCCATAGGCGTGGATGGCTTAGGGCATCAAGTACCTAGTCTTAATCCGGCACTGTCTGTCTATTGTAACTTCTTTATTGTATGTCCTCAATGTGCATATATTCTAAACTCACTATATTTTTATAAAATAGAAGACAAGATGGGGAGATTGCGATGTAGATTTAAGCCAAGCAAGACAAGACAAGACAATATCTTTATTGTACACCAAAATTAATAGATAAGGTAAAATAACAAACTTATGAAAGAAGGTAACAATTGGCGGCCTTATCACTTATAGCCATTTCTTCCAGACAACCTTTGGGTGGAAATAATTGTTGGAAAAAATAACGCAAAGGTGGTGCACAAAATAAATAATAAGCAATAGCAATAGAGAGCAAATACCAAAAATAAATACACAAGTATAACATTGTACATACAAATATATATACGATAAATATATACACTAATATATAACCGTTTTTTTATTTGTTTTATTATATATAAATATACAGACTTTTATGAATATTGTAGTATAAATTAAATAAAAAAGAAAACTTTCGATATATATTTCGACCCACTTGGGATCGACTGACGACGATCCCAAGTGGGTCGAAATATATACCTATCGAAAGTTTTCTTTTTATTTAATTTACACTACAATATTCATAAAAGTCTGTATATTTATATATAATAAAACAATTCAAAAAAGCTTTTATTAAGTAAAAATATTTATTATTCTAATATATAACAAAAATATATAATATAATACGTAAACCAAAAGTAAATAAATATTAGTGGGAGAGTTAGATTTCGTAGAGATCCAAGCATTTCTTTTTGACATCGTATGTACGAGAACAAATACCGCGCATAAACCATGTGGTTTTAGTCGGATGGCTTTAAATTCTTAAAAATATAAGTAAATTTAAATATGAAAAGAAATACAAAAAAAAAAAACATCCAGTTACTGCCCTATTCTGATTCTTTATTGTAGGTTGTGGGCTGTATTTTTTTACGTTGCTGTTATGAAAATCGTTTTTATTTTTCAAGTTTTCTTTGAAAAGTCAACAGAAGTACCCAAATATTGCTAGTAGTATTTGCAAAAAGTTCAAAAGACTATTTTTGATCATCTTCTTATTCGTTTTCATCGTTCCGTACCCTTAGAATAATAACGCCAAACTGATCGTCCGTTATCTTGCCTCGGAACTTTATATTCTCTGCCTCGGGTCTTGCTTCTGATTGCATATTCTCCAGTATGAATTGGGTTGTTTTGTATAATTTACCTTAAGGCGATTACCGTCGCCAAATTAGCAGCTCGATGTTTGTCTGTACGAATATCAACGGAAATGACATTAAAATAACGTTCATATCAGTGCACAATGCGTGGTGGCTATTACGACGCTCGCTGCGTCCTTGATAGGGCAAAATAGGAGAAAATAATACTTTTCACATGGACGTGATTGTTCGATTGAATAATTTTATGTTATATTTATAGCTTTCAAGTTTATCTATTTATCAAAGCATAAATGAATTAAATGGCCTAAGCCGCTTAGGAGCAGTAGGGAATTCAAGCCAAAAAACACCATTCAGTTAAAAC
This sequence comes from Ypsolopha sequella, assembly GCA_934047225.1. Taxonomy (NCBI): domain Eukaryota; kingdom Metazoa; phylum Arthropoda; class Insecta; order Lepidoptera; family Ypsolophidae; genus Ypsolopha; species Ypsolopha sequella. The sequence continues at coordinate 13,580,795 of OW203990.1, read as the reverse complement.
AATTTTTCATATAGAAGTTTTGGTGGTACGAAAAAGAAAAATGTTGCATATGTTATCCTAGAGTTGATAATCCATAATACATTTTTTCAATATTTTTGGTTTGGCCATAAAAGAGGAGTAGGCTTTAGAAAGTACCCATTTGGCGGTATTAAGGGCCTTAAGGCGATATGCGAAAAAAATACGGGTGTTTCTTTTCTGTGTATTTCATGAAATACACGGATTATATTTTTCGCTTGGAGTGACAGTGACAAAAATAAAATTCGCATAGCCTCTTAAATATTATTTTCAATATCTTGCTTATTTCTGAATCTTTAATTTAGCTGGTATTAAAATGTTCCCGTATTATTTAGTACTTCCATCCATCCATCCATCAGCCCGTATTCGTCCACTGCTGGACATAGGCCTCCCCCACATTCCGCTACTCTTGGCGGTCCTCAGTCCTCCTCATCCAGCCGCCACCCGCAACGTCCTTCAGACTATTCAGTACATTTAGTTTCAGTGCGTTATAAAGAATTTATTTTATTTCTGTTTATTTATGGTACCAGCTCATTTTACATCAAATATACAAGGTGACTTTTTGATCATCGTCCAAATTCATACTGGAGGCTTGGTAAGCGATCATCATGAATCGATAACGGTTTTTGTAGAATTGATAAAATTAAATTTCGACTCCCCATAGTGAGTCACTCAAGACTGGGAGTGAATTACTTTGGGAAGTCGAAATTTCATCATACGAATTTTCCAAAAACTGCCTCCAGTATGAATTTGGACGATGTTCACTAATTCACCGTGTGTTAATAAAATAAAAGAACAATCATAAATTTCCTGAAAATCTTTTTATTATGTAAGTATGTAATTAAAAATATCGACATTTTCAATTTGAAGTAAACACAGTGGCCAAAATGTGGAGCGTGGAACTTATTGTCGAAAGAGTTTAATCTAAGTATTTAATTCGATAGATCTATAGCCATTATTGGATAGGGGCCTATTATCCATTTATCCCCTTAACGTAATTGATAAAACGAAACTCGCTTTAGTGAATTTAATTGATCTCCCTGCACTTGCCTAGTTAAAAACGTATTTTCTTAATAAAGTTCCACTTTTATCTCAAACAAACCAGCTTGTTTGAGAATTTAGTTTGTGAGAGATTTGGAGCAATGCGAATTTTATTTTTGTCACTGTCACTCTAAGCGAAAAATCGCGCAGTGCGAGAGGGGCGGATTTAGGGCGAAAGCGAAAAATTATAGTTTTATAATTTTTATAAAAAAACTGAAATAGGTAAAATTTCATATATCAAATTTTTAGATGTTGTTGAAACACACCCAATAAAATGTGTTTGAGTTCTGTATATGGTTCCTATTCGTCAAACGAGGAGAAAAACTGTGTTTGAAGACCTCATTTCAACAATTATTTCTATCGAGAAAAATTTATCCAAACATGTTTTCCAATTTCAAATCCCTAGACTATATAGTCAAGATGCATATACCAGAAAATGATTATAATTTTCCGTGTATTTCGTGAAATACACAGAAAAGAAACACCCGAATTTTTTTCGCCTACATGTGGCATGCAAATTACATTGACTAGATACATTTCTGAGAGTGAAAAGTAATGTAGTAGATCGCAGTAATTAGGTACCACATTTTTTTTATTATTTTTCGTTTAAAAAAAACATTGAAATATTAGACATATTACTTTTTAGGGTTCTGTAGTCAGCAAGAAACCTTTATAGTGTCGCCATATCCGTCTGTCTGTCTGTCTGTCCGTGGCTTAGCTCAGAGACTCTTAGTACTAGAAAGGAGTAATTTGGCAATCACGTCGAGAAAGTGGTAAGATAAATCTTGAAAAAAAAATGCATGTTACCTCCCCTACACGTAAAGTGGTGACGAAATTTTTTTTCTCATCTACCCCATGGTTGGATATCGTTGGATAGGTCGTTTAAAAATATTGCGGGTGTGTAAAACCATTTTTAGATTCAGGGAGATCGTAGTACGTACATACGCGTCTATGTGTGCGTGTGCCTGTTTTCGCTAGTTATGGGGAGTAAACCTTCTGTAAGTGGTTATTTTGTGCTAGGTGAAGCTGCGTATAAAATATGTTGTGCAGGGGATTATAGAGACGGTCACACATTATTGGCAGTAAACAGGGTTGCCAACTCTAGGAATGAGATTTTCGGGATTTAATGGAATAGAGATCGGGACAACCAAAATAAAATCGGGACTTCTTAAAAAAGATTTTTATCATAATAAAATAGAAAGGCTGGAAAATTTCACAAAATAAAAATTAGGGATGCAACGATACCGATGCCGATTATCGTAAACCGCAGGTTATCGTTATTTTTGACGATCATCGGTATCGTAAAACGTATTACGATTTATAACGATTCTTAAAACTAGTTTGATGTAATTTTTTTCGTGAAAAGGAATGCAAGACAGCATGGATGTTTGCGCTGGCAACACTAATGTCAGCCATCTTTCATATTTTTGACGTTTGACACTGACATTGACAACAATTAATTTGTGATATTTGCACCCAATGCAGAGATAGATACAACAAACTATTCAAGCTATTGGAAAAAAAATACAGTATTTCCGAATTTGAAAAAGTTGGCTCATAAATATTTGTCCATCAAACCAGCTACCGTAGATTCAGAAAGATTGTTTTCTACAGCTGGTTTGATCCATACGGATATACGAAATAGACTAAAACCTGATAATTTAAAAATATTATGTTTTCTAAACAAGAAGTTGAATTTAATTTTGTTACATAAAGGTGGTAAATTGTCTAAAATTTAAATATATGTTGATTTTACTCAATTGTCTTGATTTATTAGATGTAAATGAAAAAATCGTAATGCATTCGTTATCGTATTCGCTATTACGATGTATTCGTCATTCGTATCGGTATCGTAATAGACATATCGTTGCATCCCTACTAAAAATATTTCAACCAATAATTAAGTCTCGTTGTGAATTTTCTTGAATAATAATCGTGAAAATATTTTACATAGTATAACAATTACTTTTAACTAAAATTAAATGAACTAAACAAATTAAGTACAATTTTTGTTCTTAAATGAATATCTGTTTTGGTATTTGGCGCATTTTATACATTTCCGTACGTAATCAGAAAAATCATAACATGTTATTTGAATGAAAAATTGGTAAATATTGAAAATCGGGACAACTAGCGTCCCGCCAGCCCCGTCGTCGGGACACGGGACACAGGGACCTGAAATGTTTTAATCGGGATAGTTGGCAACCCTAGCAGTAAACTCAATGCGCTACGAACTTATCTCGACGGAATAGAAGTAAAATTCCTTACAAAATGGCACTGAGCAAAACGGGCAACACTATTCTTCCAATGCGATATTTCCTCTAAGAAGTAAAATTCACTACATTATTAGTATGTATTTATATATAATTTCGTGTAATAAAATAGGTAAGTTACTTAGTGACGTGTGTATGCGATGGAGAAATCTGTTCCGCAGTTCTACCCACTACTTCCTTTTACATTGCTAGAGAATAAAAATACAAAGGTGTACACACACTTTCTATGACAGAACCAGCAACAAAGATTTCAAAAAAGTTAGATGAGCCCTGGCACCTAAAATCTATTGCATTGTTTTTGAATGTGAAATGTCACACTTTTGGCTTTATTCGTATTTCTTGAAATGTTAGTGCACTTTAAAAATGCACACGACGCTATATTGAGACCCCTTTTCTCGTAAAAATTCATTAAGGCGTCCAACTATCACTGTGTTCAGATGAGCACTGATTCCAAACGTGTGAGCGTCACCCATTTAAAGGTGACAACATTTTGGTGCTGTCATACTACGGTAAGGGCCTATCTTTACTTTTTGAAATCTTTGACCTGCAATGGCCTCGATAGAAAGAATGAAATTAACTTTGGCGTCAAACAGATTTATGGGACAGCTATGACTGAGCAAACTATCAAAATGATGCTCATAAATGATTAAGTTTTAATAGAGAACTAGCTTTTCTACGGTTAAGGCGATACGTAAAAGTTTTAGCGTCCCTGTTACTCCATATGCGAAAAAACTCTCAGTGCGTGGAAAAGTAGCAAAAAGTCGGTTTTTTATTAATGTAAAAATTACTAAGCTATTTTGTCAGAAAGATTTTTAAGGAGACTTTACAAGTACATAAAATCCACATTTTGAATGCAATTTCACAATGAAATTAGTTAGGATTTCAGAATTACAGGAAAAATAAAACAATTTAGAGGTCTTTTCGGAATTAAATTCTATCGAGAAAATTTCATCCAATCGCCTTTTCCTGTGAGAATCTTAATCAAATACTCAATAAACATTTACCCAAAAATGAAATACGTAGATTACGTTATAGTGGAGTAAATGGATTCGAAACAACCCCATTTTTTTTTTGTATCGCCTTAAGTACCAAATACCGTTCTTACATTTTATCCATTTTGAGGTTTTAGTAGGAACCGATTTACCATTAAAATTTTAATATATTTTGGAATAATATTACTATTATAGCTCATTTGGTTTTATCCAAATAAAAACACTTATTGTTTTTTCCCTCTCCTGTAAAATTGAATTTTTGTAGACAGCATTTTGTTTTTGAAGTTTGTTCGCGTGGGCCTTCTCACCTATTATAACACGTATAGTTATTTAAGTACCAAATACTGCTTACATTTTATCGATTTTGAGGTTTTAGTAGAAACCGATTTACCATTAAAATTTTAATATATTTTGGAATAATATTACTATTATAGCTCATTTGGTTTTATCCAAATAAAAACACTTATTGTTTTTTCCCTCTCCTGTAAAATTTAATTTTTGTAGACAGCATTTTGTTTTTGAAGTTTGTTCGCGTGGGCCTTCTCACCTAACATAACACGTATAGTTATTTTTACGGCTCAAAGGAATATGTTTCCTTTATTTTTGTCACTGTCACTCCAAGCGAAAAATCACGCAGTGCGAGAGGGGCGGATTCAGGGCAAAAGGGAAAAAAGTTGGTTTTATATTTTTATTAAAAAAACTAAAATAGCTAGCAAAATTTCAAATATGAAATCTCTAGATATTGTTGAAACGCACCTAATAAAATATGTTTGAGTTCTGTATATGGTTCCTATTCGTCAAACGAGGAGAAAAAGTGTGTTTGAAGACCTCATTTCAACTATTATTTCTATCGAGGAAACTTTATCCAAACATGTTTTCCAATTTCAAATCTCTAGATTATATAGTCAAGATGCATATACCAGAAACTTTCATGAAATACACAGAAAAGAAACACCCGTATTTTTTTCGCATATCGGCTTAATATTTTATTACAATATAATTTAAGTAAGTATAGATTTGCCATTAAACATAGGAAGATAAGGTTGGTAACGTATTACATACACCCTACAGACAATCACACATAATCACACACCCTCACACACCCACCACACACACATACACCACAATTATATAATAGAATAAGTTGTTTCTTAGATAAGTTTGAAAATGTACATAGCGTCTTGTTTTTGTTTTTAATTTTATTGAAAAATCTATTTCTAAAATATATCTCAATTATCTAAATTCTATTAAATTGAACTAAACTTATTAGAAAATGTCTTGAGCGTTAGAGGCTAGTTACCTACAGCATAGTGTAGGGACTAGAGATCAATGTTAAAATATGTAAATGTTTGTTTCAATAAAAATATTATTATTACTAAAGTATCTATGTATAGGTAGGTACATATACTTGTCAACATTCACATTAAATTTTTCCTCTTAGGTAAGAAAATGCCCTTCGGCAGGCGAATATGAGTGTACAAATTAAATAAGTATAACTCGCAGAAGTTAACTTGACAACTGTTGTTCTGAGGCAGGCAGAGATCCTGCGAGAGGGGTGATTTCAGGTGTCAAGTTGACTTCTGCGAGTTGTATGTTGGTCGTGTTGTAAGTACGTACCTAGAGAAGATTGATATTTGTTCCTATTTAAATAGATATTATTTATCTATCTATAACGTAAGAAAACCAAAATATTCAAGAAATATTGAAAGTAGATACAAGAAAGAATATATTCCGGTAGATAGTTCCGTAGTACCTAAAAGGTACAAAAGGAACCTTTATGGTGAGACTCCGTGTCCGGCCGTCCGTCCGTCCGTATGTCACAGCCTTATAACTTAGGCACCGTAAAAGAGAAAGACATGAAATTTGGCCCAAAAATAGCATTAATTTGCCCGCATATTACGGTGTAAAAAATATGCAAAATTTTTAATTGTTCAAAATATTTCCAAAACAAAAGTGAGAAAAATAAAAAATATTATCCTAAAAAGACAATATGGGTATCAAATTGTACATATTAAAAAGATGATTGTAAAAATATATACTTATATAATATATATAAAAATATTACCATATTAACTGACACTGGTTTCTACAAATCTTTAAAAAACCACAAAAATATGTCCCCTTTTTCTCTGAAACTGGTAGACCGAAAAATATGAAAAAATGTCGATTAAAATCATAAATGGCCAATTACAGGCAAACTTAGCTATTAAAAAAAAACGAGCACAAATTAGAAATATAAAAAAGAAATAAAAGAAATAAAAAAAGCATTTTTTATAAAAATACAACATGGGTATCAAGTTGTAGGTATTGAAAAAATGAAAGAAACCCAAACAAACGGCGAAAATTACACGAATAGAATGTTTAAAAAATTCATGCAAATTCAAATTAAAATGGTTTATTTTGTAAGGTAGGTCTTTACATAATACAATTATTACAAGTCAAATTTAATCTTAAAAAATATATTTTAACATAATAAAAAACGTAAGTACATGAACTAAATTAAGGGTAAGTTAAGTATGTTTAATTTATGCAGCAATGTTTAATTACGATTCAAATGATATGTAAAATCTATAATTATATACTTACTACATAGGTAGGTACTAACAAAATGTCAGAATGAAACTCTTCCAAGCAAGTAAAGTGAACACAATAATTGTTTCAAAAATATAACCTAGATGGCGCCACACTCGCGAACGTGGTACTTGTCATGTGGGGTCTGCTTACAGCAGGACAACATGTTACAAAAGAAACGTGCCAGAAAGAGACCGCTATATGAAGTCACTACGCCTACACTGCGGTAGACGCTGCCACTGCGCACACAAAAAACCATTCGTCGAGAAGGCACTCACTTCACATCGAACTTTGTTCGTCATTTTAGTGGTGATCGAAACATCGATGTGTGTGGAAGTGAGGTGTAACTTGTCTAACATTTCTCACAAAATTAACAATAACCAGTAACTAAAGTACAATTTCTAATTCGAACGTGTCGGGATAAACATTTTTGCGTGTCTCGAGTATAAAAACATTAGACAAAATGTGTGATAATACCAATCCTTCGACGCAAAGTATAGCGGACTACTTAGCTCAGTTGCTCAAAGACAGGAAGCAACTGGCCGCGTTCCCGAATGTTTTCATGCACATGGAGCGACTTCTGGATGAAGGTACGTCGAAATTGAATACTACTATTTATAAGACATCTGTAATGAAACACTAGCTTGTCCATCGTCCAATCTTGTCGCCGGGATGCTCATAAATTGGATACGTCGTCAAATGCTAAAACACATGATATTACGTTTATTTTCGTCTTGGCCCGACAAGTTATGGTCCAGCGTTGTTTGTAACGCGATCCCTCATTCCGAAAAACAAAGTAAACCAGTGTGGCTGTCCGTCGTCGACGATTTGCAGTAAGTTTGGTCGCAAAGATTGTCGCCGTTTCGAGAGATTGGTGAAACGAATGAATAAACGGGTTTGGTACCAAGACTAGCATGTACTTACCGACTCGACACGAGATGAGATAACCTACCATCGCAGCTGTGGTAAATAAATCTTAATTAGTAGCGTAGGGACGGCGAGGTTGTGTGAAAATTAGGTTATGTAATGTACGGGTGTGATTTGATGTGAATGAAGGGTTGGGCACGAGCCCTGTTTTGGATTTAACCTGTTAGCTCGCCAGGCCGAGGGCCTGCATTCCGTGTGCGAGTTGGCGGAATGTCGCCACTGCGAGTACCGTACGGTCGACAGCGCTCGAGTTTTGTACGCGCCGCTCCTTGCTTGATGTAGCCTCATTTATTGCAACTGGTTGCTGCTGGTCCTCCGTTACTTCATATGGCCCTTATCTTGGCTGTAATAACTTTATTCAGCGAATTTGTTTTGTTTAAAGCACACATTTAGCAAATTCATTGGAGTGGGTTTAATTTAGTTAAGTATATTTTTGAAATATAGGTAGCTACCATTTCTTTAAATTAAGGTAGGAGTATATATAGGTAAGTCCATTAACATTATCTAGATCTATGTTAAGGTCGAACTTAAAATAGTGAAATTTGAGTAATATCTTAACAACAAACCCCTAAAATACGTAAATTTAACGGTTTTCACCAAAAAGGCAGCTGAATGTGTTTTTATTGTTTTAGATAAAATCAATAAATGAATACCAGTCAAACATCGAAAATGTTATCTGGATTAATAATCACCAAAAATAATGTTTGAAAACGTCTACAGTCCTGCCAAAATCTGGTTTCTCCTGAAACAAGTTTTCAATTGTGCGCCCACGACGAAATCGGCACTATTGTATTGCCCTCGCAAGTTTCATGGAGGGTGCACCTTATAGCGAAATGAAACAGCATCACATTTGGCCCCGCCCACAACTGAGTTGGTCGCATCATGATGTCTGTTCTTAAGGGGTAGATAGGAATACAAATATAAGTATATTATAATTTGTAATACCTACGTTGTATATTTTGTTTGTACTTACCTATTTCACACGTTACATTTATGTCCGTTAATTAAAAAAAAAGGTAGCTTAAAAATATACCTAAGTTAAACTCACTTCAAAGAATTTGCTAAATGTGTGCTTTAAACAAAACAAATTTCAAAAACCGAGCAAAATTTTTCTTAAGAAATCTTAAAATTAATCGCGATTGAATTAATCATGATTAAAATAGTAATTGTAATTTTTAATAATGCCTTTGATTCAGGATTAGATTTCTTTTTGACGTGGCATCAAATGTCATGTCTTACCGAACAAAACAGACAATAAGATGGTGGTGATGAACAGAATATCGAGCATCATGAAAATACCTTGGTTACGATTAATTCTATGGTACCTAGTCAGTAATGGTTCGAAGCTCGCATGCCATCATCTTCGACCAAAATAAAATGAATGGACGGGCCTTGTCTTTACAATTTGCTCACTCATAACGAGTCTAAGCAATTGGATATATACTATACTTCAATACCTAATTGTAAGTTATTTTGTTTTTGCACTTTGGAAATGCACAAAAAGGCATTTTTTCGTCAGTTATTTGGATGACATTTAATAATAAGCGTACTCGTCACTCTTCTAACAGAGACCGACTGAGATGAAGTGAGAGCCGGCGCTCACTTTACAAACTTCAAAAATCTGTACGCTGTGGCCCGTCCATTTATTTTATTTTGGTCGAAGGCCATCACGTGACATAGGTACTATGTCAAAAGTGACAGATCTGTCAGATGTGTCAAAAGCAGGTTTGGAAAAAGAAACAAGTCTTTTAAAGAACAAAATATCGTGTTTAAAACAATTAATAAAAAAGTTTTGAACACATACATATCTGATGTTTTTTATGGGGCTGTTTTAAACATGTTTAAAACATTGTTTTTGGATGTCATATTGGTTGGTATAAAAGGTATGTATGATTGTAAATATTTTAGAGTGCATTACAAGATGGAAAAGATCAATTAGAAACAAATTGCAAGTAAAACAAACATTGTAAAAAATTCTCGGGTCAGGATTTGAACCTACGATTTATGACCTCTTGTTCACTTGGAATTTGTTTCTAATTGTTCTTTTCTATCTTGTAATGCACTCTAGCATAATAAAACAATGTAGTGTTTTCAAAAACGATGGACTTTGCAGTAAATCAAATAAATCTATTTATGATTGATACAAAAACCGTATTTATAATAATCATAATCATCTATTTAGTAATAATAAATAACTTTCCTTTTAAACGTTTTAAAAATACAAGTGACAAGTACCTTATCTACCAACTAATTTTATTATTATTTATTTACTATCATGAAATATACTTATTACCGATCGGTTTTAATCTATGAATGAATGAATACACACTTTATTGTACAAGGTCAAATAAAAAATTGAGTACAGAGTTTTGAACACACAATGTTGTACAGGGGCGGACTTATCACTTAAAGCGATTTCTTCCAGCCAACCTTTGGGTGGTGAAGAAAGTATTATTTTACGTAATGTGGAGGGGGATACCAATTTACAGAATACATAAATAAAAGAAGAATCAAAACCAATAAAGTGGATATACATAATGCCTAATATATAATATACTCCTATCCAACAAAACTTACACAATATATTTTATGTTTGATACATACATATCGTATACATACAAATAAATAATAAAAAAAAAAATAATAATAATAATAACTACTTAATATACTCTTAATATACTATATATAAAAATATCAATAGACTATGTACCTAATATAAATAAGTAATCTATGTCTAATAGTTTTATATAATAAATAATAATATGGGGAAATACACAATAAAAAGGTCAGGTTTAAATTCAATAAAATAATACCTATACACTTGAATAAATATTACAAATATAGGTAAATATAATGCAATATATATTATGAATATACGCCTTACCCCGCCTATTGGATAAGTGTTGCTAAGACGAAGGGCAAGAAACTTAGCAAGATCATGTTTTTTTTAATTTAAAAATTTTTGTTAAAGACAAATGTGTACAAAGCTAAAAAGTAAGACTGTACTTTAATAGAATGAAGAGATAAAAAATACAAGACAGAAGAAATTTATGTCATGAAGGGAAAAAAATAAATATCTTTGTCTAACTGTTCCATAATATAGTCCATCTGCTTTTTCAGTAATTTCATATATTAATGAATTAACGTTAATTCTAGAGGCATCATAACATAAGTGAGGAAATTACACTAACTACTATTATGACAAAGATCATTATCATTATGATAACCCCATGCTCCATTATCGTCCAAATAATCATTTATTTTGTAATATGTCTCCTTCAATAGGCCCTGCTTAATAAAAAGTTTAAACTGATTCTCTGACAAAGTAAAGACCTTTTTTGGAAGTTTATTGTAAAATCTTATACCTACCGTGTTCTACGAAAGAGGTTACTTTGGCAAGTCTGATTTTTGGATAAGCCCATTTATGTTTGTCTCTGGTTCCTTTACAGTGTTGCCCACCAAGCCTTGGGAAAGAGATAACATTTTTTCTGACATATCTAAGAACTTGGTAAATAAATTCACAAGGAACCGTTAATAATAAATTTCTTTGAATTTTGAATCCCGGTGCTTCACATTAAAAATAGACCGAATTGCTCTCTTCTGCAAAACAAAGATTGCGTCTATATCCGCGGCTCTACCCCACAGTAGCATGTCGTATGACATAGTGCTGTAAACGTAACTAAAATAGACTATTAAATCTAGCAGTACCAACATCACTAATATGCCTTATGCGTCTAACAGCGTATGCGGCTGAACTACTTTTAGGATGCGTTCAGTAAACACGATTCGTTCGATAAAATAAAAATAAAACAGGGTTTTAATATGTGCGTGTTTTAGACACGTTTAAAACACATTTTTGTTTTAAAACAAGTTTTAAACAAGTATGTCATTGTTTGTTTAAAATAATGACAACCCTGGTCAAAAGTGACAGATGTGTGTCAAAAGTGACAGTTGACAGATGTGTTAAAAATTACTGTTGTGTCAAGCGACAGATGTGTCAAAAGTGCCAGATGTGTCAAAAATGACAGATGTGTCAATTGACGGATGTGTCGAGGTGACATATGTGTGTCAGATTTTTAAAATCTGATATATATGTGCTGTGTGTTACAGCTGTGTCAAGTGACAGATGTGTCAAAAGCAAAAGTGACAGATGTGTTAGTGGTATATTTGACAAATCTGTGTCAAATCGGTCACTTTTGACACATCTGTCATTTTTGACACATCTGTTACTTTTTACACATACATCTGCACTTTTGACAAATCTGTCACTTTTATCATCTGTCACATTTGAAAATTTTGTCTCTTTTTAAACTAAAACTTATTGTGGAAACAGTTAATTACGAAGATAAAATACCTTTTAGCATTATTGTTTATTTTCCAAAATCCAAGACAAAGTCAAAGTGAAGTTTATTATAAAACAATTATATTTTTCATCAGATTGGTTAGCGATTAATGGTTAATATTTTAATCGTTAATTTTGAATCATTAATCAGATTAGCTTTTGACCAACACTAGTCGGTAAGTACAAACGGCACCAAACTTAATGGCGTCTCTGGAGTTTGTCTCTGTATATCTCTCTCTGTCATCTATCTTTGTCATATATTTCTCTCAGTCTCGCCGGAGCTAACTTCACTCAGGGGTAAGCGCACTTTAACACCTTTGATAGCCGTTCATAAATTAACAATTTCGCTAGGTTCCAAAACTGACAGCAGGATAGCGTATACAATTTTCAACGCGTGCAACAGAGATGGCATTAGAACCCGTGTCGCGACCCCTAGTTCATGAACCAGCCCCTTGAGACCCCTTCAAGTGGCTTCCTGGATACCCTATCATGACAATATAAATAAAAGTAAGTATAATTATATATTTATATTTACGTTATTAGCTTGCAAGTTTCCAAAATCAACCTTAATTGGAATTGACAAAAAATATGATCGTACGCAAACCATTTAATATTGTTAGTGGCATCCAAATTCATTTGCACATCACAAATCACCACAAATCATTAAACCAAGTTTCTGACTTAAAAGTAGGTAAGTATGTAGAAATTGTATAAACAATCAGTTTTAAGATCACTACTTTAGCTAAGCTACTTAGAAATCGAGTCACGTCTCATTGCGAGGCAAGGTCTAGTGAACCGATACTTGGACATAACCATTATATTTAACAGTTATTTCTATATGACACTGAAGAATTTAAACGCCAGCCGCTTGCAACTATTTCTTATTCATTGTTTTGATCGATAACAAGTTTCTAAGATACTATTTGTTAAAGCAGCTAAGCAATTAAAAATAATGTTATTTCTGTATATTTTCCAACCAATTTCGGCAACCTGCTGAATATAGTTCATTTATTTACAGCAGTTGTCCACGTTTGCGGTTGGCCGTTCATCTGTTTTGTTCAATCCAGTGTTTGCTCGCATTTTAATGAGCCACTTACCAAACATAATGGTAAACGTATCTAATAAGATTCGTCTCGCCACAACGAACAAATCATTGAATATTATTGTCAAAATGCTAGGTAATCTGCAATTGAGATGAGATGGTACAAGAACCTGTAGGATTAACTAATCCAATGTCAAGCAAAACTAATTGCTGACAATAGTCGAAGTTCTATAAGGCGAATATCAATTCTTCATAGGTATTTGAAGAGATTTTGAATTTTTCATCAAGACGCAAAAAGTCCACGAGACACTTGACAACATTTTGTTGGGAAACAAAATGTTTTAACAGCTAACAGCTAGATGTTTATCCGAAGCACTGTCCAGAATTAAAATTACGATCTACTCGCTGGTTTTATGGTTTATTTGACACGTCGTCGCTCCAGTCTTTCGTGGAGTTGACGAAAATATCGACGCTGAGCTGACAGCCGACAAGCGTAGCATATCGCGTTACGCCAAACTAAGGAAATACGATGGCTATTTTGGACGCTGAAGGATAGTTCATATGGGAAATAAATTATAAAATAAACAAGATAACCATCATTGGCGGATACAGAGGTGTGGGGAGACATGGCTTCCCCTAAACACCCAGGAATTCCATACATTTGACTCGATTTTTAGATTTGATTCATGTGCACCTTTACACAGCATATGTATGTAAGGCATAAATGGGTTTTCCAGAAGCACCTGAAGGCCTAGAGCGCCTAAAAATTTACTTTTTTTTAACTTTTTGATAAACCCTGTCAGAATACCCCCCCAAAACCAAATCCTGGATCCGCCCTTGATAACCATGAGGATGTCAAAAGAATTAATGAAGACAAAAAAAAAACATGATGATAGTTGAAGGGCAACTAAGTTAAAAATGTTTCTTTGTAATGACAGTGTACGCAAACGCAAGTTTAAAGTTCACAAATGTAACAACTTGTGGCGAACAGGGTTCTACTTCCCATAATATTTACTAACATTTAACGAAAGCGCATGTTTCATCGGCACAATGAATTTTAAATCATGTTTACATATTCAATATGTTGGGCTGTTTGCATTCCGACAACAAACTGAGCATCAGTTGATAACAATGTGCTCTCAAAAGTAAATACAACAAATTCGTCAATCAAAACAGTTGATATTGACAAATCATGTAATCCAGATAGCAAAACATTAATAAATTACAATACGATGGTGCTGAAATTGTCGTTTATCAATTTTGGACAAGTAGAAGTGGTAATGATACACCAGATTTACTGATATTTTTTTTATCAGGGTACTACAAGTACTTAACGAGCAGATTATGTTGTGATAGCTGATAACATGAAGAGGGAGTTCAATGGATTTATAAACAGTTGTCACTTGGGACACTATGAAATAATATCCTGTTGGATTGCATGCAACATGCAGGAGAAAATGCTAAAGAGTGTTATAAAATATAATCTTTTAAAGAGTTTAATGTAAGTGACGCTGATGTCATCACGATAATCAGTTGATACCTACATAATTTCCGCTTTATGTAATTGTGTGTAACCAAATGGTAAAACACCTGAAGTAGATACAGCGTAATCATTGTCCCCGACCTCCTTACCTAACGTTAAAACGAAATTAAAAGGCGGCAGATAAATAATAATAATATTGCAATTATTGCGTTTTGATGCGTAGGCGCACCCACCTCCAGCGGTGACGGTTCTGCAACCCTCAAAACCAAAAGCGAGTCTTAGTAGGGTCATAATAAGGTTGCTTAGCTAATGCGATTAGATCACAGCCCACGTAGATGACCAAATGAGGGTAAAATGTGGGCTGCATGGAGGCGGAGAAGCCAAGGCTGCTCCTGCCGCTCTCCAACAGGTTAGAACGTGCCGTGGGTTGCCTAATTAAGAGTCTCGAAAAAATCTTTGGATCTTCGATTTATGTGTTTATCTGACGCCATTAATAATGGGTCAGTCTGTTCCGATGAGACAACTTGACAAATAAGGCTTGAAGCTAAATTAAATTGGACATAAAACTAGCACCCGAGTCTTGAATCCGCCAAGATAGATACCTACCACAAAGAAAAAATCTCTCTGTCAAAGTCCGCTCCAAAGACTTGCTTGCTTGACGCTAGTCATTGACTCATACCGTATACGGTGCTTTAGAAAATAGCTCGGAAAGTAAATATTGACACCCATTATCGTTCCGACCTCGATAAGGCTGTACTTGTACGTAGGTACAACCTACCTACTGCATCTTTAGAAAACTGGATCAACCATTCTTTGCTGGTTCCCACGAACGGTGTCGTTATTGTACACGTTGGTTATGCTGGCTCAAGTACTTTGTTGAGACGTGATCGTTCTGTTAACGAGAGAGACTTTTTCTTGAGGCCGTGAAAACAGCTGCAGTGCTGTGCGTGTGCGAAAATATGAAAATAAGTTCAAAACAATTTGTGTTCCCAATATTATGTTGTTGTATTTGCTGCCATGAATAAAAATGAAAGCAAGAAATAGTAGGTGTATTACCTTTGTCTAAGCAACCTACATTTTGTGACACCTACCTAAAATGTTAATCAAAGCGCGTGACCATCGTGTTCACTGTATTTGAACGCACAAAGAATGCGTTCGGGAAGGGCGCGTGGGCCGCACGAGAGCACTGTAATTTGAAATGAAAATCAATCGCTTCAGAATTCTGGCCCGGGGTGAACCTGTCTTTGTCTCGTAGGCGGGGACCGGAGTCAGGCCTACGCATAAAGCGTTGCGTATAGATATGGCCTTTGATTTCAATTCCGTCACACACAATACACAATGAGCTCCTATGCGATAGGATTTAAAATGTTTCGGGGTGGATGTCGAAGAAAGCTTCAGTGTTACTGGCAACTTGGAATTGTTGAAATGTATGCTTGACAGGGAATCTTGATGCATGTGCATTGAAGCTGGTATAATTAATTAGATCTCTGCAAACAAACCAGTGATAATTTTGCATACGTGAATATGCAGTAAGTCGGTAGTCTAGTTTGAAACAAGGCGCATTAAGTCTTGTGTATACATAAAAAGCCTGGGAGTGTGGGAGACCAGCCTACACTGTCGCAACGTGGGGATCTTGAAGGTGACAAAGATGAAGGTCTGTTTAGTTTTGTTGTGTCCTCGACACCTACGTGTTTTTGATTGCATTCGAATGCAGATGTTAGAATAATTCAGGTTTAACCGATGCTTATCTTTATAAGTATACCTGCTTGCATACCTAGCTTGCAAGAAAAAAAAGCCTGGAAGTAATGCTCTCTAAATAATAATTAGAGTATACAAAGCGATGGATGTCGCTATAAAATAATAATCTTAGTCTGATGCAACAGATATTGTAGCGACGACAGCGCCTTCTGTTCGGAATGAACACGTCGTGAAATCATATAATGCCCTCGGGAGCGTTCAGTATGTGCATTACAAGCTGGTATATTAAGTATAATAGTTGCAAAAAATTCGGTGTACAGGTAAGGTGGAAAAGTTCGTCGTACCAGATACGAACCTCGGTGGCGCAGTCGGTAGTGCGCCTGTCATGTAAGCAGAAGGTCGCAGGTTCGAATCCCGGCCCGAGGAGTTTTTTCAAAATATTTGTGTTTAAAAAAAATGTTTCTGACTATAATAATAAAAAAAGCATTTTAAATCAGTTTGCCTTGTATTAGGTACCTACCTATACTTTGTGTAAAACTCGTTCTTCTAGCTTTGACTGAATCTGCACACAGTCTGCCGGCGGATGTATATTAACTTATTATCTCGACCATATATAGGACTTAAAAAGGTGTGCTATGCAAGACGACATAGGCTTGATACTTTAGGGAAGGTAAAGATAATGCATATAAAAATAAAACCATTGCTGCATTCCATGCTGTCAATGATAGAATGTTGATCAATACAGACCCGGCAATAGACAATAGACATAAACTTGTTCTACATAGTTTTATACATTCACCAGAAACAATGACTGTTGCTGGTGGTCAAAGTAAACAAACTGTCCAAATAAACAGTGGAAAACTGTTGACCTACAAAGTACAATGGGCAAATAAATCTTCTTGTTTTAGACAAAAAAGGTTACACATTTTACAGCCCGTGGGTGAGCTGTTGATTTGACTATTGATAAATTTCACAGATACATGACAAATTTACAACAACAACCTGGACTTTAAAGACACGTAACATAGCCAATTTGTTTTATAAATCAAGATAAGAGAATGTTCTTGATATCATTATTGACATCAATAAAATAACCCCTGTGTGATTCGAATATTATAGATCTTAACAAGTTCTTCTTCTTGGTGGGCTCGGTAACGGCCTCGGTTTCCGCACCTAGTCTCTTTTTTGGACCTTTGTGCGTGGAAAAGTGTGGGCCGTCTATTCTAGCCAGCCCAGCTCACGCCAAAATCCCAAGACGCGACGTAGATCTTAACAAGTTATAAAATACAATAAGTTAATACCTAAAAGTTTTAGGTGATTTTATTATAGGTATACAGATAAATGGTCACTCAACATATATATACTCTCAGTACTCGTACTTATTGTATAGGTATAGTTAGATTTTGCCCGACTAGTTTCACTGTAATTCGTACAGCTTCTTCCGAGGAGTAAAACAAGGGCCTTATTGTCTAATTTTAACATCCGTTTCTATCGCTTTCAAATGTATCGTGAATGGCTAGAAATTATGCGTGAAGTCATTTCCAACCAATCACGATATGTTTGAAAGCGATAGACAATAAGGTCCCTGGTCATTTATGAATCGAAACCAAGAATCTTTTAGTAAGTACATAATAAAAAAGTTTTAGGTGTGTGAAATACCTAAATGAATACAATGTACCATCGCCAGTATAACGGGATACTTATTGGCAGTTCTTATGGATGCGTAAGCCCGTAAAATCATTTACCAATAGGGAGCTTGAACTGCTGGCAACTGTAAGTACCTATAGTTTTCAAGCAGAAATTGCTTGTCTTCAGTTACATAAATTAAAATCCTGTGTTATGTTGATAATCCCCCAAAACGGTTTAATTCGAACAATTGATGTAGCAAGGTTGTGCAATGTAATACATTTTTTAAAGAAGAAACAGAAAAAAACCATGCTCTTGAATCAAAGCTACGTAGGTAAGATATGAAACGGTCTTTAAACGAGCTACGTAATTTGTCTGGCTGGACCAGACTATTAAAAATCGCATCGCATCGTTTGAAAACCAAAAAAAATTGCCGTTGGGAACATAATGTGCTAAGCTGTTGAATATAACACAGTTTTGGCTATTATAATCGAATTTATACCATAGGGTACTTACTGGATTTCCTATCCAAAAAACACCAATAACAATCTGAACATATTGGCAGTAAAATTTCTTAGTTTATTTCCTAACTGCAACTTACTATTGACCCAAATTGTCACAGAACATAACAGCTTTAGTGAAATTAAGTTATTTTCATTGTTTACCCTATTATACCGGTTACGATAATGCGCGAGTCCGGCCTTCACGGTTCACAGTCTTGATCTCGATGCATGGAGTGCGCAGGCGCTGCAGACCTGATGCGTTTTGTATTTTATTTTAATTCCTCTGGAATCATAGTGTTTTGTATTTTATTTTCATTCGTAACCTCTCGAACCATAATACCTAATAATATTTTCTGCATACCGCGTTGGGATCATTTATGTTAATTTCCTGATTTATGCTGTCGCCCGAATCATTAAATTGACCTCTAATCTATTCGACCTTTATCTTGTATTAAGAGGCTATGCGAATTTTATTTTTGTCACTGTCACTCAAAGCGAAAAATCGCGCAGTGCGAGAGGGGTGGATTCAGGGCAAAAGGGAAAAAAGTTGGTTTTATCATATCTCTAGATATTGTTAAAACACACTTAATAAAGTATGTTTGAGACTTTGAGTTCTGTATATGGTTGTATGTTGTATGTAATATGGTTCCTATTCGTCAAACGAGGAGAAAAAGAGTGTTTGAAGACCTCATTTCAACAATTATTTCTATCGAAGAAAATTTATTCAAAATTTCCAATTTCAAAACCCTAGATTATATAGTCAAAATGCATATACCAGAAACTGATTATAATTTTCCGTGTATTTCATGAAATACACAGAAAAGAAACACCCGTATTTTTTTTGCATATCGCCTTAATAAAAAATCCTCTTAGTAATTTTTCGTCGAAAAGTTTTATTGCTAATAAATCGTCACGACATAAATCACCGAGGGGCTGTCAAGGTGTTCCCGAGTTTGGACTGTGAAGGGCAAGTCACAGTTAGTTCACATTCGGACATGAGCGGTGAGCCCTATCACTGAACTTCAGGAATAAATATGACCCCACAAATCCTACGGGACTCAAACCCGCGACTCCAAATTAGTGATCAAAACGTTCAAACCACTAGAGCACAAGCGACCGAAAAGATATTTTTAAATACTACTTATTATACTATTTTATTTATTATACTACTTTTTATATTTTCAGTAGCCAAACAAAACAAAATTTGTCTATCATATTTATTATTACGTACTTCAAATCAGTCTATAACGCCCACACCCGTGTATAATTTTAAATAAATTTGCATCTCGTAGGGGAGAAAATCAAAGAACCGTAAGAGTCATTTCGTAATTCGCCCAAAACAGGGCTTCGAGTCTAGTTCAACTTTCTACTACGATGCATGTGGGCGGCTATTTCCAGTCTTATTTTGGTGTTTGTGCAATCAAAATTAGACTCTATGTCATAGTAATACCAACTGAATTATTATCAACAGAGATTTGCAGCACTACCACGGCCAGGCGCCGTTGAGACGGCTGCAAGAGTCGGCGGTGACAGTTTTACTATTGCTTTTAGAAATATCTTCCTAATTGAAATCACATCGATTGTGTAGTTACCTACGTGACTCTAAACGCGTTGAGATTAGAGGTTAATAGGTTGACAAAGTTGCAAATTATTTATTAATGATTCTGAGGCTAATTCTGGTATCCAAAGTTAGATAGTGCCGACAGAGAGTTCGTAGGCTGACAAAAAAGGACGGATTGACAGTTTTAAGCTTTTTAACAATAAGTACCTGTATTGATGATGGTCATTAAACCAATATGAAAATGCGTCATACTAATTTCGCCTGTTATATATACATACATACCTATACATTAGCTGTGGTGTGGCTAGACAAACTTTCACTTTGTATCGATGATATAGAAGAATATTATAATGTAGGTAATTTATGTCTCCGCTAAGCAAAGCAAGCCTTCTTCATATAAGTAGTTAGGAACATTCGCTTTCTATCGATAGGCAAGGCAGCACTAATGCGGACTACAAACAGCAAATGACGAAAGTGCCACTGCAGTGATGTGGTTGCGCCACGCGTGTAGGATGAGTCTGGCGCCAACTAGCCGCCTTATACCGCCTCCACCATGCTAAGAAATCTGGTCCTCTAAAAAGGCCGCTTTGGATGAATCATGTTATGATTCTGTTCTAATGCCGTCTCTTTTGCACGTGTGAAAAAAATCTGACTGTCCTACTTTCAAATCATTTTATGATTCACCCAAGTCAGCCTTTTTAGATCCCCAGGTCGTCTAAAAAGGCCGCTTTGGATGAATCATGTTATGATTCTGTTCTAATACCGTCTCTTTTGCACGCGTGAAAAAACTCTTACTCTATCCTACTTTCAAATAATTTTATGATTCACCCAAGGCTGCCTTTTTAGATCCCCTGAAGGCAGTGTTGTGAAAATTATCCATTTAAAAAAAACACTCAAAATTTACCACAATTATATTAACAATAAGTATGCATACTTGTATGTATATCTTTCGTTGCTCTCTTTTATCCGTGGATAGACTAGCTTTTATTTGCACAAACCACCGAAATATAATTTTCAGGGTGATGGCGGAGGGCAAAACGAAGTCAATATACTTATGAAAAATGAAAAATGAAAAATATATTTATTGACACCAACAAATAACTTACATACTAAATTGTGACACTAGCCTCCATACTAGGATTCCCTGGTGACATGGAGACTAGGTCCTTCCATAACTATATAATATTAAAAATTGAAAATATGCTAAACATTAAATTATTAATTATTAATTAGAAACAAAAAAAAATAATAATCATTAGTTAAAATTAATAATTGCATTAATTAATTATTTAAAAATAAATATAGGTATTAGATAAGTTAATATAACGAACTCGATTTACATTAAAAGCTTGCGTGTGGTGTGTGAAGGGAGGTGTGTGTGTTAGAGAGTGTGAGGTTGTGTGTATAATGGGTGAGAGTGAGTGATTACATAGTTACTGTTCAATGATGTACATAATTACTGTGTTTTCGTGAAGAAAACAAGGAAGGAGGTGTTATACTTATATCACTCTGCTGTCTGTCCGTCCGTATGTCACGGGTCTCTAGCTCGTAGACGGAATGAGATTAAGACCTGGGGCTCTACCGCGTAATTCTCATTTGTATCAACTTCAAGCAAATGCATGCGAAATTCAATGCGTGCAAAAGAGATAGCATGTTAAGCGGGCGTCGTCGCACGCACGACAAATTTCAATCTCAAGTTGATGTTGATGAAAATGAGAATTACGCGGTAGACCCACTGTTAGATATTTTGTGTAGGATGTTAAGAGCTGTTTCGCTGCCGGATTGTTAAAACCCCGCCTTTTCTAATTAATAGAAACAAAATACTTAAATTCAAAATTCACTCAATAGTTATTCGTCAAAACCTTATTACTTATGTATTGTGTATGCTGCCATCGCAAAGTTTCCATTGGTTTCTGTAAATTAGTATTTCAAAAATATTTAAAGTGTTCATTAATTTTTGAAATTCTAAGCTGTCAAAATTGTCAATTTTAGACTATTTTTGTAACGGAGTCTCAAAAGCTAGTAGGTAAGGAATTTGAAATTCCCGTAAATTATGTACCACATGGGTATCTACTGTACTTAAACAACGAATTCTAAAAATGTCGATTCATAATGTAGCTTTTAGCCGTACCCTAATACTTAACCAATTTAATTTTGCAGATTTTTTTTCATATTAAACTGTTATCTATTAACTTAGTTTAATGGTACGGAACCCTCAGCGCGTGACTCCTACTCACACTTGACCTGTTTTTCTTTCTCCCCTATATTTATTTATTTAATAAATCTTGCTATATCTCGCTGTTTATATTTCACAATAGTATTTTGTGCAACTGTAACACAAAGTGCTTGTTTTTGCACGAGTGTCCCAATGTCTAATTATGTTCAGTTGCACACAATACTTTATCTACGACCATCAAAAATATCGTCTTTATTTATAATATTTTCAACCAACAATTTCACGAAAAATTAGAAGACATTCGTTCATGAACCTCGGGTGCGTCGTTCCGGTAAAGCTGCCACGAAAGCCAATTAGGATAAAGGGGGCGTGGCTTAAGAAATAAGGTCGGGAATTATTTCTTGTCTCTGTTCTGTATGCACTAGTCTTTTCATCTTATTTGGCGTGTACTTGACCAAAAAATACCCCAAATACAGGGAAAATAAGTGGGTACCATGCGAGTACTGCTTGACGGACCCATTCAATTTGCACCGCTCCACGTTGGGCAATTTGGTGAACGCACAACGTTTACTGATTCATTCATTCAAGCAACTTTACGCAACATCCGATGTTTGATTTCAATTATTTGGTCAACAAATTCATCGGGGTCACATTATATATGGAGAACTCAAAACAGGTTGCCTTACATTAGCAAGACAAGTTTCTATGTTCTGATAGGCTAGGTAATTTGTCACTAGAGCTAAAATAAACAGGTAAACGACTAAGTAGGTAACGACTTCTCGTTTTAATACTTCAGGAAAGAATTTGTTACAAAAATTGTGAAGAAGGAAATAAAACAGTCACAGTCACAGACTGACAGCGATTTCGTTCTAGATATAGAGTCTAAAAATGTCTTAATGCTATGACTCAGTGGTGCGAAGTTGACTGCGTAAGAGTTTTCTAAGAAGCTGAGAGACTGATAATATTTCGCTCTTTTTTATATATTTGTAATATATCTTTCTCCCTCTATTTGCTTTGGCATCTTCAGCCCTTCTATCGAGATGACACTCGGTAATTAACCCTATGCCATTTTGCAAATATTGATGGTTGGATTTCTGCGTCTAATCAGCAAATGACTGATTTTTAGTTTTTTATCTTGTAATGAGAAGTCTGTGATAGTTTAACGTAAAGGAAAGCGCTTTTACATGATCCTCAGCTAGCAAAACTTTTTTACGGACCTATTGGCCACATTATAAACCTTAGATTCCATGTAATTTTTTTTTTTAATTTAACTTGCTTGGGGTAGTACAATATGCCATGGTGCCTATACTTTGACGTGGCGTCGACTGACATGTAGGTACCGGAAAACTGTGCAGACCTCCTTTTCACCCTTATTGCAATGGCTATAAGAGCGAAAAGTGGGTCTGCCGAACTTTCCCTGATAGTACATACCGGTAATGAAATTTCTTTGACCTATTACTTGGATAACGTAAGGCTAAAATGTTCGCAAAATTGGCACTGACATTTTAGGCAGGTTTTAGGTCATCGACAACTTAAAGGTCAGTTATGAGATGAGTAGGTCCTTTATAGGTTACATTTTATCGGTTATTTTCATATCACTTATCATCTATCTACGTATAGCTGATTAGCTCATAGATCTTTGCATGAATAGTGATAATTGCTGACTCGATATCTCGATATAATGCGGTTTCATCTTCTACGCTGTCTTGTGGTTGAATTTCATTAGGTATTTACATTACAATTGTTGTAAGGATACCAACTACTGCAAACATGAATTCATTAGACACAGTTTAAGAAACTGAATCTAGCAAATGCATACGATTTCATCTGGACGGAAGCCAATTTTCTGTAATTGGGTCATTTGTATTACAAATTTCTGAAATACTTGATACCGTTGCTGCTAGTCCAACGAAACCATTAACTGGCGTTTTACTATTTTGTCCTAGATTGACAGATATAAAAAAATCTATTGAAAATGAGATTTTTATTAAAGTTATAAACGTCTACTGTGGTCTTCGTGCTTTATGCTGTATTCAATTACAATTTAATTTGAGCATAATATGAACGAGTTAACAGTTTGAGTCTGAAATTGTTGTTTCATTTTGTGAATGAATCTTCGTTTGAACCCGCATCGCTTTCCTCACCCTCTCTTGTATTACATTATAACGGCACTTCATTGGTATCTGATAACTAACTGATAACGATACCCTTCGCTACGATAAAAACACTACCGTTTTATTCAATCCTCATCGCGGGTTTTGCTGATAGTAAGGTAGTTCTAAGTTCTAGGACAATATTAACATCATTCATTAAGGCTTTTTTTAACTATATCCTAGTCTTATATCTGTTCCGTTAGAATTAGCAATAAATAATTACTAACCTAGACAATTGGATTGCTCCGCATTGAAGCTATAAGTCGCTAGTGCTCAGCAATAACTAAGTGGACGTGGCTTCAATGCAGTTCTTGGTACTAAGCATTAGCGGCAGTCTCATTCTCACCACGTGACAAGCCTTACTGAATGCCAAATTACTCGAAACATAGATGTTTACCGAGTTACGAAATCTCATGAGAAGTAAAAATATTCTAGACAACATCAAACGCTCCTTGGAATGCTCTGCTACAAGCTAAACAACCATCTTCTGAATATCTTTGAACGAAAAAATCGCCATCGCAAATCCGGAAGAGGAAAAATCATCCCTATCTCCCTTTCTTACGGTTGCAATTTAGTTGCGTGCTGATGTACAAATATGACTAAATACAAATTAATTGGATATTTTTAATGATACGAAGAGTCAAATAATTATATATAGAACATCTGGTGGCGTCGTCGCCTCACGGATGTGCTATTTAGGGCTAGTAACGTAATATTTCAATGCTCCTTTCGGTCTTAACTTTTCAACTGAGAGATGTTTTTTTTAGGTACGAATTTTCTTTATATTGGTTTCAGGTGATATTCTTGGAAATTGTAGAAACCATTGAGTTTTTTTTTACCTTTTGTCAAAATATTCACATACACAATGATCATTAGGGGTACCCAATTCCGAACTATGACTTTTTTATCGATACCACTGAAGATGTCAAGCATGCATGCGCGCTCAACAATGCGGGGAAGAGTAATTAATAATCTAAGATGCAGATAAAGGGCGTGCTTAGTGGAAAAATGTCTCCACAGCCAATGAGTTTAATATAACCACAGACTTTCAATGTAAAAAACAATAATGTAGGTACCTACTTCTTAGTTGCTATTGCAAACTAAATAAGCACAGCATTTGGAGTATGAAACGATCTCTTTTTGTTTACTTAAACAAAGATTTATGAAGAGAACAAGATCATAAATCTAAAATGATATAATACTCTGTTCCGATTTATGAATTCCCTGTCATGTCATTTGCACATCTACAGATGAACACAGGAATTTGAGGAGACATGCAGAGGTATAAGTACGAGTAGAGAACAAGTATTATTGTCGAAAAACAACTGAAAGAAAACAAAAACAAATTAATGAATTTATGGACCACGAAGACAATTTTGGGGTTCAATAATAATAATATGATTTGCTATTGTTCTTAAGCTTGATGGATAGTAACGGATGATGCATGATTGGTATGATATGAATGAAACGCTGGTCGCCAAGATTCAGGGCGATAGACGTGCGCCAATGACGCGCAATTCCGGTGTTTCCGCCGCGCTCGTGTCGCCGCAATCGCGCGTAAACAATCATGAGATTCGTTTGTTACTCTCCCCTCGCCGGGTATGTAATAAAGGAGGAAATATGCAGTAATTAATTGTATTAAATGTAGTTTTTAGGGACCATTACAGGACGTTAACACTTAACACCGGTGTTTACAAGCTAAATAATAAGGAAATTTTCCTGCTTCGATACGGAATATCAAAGCATTACTGTTGCGGATTTTGTTTTATCTTTCTGTCATATAATTTAATTTTTGTTATGGTTTTCTTCTTTGATACCGCCAGGTTAGCTTTTATGGCCATCGACGCTGTGCGAGGGCGTATGAAATGTTACCGTATGGGCTTTAAAGATTTTTCTTGCGAAGATCGCGTTTCAGTTTACGCAACCAAATGCGTCGGCGCCGGATTTCGTCACTGCGGAAAGCGCGGCGGCCCATTAAATTGTTTTATTATGAACTGGACGCCATCTTGTGTATTTTTGGCTGAGATTTGGGTGTTTATCTGTTGGGCCTCTGTCCACACAATAATTAGTAGTTGTAGCTTTATTTTTTGTTTATTCGAGATGTTAAGTGTTAAGAATATTTTTTTAATCTCTCCTTAGACCGCTGAATAGGGTGAGACTAAGTACTCCCACGAAATTCTGATACCACATGATAGGTGTAATATAATTCATTAGGATCTCTCATAAAATCCTGAGTCACCCCCAATGTGGGCGGGTAAAAGTTACAAAATGTAGCTTAATTGTCTTCTGTATTGCACATCGAATTTCGTGCAATTTGTGTGACGTATAACGTTGCAGCAGCTAAATCAGTAACAGAGTTTCTTGACGTCATTAAAACAAAAGCAACAAAAGAGAAATGGAGTTGGCGTTTATTTTTCAAATTCTTATGTACCATATCAACTTGTCAAACATTCTGTCTTTAAGAACCAAAACTGACATATATTCCGGACTCATGTCTGAAGAAGTTGAACGACCGCCGCTGTTTGTCATCCAATGTCTCGCCTTGCGCTCTACTCGCATCACCTGCTTTATTTTTCACTATACGCTCTGAACGTAGACAACCGCTATTTTTAATCCCGGAATGCCTAAGATTATGAATGAGCTGCTGCGAATGACATTCAGGACTGTGTTTATGTTCTACGAGTGCTTTGCAATTTAGCCTTTTAATACGACTCAAGATTGGATTTTGAAATTCGCTGTCTTCTCGCTCATGTATGGCGCGATTGTGACGTAATTTCAAGCCATGTGTCACTTGGTCCGTTGAAAACAGGGGTCGTAAAGTGCCGCCACACGCCAATCTGCTCCGTAATAGGCAATGCACGATCCGACTCGTCGCATTGCATTAACAAGCCTACTTACTGGACACGAGTTACTTTCGAGTTTCGCACCACACTTACTTGGTAGGAGTAAACATGGGTATAATTCATATAGTTAGCAAGTACGTAGTTAGTCGAAATGCTTTGATTGGATTTTGTCGCTGAATAAGGAGTCTGAAGGGTGCGCTTGTTAAAAGAATACAAATTACTAACATTAACAATTCAAAGCACGTTGCATATATTATGTTGTAATCAATGAATGCAGGTTTGACTCGCAGCTTTATGCAAGGTTTTTCATTCACTTCAAGACGATTTGATTGTTTTAGCACTGTCATCTCAATCGTCTCAAGCCTCCCCTTTTACCATAATTCTTTCGTCTAATCACAATAATTTCTCTCCCGCATGATCCACAACACTGCCTTGACTAACGATAGAGTCAACTGAAACCGCAACTAAGACGACTTGTGCTTGTGATGCTTTGTGGTCGATGCTTGAATGAGATGTTTTTAACAGTTCCTCAACAATGGTGTTTTAGGAGCGTGGATTACAAAAGGTATTCTGATTTTTTACCGGTTTAGTTATATATTTAAGATAACAATTGAAGAACAACAGATAAGGAACGCGATCGCGCCTTTTGAAATTAGACGGGTTAACTGTGTTTTATAAAAATGTTTCTATATTTCTTTGCGATCTGAATCATACATCCGAAATATCTTCCGCATAACTTATGTTTCCAGAACCTTTTGGATTATCTCTTTCATAACGTCATTTCTAACATGAGCTAGAACCTCGGCTAGCGAAGCCGCCTGCAACTAGTGGCCGCGGCGTGGGAGACGTCTCAGGAACGTCGACCCCGCTCAACTATAAATATACTTGGATCTTTAACACGCGTTGGGAACTCCCTGCCTGCCGCCCTGTGCCCCGTGCGCGAGAGTGCCTCAAAAAATGTTTGCTTTGTATTATCTCAACTGTTTATGCTTTTGTTATCTGCAGGAGTTTCGCTGTCAGTTTCTAAGTAACGAGGAGCACTATCTTTTTGTGTAGAAGGTACAATGTCATCAAAATACTTACAATTTCTAGCTCCAATTCCGTTTTGGAAAAAACTATTTTTGTTTTTTTTTGTGTTTTAAACCTGGGAATGTATTAAAACAATAGTGGCAGGAAAAACTCTTTATGTGGTAGAAAAGTGGCAGTAATTGCTGGTTAAATGTGAAAACTTTCCAAAGCAATTTAGCTTGTTTTCCTTTAAACATAAGGACTATTTTTCAATGAAGAAAATATAGTGTTGACAGCACTTAAACTTAAATTAAAGCTAATTCTGAAGAATCTGTTTTAATATCTACTAGGCTTTCTTTAACTTCCTCCTAGGTATTTTTTAAATGAATCATTAAGTATTTAAGTACTGATGAAGTCGTCTTTTGTTATCAAAATTGCTATCATATTTAGTCACGTGCTGGCGGCTGGTTTATGTTTCGGCAAAAGGTCATTGCCACATCTTCATTGATGATAGCAATTGAATCTGTTCCACTTGCTCCTAATTAATGGTCAGCTAACAGACGGCGATGACACAAAGTTATTCTAAAGTTCTGAACTCAAAGAAATAAATAATTTAGAAAGCCCTTTCCATTCCTAAATCTTTCGGTAAGAACAATAAAAGCCCGTATATACATATATCGGTCTGCATCAGATATTATTACGATCCAAGTCAATGACCGACTCCTCGTAATTACTTTTGCAGTTCCCCCTTTGAAACTTTGATTAATTCCAAAGCGATATAGACGATCTTAACAGACATCTGCACGGGCTTTTGATGGTAAAACGGAACACTCGATCACGCCATTGTGTCTCCAACACTAGGTCAGTTCTGCAGCACTCAAAAGTAACGGTACCTTACTCTGGTTCAGTAGCTACAGGGAGATTCCAATCGAAGTCTTTGATGCCGTCTTGCTCATATGTATTAGGAGTGATAGTAACGGAGCACGCTGTCGCAACAAAAACGGACAAGTGCTTGTGAATCGAAGGACAATCTGCCTTCAACGATCCACGTAATGTGATTGCAGTTTTGAAACGTTTACTGCTCCAATTTATCTTTCCGCGTCCACAAAGGAAAGCGATACCTGGTCTGGTGGAAATAAGTGTGCTCTCTGCAACTAAAAGTGTGTCATATCTGACTTGAACTTGATTGTGGTAGTACCGCTGAGCCAGAATATATCAGCTTTCATGATTCATAAAAATCATAGAAGATATGTATGTACCAAAATAGAATAGGTATTTTGTGAAGTTTTAAGGATAACTTAGAATAACCTCTTAAGGGCCTTACTATTGCCAAATGGGTACATTCTAAAGCCTACTCCTCGTTTATGGCCGAACCAAAAATAATTATAAAATGTATTATGAATAATCAACTCTTAGACAACATATGCAACATTTTTCTTTTTCATACCACCAAAAATTCTCCATGAATTTTTTTTTTTAACTGAATGGTGTTTTTTGGCTTAAATATCCTACTGCTCCTAAGTGGCTTAGCCGACTGAATTCATTTATGCTTTGATAAATAGATAAATTTGATAGCTATACACATAACATATGATTATTCAATCGAACAATCACGTCCATGGGAAAAGTATAATTTTCTCATGTTTCACCCTATCAAGGACGCAGCGAGCGTTGTAACAGCCACTATGCATTGCGCGCTGATATAAACGTTATTTCAATGTCGTTTCCGTTGATATTTTTAGTGACAAATATCGAGCTGCTAATTTGGCGATGGTAATCGCCTTAAGGAATAATCATGTGAATGTTTTTAATGTTTGTTTAGTAAATCTCACTAGATAACGATGCCATTACTTTCCCAAAGCTCTTACTACAATAATTTTAGATGTAAACATTTTGATTCATTAATCGCGTCTCGTTAACTACACGGTCACGTTTAATTAACAAGTTTTCATTGTAGTTTTGAGAATATGACGTCATCAGCAGATATTTGAAAAGCATCTGAGGCTATTTCCGTCTTTATCATTGACCATACAACAGGAAGAGATGTCCAAAATTTATCGTTTGACTAAAACTCCATAGAGGTGATTTCAACGTAGTAACCGGCATGACATCACTTTTGACTGCTATAGAGATTAGTAATTATGTAAACACATCATGTAAATTACTTAACGCTGTGTAAGAAACATTTTGATTCTTTAAAAAACTAGGTATGTGGACGGGATGAAGAAAATCTTGTTTCTCATATTGTATAAATCTTCTAATTTGATTCCATGAAAATCTGTCTGGGTATTAGTCTGTTCTGTGGTCTAGAGCTACGAGAAAAATAGTAAGTATTCTATTCAAACAAGCAAAGGTTTTTTACCTATGTAGCTGTAGGCCGGGACTTCTACTTTGTTATTTATTATGTTGGAATGGGGTCCTATTTTATTTTTTGCTTCTTCGTAAAATCTTATCATTACGTCAGAATTTAATCCGTCAACACAAAAAAATATGAAATAAAATGAACTTTTAACAAAAAAAATAGTAACCTACTTCAAATGTTAGATACTGCAGTCATTCACTAAAATGTTTAAATACTGCTGACCGATGGTACCGAAATAACACTTTTACCGACTTCTTTCTTCCTGAAACAAATCAAAGTGAGTCTAAGCTTATATTTACAACGCTAATGATACATCAAACTCATTGCTTGCTCGTATGATTGAGAATCTAGCTTCAGCGTTTTAGGTTTACCGAATAATTGTTCTATTACTTTTAATTAAATAATAAATGACCACTAAATCCACGTATCTTGACATATTTACTGGGCTCTAAATAGCAAATTAATTTTTATAAAATATTCTAATAACTGTGCTTTAATTACAGATCTTACAAAAGGCCATCCGATTATATTTTGTCATGATTGCATATCAATGATCAAATCAAGTCAATCGCCATTTATCAAAACAGTAGGTATCCTGCGTGTTGTTAAAACAATTATCAGACAGTTCAGAGCTAACAATTGTATTGCCCAATCAGAACTGAGTGCGGTTTCTTGTACGTGCAACTGCAAACATAGAGACAAAGGGATATGTACTCGTTAGTTTCTTTCTTCCTTTTTAGTCTGACTTGTATATCTATTATGTACCTACCTCGAGTTTCCTGTCTTTAGTGTGGTAACAAGTGTCACGGCTTTTGTATGCCATAGTTTAAATGGTCAGCTTTCACTGTGTTATAATTAAAATGGATTTTTTTATTGTCTAATTTTATATTCTTTTTCTAAGCGGCGGTAGCCCAGGGGTAGAACGCTGGCCTCTCAATCTTGATATCCAGGTACGATCCCCGGTCGGGCATGCACTACCTATGAGTTTTACAAGCGTGTATTTGTGCCCGAAGTTTCACGTTTTGGCACGTAATAATCGTTGGTGAAACGCGGTTGGTACCGTGAACTGTGACTTTCATTGCACACTTTAAACTCGGGACACCTCTAACTCCCCCTCGGGATACCTCTAACTCCCCCTCGGGGTTTCATGTCTTATTATTATTGTATTTTTTTTTCTATTAAGTAAGGAATGTGGTAGACATTCTGGTATTAAATTGATAATAAAACGGTTCTTGATTAAATTTTTTTATTGAAACTGTTGACCAAACAAGCGTTAAGTCACTGCCGTTTTGTCAGTGAACTTGAAAATATTATATTATTTAAAAGACTACTTGAAATAATAAGCATTATTTGCGGTTTCAAATCTAGAATGCAATCAAAGTAGAAACGCTTAACAGCAAAATAACTGTTCTGCATCTATTGTGGTCAGACCACAAGACAAGCCCTTCGTTGAGATCTGCAGAAGTCTCCCATTCTCAAAAGCGCATATCAACTTTAAACTCGAATGATTAGAAGTTATATTTCAGTGGCATCTTTTACAGGGAACGTTGTTTTACCGACTGCATCGACATTGAATTCAATTGCTCAGGCAATAAAATCTATTTTCGGAATTCAATTGTTTATGGCATCTCGAAGTGTGCCGGAGTCTGAGTTACTTGCAGACTTCTCATGTTACCGACGTATGTAAGGTGTTAGCTTCTACGATCAACCGCTCTTTGTATTTAACTACTGTAATTTGCTTTGGCAGGCCAAACAGCCGTTTAAATGGTTAGGCCTGTGCAAATAGAAATACATAGTTTCGTTTTCTTTATTTTTTCTAATCTACAAGTGTTACTATCAAGCATACCAGACGCCTTTTCAAGCCGTAATTTTCGTTTGCATTGTACCTTGAAATGAAATGAAATTGTGACTCACAATCGCAATTTTTTGCAGTCTCCAGTAGGTACGTACGTTTACTCAAAAGATCCACTTACCTTCATAAAACTGGGTCTTCGCCTCATGCATGTAAAATGTGCTAAACAATTGTACCAACAATAGCTTCTTTTACCAGAACGAAATTATGCTTATAATGGTGTCGATTCGGCGAAACACAACTTGTGTGATAGGAATAACCTTATTTTGAGCGTCTTGTCTTTGTCTTTTCGACACAGAAAGAAAAGGACGGAATGCTTAAATTAAGTTTAGTCCTGTCAAATAAGTTAAGTTGTGTTTCGTCGAATCTACACAACTGTATCCCATGTACTTGTCATGTTTAATACTTAGGTGTATTCTATTAACCCATTGTTGTCCAATAGTGGCGCAACGCAAAGCGAAATTTAATTCAGACAACTTATACAAAATAGTCAATAGACAGAATGCTAACAACAACATACTGCTATTGAACCAACTTAAGGCGAATGGATACGCCAACTGTAATTTGGACCTGTATTTGAAGGCCTACTCCTCCCACACGGGTGGTACAAAAACTTTCATAAAAATATATGATAGGCATTATGGAGTCAAAAATAAATTTCAAGTTTCATAAACTGTTTTTCTATTGTAAGTTTTGACAAAAAAAATCGAAAGTCATCCAAAGTTTCACATAAGAATTCTCTTAACCCTTCCAAACGCCTAAGGCGATTTTAATTATTATTTCACCAAATTATAGGAAATTTTTAGATCTAAAAAATTCAAGTTCAAAAATTTTTTTCCGTTCATAGCGTCCATGTGAAAAGTATTATGTGAGATGTGTCGACACATCGAGTTGCTTATTTAGCGTGGTCATACGCCTTAAATGTAATAATAACTCTGGTGTATTAAAATTAGCATGGCTGCTAATCGTTCATGAATATCTTATGGTGCCTTGTCATGTGCCTTGGGTGTATAGTATCGACCGCTGCAATAATTTTTCATTCTTACAGCTACATTGTGATTTTTCCCGCATAACATCGATATCGTTGTCTTAAAATTACTTCCGACAGTTTATTTTTTTCTGAAAATAAGCAAATTTGAAATAATTCAATGTTTGAGGGATGGATGAGAGAAAAGCAAAGAAATAAATAATACGTATTTTGCTCCATATACGTCGTATATGGAGCAAAAGTGGCAGGTAAATCTTGACACTGAGACAAAATTACACTCTGACCGAATTGGTGACAATTCAGAAAAGCCGAGTCAAAAGCATTCGGAAAAAAAAGCTTGCATGACTTGGTGGTGAATGTGAAGGAGGAACAATTTGATGTCAGCATCGTAGTAGATAGATATCTATACTCTTTTCCTACCCCTCTAGGAGACAGGCTTGTGTTTACAGCGCTGTTCCTGCATACATACTTGAATGAAAGCCTTCGCTACTGATATTATCTCCTCTAAGTTAGGTCACTCTGACGCAACTTGCACGGAATTTCGCGCAGGACAATGTTGACTTTATGACACGAAGGTGGGTCCGTGAGGTGAACTGGCTCATTACTCCGTACAAGGCCTCGACTATCCTTTATAATGCCTTGATTAATGCGAGCTAATATTTGATAAAGATCATCTGGTCATTTTGGTATATGTTTTACTAGGTTGAAAAATAATTACTTTTTTTGTTTGTGTTTTTTCCGTTTCTTTTCCTGCTTTACGTAACCGTAGCTTTACGTTTACAACTATACTTACCTATTTAATTTATTTAGTTGTATTAATTATACTTTAAGTAAGATTGACTAAGTATATTTATGTTAACTGTAAGACGGCTAATTAAAATTTACATGTATTTGAATGATCATTTTAATTTTGCAAAAACAGCAAGCAAAACAATCTAAACAATCAACTTTTTTAATGATTGATCCTGTTTCTCAGAGACATAGAATAAATCAAATCAATCAATATTTTAATCAGTTTTGAGCTACGCAAAAATAGTTCCATGTTGAGTCCCAAAACTAAGAGAAATAAGCATTAAATAATAAAGTTTGGATACATGTATTTTTTCTTGTATTCCTTTTTTGTGTATATCATGAAACCTGTTAAAACTAGAGACGCCGCCTCGCTCCTCTTCGCTTCACTAGGATCCTGAATTTTATTTTACATGTAAACCTAACACGCGCCTCCTAGCTTCGCTCGTCGTTGCACCTACTTTTGACTTTTGGTGAAAATATTTACTGTGTATTTTAACCATCAACAATAATAAAAAAGGGATCAAATATTATTTGCCATTCAAATTTGCAGGAATTTGATCCTAGATCCCATCTTTTGAAAATAAAACGTGAGACGTAGGTACTTTTTTATTTATTTCAGCATGTTTCTTTAAATTTATTTGATAAAGTTAGCCTATTGATTTACAAAATGTCAGAGAAATCAAGTTGATCGTACATGCGATTGCGAACGAAAACTATTTTTCAAATTATATTTGTGTCAGTTCGGTGTAACACAACTTAACATATTTGACAGGAGTAACCTTAATATAAGCGTCCTGTCTTTTCGATACAGAAA
Source organism: Ypsolopha sequella (assembly GCA_934047225.1). NCBI lineage: Eukaryota > Metazoa > Arthropoda > Insecta > Lepidoptera > Ypsolophidae > Ypsolopha > Ypsolopha sequella. The sequence goes on along the minus strand of OW203990.1, from coordinate 13,545,733 downwards.
GAAAAATATAGAAAGTGTCAAATAAGTTAAATCGTGTTGCACCGAATCGACACAAATGTCAATTTGTGCATATTAGGTGGATTTTTCAAGGCGTAGGTACTCCGAACAAGTTTTTGTGGTAAAAACCTATCCGGAACTGAATCTTCCGTCCCTTAATTCCTTAATCCTTACTACACACTGAGATCCGAAGTTGCTAAATTATTGACTACCGAAAGTGGTAAAATCTGTTCATATTTTACTCATGTCGAACAGTTTTTTTAGTTTATCGATACGCGTGATTATCTGATTATGTAACTATTTGTTCGCATTTAACATGCGAATGACGATACCATGGTGCAATACACGTTGTTTGTGATCGTACCTTGTCTTGAACAATTTGTCACAGGGCTCCATACAATGGGCCGTATGTTGTATGAAGTATTGCTTGCTGTCCTGCTGTTCATCAACACTATGACAGTATATTGATCTGACACGGTATGCTCCATGATATACTATCTATTTGAATATATGCTTTATGTTCTCTAACCGGTTTAAAACTTTGTTGATGATTTGGTAATGTTTATTTTGTACTGACAGGTACAATTTTCCCTTTTCATTGCCGTTTTAAAAACACATTAGGTCCATTGTATGTAATTTTATGTTATTTTGTGGATGAACTTTCAAATGGCATGACAATAAAACTGTCCTATTCCTAAATCCCAATGATAAGCTAAATGACTTGCGTGAATCACGGATAACTTGATACGTTTTGAATTTCCAATTTTTTCTCTTCACTATTTTAAGCCTGGAAATAAAGTGAACGCCTGTAGATTGTACCCTTACATCTGGTAATATCCACACCACCTGAATTCTATATTTGACTTTTCTATAAGTGGCACTAACAACTTGGACTAGTAAGCACATGATGGTTCAGTGAGGTTGTACACATTGTCTGCGGGCCTGTTTGCTGAAGAAACAACTCCAGTTGCCCAGTTACTTGTCCAAACACACCACACATCTTGGTTTTCTTAGTTTCATATGACCATAAAAGGTCTGGGGCCGATCTAAGTGCCACCCACGCAGAACAAATGTCCATAATCGTCATTAAGAGGCGGTCTGACTAAGATATCCGGCGAATCGTTACCTTTGTTAGATGTTGATGATTGTATGGTTTTTGCTGCGTGTGGTGGGCGGTGGGGTCCGATTCACCTTCGATATTAAGATCGTTGTAGGTGGTGGTACCTATCGAAGCCTACCTACGGACAGCAGGAAGTGTCGCAATGCGTTGTGCGTTGGTTTCACAATAATCGCAGTTCCGATCTCGCGTTGGTGTTTAATTATATACGTGTGGAAGCTTACTAAAATATTATTTGGCATCAGCTCCAGTATGAAATTCGCGTTGCGAACGCATTTGTGAATTATTTGTGCCAGCAGTTGCAAAAATATCCAAAGGATTCGAAAATTATGAGAAACTTTTAGTTTAAAGGATTTCACGTCCATTTCAAACAAGAATTCGTTTTCTAGACGATCTAATTGTTATTAATGCTACAGTGTTCACCTTTAACTGTCCAAACACGTTATTTAATGGTGAGGATACTCATGCGGACGATTTAGAAGTTATAGAAGCATGTTATATTAAGCCACCAGAACTATTTTAATGCTAAGTTCATTTAGTCAAAGTGCCTCCTTGAGAGTTTTATGCGCACTTCAGAACCCCAGCGTACGCTTTACTGACGAATTGTTCATAGTTATTTATAAAGATATGACATAATGACGTGGGCGCAGTGCTTCGTTTGTAATTTTCAATAATCAATCAACTTTTCACGCCTTGTTTGTCACGATCAGTATACCTATATACTTATGAAAGTTATAATTTAACTTTAAACATAAACTAACTTGCTTGACTGAATGAAAGTAAACAGCTACCGTTGGAGGTGTACAACGATCATTTGATTGATGTCCGACTATTAAATTCATGTTTGCGGTCGACGTTTAGTTTGACTAGTATTGATTAGATTGCACAAATTACTTGTTCATTATCTTCTTATCCACTAATCTCGCAATTCCAAGATTTCCCAAAGTATTCTAATAACAATAATTTATACCCATCATCGTTAAGGGGGAACGAGTCGTATCCTCTACGAAACGCACAACTTAAGATGGTTCTTCTTATTTTTGAATAACAGATATTAAATAAATGTAATTTATGGCATTTCGCGAACATAATTTAGTGTCACTTGGACTTTTCCGGCAAAATTTTATTATTTTATGCATAACGTTGTAAATGTATGGGCGCACATACTTAAAAGCGTGTTTTAAGTTTGTGTGCCCATACATTTTAAACCTCATGCATAAAATAACAAAATTTTGCCGGAAAAGTCCAACTGACACTAATTTATATTCGCGAAATGCCATAAATTACATTTATTTAATATCTGTTATTCAAAAATAAGAAGAACCATCTTAAGTTGTGCGTTTCGTAGAGGATACGACTCGTTCCCCCTTAAGTTAACAAAAACAAGAACCTCAGTAAAGGAAACAGGGCTCGGCCACATCAACACGGTACCGGCGGCGCCGCACCACGGTACGGCGAGGTGCCGATTCAATGGCGCCGTGTTGAATAAGTTTCGGTGCGATGTTTCACTCTTGAACAGATATCTGCTAACTACGTAACTATTTAGAAGTTACAGTGGACCGCCGCCGATTCCAACTCTAGTCCTCTGTAACCCGAACTCGAATAAATCCGAGTTCGAGTGACCACTTCCCCACTTAAAGGCGGCGTTTCGCACCGCTAAGTTAATGACAAACGTCAACTAACGACAGTACTCACGTTGTACTGCAACAGAAACTCTTTTCAACTTTTGTTCACTCTTGAATATGACCCTCCAACCTTCCCATAGCCATAACAACTCTGTGGTTATAATGACCAAACGTGGGGGGTATAATACTCTTCGGGATTTAATACCATTCTGGTTACCATGCTCTCTGCATTGCTTGAACAAGTTCTGTTCAAGTCGAACCTGCAGCAGTCGAAGCAGTTTCTTCGGGAGAAGAAGAATATATCTCGTGCTGTCCATATCTAGAAAGAAACTGCCACTTCACAGGATCCACTCGACCATTCAAAAGTGAAACTTCGCACCGGACGTAGTCGAATCGCGCGGCGCCGCGCCTCCGTATTTTTCTTTCATTTCTTGTGAACAGAGTTTCAAATTTCTAAGTCGACTGGAAGTTCTCTATTATGATTTCATGGTACTTGTATAAAATTTATTACATAAAGGACAATCACTTTTTTTCGCGTTGAGTTAGATTTTTAACAGCACCATGGGGCTGTAGACACCCTGTAGAAGGTAAGCATCAGTTTCAATTTGATATCACTTGATATGACAGACGGACAAAAAAGTTAGAAGGTATAGGGATTTGTTTTTTCATTATGAGGTACGGAACCCTATAAGGCTGACCTAAGCTTGGATGAAAATGAGAGGTACCCAATGATTTCAAAATGAGGTACCAATATAAAATCAAACTTTGATTCTCATTGGCATCAATTTAATGTGGCAAAATCTTTGGTAAGTACGTATTTCATTTTATAAATCTTCGATACATTTCTTTTATAATAAAGAACTGTTTATTTCAAGAAAGTATACAAAAATATAAAGTTTCAATCTTACAATTTTCAAGATCATATTTCTTTAGGTGGTTACCTTATCTCTTGTAATTAAAATATGAATTTAGATTGGTCTTACAAATTTTTAAACATGTTGTTTTGACGTTTGGAAGTACAACCTCTCCATTTATTCATGAATATATTTAAAGACTGCTTATATATTGTGTGACTTCAGTTTTGTCAATTAATATTTTATTTATTTATTGATATTTTGTTTTGTATTTTGATATATATTTTTTAATATTTTGATATATTTAAAACATACTCGTGAAACGAATAATTACCTAATACCCATCGGTTCCACTAGCGCTAGAAGAGTGACAAAATTGAACAGTCAGTAGTACAACCTACCTACAAAATTTCATGTTTGTAGGCTCTTAGTTTCGTAGAGTTTGATATGAGTAAGCGAGTGATCGACATTTCGCTTGACAATATAGCAGAATTTATACATAAATTTGATTATATTTCTATTAGGTTAATATGTCTCTAGTAACGCGCATGAGCGTACGCAAGATTTGCTTAGAGGTGTGGCAAAAGTAAGAAAACTCGATAAGTGGTAGGAACATGCGGCATATTTGTGACTTCGAACATAAAAATAGGTAATTTCGAATTAGAAACCGCATATTTTCACTTTGTAATTTTGAATTTTACTAAATTAATAATTTTCTTATGGTGTTGCCCCACCATGTACGCCCATTGATTTTGATGATGGTTGAATATTCAGAGAACGCCGTCATAACATGTTGATGATCTTGCACTGCTTTTAATTGAAAGTCAGATAACTTAAATTAATGTAGTAGGTACATGATTAATTTGATATCATGGTCGCACAGGCTGGCTTCCCACAACGAGATGACGAATTTGGACAAAAAGCGGACCTATTGATTGACATTTAATCGGAGACCTTTGACCCTCTTACCGTGCCCTCTGCACAATAGAATCTATAACTCTAAAGTCAATTAGTGGACACTGCACCATGGGTGGTCGACGTGCTCCTTTGCCCTATGGTCAATAAATGCGCCTTTGCAGTGGAGCGTATGGGATATTGATTTGACAGCTCATACTGTGCATTGTGAATTCGGATGATGTGTAAGAAATTGACAACACTTACATAGCTATACAGCCTTTAACACTTCAACACCTGTACAGCGTTACAGCGGTTTCGGTCAAACTTATGTTAGTTTGACCGAAACCGCTGTAACGCGCCATCGCGCGGCGAGGCGGGGAGGGGAGCGGAACGGAAATAACATGAGTTCACATGAGATCGATATTGTCGGACAGATCTTACGATATCGGTTTACAATATGTTCAAGCTACATGATACTACTACAATGGTAATTAAAATAAGTAACTGTGTACGTAATATCATTTTTATTTATATTGTTACGTTACTTATATTATTATTATAGAAATACTGTGTGTAAAACTTCATGAAAGGAATTTTAAAAATATGAACGTTTATAATTTTCAATTTTCAGACTTTGAGGATAATTACCTACGTATGTTTCACAAAAATTCCTTCACCAGTTTTCTGCCTGGGATACCTCTTACAGAAAATATGAAAATTACAAATATTTAATTATTTAGCAAGTTACCTTAGACCGGCTTAATTAGACCCTTTAGATACATAGAGTTTAATAGATCGTAAGTGTCAAGTTAAGTTAGTTCTTCATAACTGCAAGTGGAATTATTTACCATAATGTTTTTAGGGTTCCGTACACGTATTGTGTGGTGGTACGGAACCCTTTGTACGCGAGTCTGACTCGCACTTGGCCGGTTTTCTTTTTCACGATAAGTTGTTCGTATGGACTAGTAGGTATATACTATCGCCAGTTTTCGGCTTCCGCAACTTCATTCACATAGTGGTGAAAATATTTAAACGAAATTTTTTGTAAGTATTTATTTCAAACCTCAATTTCTCGGTTTTTTGTATGATTTAACACCTTCGAATCTTCTGCTGTCAAATTTACCTACAAATGCATTGTCTAGAAGAGTTTGTTGTCGAATTGTGTCATATCATCATGTATCATGAAAATCAAATGAATAACTAAGATATCCCAAGCAATAAATGAAATACTTGGCAGATAAAGTTCTCTCAAGACGATATAATGACTTTGAACACAACATTTTGCATTAAAAAGGCATAATCTATGATATTTACCCTTGCGGTCTACAATTATTTATCCGCAATGGTAAATCTTTAGACAATACCGTAATAAAATTAGCAACAAACTGAACTTTTGTCTATAATTTTGTCATTTGGTATTACGTAAGGAGTAACCTCAGGCAAGTAATTATTTATGCACTTTGTTGCTAATGTCGGATTCGAGTTAAACAGCACCAATAAAGTAATTTGCTTACGGTGTCAGAGCAAATAATGGTTACACTATATTTATGGAAATCACTAGTATATCGGAAAAATACAAACGGTAATTACATCCGTGGTGATTGTTCGATTATTACAGGTTATGAAAACGAAAGAAAAGTCTAAAAAATATACCAATCATCATGATTTATTTCTTTCGTTTAGAAAGGAGGTACGCATCTCGTAAAGGGGGGCATATGCTCGTCTCTTCCGGAACGTCTTTTTTAACGAAAATAAATATAATATTAATAATAAATATAAGTTACTGCTTAATTGATCGGAATAATAAAAAAAAAAAACGTAATCTAGCGCTGCCATCACTAACACATTATGGTACCTATGGTCATCATTAATTCCTACCTGTGTGACTGAGTAAAGGGGCGACTTATTGGTATCCACTTCAATAATTTACGGTTTTGGTTCAAGATCTGATTGTAGGTGACCTTTTTCAGTCCTAGAGCCAAAAAGTAATTTTTGAAAATCTAACAAAGCTTCTGGCAATCCTAACTTGTCTGGACATTCATAGAAATGGAACGATTTTATACAACCTTGTCCTCTTTATCTCAAGAAAACGAATAGATCTCCAAAAAAAAAACCCATTACCGAAACTATTAACAGCATATCGATGTAACTTTGAGTTCAGCAAAGCGCATTGTAAACATTCACATCTGTCTGTCTGTCGCGAATTCCAGATCGATAGGAATGAAAAAAAAAACAAAATCTTGCCTGTGTCGTTAACAAAATGTTGATCAGTTTTGAACAATGTTGAACAAATTACACATAACCCTCAGTTGAATTGAAAAACATGGTGTTCAACTCGGACAACCACAAATTTCACTCTCGAACTAATTTTCAACAAAGCAGTTAGCCTCGTTCTGATAAAATCATTAAATGAGAATATTGTTCTCTTTATATGTCTTCGATTATCCAAAAAGACCTCTGTTTATATTATTCAGCCGTTTTTATTACTGATCACAAAGAAAGACGACATTGAATGTTTCAGAGCTAGTATTAAAGTGGCGGGTATTTAATTAATCGATTCTGAAAATAATGTTCTGACCAATGGTAAACAATTAGGAACGTAGCCAAATCTTGCTGTGTCCTCTTGCACAGCACCCTTGTTAACAGCCAATGTAAATACAGACGTGGCTTTTCAAATTATAGTATTTGGGAACGAACTTTACATGGGTAATTGCCTGATATTTAGACTGGAAGTTGAAGGATTAGAGTTATTTATTATTAAATACTTTGACGGACGGTGGACGCTATGAGTATTTCCATGGTTGTTTCTATCGTGTCAGTCCTTTAATTTCCTTAAGGTTTTCTCGCATCTAAAAATATTCTTCAATTTATATATGATAATTAACTAGCGGATGCCCCGCAGCGTTGCTCGCGTGAATCCCTTTTCTCTGGATCTCCTGAGAATTCTCGAAAATCCCTTCATAGCGGATGTCTACGTCATACCAGAAACCTACAGTCCAAATTTCATGTTCCTCGATCCAGCCGTTTGGTCTAGGCGTTGGTAGATCAGTTAGTCAGGGTATTCCTTTATAAAGATATCATAATCATATCAATGCGGTGTAGTATGGCAGTCAATAACGCAGAAGATATATAAATCTATGTCGGTTTAGAGTTGATCACATTCCGTTTGACTTTTCTTGTACGTTTCTTTATCGCAATGATATAGTACACTAAACTATTAATTTATTTTTTCTTGCGATAAAATTTATATCGATCATAGTTTCAATTTATATATTTTTTACCTATGGTATTTTGTATAGTTACGAAGAAATATGTGGGGAAAATCCATTCGAACAATAAATATAAAGTCAATGGTTCAATGCCGAAGACCGTGAGAACGACTCTCAACTCAGCATTTGCATTGTCTCCTCCAAATTAGACTTCATTTACTCTGAGTAATCAAACCGCTTTCTGCAATGTGTAACGTTTTCACAATCGTTTAACGGCAGCGGTGAAATCTCACCGCTCCTAATACTCGACTTGCAAACAGCATGTGTGTTCTAAGAGCAGTCTGGTTACGTCATTTGTGCCAACCAAATATCATCGGTAGTAGGCCCTGAGCTTAGGGTTACCATCTGTTATGTTTTTTCATCCAAATACCAATAATAATACAAAAATTATACTTGGTAAACACAATTTTCTTTATACGTATAAAGAGCTTGCGACAACTGATCACTTTCGAGTTAGTTGCAACCAAAGTAAGGTAAAGTACCTTAATTTTATATATTTTTTGGTTCTATCACATGGGATTTTGGTTTAATATATCGAAGGTTAATATAATAGAAATAAAAGAAAAGTGAATCGCCTAAGTTGGTATGCGATGCGTTGAAATTTTAACTATCTACACAACAGGAACAGTTTAGAGAGAAAGAAACCGACGTTCTAGAAGTTTAGTTTTTTAGCTATTTGAACCCAGGCGATTTAAAGAAGGAAAACATGACTATAAAGATATACCACCACCGACTAGAATGGCGTAAAAGTATAGAAGGGCTGACCCTGAAAGAATGGAATAAAGGCCAGGAAAAATAAGAAGGTTAATAAAATACACATGTACACATCAAGTATTTTTTGAAATTGACCTAAAGAATTTGTTAGCATGCAAATTCACCAAGCGAAAATGCGTATTAAATCATTGTTGAAATGCCTGTAATCTAGTAACCCTGCTCGCATTTGTATTCAGGTTGCGAGATACATGAATGATATACCCACACAATCCTTCTGTGTTCACGATCTGAGAAACAATGACAACGTTCAGATTCTAACAGACACTTGCTTGAACTTTGACGGCTTTGATCAAGCACTGATTTGAGATGTTTAGTCCAATGATTTGAATTTGAAAATCTGAGCCAAATTAGCGCATCCTGTTTACAATCAGTTGATGGGAAAATAGAATTACGGCGACATTCTAATCAGTCTTATATTTGACAAAAATTAGGGAATTGTTAAGTTTAGTAAAGTATAAACATTCTGTAAATGATTTGGTTGCACTCCAGTGGCTGAAACATACAATAGCAAAAAGAAGATGAAGGGAAGGTAACGAACATTAGAATATTTGTCTCAAAAACAATAGGGAGAGAAAAGTATGCCACATGACTTTCTAGCTCATTACCTTTATTATTTAATAATCCTCTGTTGCCTCTTTACAGGTAAGCCCAACTGTTAGATGACCACTAAAATCAACCACAAGACAATCCAAGGGTGAGAAATTCTATACAACAACGCCAGTTGTAAAACCTTTCAACACCTTTCCTCTGTGTCGTTAATGTACATGTGTTTCTTTAGTAGAGACTGATAAATTTTACAGACCGTAAATACTTATAGCTGAATCTTTTAAAAATACTCGCTTAATTAACATGGATTCGAAGTAATATTACCTCATTTGAAGTGTTAGTATATATATTGAAAAATTTCAAATTTTGTAAAATGAAAAATACCTATAAAATCTCCTTTAAGTCAATTGAGATATAATCAAGTGCCTCATACCTCTGTTTGCTTTGCATAATAACATTGGTCGTAAAAACAGCTAGTAACCAGGTGTTGAAACTACGCGCTGCTGTATAGTACAATATTGCATTGACAGCTGAACATGATTCTCATACTTAATCCAATTTGTGATGATGGACCGAGCAGCACATGTACATACATGGTATATAACATCATCATAATAATAAGAGTATCTTTATTTACTAGCAGTGTCAGCAATTTAGAAAACATTGTCAAGTATAAATTTATCAAAACATGTCTAGTTGGCTTGCATCAAAATGTCACGAATAAAATTATCCCGCAGTGATCTTACCAACAATACGTTGCTGGGCTAGGTTCGTTATTTTATAGGCAAAATTTCTTCAGTGAGGCCGTATTATTTGAAATTTTATTTATTGCGGGTCTTTGATCTACTTTCGTTTTCTTTATTTGGTCATTTCTCAAGGTCTGAATTGAATTAAAAGTCTGGTCTAGCTCTGTGTTCGCTATCAGAATCGCGAACGTGGTTGGTTGCGTCGGGCGGCGAGCCACGAGGTGGTCATACGTCTTTTACAACACCTGAGCATCACCAGCAGGAATGCCATGCAAATGCTGCATTTTATCATCACAACGCTATTTTAAGCGTACTTTATAGTGGGCTAGAAAATCTGCGTAATATTGTATTAATTTTACATGCCTAGCTTTACACGTTGACATGTTCATGTTTCTAAAGAACTTAGGTTTGATTTGCCTTGGCAATTCTGCAGTAAGTACCAACAACCGGTACGTAAAATATATAATTATTCATCGCTTCTCTTAAAATAACATAAACAATATTTTTAAGTTGGTAATAAAAATACCTGTTTTGTGGTGTTATTGATGATGGAAAATTGGAAAATGTGTGTACAGTTTGCAATATTGTAATATTTGTGTATACTTACCTACCTGAGATTTCTACTCGTGATTTAGTCCTTAAAAGTCAAAGTTTTAATTCAATGGAATTATGACTGTTCAGCAAAGCGATGGCGCTGTGCTAGTAAAGGAAAAACGATACAGTTCATCTCGCTTACTTGCACAGTTTCATCCCTTTTCTTGAACTGTCATAATTCCATGGAATTGAAACTTCGACTTATAGATTGTTTCTTTGCGTTTATTAATTATATTCATCACTGAATAGGTACTTACAATGCAATGCTTGTCATATGGGCGTTACCGTTCGTAGCAAGATCTCCGATTGGATAAGTTGATGCTACTTTGATTTTCAATTTGTTAGCTTGCGCCGATGGCTGCTGTCGCGTACCGCTTTGTTGTCAAATATTTGTACCAAGCAATCATGATGCTTTTGCACTATGGATATCTTACCAATAAAAATGAATTTCATTCGCTTAAGCACCTAGATGACCCAGGAAACATGCAACGCCGTCTTTATCTAATTTACGAATATCCAGTTCATAAGGTTTGTGTTTTGATTTACTGCGAGTTATACGGCTCTTGTTTGTCAGAATCATGAATTGTAACTACAAGGCGTTTACGACTAGGTTGCTCTGAACTCTAAATCATCTGCGTTTTATGTAGGCTTCACCTCATTTGGCTGAACTGCCGTGGTTTTGATTTCAAACAGAATATTTGATTTCGTGTCAAGTAACCAAGTGTTTGTTGCCTGACTAACAATAGTCTTCCCCACTACAGCTTTACCAACTGCCTACTTAGTGAAGAAACACCCACTGGCGGTCTTATTTTCAATGGTGGGTCCATCCCACTCGGATAGGTGACGAAATTTGGCAGCCCATTCGGATTCAAGTTAAGCATGTTTTTGATTGTGTACTGGTGCTGGTTGGTTTTGCTTACCAATAATGAACTGTCAAATGAATTCATTATTGCCGCGTCACAATTTATCTGCTGCTGTATGTATGATGTCATAAATCTTGAATTTAATATCTAACCACAATAGCTATGGGACTGCGGCTATTATTGAAGCAACAGTTACTAACTTTACACCTTCCTTTTGACCTCAATATTTCCACAGGCACCTTTAAAACAGCGGTACCGGAGGTTATAAAGTTTCTATTATGTATTCTGCGAGTCTTATGAGCCATAAAAGTTTTAAATCGTCAACACATTATTCTAAATTCTAAAGCTTTTTTATCCTCTAATGTATTTAGTAATATTAAGCTAATTTACGGTGAACTCTCTGTCTTCGGTTCCAGGCCAACTCGCATCTCACAGAAACTTGGCAACAGCGAAGAACATTAAAAGGAAACCAGAGTTTTCTGGCTGTAAACGAGAAGCCGTCCTATTTACAGAGCCGCGAGTAAACCGTGAAAAATAAATATTAGGCGATAAATCAGCGAAAATCGCTTTATAGCTATAATAAAAGAACCGTCAACTACTGACAGTATTCTCAGAATAAATAGTTCGGGACGTGGCCTGCATTCTGGAAACGCAGCTGCGGAACGCCTATTGGTTCAGCTCTAAATTCGACACATTTACTTGGTCTTTACTCGTACGCTTATTTGCCTGAAACCAACACACGTAAATTTTGTGAAACAGCCCATAAATTCGGTTCTGCTGTGAATGAGACTTCGTATTTTAGAATCTTTTGTTTTGACAGCTAGGTCATATTATTTGTAAGTATTTAAGTAGATAATATATTAAATCTTGGCGTTGGAGCGAAGAGCATATTCCCGATGCAAAGTGCGCTTCAAAATACCGTTAACTTTTGTGAAACTTGCCTTAAAAGTAGTTGTGGCCAGCCGAGGACCAGTTGTTGGAAAGTTGATAATGATTTTAATGCTGCTTTAAAGTTGCAATTTTCTGCTAAGTGACGTGTTTAATAGAAAACAATATGAACAGCCTTTGTAAAATAAATTGAAAAATAACTAAATATTGCTCTAAATTAGCACTGGATAAGGCGTTCTTGAATTAAGTTCCCTGTTAAACTCGAAACCAACGCGCACTCGTTGATTTCAAACACAAGGCAATTATAATCTGAATATTACCTACAGACGATAGTATCTATTTAGTTGTGAAATAAATCAATTTGTTATTATTTATTAAACTAAACGAAAACGTGACGACCATTTTGTTATCATTGTTAACTCTAAAACTGCAGATTTCATAATTTCACCTTTTGATGAGACGCTAAATTTATTAAATAAGTACCTAGTCGAGCATCTACTAAAATAATTCTTTTTGTAGCTACAACAAGATAACATAGAGAAACTCCGAAGATTATCTTCCAAAACTACCTTAATTTTTGCTATAGAAACGGCAAGCTCATGAACAAATATGTCTCATTCATAGGTCACTTCTCACAGATGCCACTTGAGGCGCGAAAAATTTCTTCTCATAGCTACTTTTGTTAGCAGTATGTAAATAAAACTTGTATTTCCATTCACAGGCTCGCTCTCAGCAAATACCTTTCCGTCACATAATAAATATTTGGCTTGTTGATGTAATGATTTCTTGAGATTCTTTTGCACTACTTAGATTGTATGCTATTTACTTGTACACATGTAAATGTATATTACATCATGTAACCTCAACAGTTTATGCTGAAATATGTTTGAATCAAATACTAATGAATCTTTCTAAAAAATCGTATTGGCCTTACATTGCACAAAAAAAAAACATAGGTACCTTAGGTTTATGTCTATACGTGGCAGAGTAAGCTAACTTGTCTCCAAAGATTAGACAGTCACGGCCCGTCAACTTCGTTGTCTGGAACCTATAGATCTTGCTGCTCCTCCAAAATGCTATTCAAATGTTCCCTGCTCCATCAGTATTCAAATACCATAATCGGCCAGCCCTCTGACCGTGCATAGATTAAGATGTCACGATAAACCTGCAACCATGGTTCAATCACATTGTCAACATAAAACTGCGATGTTGACATTTTAAACAGGTTTCCATTTTGGGGCTTTTTCGCAACATACCTCCAATGCATAGCAGATATTGGCAGTAACAGATAAAGGTTAAAATCAGACTTTTTGTGATACATTTATTTTATTATTCGTGACATAAATAATCCAAAATCGCCAAAAGAATGACAAAAATATGACCAAAACATTTGGAGCAGGTAGAAAAAAATCATTAAGGGTCAAATATTGGAAACAAATCTTGTACAAACAAAATTCTCACTGAAGCAATTTGAAAATCAATTTATTTAATTTATTTATCACAATTAAATCACAAGTTCAACAAAATAATGTTACACGAAGAAGTGACTTTGTTGTAAACCTGCATTTCTGTGTAAATATCTCGCAATTTTTTGAGCACAGTGTCAAAATTTACGTTAATAACTTTTTATGGCTATTACTATTTTCTTTTAATGTCCCCAATGCTAATAAAAGTATTGAAATAACGGCCAGTTTTATTTGTGGAATCGGGTTGTTTTTAAATCTTGAAATAAAATATCTCAGAAATGGTTCACTTTACATAAGATACTTTATGGTCAAAACGACTGCAATTCCCTCTCGACCGTCTTCTATTACCCTTTTAAAAGTATACCTCTTATCACCAACAAAAATAAACCCTGTAGGTATTTATAGGCCTTAAATACGCAGCATCCTTATATCTTACTATTCTTATAACTCAAGAATGAGTCATCACTGTTAATTTAGTCAATAAAGCCGATTCTGAAGGCTTTAATTTTAGTTATAGTGCTGTCAAAACAAAATTTTCTTCATTGTAAAATAGTCCTTAGGTTTTAGGAACAGAAGTTAAATTACTTTGGAAAATTTCAAGTTTTGACAGCACTATAACTAAAACTAAAGCCTTCAGAATCGGCTTTATTGTCACCATATTCTTTAAAACTAAAGCCTTCAGAATCGGCTTTATTGTCACCATATTCTTTGAATAAATATGCATACATAACTCATTAATTTGTATCTTGAACAGGAGAATAACAATCAAAATTTAGGTGACACATCTAGGACCACTATATTCTCACATAAAATGGTTCTTGATCCGGTTGTCTTAGGATTAGTTATCAAAAAAATAGAACATTTAAATTGCAATTTTTAGAAACGGATCAACTTACTAAAAAAATTTAATTGCGTCTTTTTTGAGTAAACTGTTTTGAAAATAGACATTTATTAACAGCCCTCTGTTTCTAAATGTATGCGAATCTCCATTCAAATGAGGAACATGTACGGAACCTTCAGTACGCGAGTCTAGCTTGCTCTTAAATACTCTTGATACTATTAAAACTCTTGTGATCTGGCATACTAAATTATTATGAACGGTTTTGCACTCACGTTTTATTATTGTATCGGTGAAACAGTTGGCATATAGTCAACAATAATAAAACGTGAGTGCAAAACCGTTAATAATAATTTAATACAAAGTAATGATGTTAAAATTCATTGAAATACCTGTCTTGTTAATAGTTCTGTCTGTTCATATTGAAATTTTCAAATAGGTAAATCTTCCGTTAGCTGAAGTTCCCTTTGCATAAGGCATTTTATGGTCAAAATAACTGCAATTATTGCCCTCTTCTATAACCCCTACAAACGAATGTCTCTAATAACCAATCACCCTGTATGGGCCTTAAATACGCAGCATCCTTATATCTTACTATTCTTATAACTCAAGAATGAGTCATCACTGTTAATTTAGTCATTGTCACAATATTCTATGAATAAAGATGCATGCATAACTCATTCATTTTTAGCTTGAACAGGAGAATAACAATCAAAATTTAGGTGACACATCTAGGCCACAATATTCTTACATAAAATGGTTCTTGATCCGATTGTCTAAGGATTCGTTAACAAAAAATAAAAAAACGGGGTGTGCTTAAGACCACACGACAGAAGTGAAAACTTCATCAAAGCGAGGTTAATCGACTCGAGCCGACTTTACCCGAACGAGCGTTACATAGCCGAGCGTGACGCCTCAGTCTTGTTCAGTGCCCACAAAAGAAGTGCTTAGAGCGCCTAAAAAAGTTTTCACTTTAAAAAATAGACAATTTAACACTTACAGTGTGACGCTTGTGTCACTGGAATCACAGGATCACAGCAATATTTTTTAAAACGGATCTACTTACTAATGAAAGGAAATTAAATAGCGTCTTTTTTGAGAAAGTAAGAAGTTTTGACAAAAGACTTTTATTGACAACCCTCTGTTTCTAAATGTATGCTAATCTCCATTCACTTGAGAAACATGTACGGAACCTTCAGAACGCGTGTCTAGCTCGTTCTTAAGAACTTACTTTTGATACTATTAACTCTCTCGTGAGCTAGCATACTAAATTATTATGACCGGGTTTGCACTCACGTTTTATTATTGTATCGGTGAAACAGTTGGTATATAGTCAACAATAATAAAACGTCAGTGCAAAACCTTTAATCATAATTTGATACTAAGTAATGTTGCTAAAATTCATTGAAACAACTGTCTTGTTAACAGTTCCGTGTGTTCATCATAAAATTATCAAATAGGTAAATCTTCCGTTAGCTGAAGATAAGGTTCATGCATAATGCATGCTATGACAACACCAACATGTTTGTGACGATTTAACTGACGGGAAGTTGACGGAATTTTGACCGTTCTCCCAAAACCTACTAAGTTTTTTAAGTAACGTGTTTTATTTATGTGAGTCGTCGTAAATGTTTTATTAACTACATTTCTCCAGAGACTTGAGATTAAAATGTTTCTTATCGAAAGTGACGGGCTCAGTTCGGTCATAAAATTTTACTTATCAATATTTAACTAGAAAATTTCGTTTTTTGACATTGTTTTCAAAGGCTCTTCAAACGCAAAATCTCTCTCCTTTAAATCTCCCCATTTTTACCCATAGTTATGTGTTCTATATCAATCTCTACTTTCTTAATTATTAACGTCATCACCAACCTTACATAGAGGTACCTGCTATAACTACCTTTTCAAAGTTGCTACTTAGTAGTGCAAAATAACAAGAGTCACGAGTGATATCTGCAAATCTTTCTTTGCTATCCTCAACTGTAGCTGTAGGCTATAATTCACCACTTCACATGCCAGTTCCAAGCTACAAAATATCTTAGCGATACTACACCAAGATATCATGTACGTCGGGCAGCATTACTCGTATATTGTTTGACGCTACTGTACCGGCAGGCTGACTTACAGCTGCCGTTTGATTATCTGTTCCACATCCATCATCTCTGGAGTGTGGCTTTTGGACCTTGTTTTATTCAAACGCATGCATTTCTATATTTAAATCACTTACTATATTGACTCTTATTTATTGCATTCTTTAATACTTCAATTTGAACTTGTATAAGTAGCAATTTGATTATTTACTTACTTCAAACTTAATTGCCGGATAAAGCTATATAAAAACAGATTAAGTAAATTATTGTTCATTTGTTTCTGGTTGCCATTAAATAAATGTGCTCAGATAATAAGGTCCACCTTGATTTCTTAATGATTTGATTTGTCAAGTCGTATCTTCCAACAAATTGTCGGGTGCGGCGTCCGTTCGACCCCATCGCTAAACAATGTAACAATAGTTCATGTGGAAGGCACCGGATATGTTCGCTCTTTTGTTTTCTAGAGGCTGTTACGTTTATTTTATTGACAAACCGCATAATTTGTGCATACTCATTATGTTAAACTATCCTATTTTCTACATTATGTGCTACTGACGACAGGACGTTGAGATTTGGAAATTTATCTCACTAGTGCATGTTTGTTAGCCTGTGTTCATTTTGCTTAATTTAATCTCGTACCTATGAAAGCGACATTTATGCATTTATTTTTTAATTCATGATGAGTAGGTACCCATTAGTCTAGTTTTGATTGGTTGCGTGATCTAAGTCAAAGCGATCGCCGGTGCATGCAAGTCAGTCGCAAACTGACCGTAGCGGTGTATTTACGCATCGCTGAATATCGTGAGAAAATCAACTGAGAATCTACGCATTGTTTTACTAATATGTTTTCCGGACCTAAACCGTTTTGAGTATTGGGAAAGAATGTTTCATTGCTATTTCTATTAGGCACTTTGAATTCCGAGATTTTTTCTTTTGTATTTGTTTTTATGGTTACAGTATTTTCAAAGTGTATGAAAGCTAGACTTGTCTGATGTTGTTGCCCCTTGAAAGTATTTGCTATAGATAACAATGATTCTTTCCATCATAGCAATAGCAACAATGAACCTTGTCATGTTTTATGCTTTGTCTAGACCATACCACTTACTCATGGACGCTATAATAACATACACAATATTTGCAAAGAAAACTATGCTGCTGAAAGGCTTGCTAAACGATCATGCTAGACTGATGGCAAGATTGAAAGTGATACAGCTAGGCTAGGCTCATTAGCTTTCATGTGTAATAGTATTGTACATAATGTTGTATCGTGTGGTTTGAATTATGCAAATTATATTGTTCATTGAAATCAGAGTAATGAATGTACTGTAATAGCTCATTTGAGGATTTACATAAATACCATTAAATACCTTCCCATAAGGATTTTCTGATATGTCCACATAATAACCGTTTGTGATTTGGCCTTTTTCGAAATTATTAATAGAGTGCATTATAAACAAGAAAAGATCAATTAGAAACAAATTTCAAAGAAACAAATATTTTGGAAAAAAATCCTCAGGCCATGATTTGAACCTGTGACATACTTGCTTTCACTTCCTTTCCAGACCGTTGAATTTTTCGCTTTTTTGTAGCTACCTACTTGATTGATACAATATCTCGTAATGCACATATTGGACGAGGAAATTTTCTAAAATATTTGTATACGTAATATATGTAAATTATATATGTAAATTTGTTTCTAATTTATCTTTTCTAAACTATGACAGAAATAAATTTCTATGTTTGAACACTTGGCGAATTATCCATCGCAAGGAGATATAAATTAACATTATATTTATCATGTTTATTTTGCGAAATCCATCGCTATGAATACTCTAAATATTATTAGAGTGCATTACAAACTAGAAAAGATCAAACAGAAACAAACCCAAACACAAGAATTTGAAAAAAAAACATGCATTCTCACTAAAACCAAAAATTTGACACAGACATACTTATAACGGGTGAAATTTAGTAAAAGCTTTAATAAAATACCGGTCAAGTGTAAGTAGGACTCACGCCCAGAGAGTTCCGTACCCAAATTAGTTAACGAAATACTTAATTTGAAAAAAATTAAAATTTATCATTATCTACAAAATATTTGAAACAAAACTGCAGAATTAAGTTGGTCGAATATTCAGGTACGTACATCTACAATATAAATCGGCGTTTTCAGTATTTGTTGTTTAGATACAGTATATGGCACAACATAATATACAGATATTACAAATTCCTAAGTAAGACCCCGTAACTAAAATGGTCTAAAACTGACGTTATGATGGCCCCCCCATTTCCTCAATTTGTTGCTAAAAAATAATTAAAGTATATTTGTACTCTGCTCAATGAGCTCTTTAGTCTAGACCAGGGGTTCCCAAACGGTGGGGCGCGCCCCACTTGGTAGGCGTAAAGTGAGCAAAGGGGGGGCGCCAGGTGGCTTCAAAAATAAACTGTTTACTTGACGTTATCATTGCGACTCATTATAATGTTTTAAATTAGGTATGTAGGTAAAATCGTAGGTGTCCAACAATTAGCAGGTGTACGCCGTTCGCAAACTAACAGGTGAAAGGGGGGCGTCATGATTTTAGAATAAAGTTGGGGGAGGCGGGTATGGTAAAAGGTTGGGAACCTCTGGTCTAGACAATGACATGGCACGGAAAGAAATGTTTTTAGCTCCTTTTTTTCATTGAATGTTAAAATCAATATTTATTCGGTTTTGGGTCAATATTCTACACAAATATCCAAAGTTCAGGTCTATCTATATTGGACAGAGACAGCAGAGTGACATAAATAGGGCTCCGTCTTGCCCTTAGGTACGGAACCCTAAAAACCCGCGATAACAGGCTCTTCAATATTTCAACATAAAGATGATTGTCCTGTAGTTTATTGTGGTTTTATTTTCTAACCGTTCAATCAGATCGTAAAATAGTGTGGGTGGCAATATCTACGTGATCGTATAATCAACGCCAAGTGAAGCAATACTTTTTTGTTTGATTATAAACTTATCTGGAGCGCCATAAGAACTGCTATTAGTATGCCGTGAATTGACGTTATCTGTACCTACCTACGGTACATTGAAATCACGTAATTCTACAAGGCAGACTGCGCGATGCCAGTTCTAGATGATATCTTACAAGGCATTTAATGAAGACCTTAGGAAAACTTAATTTAAATGCCGCACCAGTTAGGAAGATAATGGTACCAGGGGATTAGGAATACAAAGCTGATAGTTCTGCTTGTGTCGCAGTCTTGGTTGCATTGTGGACATTGACAATGGAATTGAGATTGCATTATCTGGAACTAGAATGCGCCGGCTTTACGGTATGGTAATGCTCTGGGGAGAAAATTGTCTTCAGTCCATATGGGTATAGAATAGAATACAGAGTTAAGAACCCGGTGCAGGACGACTCCAACTCCAGTGCGAAGCGAGACGTATCGTGACAATAAAGCGCATATTTGGCTGGCTGATCTAAACAAGCGCCTCACGCTTTGCCACACGCCGTTCGAACTGTGCTGAGCGAGTCTCGCCCTTTGCGTTGGAAATAATAATTATTTCCGAATACCTTAATTGTGCCTCGGTTACTTGTTTTTTTTAATTATGTTTTCATTATTTAGAATATTGATGATACTTCCAAGTGGTGTATGTGCTTACTTTGCTTGTTAAATCTTCATAAGTCATTTAACGAAGCCTTGCAAAAGTATTTGATTTTAGGGCGAAAACCCATTATTTTAAATATTTTTCTGGTCTTTAACGCAATTTTTGTGAAAAAATCAGGAACATACACCGCTTCATATTTACCGTTTAAATGAAAGCCTAAAATTTATTTCATTGAATTGTTCCACTTTCGTGAGTTATTATGGTTTTTAGATATGTATGAAGTATGATTCGGAGCGGGTTCTTAGCATGCGCTCTCTAAGTTTCCTCGAAATAGCATGCACGAGCAAGGGCATAGTCAATTTGAGGACTAACCTTAACAAGGGCTATTTGTGATGCAATTAAAACGATTCCGATTAAATTCGTTTTATGACGTGTTTTACGAACAGTAGCGTGTTGGTTGCCTCATATATATTTATATACCTCTACATATATTACATTAGTTTGAGAATTCTTATCAGTACAAGGTATAAATTATAGCTTTAATTAAAATTATAGCTTTAATTAAAATTATAGTTTTAATTATGATGAAAGAGCTGTTTCCAAATTTATACCTCTTGCATAATAATTGTATTGAACGAAAATGATCCAACCAGATTTTCGTTTATCGAGACTAGTAAAAAGTCATGTCTGTATAATATATTGAATATTTATACGAAATTTTGAATGAAATACAAACTACAATTTTTTTTAATTTTTGTATCTGTCCGGCTGTATGTATGTGTTATGTTCCGTTTTCACTCGAGAACCACTCAACGGATGTAGATGCGGTTTTCTTTATTATCGTCGTATTGACCTTAGTCAACGTATAGGATATAAGGGATGTTGATAAAATAACCGCCAAACTGAAAACGGGGCAAGGATTGAAAAAACGCGGGTGGAGCTGCGGGCGAAAGGCTAGTCAAAAATAAAAATTGTATTGATTGAGTTGTCCTATCAGAGGGCGAGTCTACCAAAGAAAAAGCCGCATACATCAAGGTGGGGTAAAAAGCTAGTCGAAAATTCTCAACTTTCGGATTCGTAGGTGGTCCCAAGGAAGAATCCAAATGGACATTTGTCACTCAGTGACACACAACTAGCTTGTGTAGTGAATGTACTGAGCTACGCTGCGCCTACACACGATTTTAATGTCATTTCATTACCTCAAATAACTGCAGCTTTAGATAACTCTCTAAGACCTAAAAAATAAAGTTTAATTTCGTATGCTTCGACTGCACTAACATTTTGCTTTGTGTTTTTCACTTTACTCGAGGCCTAAGTTGATGTAATTTGAGTTAACAGTAAAATTAAACATAGTTAACAGAAATTCTAATGCGCAGCTTATCCTTGGTCAGGGTTTTACTAAGATAAAGGTCATAGGATCGGTAGTTGACAAAAAATTAAGTTAACTGGAACTTTTTCTTGTAAAACAATTACAATACCCATTTCGAGTGTGATTGCATTATCTTAGAAACTTAGTACATTAGAAAAACCCGTAATAAATCTTTGATGATGATGATTCTGTTATATCACAAATAATTCATGTTTTTTTTTACTTTATTCGAGGTCTTAGTTCATGTTAATTTGAGTTAAGAGTAAAATTAAACATAGTTAACAGAAATTCTAATGCGCAACTTATCCTTGGTCAGGGCTTTATTGAAATAAAGGTCATAAGATCGACAGTTCATAAAAAAAACATTAATTCATCACATATGTGACTGCAATATCTTAGTAACTTTCATTAGGAAAAGGAAAACCCGTAATAAATCTTTGATGATGATGATGATTATCTTATATTGATAATAATCCTAAGATGAATGTCAGAGAGCGGATTCTTATGAATTCAGTATTCTTTGCGCAACTGGAATGAAGAATGACCTCATACGACAACTCTTTTCAAAAACCAGGCCACATCACACTCGGATCCATTAATCTAATGCACACCATAAACTTGTCGAGCGACGGATGGACAGCCCCCAAGATCACGTGCGTCAATAGTTAGGTAAATCGCGTCCATTATACTACAGCCTTTGTTTTTCTTTACAACTTATATTTCGCTAGAAGTCAGTCCACCACAAAGCCACTTCTATTGTTCGGGCGTTTACAAGTGTTTCGACACCCGTCAACGTCCGCTGTTGTGAGTTGTGACAAGCTTGATTTTTTTTTTCAAATTATAGGTTACATAGTTCGCCCTGAGACGTTGACCAACGTCATATATCTTGTCATGGTGATTAATGTAATCGAGGAAGGGTTTGAAAACTGAATAGATTGATTAGAGGCAATAGATGTTTTTGCTTAACCGTAAAAGATCAACGGAGTGATTTCGTACTTGTAGATTCCGGTGTCCAGCAAAGGATACGTGTCTTCATGTTTCAGAGATTTGTCTTCTTCTCCACGTTCAGCCTCGTATTTACGAGTACATCAAAACTTCAAAAGTGCTAAGTTATCGTTAACACTTTATCCGTGAAATTGAGGTGTTATCAAGCCAAACACCCAGCCACATTTATGACGCAATTAAATATTTTACTTGTTAAGGATGTCTTGATGGTTAGTGAGATATACACACACACAGTGTAGCAATATCCGTTCATTTTGTCCAAAAGCCTCTGATTTTATTACTTATGTGTCTGCTATGTTGTTAATCATGTGTTTGGACCCGTAATAATGCAATGTTGATTAATGTTGGTACATGTAGAACCTGATGATCTAAGATCAGCATTCTAAGACTGGAGTCAGTTTATTTTATCTATAATTTTTCATCAAGACCTTAAATTGCCGAAATTATGTTGTCTTTTAACAATTTTCATTTAAAAACCGTTACCTCGATAAGGATCAAGCGATTCGTGGAAGATTATATTATTCAAAAAGAAAGGTTATAAATATGCCGCAAACAACCCAGCAATTTAATCCATAATCCGTCGACGATCACACGCGTCCTGGGTTAATTGCATGTTTACTATGTCACTATTTTGGGTTTGCGTTTCGACAAATTTCATACAATTTCTGCAAAATGTACCCTACGTTCTTTGCATCAAAAATTAAATTCAATTACAGTCTTAATATGTCTGTAGTAAAACGAAGACTGCCGAAGCGCGTAGCCGGCATCTTGGTGCTTGACTTTGGAGCAGGACCAGCAGCCTTATATGGCGTGAAAGCTCTGAGCTGGCATATTGTCGTCCGCCTGAGACTCTTGCTTGGCATCACTTATGGTCATACGGATACGCACACGCATCACAAAAAGGGCCATTTGCTTGCCCACATGTGCGACCATTACACTGGATATCGGATTTTGCTTAGCGACATTATTTACGATTCTTATAGCTTCTAAAATGACGATAAATTTAAATCCTAAAGTATGAAATCTTTACTTTTATAACGAAATGATTGAAACACGGAAATTATTTATGTCAGTCTCGCTGGCACACTTTTTTACATACCTCTGTCTGAAGCATATGGTGCCAGCCCGCTGGCTCGCCGTATCAAAAATTTGCGAATGATTCATCTACTTTTTACCCAGATAAGGAAGGCATTTATTAAATAAAGAAATTACCCATACAATACTAGTGTTTATGCAATTTTGTAGAAACGCCATTGGCGATGTTTTATTAGGGTTCGTGGTTTAACTATTCAATCATCTATGTGTATCGGAGACTCTTTTAGTGATTGCATCAGCACAACTTGGGAGGCCAATAGATGACCTTGCGTCATCTCATCAAAGGCGCAGCCAAGATCTATCAATAATATGTCGGTTTCATGATGTCATGACAATGTAACTGTCAGTAGGTGTTCACCTAGCCTTCAACTCCTATAAACTTAACTGAAAACAAAGTAAATTAAGTGTTTTATTGTCCAGTAATGTTTTAACGAACCTTGTGCCTTCGGAGAATATTTAATATATTTTGATTTATATTATTTGGGGTTTCAGCGGTTGAAGTTTTGTTTAAACTGACCAAAATTATTTACTTTTTGATTTACTGGAGTCATAAATTAGGGAAGTATCGCTGTAGGCAGTCAACAATACCAACATAAGTTTCGTTAATTCCACATGACAGGTGGAATAATGTTTTGTCTTATTTATTTCTAACAGATGTCTTTTTCCCACTAATTTATGCCTGTTTTTCTATTTCAGAAATAGCAAAAGTACGAGCGAGTTTATTCCAAATAAATGGAGTCAAGAAAGAACCCCTTGTGTTACCAGAGGCAGAAGGCATGGTCACCACACTCACAGAAAAAGTCTATGTACCTGTCAAAGAGCATCCAGATGTGAGTATATTTGTTGTTATTTTCCACTAAATGGATTAGTTTGACTCGCGAGTTTTCAAACTGCTTAATCCATGCCGTCCGGTTTACAGTTTTAAGAAAGCGAGCAATTAAATCCAAATCGGTTGAAGAAACGAAAGAAGTATCAAACGCGCCGACTATGCTAGATTGTATCAAATAACACTATTGAAATGACAGATTCTTGAGAACGCATGAGCGTATTCATAAGACTTTCATATAAAGTCCAGTTATTGTCATATTCTTGAAGATCTGTATTTTTCAACATATTTATTAGAGTTCTGTTTAAAAACGGAATTACCCCTACAGCGGAGTGAAATAATTGTGTAATTGATTACGTTTCGTTTTCTGAATCATTAAATTCATCAATGATCATTGTTTAAAAACAAAATTGTTGACTTATAATCCATCTGGCTAGACGGGAAGACGGACTGTGGACTAGGGCAGTTACAGAGTGGCAGCCGAGGCCAGGAAAGCGGTCAGTGAGTAGACCGATGGTCCGATGGCGAGACGATATCGTCAGGGCTGTTGGTGGGCAATAGATGAGGCTGGCGAGAGACCGATAAAAATGGCGTGGAGAAAAAGAGGCCTATGCCCAACAGTGGGTGGATGTGGGTTGAAGATTGATGACGAATTCATTTTAAGAAAATACATGTAATATATCGTCACGATATGAATCCCCGAAAGGGTGTCAGAGGTGTTCCGAGTGTAAACTGTGAAATGCAAGTCACAGTCCACACACGGTAAACTCGCGTTGTGGGCGTTGTTTTTTTTCTAATTAGCTTAATATTGTTTTTCAACGTTAAGGTTCTCTTTTATCAAAGATCTTTACTTCAAAGGTATAGTGTAGGTGGTCGCATTGTCTAGTCTATACATAAAGTCAGTTTGTTTTTGTTACCATCCATTCTGTCAATCTTACTCCCACGACAACCTGGGAGCGTCTCGAAGCTTTCTTTAAGCAAACGAAAAAGTAATTGTTTGTCCATTAATTACACAATTATCAAGTGGGCAAACTGACTTCTGAATGGTGTTGCTATTGACTTGTAATCGAAGTTTAAGTTTTTGTTTGTCCATTTGATGTGTGTTTTCTTTTGTTGTACTTATACAATTTTTTTAGAGTTTGTACGTGTCATTTTTATTCTCCCTCGTTTTTGGTAAATTCGAGTACTTAAATTTCATCCAAATGCAACGCAATTGAATCACGATTCACGATTATGAGACTGCATATCTGCTTATTTAGTAACGCATTTAATAACGTTGTCATCTAGATAAACAACCTTTGCCAAAAGCCCACTTTGAGTGGAAGTCGTAGAATATCAAAATTTATCTTTCTGACAGTCGCTTAAATAGAGAGACAAGGCTGACTGGCTGCTGCATTTGGTGGTTGATGTCAGGGCTCTCTCTATACGGGCTACGGTTCTCTGTGTTATATTGTAACACATGTTATATAGCTTTCATTAGTTCTGCGAAACTAATATTTTTACAATTTTACCGACTGCTTCTTTGGTTGCTTCAGTAAGTTTATAATTACCATGGCTACAGCATGAAACTCCCCTAGCACACCACATACATACATCGTCATCCATACATATTCACAGATTCACACGCATGTTCCTTAAGGGATAGGTAGAGGCTACAGATCTCAATCTGCAACGATCTTGAGACACCTCTTTCGTTCTTCTACTTACATCGAATGAGTTACGTTACGCAAGCTCTTCTGTTCTGGTTGCTTTTACTTTGACTTTCTTTGTTAAGCGTTTCACCAATTTGGTCAGCAGTATGAATACAAACTTACACATCTAAATTAAATGGTTCATAAAACTGATGGCTTGTGTTGATTTAATGTAAGTATTCGTTTTTACCCCTTCTATACTGTATTTCGTACTGTACTTCATTTATATTAAATTAATCATGTTGGTCAATCAATGATAGTAACCATTCATTGTGAACATATGCTTCAGGTTCATTTGCAAATGAACTCGTTTCTTTGCCCAGTCCCTTTTATAGAAGTTCAGTGAACTGAATGATTCATTTCGTTAATGGAACTCGCTTGATTTAGGAACATTATCTCTGCTTTCTCTACTATGCCATCTTGGTCTGGTGGTTTAAATCTATTTTAAGCTGGTAAATTTGCTACTTGTATTTCTTCAAATATCATACGTTTCCTTTTCCTAATAATAAATGAATAGGCTACACTTAATTATATTATATAATACTAAAAACCTCATTGGCTTCACTGTTCTTAAAACTTTTAAAGGATTTACGGCCAGTTGCAGAAAGGGTTTTTAAGTTTAATGAAACTTTAAAATGAATGCTGTCACTTTCTTTGTCAAGAACAATGTAAGGGATGGCATCAATTTTAAAGGTTCATTAAACTTAAAAACCTCTTCTGCAACTGGCTGATAGTTACTTAATAATAATAAGTTTCGCCTAACACTTCAATATTTACTTGTACTTATTTCGTTATTCAGAGGGTAGTAGATCCAAACTTGCAACTTTTATTGCGGCCGTGCACGTATCAATAAATGTAAAAAAAAACTATAATATCAAAAAACAACGAATTAATAGCAACGCCCGATTTTTTTTTTTTATTTCATGCCTTATTTCAAATGGTATTTAAGCAAACACGACCATTATTGCAAAAATGCCTCTGGAAAACTGCTTTTCTTTGGCAGTTATTCTAAAATACCTTCTTTTCTTATTAATAACTGTTACGAAAGACTTGATGAAAATTATGGTACACTATTTTCTTTTTCTGTATTTTCGAAGAATTCAAAGCTATTGAGCATAGAATATCAGGGATTTCGCTGATTTTTGCTCAAGCACCAATAAATGCTAAAACAATCGCACTAGAGTGGTAAAGCCATGTTTATTGCCATTTATTGAAAGTACGACTTTCGAGAAATTGTATTTAAAAAAATACAGTTTCGATAACCATGTAACCGAAATTCATAAGTAACGAAATGGCAATTCTATGTGCTAAATAAGTAAAAGCGGTCGAAAATAATAATTAATGAAATCATGCTAGGATCCAGATAATCCAGATTTAGATTGCATTTGCTACGGTAAGGCGATATGTAAAAGTTTTAGCGTCCCTGTTACTCCATATGCGAAAAAACCCTCAGTGCGAGAGGGACGGATTCCTGGAAAAGTATCAAAAAGTTGGTTTTTACTAATATAAAATGTACTAAAGTTGCTATCAAAATTTCGTTTAACCAGGTCTTAGATAACATTAAAACCCATCTAATAAAATATAACTGCAGTCCATATGTCATTCTTAATCGTCAAACCAGGAGAATCGTTGTCGAAAACGACCTCATTTCAATAAATATTTCTATCGAGCCGAATTTCTCCAATCGCGTTTCTGTTCTAACAGATCCCTAGAAAAAGATTCCAAAAATAATATGCTATTTTATCAAAATAATTCATTATTTACTGAAGTAGATATGCAAGTTCCTAAAGTGTTAATTTTTTTTCCGTAGCGCCTTAAATATCGAATCTCGGATAAGCTACCACACTGAAGAGAACGTCAAAAAACTCAGTAGGAAGGAACAATCCTACATTGTGAGGAAATTATAATTTATAAGACATGCCATGCCATGCTTTATGTACAGGGTGTTAAGGCGATTACTGTCGCCAAATAAGCATCTCGATATTTGTCGGTACGAATATCAACAGAAACGACATTGAAATAACGTTCATATCAGCGCGCAATGCATAGTGGCTGTTACGACGCTCGCTGTGTCTTTGATAGGGCGAAATAGGAGAAAATTGTACTTTTCACTAGGACGTGATTGTTCTATTGAATAATGTTATGTCATGTTTATAGATATCAAGTTTATCTATTTATCAAAGCATACATACATTCAATCGGCCAAGCCACTTAGGAGCAGTAGGAAATTCAAGCCAAAAAACACCATTCAGTTAAAAAACTATTTCATGTAGAAGTTTTGGTGGTATGAAAAAGAAAAATGTTGTATATGTTGTCTAAGAGTTGATTATTCATAATACAGTTTTTCATTATTTTTGGTTTCGCCATAAACGAGGAGCAGGCTTTAGAAAGTACCCATTTGGCAATAGTAAGGCCCTTAAGATGAAGTTGCGGAAGCCGAAAACTGGCGATAGTACTCTTCCATACGAACAACCTTCCCTGAAAGAAAATTGAGAAATCAAGAAAAAAAAATTGTTACCGAGTTCATACATTTTAAGAAATTGATACTTGTCAATGTTGGTTCTTGATGGAACATTTGTAACATATTGTAAATAAAACAAATTCTTGGTACCCGTTCCACTTTTTAAATCATGTTTGTCATCAGCATCACATCACAAATGTAAACAAAGACGAAATATTCCATCTCATGATTCGTAGAGATATCTAAAAGCCTGACGATGTTATTATAACGGAACCGGTCGCTAGTGTAAAATATATAAAAAGTGGAACAGGTACCAAGAATTTGTTTTATTTACAACATCATACATTTTGGTCGGGTAGCTATGTAAATTTTCTGTAGACCATCTGATTTTATTTTCGCGGTTCGAGGGTTGGCTCCATAGTAAACGTTGGTCGTATGGACGAGTAATATCGCCAGTTTCCGGCTTCTGCAACTTCATATTAACACCCAGTATAAGAATAACAAACACTAAACAGATCAATTATTTCTTCATGATTTTTTGTGTAATAATTTCATTTAGTTTATTTATGTATAACTAGCGGACTAGGATCCCGTTTCTCCCGATCCCGTGGGAATTTCCTAAAATTCCATCTTATGGATGTTTGCGTCATACAAGGAACCTACAGTTCAAATTTAATTTTTCTAGAACCAGCCTAGATCTGGGCGTTGATTGTTCAGTCAGTCAGGGTATTATATTAATCAAAATCAAATTTAAATAGTTTATTTTGTGAAGTACCCAGGTATACATAATACACTTTTCACGAGTCAAATTTACTCTTATAAAAATATGTGTAGTAAAATAATAAATGTACATGAACTAAATTAAAGGTTTATTTAATGTATGTAGCAATATATATACGATTAGAATGATAGGTAAAAATCTTTAATTATACAAGGTAAAATCTAATCAATTCGGGCCCCGAACCCATACCGGAGACCCGGCTAGCGACCAGGAACAAGGTTCAATGATCACCAACCGAGCCCCAGCACGAATCCAGGCAGCCGACCAAATCCCATCCTATATACTACATACTAGTAGGTTACTATAATGTAGAAGATAATAAACTACGGCAGGTTCCAATTTACAAGAGATATCCCTTATGTGTGTGATGAGATGAGTGGTGCAGTTTAAATGTTTTCTCATTATTCAAATTATTCTTATGACATTATTGGCGCCTAGATCTCTTGCGCCTTCTTATTCCCATGTATGGAAATGTTTGTAACAATAAAATTCTAGTCCTGCAATGCAACTTGATCTATAAAGATCGTATCTATTGAAGTAGACTTGATTAAGTTAATTATATTTAATTACCCTTTAATTATATTGTTATTAATATTTAAAGGAAAGGGTTCTCTTGACACAGCTAAAGATCAAGTATTCATATGCATAAACAAATGTGCATTTGCAATGGTATGTTGATTTATGTGTTCGATCTCACTGAGACAATCGTAGATCATCTGGATACTTGTCAAGAATTTAACAATGTGGACGTAAATCTTAAGGATAATTGAAGGGCGACAGTTATTGATAGTTCATCAGAAGCAAATCGACGATGGAAACGTTTTATCTAATGATGTAGATGTCATTCAAAGGATTTCCTAGAAATAAATGTGTCCTTACATATGAAATCGGCGTTTTGTATGGAGAATTTGAAGGAAACTCAATTTTCAGCAGTAACATTTTTTAATTAGTATTTCTTTTAGTAATGAAAAATCCAAATTTTATAATTTCTTTTGTGTATGAACGACATATCATTAAGCTAACAGCAACATTAATTGAATTTTTGAAAAGTGTCAGTTTAAAAAATTATTACGAATCTTATCATGAAAATGGATGGCATTTCGGACGTTTTGAAGATTTAAGTTTAGAAATCAAATTGATAATAAACACAAAATTTAATACGTAGATGTGAAACCTTGAAATCAAGTTTCAAACAAAAAACAAATAATGGATATAGCTATTGAATTACAGGAATTATTAACTCATGAATCTGTAAGAAAATTTCGCCAATTTCATAGGTAAGCATCCAATACTTGCCCACACAAGATTTCTTCCAATACATTTACCTCACACGAAAAATTACGCTTACTTGAGAAGCAGTATCATAAAAGTATAATAAATACGGAACAAATGTCTGCCAGCTACATCAATAATCATGAGTCAGAGAATTTTTATAAAACATGTTGTTTTTAGGAAACTGGAATTAGTACACAAAACCCCCAGAGTTTTATTCGCTTGCAAAAACCAAACAGTAAAGTAAACGAAACTATTCTAGAAATAGAGCATACAAAATGCGTTTTGTATGCGAACATATTGTTGGTGTTCCATGCTGTTGAAACTTCACGGTAAGAAATGAGTTACATATTCAACATTTTCAACGTTTGCGTCTGTCTGGGGCTATAGCCGCAACGTTTGAATACTTTGATATTTGAGATGGCATACCTTTTTTCTTGTGCATCTATTGTGGATTTGAGTCCTACTGTATTGAGTTACTGATTGAAACAAGGGTCAAACATTTTCCAAATATTCCTTTAAAATATTAGTATTCCCAGGAAAAATCGTGGCGTCAGTTCTAGTTGACATGCGGAAGATTGTACAGTACACATTCCACATTGTGGATGCTGAACGCAATTAAATTGCACTCGAACAGACCACATTATGTTTTGAAGAATTTTCGTACTTATTGCTTTGTAATAAGAATTTTGATAGTGGCTACATCGAAACTAACAGCTTAAAGTCGGTTCAATCATATCGGTATCGCCTTGATGGAGATACGTGTTGGGCCATAGACTCCAGTATTACTGGTTCCACAGGACCAAGTTAAGATAGTGTTGCAACACATACTCCTGCAAAGGAATAAATAGAGTTGAATTTAGCATCTCCAGGTACTTTTTTTTGTTTTGCTGTTGCTACCTTCAATGAAAGCATGTCAGTATTTTCTCAAAGATTATCATTATAGTAGACGGCGTAAATTAAACTTTAACATAAACAAAGTACAAATTGTCATCATGATATCGACAGCTCGCCTACCATCTCTCGTATTCCATGCGACTCCGGTCATCACTCGATGGAGGAATCCGAGGTTGTCCATATAGGGTAGTGGCTCGTGATTAAATCCGTCCATATCGGTCTGGTCCGTTACCACAGCTTTTTACGAACTGATGCCATCCAGCATGAGAAACCTGACGATTGACACGTAGACAGTATCGCGTCTCAAGTTACCAACTTTTTTTCTATGCTTTCAGTATTCTTAGAAACCCTCAATTGAAAATGCAGTTCCGTTCTGTCTATCAAGTCTCACCTAAACTATATAATCAAAGTGTATTCATGGCCGCTCAATAAGACTACAATGGTCCAATGATTATAATAATTTACTTATTATACTTAATGCTAATCATAATCAATCTATAAAAGAGTAAGCGGCTGTTTAGAATAATGGTCAACGCAGTAAATATTACAAGCTAGGCAAACATGGAAAATTATTTGGATTTGATAGGCGTAAACAGGCAGCTAAAATTTTTAAAAGAATGTAAAGCAAATAAATATATCAAATGGATAAAAGAAAACAGAGTGAGCTCTACTGTTCACGAGTGATTTACAATAATTAGATCTTCGTACATTTAATAAATATTTCGAGTTCGCGTTGCTTTTGCGGCGTTCGAGCTTCCATCAGATTCAAGCTTACAACTAACTAAATGAAATCTCATTCCTTGATTCTGTCTGTATAATTAATTCTATTTTTAATGTCTGGTATTGTTTCGGTGTCTCCTACGATAAGCTTTCTTTGCACACGTAGGAGTTTTGATTGAAAATTCTTTTGTAATCCGTGCCTCACCAATTGCGTAGGCCATACAGCCCCTTGTTTATTTCTGACGTCGTTACTTTGTGTATTTAATGAACAAACTACACGGTTATTAAGCTATAACTTTTGCAGTAAACATGTGCTAGTGGGCGTCACCACCAATTTCCGTTCTATTTATCTCGCGCCGTACCGTGCATTTACTAAATAAAGGCTGATCGGTGAAATGGAAACTGGCCATTGAACTATTGGGCATCGATATGCTACATTCAATTACTTACGTAGAAAATCAGGCCCTCTGCATTAAATCTAAACCGTATTACAGTTTAAGATATCTTAATTTACTACAGCCTGCCAGAAGTGATCTACTGATTATATTTATTTGCAGGCGAAGCTATATCATCCGAGTATAGTATTTGCTTTCTGAACTTACTAGTCGTACTAATTTTTCCAAATCGCAGAAATTATTATAACCTGCTTTCTAACCTTTGCTCCTAATTTCACCACGGCTACTAATTTTCTCATATTCCTCATGGTCATCTGATCCTGTGCAGCATGACGGTAATAAGTCGCATTTGACCCTTACCGGTAATGAGGTCGATCGGATTGGACGCGCTCCGCCGGCTAGGGTCACGGGTCAGGTACCACAGAGTCCGTCTTGTCTGATGTACTACCTTCTGGATATTGTAGAGCGAGAAAAAATATCTCCACAATGGGTTTTTCTCGATTTCTTTTTCTAGTCTTAAAGAAACTATTCTTTCCTTCTTTTTCTCTTGGCAGAAATAGAATAATATATCACAGTATACCATGTTCGTTCTGATTTTTCCAATGTTAAAGTTATTCAAACACCAAATATATAAATTTGGTCCACGGTACACGCAAACCGCAAAACCTGTCAATTATCTAATTATTACAAAAGAAAAAAGAATACAATTTTAGGTGTATCTAATAGAAGGGATTAAAAATAAATATTATACAAATTAAATTCTTTATGTTTCCTGCGCCGTACTGCCTCTTGAAACAACTTCCTGTTTTCATAGCTGGTTATTTTAGGACTTTTCTCCAGTGTTCAGACGCAGATGACTATCGTTTGTATACCTAAGATTCCAATAAGACATTTTCCTGATTATACTTTTTTGTATTAATTTAAAATAGCGTTTTGATAAGCAATTGTAAAACTTGTTTCCTTTTTAGAATTAGCAGCACGCAAACAACAGTCGGTCTAAGATGTAAGCAATTATGAACAAAACGGGAATTTTAATCGCTGATAAGAAGGCTATTAACATTTGACGACATCCTTCGATTCCTGCGAGATAAAGGGTTAAATCATCACAGAATTGAGTCAGTTTTTTTTTTTTATATGACTAAGCCGTATAATGGAAAAAATAATATTATCGACCATAAACCATTTTTTAAACATGGAAAATAGTGAAAACGGAACTTATTTTATACCATAGAAAATTGTAATGCGAAAACTGAATTCCTTGCTACTATTATAATACTACGAAAAACATTTGCTCCGTATTACTGTAATCTCGTCATATTTATATTTGCATGCGTCATAATATTCGCTTTCTGATGTTCTCTATTATTTCAACGAACATTTGCCCCAGAACTTTCCGAGGAAAATTCAACATTATTAAATAAATTCAAGAGTAAACGTTGCGACATCAGAATAACGTCAGAAGTCATTTGTTGAGATTCGTGACCAATTCTCGTGTAGAGCTAGTAAAGTCATTAAATGACTTATTGGGAGTCCCGATTAATGTATTTGTTACCTTTTGTTACTGAATCCTCAGTCATTGTTTACTCTACGGGTTTACTTTAGATGAACATAAATCATGCCACCGTTATGGCTCCAGGACAGTATAAAGGCAAGGATACACCTGACGTAGAACCAGTCCAGTTAGGCTAGGTAAGAACATCTACAAGAGAGCTAAGTGCGAGTTGCCTATTGAATAACTACTACAACGTAAATCGAGTTAAGCTGAGTCTCCTGCGCATGTTTTACTTTACACACTACACAGGAGACCTGGCTTACAACAAAAATGTGTAGCGAAATAATGTTTTGTGTTGCATGTGTAAGGAAAAACACGCACAGGAGACCCCGGCGCGCCGTAGCTCGATTTACGCAGTGTTATTCGATAGGCAACTCGCACTTAGCTAGCGAATTTTTTGAAATGAGCAACTAGGTTGTACATAATACGTATAAAACCGGCGAACAAAAAAAAAAAAAAAAATGTTACCAGACATTCATAAGGGCTAAAGGCTCATGACGTGTTGTATCAAGTGACACTGAGCCAGCCGTGATTGGCCGACTTTCTGTGACATGAACGCCGCGCCGCCGTAGGAGCCAACGCTATTCTAAACGGTACATTTTTGGGTGCTTTATAAGATTCTGTGTTTTTTCTTTCTTGGGTAATAAACCCGATTAATTGGTGATCGTGTCCGGCGGAAAAAGAGTTTCGGAATAATAACTACTACTACGAAAGACTACATTACCGAAAAGTCATATACTAGGTACATTATTGATAAAATAAATGTTTATAATGTAATTTCCACTAATTCCTAAAGCTAAAGTTAAATCTATACCACCCAGCAGAATCTTATTGTGTTTCAGCTTTAGATCGCACCGTCGTTACTGTTTATTTGAGCCCCCAGGCAATAATGGTATCGCACATCACGACCAATACTCCGCGGTCAATTAAACGTGAATTAACCCATCAATCAATTCCTATACGGAATCAATAATATTTATTTACCCACTTCTTAACTATATTAATGATTAGGTATCATTATAGCAATCATAATGTATCTACTCCATAGATTTGATCTACTCAGCATCAATTTACCTTTGATGGGAGCGTTGACTAATTTCTAAATTCTAGAATAAAAATTTTTATAGCACACCGTGCGTAAAATGACCACTTTACGCACGCTGCAGCGTGCGTAAAGTCGGCATTTTCCGCACTTGTGCTATAAAAAATTATACGAAACTCGTGCGAGAAACTTTTTCTCGACTCGTGTGATTGCTCTCGTATCGTAATGTACTATTTCAATATAATTTTACGTTCTAACAAGAGTAAGTGATACAATTATTATTATGCTAATGAAGATTGGTTGTATTCTCCGATTTGTTTTTATGATCCGAGAAGAATTCTCGTTTTTTAATGTGGCATTGTACTGTATTTTGTATTGTATGGTTGTTGCAAGTCTTTTCGTTCTCACTTTAGCCGATCTGTATACAAGACATTAGTATAAAATATTACTTTTCGTTTTAGTAAAGCATACTTACGTATTATAAGTACCTAGCTTTGTTGTATGGAACCTAGTGTTCTATATTCACAAGCGAATGCTTTTCTAACACATAATTACGTCAGTGCATTCGATGAAAGCTATGTCACAAAATATATGTTTTGAATGCAGTTGCAACAAACACTGCAAACGAGGTTGCTTATTATATTTTTTGTGGTATCTGGTATAACCAGCATTGTAGCATTACGTACGGTATAAAGCACAGTCAATTACGTTAACCTAATGCTAGATATTCCACTATGATGCGTACTGTCAATTGTGTCCATTTTAGAGGGCAATGTTACGATAATTTGTGTTCGCGATACTTCGTACTCTTATTTGTTTCCGCGTTTGGTTGCATCAAAAAGTTAATTGGAACATCGAATTTAAATAACAATTTTTTATTTAGGAATAATTTCAGTGTTGTGTCTGTTGGTAAGAGGCGCGTTTAATTCGTGTAGATAGATACCGTATAGTCGTCTACAGCATAGTTCAATCAAGACTTCTATCATGTCAGGTGCTTTTAATATTTTCTATAGTTCTGTTCTAGCTCAGTAATACTCAGCATCATTATCATTATGAAAACATTGTATGGATTATAATGTTTTTTAAGGCGATATGCGAAAAAAAATACGGGTGTTTCTTTTCTGTGTATTTCATGAAATACAAGGAAATTTTTAATAAATTTCTGGTATACGCATTTTGACTATATAATCTAGGGTTTTGAAATTGGAAAACATGTTTGGATAAATTTTCCTCGATAGAAATAATTGTTGAAATGAGGTCTTCAAACACACTTTTTCTCCTCGTTTGACGAATAGGAACCATATACAGAACTCAAATATATTTTATTAGGTGTGTTTTAATAATATCTAGAGATTTAATATTTGAAATTTTGCTAGCTATTTTAGTTTTTTTATAAAAATTATAAAACTAACATTTTTCGCTTTCGCCCTGAATCCACCCCTCTCGAACTGAGCGTGTTTTCGCTTGGAGTAACAGTGACAAAAATAAAATTCGCCTAGCCTCTTAATTCGTGTAGATACCGTATAGTCGTCTACAGCATAGTTCAATCAAGACTTCTATCATGTCAGGTGCTTTTAATAGTTTCTATAGTTCTGGTCCTCTAAAAAGGCCGTTTTGCATGAATCACATTATAATTCTGTTCTAATACCGCCTCTTTTGAACGCGTGAACAAAACTAACTCCATCCTATTTTCAAATCATTTTATGATTCACCCAAGTCGGCCTTTTGAAATCCCCTGTTCTAGCTCAGCAATACTCAGCATCATTATCATTATGAAAACATTGTATGGATTATATTGTTTTTTAATTTTGTTTATGAATCTCGGTATTAGATTTTCATGTGACGCGACAACGCGGTAGGAGTAAAGGAAGTATTGTTTATCGTGATTTTCATAGAAATGCACTCTCTGGTGATTAGTCCATAAAATAAAATAAGTAAATGTTAAATTGTATGTCTGTCCGCAGCTCTACAGTGAACTAGTGAATCGATGTCAATGAGATCTCGAGAGTGAATTTTAAATATCTTGGTTGTTTGTTTGAAAACAATCTTTATGAGGAAGTACTAAGAACTAACATGGACCATCCAGGGACCTGTGCTGAATATTTAGGATATCATTGTTACTAGTTAGTTTTGGGTAGCTAGTACAACAGTTTTTCTCTATTTACACCAAATCAAATTATCAAAAAATCAATAAAATCAAATAATCATACCAGTTACTTTATTGCTTAGTGTTAGTTAGCTTATTTCTAATTAAATTTGTGGATATATTAATAATTTGCAATTTATTTATTTTGTGCTCGTACTGCTTGCTTTGCTTGTGCATGTTTTATGCGGGAGGGCAGGCGGTGCTTGAGCCTGCATTTTGAATAGCATGGTAAGAGTGTTTAGCGGAATATTGCAAAAAATGAATATATCCACAAATTTATGATGGACTTCCGCAAAGTAACGCCTTTTTCAATAAATATTATTTCTAATTGTTTTAAGGATAATGTTATACAGACACACCTCCCTCTAATATTTTGATGTCATACTTATTATTTATTCAGGTGTTAAGATGATATCTTTTTCCTTAAAACGGGATGTTCTAACCATTAATATGAACTACTTTTACTATGGGGCCGCCGGCTTACCCTGAAATCGCAAAAAAAAATCAACTGTTTCATGCATTTTGGTCGAGTACCTAAGTATTTAACTTTTCCATAGGACAGCTGTTTTTTTTTTAATATTATTTATTTACTAATAACTAAACAATACTATGACAGGTTAACCTGAAGCAATATTGTTAAAAATAAAAAAATAATCAGAAAACCTACGATTTTAACAAACATGAAAATATAAACCACATAAAAAATATTAACTAAATCACCTATTACATAACTACAACAGTAAAAAACGTCAATATCCGTCTTCTGATCAATTTTATTCAAAAATCGGATAGGTTTCGTAACTGTGGGTCTACCGCGTAATTCTCATTTTCATCAACATCAACTTGAGATTGAAATTTGACGTGCGTGCGACCACGCCCGCCTAACATGCCATCTCTTTTGCACGCGTTGAATTTCGCATGCATTTGCTTGAAGTTGATACAAATGAGAATTACGCGGTAGAGCCCTTGGTGCCTCCTTCAGCATATTTGTTCGCTGATGATTTTTTCGTGATTTCAGGGTTGGCTCCATAGTAAAAGTTGTCCATATTAATGGGTAGACCTCTCTGTTTGAAGAAAAAAGGTTATCAAATTAACACCAAGTATAATAATATTTGCTAGTAAATAGTATAGCTTATACTTACCTATGCTTTTGAAGATATTTAATAATTGTAATCGTATGACACGCCATAATCGTTAAGCTTCGCACAGTCCGGTATTTCTGTCCTCGAGTTACTTGCCTTCAATGTTTTCGGTATTTAGGTAAATGATTTACGTAAATGTTTGACCATTTGCATTAATTCCGCTAGTCGAGCTATGGCTTGGGAAGGGCGGAACGCGCATGCGCCGCAGGCCGGTATGCGATTGGTCAATGTTTATCGATTTAGATGCGCCGACGCACGGCGTTTTCAAAGCAGAAGCCATTGTTTACGAACGTCAGCACCCGTAGCACAGTGTTTAATCGCGCGCGACGCGACTTTGTTAAATCACAAGTGCGAGGAGCGTGTCATACTGTTTAATCGCAAAAACGTCGTGTCATGCTCCTCGCACTTGTGATTCAACTAAGTTGCGTCGCGCGCGATTAAACACTGTGCTACGGGTGCCGGTGTACCTTCACAATTTTCTTGAGAAAAAAAACATTCGGATCATAATTTAAAACTGTTTTGCTAATCCCGCTCATAAACACCATTGTCTGTTATACAATAAAATTGTGTCTTTTCCAACAAATTAGTTTGTTTAAGATGGAATTTAGTATGTTGCAATATTTAAACTTATTCTTGTAGTTGTTGATTTAATTCTGATTTTTTCCGCAACTGACATACTAATGGGTACCGTGTAAATGTTAATACCAAGTAAATGTCAACAATAACAACCACTAACACAATATAATAAATGTTAACCAATAAGATCAAGGCAATAATTTGAATTGAAATAGAGATGTCTGTCGAACTAGTGATTCAGTATTCAGCTTTAATGCATAAAAAATATACTGAACAGACAAAATAGCTTGGCCTAATGCATAATATAAACTCATGAAAATAGTAAAATGATGTGATGATATTAACTTTTAGCCAGTCTGTCTTGTAGACTTTAATATAGAAGGAGAATGCAACGACACACTTTTTAGAATAAGACTGTTGCGTACTAAAGTGTGCCACACTACAGATTTGTGTCAAGCTTCTAGGAAAATGCATTTAACTAAACAACGATGACTAATTTAATTTCACGAGACAAGCAGGAATTCGTTTCAGCTACAAAGAACTCTCCCTAATTCCACATAAATTATGACCGCAAACATGCGGCATGACTTGTGTCGACACTAATATCTCTAGCGATAAATATTTTTGAATTGATTTATTTTTCGATGATCTCCTGATACTCGCCATTTTTGTTTTTTTTGTTTTTCGAGCGTTAGCGTACAGCTTTATTACCATTCTTTTGTGCGACCTACTGTCCATTTTTTTAAATCCTCTGTTGGTATTATCTTTCAAGATAAATATCAATTCAAACTGCTATGGTTCATGGCTATAGATACACCAATATGTTTGCCAGAACGCTTAATCAGTAAGGTGCGAAAGAAAATCCTATTACTGTCATAAGTTCTCCGGGTAATTTGCAGAGAAAAACTGCATCTAGACATTTGTTCCGGGCGTCTCGCCAAGTCGCTAGCGAGACTCTATTTCAACACCCGTGCGTGCTCAGCGTCCGGTCCGGCTTTTCATTCTTGTACTATTGGGAAACTTTCGTTTTTCACCAGGTTATTTAAAAAACATGTTTTTATTCTTCCTTCTATTTCTGGATGACTACTGTTTGCTATTACCTCATCTTGTTTTACCTACTGTTGAATTCTGTCATGGGAAATGAAAACTGGAAGTTAGTGTTTACAATTATCAACTATTTTACTAGCTAGGCTTTTACAAGTGTTTTATTAACACCTGCAGACTCTGGTGTTTAACAAAACAACAAAACCATTTCTGCTAACACCCATTCTGTGCATTTACACTCCTCTGAGATGGTAACCACTAATAAAGTTAGACCATTTCACTGTGTTATTACTGTTCTAAATAGTTTTGTGGCTACACCGAGGCCTAACCAATAGTCAACATCTAACGAGGAAGTCCTTACCCTAGGAGTCGTTTTGTGGCGAACCACAAACTAGTGACGAAATGGTTCTTCTTGGGACTGATTTGGTTTGCCATGTATTTTTCTTTTCTTGGAGGCTGAAATTTAGAATTTGAATAATTATTTTATCTTGATTGAAAGATCGAGATCTCAATTAGTCTACCGCTCGCAAGTGAAGTGGCAGAAACATTTTTGCCACAAATTATTGTATCAACTGTTCTTCAGACATTGTTATGTCGCCTGTCTGTATCTCAAACGATACTTACTTAGTTTAATCTCATTAGGCATCTGTTGGCTTGCCAAACTTTGATCATTTATTAGCATTGTCTAAGACTGATTTATCATGTCTCTGTCTCTCATGGCCGCGCGGGCCGCTGATCCGCGACGTAAGTGACTGTCGTAGACTGGTTAAAAAGATACCACTTCCGCTCTCCGGCGGATCTCATATTACAGATTGAATTTATTGCCACAACAGCCTATGATTCCATTATTTCCATTTATTCACATATGACAATACTTTATACCGCTAAAAACTGCCAACATTATTGGCAAGATATGACAGTCTTCAGACAAAAATGATTTTTACAATATTAGAAATCATAACATCTTTCAGCGATACAAACGCCGTCACCCGGACTAATTTACCATGACATGCGTGACGAATTTTCGACCGCAAATATGATACGCCATTCATTAGTTAATATATTTACAACTAAATGTTTGGTTCCTTCGCTCAGAAATATCTTGAAAAAAGCTGGTGTGAAATATGTTGTGTTGGTTGTTCTTTGGATGCTTGCCAACTGGTCCATTTCTTGCTATGTTGCTTGCCGGCAGAACGATACTTGTTCACAGATCATATAGTTTTAGCAAACCTTTGCTTTGCTTTGATGCTTTAGATTCTATTCTATGCAACTAACATGTGGGCACAGAATATTTGGTGTTTATCTGTGTTTGATGTTTTAATTCATTACAGGTATTTTTGTGTGCCCGCGTGTTACGTGACTTTGGTTAATTTTTCAAATACGGATAATTTTTATCATCCGCTGAAGCTTTCCTACATGTAGTGCCATGATGTAGCGGGAATTTATTGATGTTTATACAGGGTGTAAAAGCAAAGGCAAGAATCCTTCTAGGGTATGTTAGTATGAATCATACAGTGTTTAAAAAAAATAGCGGCAATTTTTTTTTATGTCGCAGTACCACATAATAACACGATTTGTTAAACTTGAAATACCCTAATCCGATGGACACTCTCGCTGGTCGTTGACCTCTGATAGCGTCAGTAGCACAGAACATAATTACTCGATGTGATTGGTCGTTACCGCACTACGGGGTGAATGAACTGCATTGATAAGAGTGCGTAGCTGGATCTTAGGAAAACAATATAATTTTTGGTAAAAATTTAAGGTATACTTTTTTATCGTAATCGTATCAGTATCGTGTATACTTTCATACCCTAGAGGGATTCTTGGTTTTGCATTTACACCCTGTAGAGCTGTATTAATTCAGTTTTTCTGAAATATACAAAGGCCCACCCAAATCCAATCACGGAGAAAACTGCCTCGTAATAAGGTTTTGCTAACAACCGAGCAACTTATTTCTGACAGAGCATCGTTGTTGAAATAAAACAAATCAAGTTTGGTAACTATTATTTGTAACTTTTAATCCTTTTTACTCAGTATCCTTACAAAAATTCTGTTGATGTTTATTGTGAGTGTTCTTAATACCTATGAGCAAGCTACTTGGTATTATGAATCAATTTAATTAGAAATTCTAGCATATTTTTAGCAGTCTAAATTAGAATCCAAAGTAATTCAATAGAGTTATTCGGTACATACATTCAATCTATTCAATTATTTCTAATTTGCTAAAATTGGTATTCGTAGCAGTTTACCTGGTATCCTTCATCGTTTTATTTGTAACCATAGCAAATTACTTGGTACCAAGTACATTGCTGTGGTTACTTAGTTGTGGAAAAAAGTTAGCTTGCAGGGAGATGAAAAAAAAATGTTTCATGATCGTCTGTTATCTGACTGCATTTTACTTTGCACAAATAAAAAAAATCAGGCAGGCGGTGTGTACAGTAGAGATGTCCGTGTGCTGTACTTATCAAGATCTAATGTCCGACAATGCAGCTGAAATTTATATTCTTTGCTTGAACGCAAGCAATCATTTGCGTATTTTTAAGTTAGATTTTGTAGATGACAGCCGAGTTGGCTAGTGACAAAAGTAAGTATTTTACTGTATGGGAAAACAAGCAACTAGGCTAATTATAAATCAACCTCATTTTGATTTTAAAAAACAAATTGAGCAAATTTAACTACAAATAAGTAAATCGTACATCAAAACAAAGTATTTTTTTTATTTACTTAATTAAGCCACTTTTTTTACTAATAAGCAACTTCAGTTACCTATTGTTAGCCACGTTTTTTATATAAATATCTGTAATAAAACTAAGTAACAAAGTTTCTTTTTAGCTTGTAATAAATTTTGATTAGGTTTATACTGGTTTTAAAATGCAAGCATTTTACGAAATTAATATGTCAATTAAGTAGAAAGCTCTAATCTGGGGGCTCTAATGCCCCCGCCAAGTCTGGCAAATTTAGTTATCAAATAAGTTTTGGTTGTATATAGTCTGCATATTTTTAGACAAGCTTAATTGTTTGCTAAAACTTCGTTTTTCTGTGTGTTGTGTATTCTTTCCGTAATCGCAAGTATAGGTATAAATGTCTACGCTTCTTACGGTACTTCAAGGAATTGTGTTTTACCC
Organism: Ypsolopha sequella; assembly: GCA_934047225.1. NCBI lineage: Eukaryota > Metazoa > Arthropoda > Insecta > Lepidoptera > Ypsolophidae > Ypsolopha > Ypsolopha sequella. Next base: position 13,502,435 of record OW203990.1, on the reverse strand, counting down.
TTTTACCGAGAAAACCGTAAAACCCTTTTGACTTTATTCTAAGCAAGTTTAATGTTAATTGGTGTTCTTTCTTCTTTTACAGTTTAATTTCGTTGGAAGGATTCTAGGGCCCAGAGGTATGACAGCGAAACAATTAGAACAAGAAACGGGATGCAAAATCATGGTCAGAGGCAAAGGATCCATGAGAGATAAGAAAAAGGTGGGTTTTCCAACCACATACACAAACGTGAGTACCTTCTGTAAACATGTAACATGATCAAATAGATAAAAAAGTATTAGCATGGTTTTGTAGCCTCTTACTAATTGAATACTAATGATGAAGCTAAAACGATAAGTATTTTGGTATTTTGATGCATTATTTATCTAATAATTTTTGCGTAATCTAAATGTAACACTCAAAAAACTGCTGCGTGTCGCACAAGTGCAAACAGCGACAGATGTTTCAAATGTAAAAATACCTGTCCTCAAGTAAACAACTATATTTACCGATATCTTTAGCTTTTCATAAATGCAAATGAAGTAGGTAGCCTGTAAGAATAATGACCATTTATTTAAATTCATTGTAGCCAAGTTATTGCCTTTACTTACGTCAGAACTCTGTAATGGAACTAACATAACGCTTCTTTGTCTCAGTTTAGTGTGAATTAATACTTTACTAATAACTAGTTTATTTGTTTGCACGCAGCCTAATGGGAATCCAGTCAGGTTAACCTTTTTAGATTGTTATATTTAGTAATTTACTAACTGATAACTAAGAATACTGTAACGAAGACCTTCAATTAACACTTTAGCTTTATGTTCTATTACGATAATGAAAAATCAGGTATTCCTTACAACAAAAGCTTCTGTACTGTATCCGTTTTAATTATTTCATTTGTTGTTAGTTTGTAAATTACCGTATATTTTATGACTTCATATATTTACGAGTATGTTGTTAACTGTACTTGTACCTTAAGATTGCAGTCGTTATCATTTTAACATCCCGACATAAATACTTTTGGAGCTGTTTCACATTTCTTTAGTCAACCCCTATATAGTTGCTTTAGATCAGATAATTGAATTAAATTAACCGTTAGATTTAATTAATCTAGTGCAAATGTATGTGTACCTAGTTAAGCAATAAAACGGTGACAAATACATAATGTTAAATAGATGCTTCCTTTTTGTACACTTTTGCTTCTACCTGGGCTAAAGATACGCCGATTATACTGAGAAGGAAATTAACCCTTACAATTTTCCGTTACAAGAATCAACATAATGAAAAAATTGAATGAATCTATTCATTCAGTCCACCATAAAGAAACTTATTACGTCATGTTGTAATGCTTCCAGGAGGATGCCAACAGAGGCAAGCCCAACTGGGAGCATCTAGCGGACGAGCTACATGTGCTGCTGACTGTTGAAGACACGGAAAATCGCGCCAAGCTCAAGCTGGCACGTGCTGTTGATGAAGTCAGACGTCTGCTTGTACCGGTGAGTTTATATCATCTTTTTTATATAAGATCACTTTGGTTGATATAGCCAAATCCTTAATGAAAGCTCGGTAAGTGGTCTGGACCAAGATTCAATTACCGTATTTGCAAAATACGAAAAAAATGTGTGCCTTATACAATCCTGATTCAATACACTTTAATACAATTTTAACTGAAATTGTCATTGAATCTTGTTACCTACTGATTGATCACTTACAAGTAAGTCTCCATTATGAATTTGCCTATATCAACCGTAGACACCTTGTATAAATAATGGGCACCTGTTTGAAACCGTCGATGGATGATTGAATCTCTTCTAGGGTGGGGCGCGCTCACCCAGAAATCTGGAAATTTTACGACAGAGAGAGCGCAGACTTGAGTTATTTTTTCATTTTTTGTCGTCTATTTTGTTTTTTTTTTTCTAGATCGATGATAGTACGAAAAAATTTGAAAAAATGAATTGTTTGTGTTTTTTTTACACTTATTCGTCTAGCGCTTCCATTGAAAAACTTTGCAGTATTTCAACTGATCGTGTTGTAGAAGTTCAACGCACTTTGAGCACTCACACGAAGAAAAAATATTTTAACAATACTACCAGATAGTTTTGTAAAAAATACCTGGTTAACAAAAACAGAATTATGTTATGTTAACTTGAATTATTGTATACATAAGATTGTTCAAGTAAACTAAACAATAAATATAGACGTCACATAATAATACAGTGTTTTCTGTTTAAACGAACTATATTCAGGTTAACGGAACCAGAATATTTTCTCGGTGCAATGTTTAGGCGGCAGACATTAGTGCAAAGTGCACATCGTAATATTGTTTTCTTTACTTTTGAATAATAAAGAGTACAGTAGGGCCTCGCTAATCCGGACTCTCGCTTATTCGGTGATTGCTGTAATCCGGATAACAAGTGGGGCGATACGAGAGCGTTCGCGCCTAGTAGGCTGAAATGGGCTGGAGATAACGAATTTGATAAAAAATAAAAAATAAAAAAAATATCTTTATCGACCATAAAACATCATAAAATACAATGAGTATCTGACTCCTAAAAAAAAGTGTTAACTGTAAGCTAGGAGTCAGCACATTCCCATAATTTCAGTTTGTCATAATCAATAGCCAAAAAGGTACATACAAAATTATGAAACAATTTTTTATTATTTTTAACTTAACTTAATGTTAGTATATCGTATGATAGCTACGATGTTATGTTTCTCCATCGATTTTAGAGACCGTGCTTTTTAATGGAAGGGAAATTATAAGCAGAAGAGTATTACAGATATTTTCAAGAAAATATACTTTTTTTTAACTTCATGCGTGTGCATATTTCTTACATGATTATTGCAAAACGGCTCACCTCAATAACTACCTATGTTTTTGATCGGGATAGCCGACCAGTTTCAGCAGATTCAGACTGCCTTCTTCTGGACGAGTGAAGATGCAATCTGAAGAAGGCAGTCTGAATCTGCTAAAACTGGTCGGCTATCCCGATCAAAAATAGTTATTGAGGTGAACCGTGAAAAATTGTATGGGGTTTGCGCGTGATGACGCCTCTTAAGGGTGCATTTTACACAAACATCCATTTTTACAACCTTAACCAGCCGTCAAAACCACGAGTGCTCGAAGATCCGCATATGTGTTGAACGCGACATTGGGAACATTTATTTCTTTTCTCCATCCGAGCAGCTTGAAGAATTTATATAGACGGTTTTTTAGGGTTCCATACCCAAACGGGACCCTATTACTAAGCCTGTCTGTCCGTCCGTTTGTCTGCCTGTCTGCGTCCGTTTAATTTTTTTTTATATATAAAATTATTGAAACAATAAAAAAAAAAATATTGTGTTGTTATCTTTTTGTTATGTTCGATGTTGCAATAAATTAACCCCGACCTCTGTGATTCAACATTACTTATCTTTTAGTTGATTCACACTTGCAATTTACTTTCTTATTACTATTTTACCTTATGGTTTTGAATAGTGAGTATGTCAATCTAATTTATTTGTTCAGCGGATGAACCTAACTATTTTACTTTGCCCTTAGTATCTTTTTTATACAATTAGGGCGTTTTCAGACGAGCCACCGCACGACACGATAAAATTCGGTGACAACTCCGGACGACATATACTGCGTGCGTGCGTGCGTAAAACGTAAATGGTTCATGCAAATGTACGGCGTCTGGAGTCTTCACCGTCATTTTATCATGTCGTGCGTTGGCTCACCTGAAAACGCCCTTGGTTTTCCGTTTTGGTAACGACAGTACCTATCAGTTGGATTGTAATAAGCACGATTACACTTTAATTTGACATCCCTGGTGATAAAATATGTCCTAGGAAACTTCAATTTGACATACCCCTCGGAGATAAAAATATGTCATAGCGAATTTTTTTTTTCAATGCAGTTTCGCCTAGGGCTTTTTGGTTGAGCATGCACCAATATGTTTTTTGGAATTTATGTGCAAAGAATTTGTATACTTACCAAAAGGGTGTACGAGTCTTGTCTGTTCTAGTAACAGTTCACACCCCGGAAACACCTCTGACACCCTGTTAGGATATACCGGGTGTAAATGGGTGTACTATTAATTTAATCTTGTTTCTGTATAAGTATTATCGTGCACAATATGAATATCACCCTTGCTTTGCTAGAAGACATCTCATTATTGAGATAAGCAAGCCATTGTACATAACTTTTATTATATAATTTAGAATTTAGTTTTCTGTGTGCAATAGGAATAAAAAAGGTATCTTTATATGAAACCACATAGTCTACTGATCATATTAAATTAATTAAAAAAAAAACGTGACTTTGCTCATAGACTTAGGATAGTAAGTCTATGACTGTGCCAATGGAAAAATAACTGGACCTGCACATAGACAATTTACAGTACGGAAACATAATTACATTTCTATTTATAACTCGCGTTAGCTAACATACAATTTTTTTATTAACAGTTGGCATACAGTCAACAACAATAAAACTTGAGTGCAAAACCGTTATTAATAATAATTTATGATTATATTTGTTCATATCCGCTGGTACTTATGTCCAAGACAATTAGACAAATGGGCCAGCCAATAATCGCCTCTGTCCTTACGTAATAAAGTCTTCGCCATTTGTATGGACGCGTAGGATGTTTTCTTACTAAACTACTTGTTCATCACACCCGGTATGTCTTGAAGATTTGTGTTTGTTTTAAATAGACTAACCCAATATTTCTCCTCTCCCCAGCAAGCGGACGGTGAAGACGAGCTCAAGAAACGGCAGCTGATGGAGCTGGCCATCATCAACGGGACATACCGTGACTCCAGCGCCAAGGCCATGCCCGTCAACGGTCAGTGCCTCATAAGTATGGTCGCATTCATTGTTTGTAACTAACAACTTATGTATAAGTGCGCTGCTCCATTTGGTGACATTTTTGACCTTGTTTGTCGAGGCGTGGGAACGAATATAACCCTTATTTAACTTACATAGAAAAACCAATGAAAAACACATTCTCTGAAAAAAATCAATCTCAGACAATGCTTGCTTATTTATCAAGGACTTATCTGGATTGTCTCCCGAAACTACTACTCTTCTACTACCTGATGCACCATAAGGTGAGGAATTAGGTTTTTAAACGGTCACTGTCACTCCAAGTGGAAAAACGCGCAGTGAGAGAGTGACGGATTCAGGTCGAAACAGAGCCTTTTATTTCTATAAAAAAAAACTAAAATAGCATAATTTCCAATTACAAAATCAAAGATATTGTTTAAAACTATCTAAAAATATATCGTTGAGGTCTGTATATCACTCCTATTTGTTAAACTTTAAGAAACTGTGTCGATTAAGACCTCATTTCAATTGTTATTTCTATCGAGTGAAAGTTTTTCAATCGCCTTTCTGTATTACAGAAATCTAGGAAAAGGTTCCAAAAATGTTTTATTAATATATCAAACTAGTAGCTTCATATTAAAAGTAGTCAAAACGACTCGAAAAAGTGTCAATATCTAAATTCCTCGCCATAATTTAGAGTTTCCTGATGATCACGCCTTAACGCGCGCGCCTTTACTCCCGAAGAGTTCTGATGATGATGAGTCATATTCTCATCTCAAGCTCGACCTGTGCGCTCCTTGCACAGTTACCCCTCGGCCATAGCTTCAGGCTTCGAGAGGCGCGCCAAGCGGTTCTTCTTGCGACGGCGCCGGCGGAGAGAACAAATGTATGAAGTTGTATAGGGCCGGCCATGAGTCGCCGCTCGCGCGCCTTGTCCGGCTTCGAGTGACTTGCGCTCTCTCGACGGCGCGGCGGTGTGCGGGGAGGCGGGGAGCCGCGCCAGTGATCGAGGGCACAGGACGAACTTAGTGACGAGCGCTTTAAGCGAGCGAGCGCGCTATACATCCGATGCGGTGGAAGGCGCCGACGGGGGTGTCGTGGCAGGGCAAAGCCCGTCGCAAAAACCGCCTGGAAGCGCAGCAAGAACCGCCGCCAGAAGCCTGAAGCTATGACCGACCGGTTATACCTATCCGTAATAAATCATTGATTATGCCAACTCACTCTAATTTTAATGCAAGTATTTTCTAATGGAGTTCGCTATCAATAATATGACCTCATTTTATAAGGTGACTTTTAATCATATAGCCAAATTCACACTAGAGACTCGGTAAGTGATTAGTAACAAGGTTCAATGACCCTTTCTATGAAAAACGCAAAATTCATTTTAGGCTTCCCATACTAATTGACACGGGATTGTTCTTAAACAGGGCACAAATAAAAATTTTGATATTTTGCAAAAAGGACCATTGAACCTTGTTCCTGACCAAGTCTCCGGTACGAATTTGGCTTTATCAATATATCAGGCATTATTTCGATGGTGTCAGGGAAGACTTTCTTAGATGATTGACCGATTGAGGGTTTTTGTATAGTCTCGAATGCTTAAAAAGCTTGATACCTAAGAACAATTGATATACATCGTCGATGTAACTCCGAGGGGGTGTCAGAGGGGTGCGAACTTAGAAATACAAGTCACAGCCCAAACTCGTACACCCATGTTTAACCGACGATTATTACGTTCCAGCGTGATTAATGGGTGGTGCGCCCTATCGCCACCTATCTTGCCTTCCCAACACGCAAACCGAATACAAATTTGCTTCCACAGGATTTTAAGTTTAAACTATGGACGTTTTGGAAATTAAATAAACTTCGGTTCTTAATTTACACTCTATCGGTGTTACTACAAAACGGCGTTTATCTTTAGGCATTGTTTAAATCTGTTGCTGTCACTTTTTTACGATATGAAAGAAAAGGCGACAACAACAGAATTAAACACTGTCTAAAGTTAAACACCGTTTTGTAGTTACACAGCATATGTCTCAGCTTAAGGTGATTAGGTGATTTTATAGATTATGTCTTGATTCCCAGAAATATAAAGAAAGTCTCCACCAAATGGAACCCAGCCAAAGGTGGAATTCGCAAATACATTCCTCAGATTGGGTCAAAGCGATTTGCTTTAAATAACATCGAATCATTTGGGAATTACATCTTTAATACTAACTTACTCATAGATAAGGAATTTGATAAGTTAAATAAAATTGTTATTATTGCATGTGCGTTCCTCCAGCGAATCCATAGAAGATAAACGTGTACATTTATTATGGGAATGTCGGTCCGCCCGATCCCGCCAACTAATCAGTGATATTCCATATACTTTACTGTGTGTAGTATCCCATCCCACTTACCGGGGATGCACTAACTCTATTACCGCGTGATGTTGGCTTAGCCAATTACAGCGCGTTGAAAGTCGGTGGAATTTTTGGGGTTAGTTGCTCGATGCATGGACTTTCACAAGCACTTAGTTGCACATTAAAACCATGGTAATGTTAATGCTGAACGTAACTGTAGGCCCGCAAAAAGTGTTTAATGTCTTCTGTGGCCCTGCTAGAGAAACGCACACGTTAATCGACTATATGGGATATTTTTTCTTTTTTTTATGTGTTATTACATCGTTAACCATTACATCATGGGAAGTTTTCTACTATTAAATAAAGCGTCAACCTCCATGTCCTATGGCGTAATTTCGTCTCCGATTCGCTACAGTTGGTTTGAATTCAAAGCACTTTTATGACTCACAAAGCCAACTGCAAAAGATGACTAACTTAATTGATTTGTGGCATGTTACGAACATTAAACAATTACGTCTAGGACCCTTATCAAGATCTGCTTCATCTGAAAATATGCCTTTTGTTTTAAATTTTAGTCCCAGATTTATATATCCTATAAAATAACATGTGATTAACAAAATACACGTACACTGTTCAATGAATAGGGATGTGTTGGTCACTTTTTGAATCCTCGATTTCTTTTTTCACTACTTCTTGTATAATTAATGTAATATTACAGAAAATGGCATCAAAAGTGATCAGCACAGGCACCAAACTGTGATAACAACCCTACTAACAATAAGTTGAACAGATTACTTTACCATTGAAACATTAAAGTGGAATCCGCAGCGGACGAGGAATGGCGCCGTCTGGCCGCCTCCGCTGCGGCAGAGACGCAGCGACTTCTCAACCCGGGTGGAGGCGTGGGCTCCGTGGGGGGCGTAGCCTTGCGAGCTTCCGCGCCGTTGGGGGCGCCATTGATCCTCTCTCCAAGGATGTCAGCTGCTCAAGGCCAAGCGGGTCTCCTGAACGGGTCTTCCGGAGCGGCTGCAGGGCTGCTTTCTCCGGGCGAGCCGTCTCATCAACTGATCTACGCACCGCAGTACGCTGACTATGCTAACTACGCAGCGCTGACGGCCGCTGCAGCCAATCCGCTGCTGCAAGCGGAGTACGCTGCCGCCGATCATACGGGTGGGTTATTCGCCCGTTAATATATTTTCTTTTGATGGAGCTACGGTAATACCAAGTTTGACATTATATCACAATACGCCTAGAGATGGCGCTGGTTCCGATTCAAGCTTTATGGTATTGTCGAAGCTTTTAATTCTACTAACGCTGCCAACACATGGTACCGGGACAAAAACGATGTCATGCAGTAGATGCAGTGCGATGGATTAATCGTTTTTTGACATTAAACTTAAGTCCGCTGTAGAAGTTCGCACTTCAACCCTAGATTCATTAATTGTTCATATTTATTGTATCAAATTTGTTACGATTTTGACTATTCTATCAGTGGAGTTTAGTTTATTGTATTATTTTGGTATTATGGATTTAGCAGACGAATTTTCCGAATTCTCTAAAATTTTGATGAGGTAAAAATCCTAGATAGAAATTTATTTCGATTAACTATATTGAAAATAAATAGATTTGATGTATAACGGCATGTTTTAAAGCTGGCTTAGGCTACAAAACAAATAGAATACTTAGGGTTATCCACTATCGATCTTATAATTTTTTCGTAACCGTGCATGCTTGGCTTGTCCTGCCTCTAATATCTCGGCTTTCAAGTCATTCTATTAAATCGATCCTAAAATAACTCGAATATAAAATTCACTAAAAATACGTTTATGTCCCGAAAGGCCGCGCAAAAATGGCCATATGTCAATAATTTACTTATAAACCATTAACAAAGATACAAAACAGGGCTCGTGACAGCACTAACCGAACTAATAAACTGTAAATAAACAATGGTGACGAGTTTAAACTGAACTTTGTGTGAAATAAAATTTATTTTAATCGGGTTTGCAGCAACGAGATACCTACTTGCTGGCTTTTGACACTGGCCGCATACACACCAGCCTTCAATAAGATACGGCAGGCTTCAACACCCCTACCGGCCCGATCAACATTATTACCATCCTTGAAAAAGAAAAATAAACTTTTGAATGTTGCCAGTTCTCAAGGATGGCACCATCTGAGCGCTAGTGTAAAACTGGCAACGTTGCTTTTAGGACGTTTTGTATACAGTCATTTCGAAGCCATTATTCGTTTTAGTGTAAGTTCTAATTTAAGTGCGACTAGTGTAGCGATTCTTTATTTTGTACCTACTACGTTACTGTCTTTTGTTGCGCTGTCTTCTTCTAAAACGACTGTTGTGTACAGTTTCAGACAAATTATACATTTATTTTGTTTGATAGATTTATTTATTTATACAGATAATTTTAATATATTAAAAAGTAATACTTTATATGCTATTTAAAAGTATTCATTGCAGATTCTTTATAATTGTTGTCTCTTAATTAAGAATTGATGGCAGGCGAATTACTTATAATATTAGGGTAATGTAAAATTCGTTAGGGAGCTACAACTGCCATCGAAACTTTATTAGTTACCGAAGTCTTGTAGGTACAAAGCTATAGATTTTATTATATTCGTATATCCCGTGTTTACTTATTTATTTGGATGTACGCAAGATTTGGTTTATGATTTTACCAACTTTTCTTCTTACTTTGAGAGCCTATTTTCAAATACGTAAATTAAATTAGTTATAGAAAAAGCTCTTGCGTATATCTTTTTGTTTCTAACGTTCGATAAAACACATGGCAGTCTATGCTAGGTATCATTTTATCATTATTTTAACTACCCTTGCTTGTAACAACACTAATATATTAACTACACCCATTTTAAATGTTTAGCCCGAGCATTAATTTCAGTACTAGTTTCCTACTATACGTAACGCATGCTGATTCGATTGGCAGTTTTCAAGACTTTAAAATACCGTGTGATTAACAAATTGAATATTATTTACTTAGAAAATTAACAGTAGAATTACTTTCTCTTCACAATGTCACAGAAGTGCTTCAGTAATTACAAGCAAAAGGGGACCAAATACGATTTGAATTTAAAGGGAAACACATACACTGACATTTTTTTAACAATTCTGACAAAATAACACAACATATTTATTATACAAGAAATGTAACGAACAAAATCAGAACATTCTAGCTAGACAGCTTCTCGAATGTTTTTACGAATTATGTCGTTATTTATTAGCCATATATTTATAAACATACCATAGGTTAAGTTTATTATCTTTTAAAGATTTTTAGATAGTTTAGAAAAGAGTGAGCTTTATGAAAAAATATATGCCCGTGTATTACGTAGGTTTATAGTATTGCAGTTTATGCTGTTAAGTCAATTTGTGTAGAAACTTTGAAGCCAGCCATTTAACTTGTACCTTGTTCGGGTATTGTCCCAGTAATATTTTATTTACATTTTTGTTATTCTCTCCAAAGCAATAAAAATAGATAATCTTTAGGCTTAAGCAAAGTAATATTAAAAGTTAAATGTTACTGCCAGAAGTAAAAAATAAAATAAAAATTAGTATTAAATTCATAAAAAAGTATTTGGCAGTGATAGATAACGATTCGCGATAGTAAAAGTTTATCAATTAATAAGGATAGATAAGAATAATGAGATTAAATTACTTTTCAGCATTTAAAGAGAGCTCGGCAACCCTGGGAAATAAATAAGACTTGTTTCGCAACTCAATATTTCATTCTGTCCATATAGCCAGGGTTGTGCCTCATGTTTAGATGAAGGAACTTATTGTTCTATTTGTATCTTAGAGCCAGAGTATAAACCGTAGAAAACTCATTGTGTCTTATTACGAAATATATAGCAATAGAGTCATGATCTAACTGAATCATATATTCCTCTTGCTCTAACCACAATGGGTTTGCTACTCCTTACCTGCTCTTCCTCTAAGGTTTCGTTGGAGACACAGATCATAATGTCCTATGCCGATAGGTATGGTGCGGAGGGCCGGACGGCTCGCGCAAGTGAGGGAGCACCCTTACCAGCGCACTGCCTTACCCGCGCCTTAATTCCCGCCGAAACGCTCTCACGCCGCCATTCTGTTCACAAGGTGAGATGCGCGCGCACACGCATGGCCTCACTAAGAACTATGCTTGCGTTGTAGACCTAATTCATTGTTTTCATGTCCTTTACAGGAATTGTACCGGCTAAAAGAATGTCTTGAATGGTTATTCTGTCTCTGTCACTCTCAAACGTTTTGATAGCGACTGCTTGGCTCGCTTAGTTGGTACAGTTTGAATTCTAAGATCTGTATATGGGTGTGGCATTATGAATCTCGCGTTTCTCAATACTTTTAAGTGTTTTTATTGTAATCCGTCTTTTGAAAACACCACATCTGTAGGCGGATCTTGTGTAGCTTTTTGACTAAAATAAATTACGGAAATTGACTCAAGCATATTTCTCAGTAAGAATGCGTGGGCGCCATTGCTTTGTCTCTCTCTGTGTCCTTATTATTTATTGTGTACTTAATAGATATGTTCTTGAATAGCTGTAGTATGAGGATAGGATGTTACGTTCATCGCTACTTCATACCGGATCAGAAATGACTCTGCATAATTTGAAAACTGTGATTTTTATATTTTTCTTTTTTATAGATTTTTAGATCCTGTTACATGTTGTGATGCAAAGCATTGCTTTTATGATGCGTTTGCATAAGTATATTGTTTAGAGTGAGTGTTGTATTCAACAGTGTTACCAAAATTTGACTATTTTCGTTGTTTTAACGCTGTTGTTGCAACGAGCGATCACAACATGTGTCGAACTGTCACGTATCTACATTACCTCTCAGAGTTCTCGGGTATTATTAAATGAAATTTCTAGAGGGAAGAAGGATTTGTACTTAGCATTCAGAGAACATTTGAATTTCGGCCTTGTTTTGGAGGATTAAGGTTCATATTTTAATACAGTTGTTGCCAAATATTCCGAAGAGGTGCTACAATTTGGGTTGTGAAGTCCTTCTTTCCTATTATCGTCCAGTATTAGTCAAGAAGAGGCATTTTTTGAACTTGTGCCATCACTCCAGTATTACCGGAAATGCCTTTTCATTGGCTTGATATTTTCAAAAAAATCATCACAACTTTTTCTTAGTCATTATAAGATTTTTTATTACTTTTTTTAAGTTAGTTGTTTCTATTTTGCCTTAGGTATTATGATATTATATATTTAGTTTTATTTGAAAGTCGTTATTCTTAAGAAATTTGCACTTGTGTCCTTGTGGATTTAAAGAGGCAACCTAATGCCGATATTTCACGCTTTTATATTCAGATGGATTTATAAATCAAAATGCTATTCGTATTTTATGAATGAATTATATAAACAGATACGTTTTTGTAAAATATTGTTTCAGTTGTTGATTGTAAATAAATGCATTTTCAGAAGATATACATGCAATAAATTGTCTGAAATTTCTTCGAGCGTTTTTCTTTAGCTGTGATAGGTCGCGGTCAAAATTTTGATAATTTTAAACTGTATTTTTATGTGAAATGTTGATAAAGTTGATGACGTGACGTCATTTGGTCGATTGTAGCCTCACACGACTAACATTGCAACTCCACAAGGCCAAGTCCCTGTTTGTTGACATAATATCAAGAGCACTTCTCATAACTGCTACTGCCACAATTTGCAGACTATTTGTAACTATTTATTTATTTTATTATGAGTCACTAACATGCAAATATGTAACGTCATCAAATATTACAGTTTTATTAACAAAAGAATGCCATTTACAAAGAAGTATTATTTGATTAGTATTTGCAAGAATTTGTATTAAATAAAAATTACTTACATACTTGCATCTGGGTGCTATGGTTATACATAAGTGATAAAATATGCTTGTTTGTTAGGGCAACGCTTGATGCAACTTGACGCTCGAAATATTTGTTTCTGTGTTTCAAGCGTTGCCCGTATGGGAACTATTGGGCATTTAATCCTTATATTGTAGAATATCATTATCATACTAAATTACTTTAACATATCAACCATTAACTGCGGCAACTAATTAAATATCTGTGAACTTAACCGGGCCTTGAACAAGCGAAATACCGTGGGGCGAATGCCTGATAGCCTCCCTTTAATTGATTACGATATATCATATATCTACAAAAATATCCCGCCATAGTAATTCTGGGTGCCGTTTATCGCTCTTGTTGGTCGGCATCGCCAGATAAGTCTGCGCGCGACTGGTGGCGTGACTAACGTTGCCAGTTATGGGAAACAAATTCTCCGATTACAGACATGAAATAGGAGATGAGGAAAAATCTAATCAGCTTAGTCAAGTGAACTACACTTAAAAAATTAGTACAAAATACACTCAAGGATAGTTCTAAAATGTTTGGCCACGCGCAGACTTATCTGGCGCGCACTTATACAGTTTGATGTTTGTATATAATATCTAAAATCCTATAATGAGTCCTCAAACTTCCATTCTCAACAAGCACAAGTGTAGTGATAAACCGTTCTCACGTAAGTCGTTAGTCAGTCCATGACGTCATGATCGAAATACTAACATTCTGTTTTTTCTCTCTTCTCGTTAACCCGGCTAGGTGAGTGCTAACGGCGAGGAGGAACTAACAGGAGACGCGGCCGCCCGCCCGACCCGGCCAACCCGGCCAAAGCCGCCGCGTAACAATTTCATCGGAACATCGACCACATGTAGCTATATCGCTGTTGGGCCTTTCACGTTAACAATCTACTATGTATTATAAATAGTCTAACTATTAACATTTATATGCCTGTTATGTTTATAACATGATGAACTTATCATTAACCATATCTTTAATGGCACACGCCATCGACTATATTTTTACATTTTTCTCTTGTTACTTTTGTATTGTCTGTTGTCGCTTGAACGTATTTTGATGTGTGTATTATGTACGCACGAAAGTGTGTTAGGTTACCCTTCCTTTAGCAGTTTTATATGTGGCTCGTTCTAACGAGATATCGCCTTAGGTGTGGAGCGAGGCGGGGGCGAAACTGTGACGTCAATACCCCACTAAGGTCTCTGACGCCGCTCTTCTTAAGGCGAGTCATCAACAACAAAATCTGTTACAAAATAATAAAGCCGATTCTGAAGGCTTTAATTTTAGTTTTAGTGCTGTCAAAACTAAATATTTTTCGATACAAAATGGTCCTTAAGAATTAGGATTAGAAGCTAAATTTCTTTGGAAAATTTCAAGCTTTGACAGCACTAAAACTAAAATTAAAGCCTTCAGAATTGGCTTTAATAATTAGTTAATTTTCATTTTTATGCTCATATAAAACTGCAACTTCTAATAAAAAGGTATTGTTTTACTAGGATACTATTGAAATCAAAATTAAGTGGTATATACAAGTTAATGTTTATTTAAAAATATTTTTTCAAATCAATTCTTATCGCTTTCCTTTTGGAAGTTTATAGAATAGTACAAATGGTATTTGATCAAAGCGAATGAATTATATTGGTTTGGTGGTACAGAAGTTTTACTTGGTTTCACTCACTGCGAGTGAAATTTTGTACAACATGCTTGTTTGAATTTTTAACCAACCAACCGAAGCAGTTATAAAATTATATCATCATGAAAAAAAATCATAAGTGACAACGTGGCGGCCCAGATCAAATGTAAGTATAAACTTTAAAACTTAAAGATTTAAAACGATTTTTTTTCTATTATGTGTTAGACTGATGTTGGAGTTAATAATAGTCCAGTCTAAGTTTTTTTGTCATATACTTATTGACCTCACAATCTTTGGGAATTAAAAATGTACCGGGAACTAAACAGGTTACATCAAATCAAACTACATGATCTACTAATTCGTACCCAAGAACATTGTCACGCGCAAAAAAAAAACTCGTAAGAATATTCAGTAGATTTTTTATTTGCGTGGCAAATTTCTTTGTACAAGTTATTCGGTACCATCAGTTTAATGTGTAGTTTCGTTTAATGGTATAGATACTGGCAAACATCTTGACAAATATAGAAAAATCGCTGTCTCTATTTGTCTGACCGAAGGGCGAAATTCGTGCGCAAACTTTCTCCCACCACGCAATTTTTGTTAGCATCTCGTATGGTGGGCATGTTCAGAACTTGTACATTACTTCCGGAATAACTTATTTAATCGTTCATTGATGAAATACGAATCGACATATTATGATAATAAAGTCGATTCTGAAGGCTTTAATTTTAGTTTTAGTGCTGTCAAAACTAAACTTTATTCATTGCAAACTAGTCCTTAATTGTTAGGAATAGAAAATAAATTACTTTGGAAAAAATTAAGTGTTGACGGCACTAAAATTAAAATTAAAGCCTTCAAAATTGGCTTTGTAGTATTATCAATAGACTGTTTGCCTTTGTAAGCGAGTGCGCCGCCAATGATAGCTTCCTCTGTGATTGATTAAAGAGGCGGTATAAGGAGTATACCTAAATAATTAACGGTTGTATCTCAGACACAACCCGCTTTTTATTCAAGAAGTTTGCCGGTTCCTCTACCTGTCTTCTTACACCTGTATAAAAATGTTTAACCAAAGAAAATCTAAACGTCTTCCTTGATTTAATACTCGGTCAGTAGGTATATGTCTTTATTTTAGAAATAGGTAAGTAGGTATATTTCGTAGCATTGTATTTTATAATAATTTAAGTGCTTAATATTTATGTATAACAAATGAAGGGCAAAAGGGAAGAATCACCTACGTTACATTGACAAAACTTTACAATATATAATAAATTCTACACAGTATATAATCTATTATGTAAAGTTTTGTCAATTTGACGTAGTGATTCTTCCCTTTAGCCATTCAAATGGATTAGTTGTGCATCCCAAGTGCCTTATTTAATGTACAATGTTTTTGCGTTTGTGGTTCTATAGAAATTGTTAATGCTTAAATCAGTTAAGTTGGAGGAGATTAAATTATTGTTCACTTTACTAAATGTTATTGTAGGTTTCGAACGTAGGGTTCAAACAATTAAATGTTTTTTGTAAAGATAAGTTATTTTTAAAAAAGGGATCCATTGTTGTATATTTTATACTATCGTGGAAACTGGCAGTCATCCATTTGACTTTGACTTACTGCGCGGTAATAAAAGCAACACATTTGTTAGCGGTACTTTGTGTATGTACGTACCATGTTAGAACTGATATAACAAATTGCACCGTTATTTTTAGTTTCACTATTTAGATTTTTTTTTATAATATGAATGGATCCAACGTTAGATATTATGTTAGTAATTTAATACATTTTTTTCAGTGTCTTTGTTGCAATCTCGAGTCAAGAATCTCCTTTTAAAAAAAACGGGAACTATCCAAAACATTCATTAAAAATGTTTCTTTTATATTTTTTTCTAATTAAATACCGAAATTTCAACTTAAAGATCGAACAATGTTATCTTAAAGGCATAAAAAAGTAAAAAAATATGTAGAGTATAAGTTTTTAAAGAATATACTTAAAAGCTAATGTAAATAAGAAAATATATGTCGTTGTATACAGCAATAACTTCTTCAATAGTGCAATTGAGAATATAAATAAATGTTAAATGATATTTAATAAAATCTCAATATTGTTTATGAGGAGAATAATTAACAAGATAGAGATCTGAAATGGAGATTATTAAGTCGTTTTATTATTAAAAATTGTCATATATGAGTTGATACAAAAATAAATAATTGTGATTATAGTACCTAATACTATCACTATATTTTGGATCTTTTAGGTTTTCTTCATCTTATCCTTAGATAAAACAAAAGGGAAGATACGGTACCCGGCACCCCGCGCGCGTACCTACAAATACAGGTCCTGGACCTGTATTTATTCGCTTCGTGTCGCTCGTGCTACTATTTATTTCGTTCGGTGGTGTTTGTTCATATATAGGCCAATTTTTAGTTGACGATATAAGAACGTACCGTATCTTCCTCTTTGTTACATCAATGATCTTATTCATCAATACTTCTCTGAATTATAAAGTTGTTAACACTCCGTCCATGATTTTATAATCTTTATTAAGTACTTAAATTGTTGGTCTTCACTCACTTTAAATTTAGGAATAACTGATTTGGTTTCTTCATAGTAACTAAATAAAATCAATAAATTTTCAACCATTTGTGTTAACAATTTCTCAGGTGTAAAGGAATTTCTTACAAAAAGATATCTTAGCAATTCGAAAACCTATGCTTTTTGTTTTCAGGAAACGATGAATATCAATTAGTTCGTAATTATAAGTAGATAACCTTGTATTAGATATTTTAGTAATCACGTAAAATCATCAATTCGTACAAATTCCATCACGCTACAAAATAAAGCATTTATCGATTAAAATCGTTTACAAATTAAAACGTGATGCCATATACACATTAAAATCGACAAATTACGTTTAAATAACAAAGAGGTATTTAAAACCTTTTTTGGTTTATCGTGATTGCTTTCATTTGAAAGAAACGTACAAAAATAATGAAATGTCTGCTAAAACTAAGTAAGAAAATGTTCTACAGGGTCTAGATTAAGGGGCCGGCGTAGCAATCCTAGTTCATACAAACGAAATACCAAAACCATTTGTAAATCATAGATATTCTCAAGGTAGTGTGTATTTATTCCGATTGCATTACAGAATATCTTTGTTCCCAAATATTTATTAAATAATAACACTGATTTAAACATGAAATAGGAGAAAAGTAGACTTTCCATGGAAATTTTAGATGGTTTATATGTCGTTTTTAAATCAATATCCTTTCAAAATATATATTTAGAAACCTGGATATTCAGTAATCTAATCGGAATAAACACACTCTATCCTAAGAATATATATGATTTACAAATGGTTTTGGTATTTCGTTTGTTTGAACTAGGATTGCTACGCAGGCCTCTTAATACCTACATATTCAAAGTAAATGAACAGGATCCCGTTTGCACACTGAATCGTAGTATTGTATTCTGTGACAGAACTTCAAAATTATTTCGTAGCACAAAGTAAAACACTGTGCGTTACGATAGCGGAATGTTGTTCCTTTTTAAGATTTCAGCTTGACAAATTTAATCCCGTGTAATTGTATCCGAAATTTAGAATAAATATTCCCGACAAACATATTCCTTAAGGGTCCGTATAATGTCAAATGCACAACTTCAAAATGACCATTTCACATTGCGTAACCTCAATCGGTTTATTAAAAATAATATAGGTAGAAGACTTCTGATGCGCATGTCTTAGCAAAAACGCAATAGCTTTAAGTTCACTCGATAGAAGAAAAAAAAACGAAGTTACCTCTAAATTTTATGTTTTCAAGTTGTAAAGGGTCTTCCTTAAATCATACGACCTAGAATTTCTATTAAAAATAAGTGAACTAATGACCGCATGGGTGAGTTTCGTCTAGAAGCCGAGATATTAAATAAAAACTCAGTTTTTCGTGTGCGCGTGTTTCTTGGCGGTCGTAACTGCCACGGCTCAAAGCGCGCTATTTTAAACTAAAAGGAAAGTTCTAGTTGATGCAAAATGAGGTGCTCAATCTGACTTTATATGCACCCTTGAGGTTTGAAGGGACAGGAAGATTTATTTAGGTAACGTTAAAGCTAACCAGGCAATTTTAGCCTTAGTTTTCGAAGCCATACATTCTAATTTCTTAAATGGAAACGGGGTCTAGTATTTTACCTAGTAGTGGCCCAGTAGAAACAAACATTTTCTATAAACATTCAGTGCCATCCGCAGACAGGCGTTATCATGTCAGATTTATATTATTATTGTTTAAGTTGTACTTATACGTTATGGCAATACACTAGAATGTGCCTTAATGAACTTGTATGTAAAATAAAATAGTTATTTGTCTCTTAAGTATTATAGCTGAGTATAACAAATTCTTATATTCATTGTTTTCCAAAAACAAATAAAGAGAATACTTTAATTACTTTATTATTAAATAGTTAAGCGAGATTGTGCATATGTCTGTTTTTGATGTGTGTGTTCAGATTGATTTGGCATTAGTAAATATTTTGAAAAAGTAACCTTACTCGTTTTTATTCTTTATCCACATTTTGTAATCATTCTTGGAGCAGAATTTATAAAACCATAGACAGACGGAGGCAAACAACTTGAACAATAAAGCGTCGTAGTGGGGGAAAGTTGGCACACAAATTTCGCCCTCCAGCCCCCCTATTCTGTATCTTTAGTTGCCAACTGCACGAGGTGCCTATCATCAAAAACATAGCTAAAAACTGAAATTTCAAAATTGCCTTTAGTGGGTATTGAACTATTAACAATCTGTGTCGTCACTTCAAGTGCGAAAATATCCTTAGGACATCGGAATTCGATAGTATATCTATGTTTTTGATGATAGACACCCTGTCCAGAAGGCAACTAGAGATACACAATAGGCCCGCTGTTCGCTAAGTAGAGACTATGCGCTTCCCTCACTACGCCACTTTTTTTTCATACCAGCCCCTCTGTTATGGATCTTTAGTTGCCAACTGGACTGGGTTACAATAAGTAATGCATTTTATAAAATTTTACAAAGATCGCCAAACTGCAATACAGTTTGTTGGCGAAGCGCTTATATAATTCCGGGTATTTACTTACGATTACGATTACGATAAGTGCGATTGTCTATGTTTTTAATAATAGGCACCCAGTCCAGTTGGCAACTAAAGATGCATAATAGACCCGCTGGTCTTGTAGTCGGGTTTCTACGTAATTCATACTGATAATGATAACTTTCCAAAAGAAACCACCTTGAAAATTAACAAAAGGTTTGAGATGACCGCACAGTCTACCTTAAAAACAGGGAATCCTTTGCAAGGGCGGAACTATAAAGGTCTACAAGAACTCTTAGCATTGTAACAGTCGATAGTCATTCTATTGTAGAACTAGCAGAATCACAATGGTTCACAGCAAGCGTTATGCCAGAGCCACAGCTTCAGGCTTCTGGCGGCGCTTCTTGCTGCGCTTCCAGGCGGTTTTTGCGACTTCCATGTATAGCGCGCTCGCTCACTCAAAGGGCTCGACACAAGATTCGTCCTGTGCGCTCGATCACTGTTTCAACCGCCCGCCTCCCCGCACACCGCCGTCCCGAGAGCGCAACTCACTCGAAGCCGGACAAGAAGCGCGAGCGGCGACCCATGGCTGGCTCTATACAATTTCATACATTTGTTCTCTCCGCCGGCGCCGGCGCAAGAAGAACCGCTTGGCGCGCTTCCCGAAGCCTGAAGCTGTGGCCGACCGGTTACAATGGAGTTAGTTGCCACTTTTGAATCTTCTCTTAGAATGTCCAATTATAGTAGTAAAACAGCATTTTAAAGGACTTCTATACTGTATGGCTTTTGTATAAAGGTAAGTACTAAAGTGTGATAAATGGAAGATGTTAAATGATATATTGTTATTCAATAAATAAACCTCAGGCTCTAGACAAGTCCACGTGTAGTTGATTGCTTCATATGTAACTTGGGCTGTAGGTACCTACTTAGACATAGGTAACAATATGATGATAAATCGTCAATATGAATCCTCATGTCAACGAGAAGTTTATCTGTGAAATGCAAGGCCACACTCATACACCCACGTTTCACCGATGATTATTACAGCCCAGCGTGATGATAATAATGTTTATTTCCGAAAACTGGCGTCCACACGAACAAATTTTGAACAAAAAAATGGAGAAATCGCGAAAAAAAACTGTTTCATACATTTTGGTCGGGTAGCTATCTAAATTTTCTATGAAACAGCTGTTTTTTTTTTTCGAGATTTAAGGGTTGGCTATAGACGAGTACTATCGCCAGTTTCCGGCTTCATCTTAACACCCAGTATATGTATTAAAAACTATTTTTGTAGCAATTTTCATGTCTTTATCTTTAACGGTGCTAAAGTTATGAAGCTGTGACATACGGACGGACGGACAATGGAGTCTCACCATAAAGGTTCCTTTTGTACCTTTTAGGTACGGAACCCTAACAACTAAAATTGATAGCCGCGCCATCTGTCCGACGCCAGTTAAACTACGTTTAATACTGACGACCAAAGAATGAGTCATCTGCGACTAGGGTTCCTAGTGCAGCAAAAATATTAACTTTATTAAAGAGATGGCGTTATACGTTTAGAGAAAAAAAATTTGCAAGTAAAAACTTTTTCTTAATTTTCTTTTTATTTATCAATATTGCAACAAAAAACAATTTTAACAAATCAAGCCGCTCTTTGAAAACCCGTACAGGTTTATGCGAGTAAAATATCCGTTGTTACAATATTCTGATCTTCAATTAAACCATCGTTTATTATAGTTACTTAATTATTTATTATAGGTAATAAACCTTTATAGTTAATATTCTTTCATCTACTTCATAGAACTACCTTCACCTCTTCTCTTATTCCGGACTCTTTATGGTGAAGGTGAATGCTATGGTATGGCCGCGTAGCTTCTACGTCTACGAAGTGTGATTATAATGTACTCTTTGGTGAGAGTCTATAAAGCATGATGATTGATGATACATGGGAACCATATTTTCGGTATGTCAACTAATAAATAGGTAGATCAATTCCTTAATTCTATGAAAAAATGCCTAAGAAATTGGCAGATCGTAAAGTGTGAAATCGAAAATCTTTCACGAAAAGTCAAAAAATACGTGCGATGACAAGCGCAGCGAGGAGGAGCGTGTTAGGTTTACATGAAATACATTTTGGAGCTGAGTGAAGCGGAGCGGAGCGAGGCGACCCTCCTATTTTTTACAGAAATATGATATGCCTGGGCATACATTTATACATTGTTTGGTGATTTAATTTTGGTGACACTTCTATTATTTTGAAACCCAACACAATCATTTGTATATTGATATTATTTCCATGCAATTCCGTATTATTATTTGGGTATACAATACAATAGAATAGGAACAAATATTATTTTTACGTCATTAAAATGCATTTATTAGGTAATTGATAAAATTACACATATAAATTTGTGTTTTTTGGTTTTATGCATTCAATATTGTGGGCTATATAAAAGAGAGTTTGTTGTGAAAAATCTTTCTCTCCACTTTATTTTAGTAAAGTTGATCATAAGACGTTTGGTTCAAAACGTTATAACTTATTTTCGAGTTTGTAATGGATTCCTTCCAAAGTCGAAGTCTTTCTGTTGCCAAAATATTGAGTTGAAATGCATTTTGAGACGGAATCAGAGGCCGTGTACACATTGTGTACGAAAGCGGCACTTATAGCTTATAGTAATAGTTCCCCTAATAGAATATGTAGTTTTTTTGCTTAATATATAAATATTAAACAAGAAATACATAAAACATACAAAAAAAATATACATATATATATGAAATAAACATTAGATGAAGTTTTATTTTGACGGGTATTTGGAATGAAGAAATTGATTCACTTGGATCTTTAATGAGGACTTTTGTACAGAAAGCACAGCCGCATCTCTCTACAGTGATCGGAAAAGAAACTAAATCTTTCTCGCAAGTATCAGGGAACAGAGGGATTGTTGAGAATGGTTTCGCAGCCGATTTGTGAAAAACACAATCCTAGGAGCTTAGCATCCTCAGCCGTGACATTTATAAAAACGAAAGGTTCATGCTCAGGAGTTGGCAGGCTATTGAGATAATTTATAGAATAATTTTTGGATAAATCAGCGACAATAGCCAGAGGTGTTGTGAAGAATTTATCAAGACCGTTAAGATCTACATCGTCAAACGTCGAAGTGGAAGATTTATCAACTCCTAGAGTTTTAAGAAATTGCCAGATGTTTGTGTTGTCACATTTATCTATAGAAGAATGAATGTGACGTCTTTGAGAATCTCTTCCTGTGTTCTTTAAATATGATTAAGTTTTCCTCTGTAGGATTAGTCTGATATTGGTATCGATTCGGCATAAGACGTCTTAACTTATTTGACAGGACTAACCTTACTTTAAGCGTCCTGTCTTTTTCTTTCTTTATCAAAAAGACAAGGACAGAACGCTTAAATTAAGTTTAGTCCTCTCAAATAAGTTAAGATGTGCTTCACCGAATCGGTACCATTGAGCATTTGCATGTTTGCAGCCTATTTATTTTTGGTATTTTTTTGTGATTATATTCTCCGTGAATTTTGGAATAATTAAGTTTAAATACCTATTCACTTCTAATATACGATAATATCTGATTGGCTAAAAACAGTGGACTATGAGGATACAGAAAAAAAACTGGAGGTTTGTTGGTCTCTTGTAAAATCTTAAGTTCTAAGTATATTTTAAACACCTTAAGGTCTTATGTCGATTATAAAAATGACGTTTTATGTTTTATGTTTTCTTCCTCTTTTAGCTATATCTTTATTATGTTTTACAACGATGTAACTCTGGATACAAAATTTTCATTTGGTACCCCAAGTTTCCTGCAAAGCAGAGTTTGGGGACGCCTGGAAAATGTTTTTACCTTCTCTGCGGATTTATTGGTTATTTTTAATCTCTGTTGTGTTTTAACTATATCCAATAAACTTATATTTTATTTTTATTATTTATTTTTATTTAATAAGACTAATTATTTATTGGAAGTACGAGTACAACCGTAAGAAGCTGTGGCTCGATTCTGATGTGCTACACCTACAAACTCAATTGAAATGTAAAAAGATATATACCTGAAATTTTACACATTGTCACACAGAAATTCCGCTGTAAATAGTAAATACCCATCTATCCAGCAAGTAAAACCAGTGGGTAGCAATTTGAACTTTTTCCCCAATTCAGGAAATGGAATTTTAAATTTGCTCTTCCGGACACTTACCGACTTCAACAAATAAACACCTAATCCAAACAATAAACTATTCTATGTAGACTGTAATAAAAGCGTTGCAGTATACTAACTGCATGGGATGGGAATAAACACCTGCTAAACATGGCTGGACTGAAGCTTGGTGGACATTTTACGGTACTTTTGCTTATTTGTCGACCGACAGACCCTTTGAAAATGCAAATTGCATTTTTCCTCTCGTTTACTGAGTAGTATAGTAGAGTGCAAGATCTCTTTTAGACCTTAGTAAAGAGCCTGCCCGTCAACATCTAAGTAGTATAGTAGAGTGCAAGATCTCTTTTAGACCTTAGTAAAGAGCCTGCCCGTCAACATCTAAGTAGTATAGTAGAGTGCAAGATCTCTTTTAGACCTTAGTAAAGAGCCTGCCCGTCAACATCTAAGTAGTATAGTAGAGTGCAAGATCTCTTTTAGACCTTAGTAAAGAGCCTGCCCGTCAACATCTAAGTAGTATAGTAGAGTGCAAGATCTCTTTTAGACCTTAGTAAAGAGCCTGCCCGTCAACATCTAAGTAGTATAGTAGAGTGCAAGATCTCTTTTAGACCTTAGTAAAGAGCCTGCCCGTCAACATCTAAGTAGTATAGTAGAGTGCAAGATCTCTTTTAGACCTTAGTAAAGAGCCTGCCCGTCAACATCTAAGTAGTATAGTAGAGTGCAAGATCTCTTTTAGACCTTAGTAAAGAGCCTGCCCGTCAACATCTAAGTAGTATAGTAGAGTGCAAGATCTCTTTTAGACCTTAGTAAAGAGCCTGCCCGTCAACATCTAAGTAGTATAGTAGAGTGCAAGATCTCTTTTAGACCTTAGTAAAGAGCCTGCCCGTCAACATCTAAGTAGTATAGTTGGTTGCGCTCACTGTTAGATTGACTTGCAATTAATTTAGTTTTACGTTTAGATCATAGATGGAGCCATAGGTTTTCAATTGCTTGACACAACACGAGAATCCTATCATTTCCATATCTTCCATCCCTTACGCACATACGGTACCTTGCGCGCGAGTAAGAGAGAAGAGACAACGCGACGCTGTGATTGGTGAAAAACAAACCATATATGGTCTTGAAGTTCGTCATTCAGGTTGGAATGATGTACATATTATTTTTACTAGACAATATCAAAAGATTTCTCAGCCAGTTAACGAAATCAGTGGTTTTTTAGAGCAAAAACATTATCTATTCAGTGTGTGTCGCAGTGCCGCTATTATATTTTTACCGGATCGCACCCGGAGACGGAGTTTTATTGAAAACAACAGGGCGCCCTGAACCAGACACGACGCAGGAACAGCAGGTTCCTCTCATCACAAAATCAGGAAGAATCTAAGAGAAAGGATCCGCTCAGCATCAAATCAAGGTAAGGTACCATTTTTATGTGCTTTCCTAGGCAGTTTTGCCCTTTTACTTCAATTCCCTTTATTTTCCTCTCGTGTTGGTTATTTGGCGACTGTAATTACCGCAGGTCCTTCGAAACGTAAAAAAAAAATAAGTTATATTGCGTAACCATTTGGTTCTTCGAACCGGAGTCTTGAACCTTGTTTATAAGTTTATTTGAAAATCTAAAAATTTGGCATATTAGAGAAATCTTTCACGTCCATCTTTGTTTGTATCATATAACCCAACCGAATGAAAATACCTCGCTATCGACGAGTCATATCACTGCATTCGCATGATTATTTTATTTAGTCGCATTATTTAACTTGTCTGTCAAATTTCAACCGCTGTTGACAAATAAAATTTTGCTTGATAATAAAACTCAGCTGAAGAAATCTAATATTAAACACATTTGTTTGTTTTGAACTCGCTTTTACGTCATTTATAATTATAATATAACTACATATAAAGGAAGCTCTGTGTGAAGCTTCGCCCGCCCGCTGCCGCTGTTTGCTTATCGCTATTTACAAATTATTTAATTTAGTTCGTTGTATTTAAACCGCCGTTTTTTAAAATGGATCAAGCAGCACTTTTAAATCTAAAATCACGCCGTGAAGCTTATTTTGAAAGGATTCAGGATATTTATGACATGGCGAAGAAGAATTTGACCTCAGAGAGTTCAATCGAAAATTTTCTAGCTAATGTGGAGTCTTTAGAATCTATTAAACAAGATTATCTTCAAACTATTGAACAAATTAACACTGTTCAGTGTCAAATGGATCCCCAATTTAAACCAAACCATAAAACTTGGATTGCATTTGATCAAATGTACAGCATGATTAAAAGAAAAATAAATAAATATTCTCAGAAGCCTGAACTGAAACAGGATTCTGAACAATTTCAAAGTAGCAAAGCAAAACTAGCACCAATGGTTGTTGGAGAATTTAATGGTGATGTACGGAACTGGCCACTTTTCTATGCCTCTTTCAAAAATGTTATTCATAATAACCCATCGCTTTCTAATGGTGAAAAGGTTTACTATTTGATCGGTAAACTAACAGGTCAAGCGAAATCGGTCTGCTCCGGGTTCACTATTTGTGGTGATAGCTATGAACAAATATATGATGCACTAGTGTCTAGGTATGAAGACAAGCGTCACCTCGCATCTACATACCTTGACCAGATTTTTGATATGAAGCCTATTTCTGCTGCAACTCCCCAGGCATTAACTCACTTTATAGATACTTTTGCTTCATCAGTTGCAGACTTAAAGAATTTGAAAATTGAAGATCTCTGTGATCACATTTTTCTTTATGCAGCATTAAGAAAGCTTGATGCCGAAACCTCTCGTCTTTTCGATATGGATAACAAAGACAATGATTTTCCTTCATACAACACACTAATTGACTTTGTTCGTCACCAAACTAAGATACTAGGACGCCGGAAACCAGTGTCCACCCCTCGCACAGATAACCTTAAAACTAAACAAACTAATGTTTATGCCTCAATTGCTACTGGAAATAACAGTAACAATAGCAATAATTCACCGCTTTGCATATTATGCAATTTAACTCATGACAACTTGTATAAATGCTTAGTCTTTCTAAAATACTCTCCTAATGAAAGATACAATTTTGTCAAAGCAAATAATTTCTGCTTTAACTGTCTGAGTGATAGACATAGAACTCCAAATTGTAATTCGCACACACTTTGTCGTAAATGCAACGGCAAACATCATACTTTATTGCATTTTGAAAGTAAAGTCACTGCCGCCACTGTCACAACTGAAGAGTTTCATCCAACCGCTTGTTCATCTTCCGCACTGCTGAGCCAGCAGTTCCCGCAGCAGTCTCCACAGCAGTCCCCGCACTTCCCGCACTCAGCTCTTGTCATGTCTCCACTGCCACTTCAAACGGAGCAGCTTTCGCTTCCGCCTTACTCGATGGATAGTAACACTGATGCTGCTCACATGCAACAAAACTCATTACCAAGCGACGTGGCATTGTGTTCCTTGTCATCTTCTCAGCATGTCTCCCTCACTGCTGCTTCTCCGAATAGCACTTCAGCTAATATACCGTCGGCCTGCACAACCATTTTACTGGCAACAGCACGTGTTATAGTAGTTGATTCACAGGGAAATGAACATTTAGTGCGCTGCCTCCTGGATAATGCATCACAGAGTCATTTTCTCACCCGTGACTGTTGTCATAGATTAGGATTAGATTCAGATCAACGCCCTACTCGGGCTGTAGTGAAAGGTATTGGTGGTTCATCTAAGGTTATACAGGGGTCAGTTAATGTAAAGTTTTCATCTCGTTTCAACCGAAACATATCTTTTGAAATCAATACTTTAGTTGTTGATAAAGTGACAGAACAGCTACCAACGGTAGCTGTTGATGTTTCAAAGCTTACAAATTTTGTTAATTTGCCACTAGCAGATGATACCTATGCTGTCCCTGGAAACATTGACATGCTCGTAGGTGCATCTCTATTTTCACATCTTTTGCTACCAAATAAGGTACAAGGTAACCGCACCGCAACCGCATTTGAAACCACACCGCACGCCTTAGAAACTGTTTTAGGCTATATTGTTTTGGGTTCAGCGCCCGCTTTGCTTGAAAATGACATTATGGTGTCCTACTGCTGCGCTATAGCCAAAGATCCAATAGACACTTACGTGAAAAAATTCTGGGAACTCGAAGAAATTACTGGACCTTCCTTGCAGAGTCCAGAAGATCGCGAGTGCGAAGAAATATATAATAGTACGACTACGCGCGACCCATCGAATGGTAGATATACTGTTGCACTGCCGTTCAGTGGTGATGCTTCCACACTTGGAGACTCGCTTGCTACTGCTAAAAAACGGTTCTTTTGCTTGGAACGCAAGCTGGAAGCTTCTCCAGACTTTCGGAGAGCATACGACAACATTATAACAGAATATATTGAAAAGGGGTATTTATCTCCTGCTCATCCTTTACCTAATGGTACACCATTTTACGTCATTCCAACGCATGGTGTCGAAAGACAGGATAAAACAACTACCAAATTAAGAATATGTCTAGATGCTAGCGCTAAAACTAGCACTTCGATATCATTGAACCATATCTTGTATAGGGGTGAAAATTTACAAGGTAACTTGTTTAAAATTTTAATAAACTTTCGCTTGTTTCCTGTTGCCTTATCAGCCGATGTTCGGTCTATGTTTCTATGTATTGGAATGCGTGAATGTGATCGAAAATTTCAGCGTATTTTATACCGCTTTTCGCCTCGGGAACCGCTTGTTGAATACGAATTTAACCGTGTTTGTTTCGGCCTTAAATCAAGTCCGTTTCATGCACTGCGTACTATCAAACAGCTTGCTTTAGATGAAGTGGATAATTATCCTAGAGCAAAAGATATTGTGGATAGAGGCCTGTATATGGACGATGTTGTTTATAGCGTCGAAACAGAAAGGGAAGCTAAAGAAACTGCCAGTCAGATCATTTCTTTATTTAAAGCCGGCCAATTTGACTTGGTTAAATGGACCAGCAACTCTCAAGCGGTTTTAGATTCGATCCCAGACTCACATCGCCTTTCAGCAGTCAAAGAATTCGATGAAACGGATGTACACAAGGTTCTTGGACTGACTTGGTCACCTGCCGCCGATGAGTTCAGTCTGAAAATTTCGCCACCCGGTAACGAAATCTGTAGCAAACGGAAAATATTGTCGTGCATAGCGCGGGTTTGGGATGTTATGGGATTTATTGCCCCTGTTGTCCTTTATGCAAAACTTTTAATAAAACGACTGTGGCTTTGCAAATGTGACTGGGATGATATTCCACCTGATGACATTCTAAAGCTGTGGTCACAGTTTCACAGTGAGTTGCACTTTCTTGACGGTATCAAAATTCCTCGCCATGTGGGAATAACTAGTCGCAGTATTGTCACTTTAGTGGGGTTCGCGGACGCAAGCACCTTAGCATATGGAGGGGTGGTCTATTTTCATGTGAAAAATAACGGAGTCAATACCGTGTATATTATTTCTGCCAAGTCGAAAGTCGCCCCGGTTAAAGTAATTTCAACGGCCCGGCTTGAACTCTCCGCTGCGCTCGTCCTAGCTCAACTTATTCGCGTCATTCTGGAAACTTGTGAAAATCGGATTAAGTTCGAAGACATTTACGCATTTTCTGATTCGACAGTAGCACTTTGTTGGATTCATTCATCACCGCACCGATGGGGTACATTCGTTGCAAACAGAGTGACCAAAATTCAAAAGAATTTAGCCTCACAACATTTTCGACATGTGGCTGGAATAGATAATTCTGCAGATTGTTTGTCACGAGGTCTCACACCCGCTCAAATGATTGATCATTCGCTTTGGTTTAATGGCCCAAATTGGCTTAAGTTAGATCCCCCGGCATGGCCTGTAGTTAACTTTAATCCCGCGACCATATCTAATCCTCCGGAGGAAAAGACACAATCTCTGGCTTTGACAACCTCGCGAGTGGAAACTTCTCTTGAAAAAGCTGAATCTCCAATTATCAGGCTAGCTAATCGAATATCATCATGGTCTGGTGTATTGCGTGCCATTGTTTACGTTTATCGGTTTCTAAAAAAAATACCACCTCGCACTAATCCTAAAGAGGTTACATCTACCGATTTAGACAAAGCAGAAATTTTATTGTTGCGTGAAATGCAAAAACTCTGTTACTCAGCAGAAATTCATAAATTAAAAACGGGTACACCGTGTACTCGCGGTTTGCAAAGGTTGAAACCGTTTCTTGACGAAAATGGCCTCATTCGTGTTGGAGGTCGTTTAGATAGGTCAGAGCTGACTTATCAGCAACAACACCCCGTTATACTCCCGGCCAACGGCCATATAGTTAGTCTAATCATCGACTACTATCATAAAATTTATTGTCATGCTGGTCCTGATCTACTTTTGTCAATTCTGCGACAAAAGTATTGGATATTTTCAGCACGCAACATTATTCGGAGTAGGATTCACAAATGTATTCCTTGCTTTCGTCTGAGTCCGAGACCTATATATCCCGAGATGTCTTCTCATCAAGCCTGCCGTGTCGTACAATCAGTAAAACCTTTTATACACACGAGTACGGACTTCGCGGGGCCTCTTAAGGTCACTCCCTTTCGTGGTCGAGGAATTCGTTCTCAAAAGGCTTATATTTGTCTGTTCGTCTGCCTTACCACTAGGGCTATTCATATTGAACTTGCCTCAGACCTAAGTTCAGCATGCTTCTTATCGGCATTTAAACGTTTTTTGTCTCGTCGCGGTCCTGTGCTCCACTTGTATTCGGATAATGGGACAAACTACGTTGGTGCAAAGAAGCACTTAAATGAGATCCATAAATTTGTGTCTTCAGTACACCCTGAATTCAGTAATTTTATGTCTGAAAACCGCATTCAGTGGCATTTTAACGCACCAGCAGCGCCACATTTCAATGGTAACAGTGAGGCTAATGTCAAAAGTTTGAAAGGACATCTCTTTAGAGTGATTGGAGACCAAATCCTCACTTATGAGGAATTAACAACCGTTATTGCGCAAGTTGAGGCGGTAATGAACACACGGCCTCTTTGTAGAACTCTAACCAATGACCCGTCGGAACCACTGGCTTTAACTCCAGCTCATTTTTTGAATTATACTCCTTTAAAGTTTTTACCCGCGCCCACTGTTGAAGAGGAACGTCTTCATCTTTTGCCACGACATTCTTTATTAGATAAACTAGTACAATCATTTTGGAAGCGCTGGCGTGGCGAATATTTACACACACTGCAGGTCCGAGAGAAATGGAATACTCCAACTACTCCGGTGTCAGTTGGTACCGTTGTTATCATTATAACTGAAAACGCGCCACCGCTGCATTGGCCTATGGGAATCATAGAAGAGGTATTTTCTAAGGATGGAATTGTTCGTGTTGTCAGGGTTCGCACGGCCTCCGGTTCATATCTTCGTCCGGTTGTCCGTCTTTGTCCATTACCCAATCAATAACTTTAAACATAACTTTCTATTTATCAGTGTAAATACTAGAATTAATCAAATTTGTTAGTTTAATAATTTTTTTTAAAGGCAAGCCTTTAAAGGGGGGCAAAATGGTTGCGCTCACTGTTAGATTGACTTGCAATTAATTTAGTTTTACGTTTAGATCATAGATGGAGCCATAGGTTTTCAATTGCTTGACACAACACGAGAATCCTATCATTTCCATATCTTCCATCCCTTACGCACATACGGTACCTTGCGCGCGAGTAAGAGAGAAGAGACAACGCGACGCTGTGATTGGTGAAAAACAAACCATATATGGTCTTGAAGTTCGTCATTCAGGTTGGAATGATGTACATATTATTTTTACTAGACAATATCAAAAGATTTCTCAGCCAGTTAACGAAATCAGTGGTTTTTTAGAGCAAAAACATTATCTATTCAGTGTGTGTCGCAGTGCCGCTATTATATTTTTACCGGATCGCACCCGGAGACGGAGTTTTATTGAAAACAACAGGGCGCCCTGAACCAGACACGACGCAGGAACAGCAGGTTCCTCTCATCACAAAATCAGGAAGAATCTAAGAGAAAGGATCCGCTCAGCATCAAATCAAGGTAAGGTACCATTTTTATGTGCTTTCCTAGGCAGTTTTGCCCTTTTACTTCAATTCCCTTTATTTTCCTCTCGTGTTGGTTATTTGGCGACTGTAATTACCGCAGGTCCTTCGAAACGTAAAAAAAAAATAAGTTATATTGCGTAACCAATAGTAGAGTGCAAGATCTCTTTTAGACCTTAGTAAAGAGCCTACCCGTCAACATCTAAGTACAATATTGCTTGTATAGTACTGAATCTACACTAATAGAGTTGACGGACCATGTAATATATACAAGGTGACTTTTTGATCATCGTCCAAATTCATACTGGTGGCTTGATAAGTGATCAGTATCATGGATCAATAACAATTTTGGTGAAATTCGTAAAATGAAATTTCGACTCCCCATAGTGATCCACTCGGGACTGGAAGTGAATTTCTATGGGAAGCCGAAATTTCATTTTAGGAATTTCACAAAAATTGTTATTGATCCAAGATACTGGTCAATTATCAAGCCTCCAGTATGAATTTGGACGATGATCAAAAAGTCACCTTGTATATTGAATTTGTGGATATATTAATAATTTGCAATATTCCCCTAAACACTCTTACCATGCTATTCAAAATGCAGACTCAAGCACCGCCCGCCCTCCCGCATAAAACTTGCACAAGCAAAGCAAGTAGTACGAGCACAAAATAAAGCAATCTTACATAACAAGCAAGAAAACTTATCGACATGTGTTTCGCCTCTAAACAAGGCATCCTCGGGATGTTTTGTCCGCCCGACCGCTCGACAGCAAAATCAGAATAAAAATTATTTATTTATCAGCCTTTTCGTATGGTAATGGTAACGTAATGGTAGGTGTTTCCGGCATAATTGGTTTTTTTTCGCATACCTACGGCGACGTACACACTGTGGGTGTCGTCGCCTATTTTCTTCCCGAACTTGGCTTACACTGCCGTGTGTCTACACTGGTAGATCTCACCGATATGTAATTATAATAATACTAGTATGATATCTATGCTAGATCTCAATCCATATATTATACTTCTAAAGCCAGTCTTACTAAGATAGCTCGGTACAATGTAATGCAGTGTCTCTGAATACAAAATCTAGCCATCTTCTTCGCCGACACCCATAGGCTTGTTATTACCGCCGCCCGCACTCTGTGATTAGATTGATTTATATGCATGAGCCCTTATAAATGATGCATAATTGGAACGCGTTTTTTTTTTATTTTATCGTTATGCCTCGACAGTAATAAATCTTCGTCAAAGTAATAAACGATAAAAATGTTTTGTTTATGATGAATGGGAGGTTTGGATCGGGCGGGATGCGGTTTATCGTTTAACCCCTTTGCTATAACGGATTTTGGGGTAATGACTGCAATTATTCAAATTCCAAATTGTAGAACTAACCTCAAGTCTCACTCTTCCCTATCTAGAATACTGCGTACTTACAGTAAATAATGGCGACTTTACCAACTACATATTTTTCGAGATAGTTTTAATTTTTTCAAGTCTAAATTATGAGGCTGGATTATTATTAAATTATTACCTCAGTCAACGGATAAGCTTAGCCATCCAACGAGGTAACGCTGCCAGTGTCTTGGGTGCCCTCCCATCTGGCAGTGGTTTGGAAAACGTTTTTTATTTAATTTAATTTGTTTTAGGTAATTTATTTATTTTACTTAGTTTAGATCTAAATTATTTTTACTTAAAAGTTTGTAATAAAAAAATACACTTGATTAAAATAAAAAATATGGGATCATACTACCTCAATAAAGGATAATTATTAACAATATAACCTAATTTAATTCTTTCTTTCTTGCATGCTAGTTTAATTTTGTGTTTTTTATTGTATAAATTAGGTATTAATCGCATGTTACTTTTAGTTTTCCACTTAGTTTTGTATTAAATTTAAGAGTGAAGGCTATAAAAAGGACTATTATATATCTCATTATATAAAAATATTGAAGTTCGTCGTTAAATTCTTAAAACATCTGTAAATTGTGTAGTACACTTCCTCATTGTTCACACAATTAAATTTTCTTTTTAATTTTTACGAATTTTATGGTTTAATAACGATTATAAGCGCTCTTGTTCTGCTTTGACCGTTAAAGTGGCAGTATAAATAATATTTATACTGCCACTTTAACGGTCAAAGCAGAACAAAGCAGGTCGAAGCAGAACATCTCTCTCTTTTAGCTGGCCAAAAACCTTTTTGGCCAGCTATTTATCACATAGTTGGTGTAAAATACTCAAATATACAGGTTTTTACGCTACTATGTAGTTTTATTACTCTATGTTAGATATAGCGCTACAAAGGCTCTAATTTACTCTATTTGAGAGCTGTTGGCTTTAAAATAACACTCCACTTAAAAAAAAAACTTATCACTCCATTCAAACAAGTTGAAGAACTTTTACAGGCTTACGGATAACAGTAAAACTGTACAGCTTAAAGATAACAGTATAGCCCTTCAACAGCTAATAAACAGCAAGTCTATTTAAGCAGCTTGTGTGCTAGTCGGGTTGAACCTAACAACACGTGTAGGGAATTCAAACCCGGTATACCAAGATCCCGATGTACCGTGATCCCGCACTAACATTGCGGGATTAGTCCCGCACGTAAATCATGCAAGATCTCGCGGGATTAGTAGGACTGCGCATCAACAAAACTTGTTCCTCCAGGGCAGCCACTGTATAAAAAGTTTTTCATTCAATAAGAACTATTACGAAAAACTTGACCTACATGATGGTACATTATTTTTTGATATAATTTTTTTGAATTACAGGCTATTAAGGAAATAGTAAAAATTTTAACTATTCAGAATAATAATTAAAAAACCGGCCAAGTGCGGCCAAGTCTTCTCACATCCCTAATATTTTTAAATTACCTATCCAACTAGGAGATAAAGGAGAATAAAAAATCATCCCCACTTTACGTGTAGGGGAGGTACCATAACAATATATATTTTTTTAAATTTTTTTGTTCCACTTTATCGGCGTGATAAATATGTATACCCATGCCAAATTACAGCTTTCTAGTACTAATAGTCTCTAAGCTAAGCCGCGGACAGACAGACAGACAGACAGAAGGACATGGCGAAACTATAAGGGTTCCTTGTTTTTGACTACGGAAACCTAAAAAATTTTAGGTCAAGTCTTTTGTAATAGATTTTATTGAATTAAAAAGACTTTGTATGTAGTGGCTGCCCAGGAGAAACAGTTTTCTCTGATATTTCGTGGATTTCACAGATTTTTATTTGGGCACCCTTAAAAGTCCTGTTATTCTGTGGAAGTACTTTTAATGGCGGAAAATTACAAGACAGAAAAATGCAAGTCGTGTAGGTCAACAATTGAAACGACAAGGCTTTATAGTAAGGGCTTGCATGTAAATTTAATCTAAACATAAGGTTTAAATAAAATTGGATTATTTGGATGACTCGTCAATGTCAGCAGCATTTTGCCCCACCAACTCCATCGTCGTCTAATTCTTCGGTACCGCCACTTTCTCTCCGCTAACATCCTACTTCAACTTTGTCAAAGAAAATCAAAATTCTGATCATATAGAAAATAGTGTACAAAAGAGGGTGTCGCGCATGGTATCAAAGGATGGCCTACCATACAGTGTTTTCTGTATTTCACCGGATATGCGAGATCTTTTTGCAAAACCACCTACGTTTTGCGGGATCCCGCGGGACTAAGAATCATCAGTCCCGCAAATACCGGGATTGAAATTTTCATTGCGGGATTGCATTCCCTAAACACGTGTGACATGACGAGAGATCCTTAAAAATAAAAATAAAAAATTTCTATGAGCATGTCCTTTGGAATTTTATTTACTTTGCGTCATACATTTTTATCGTGGAGTTGCAATAAAATTTTATTTATGATATAAATATTACAAAGTTGCATAAAGTTGCAATACGTACTAAATATATGTATGGAGAAAGGTTTTAGGGTAACATCTAAAGACAAATCTTTCTCTGTGTGTTGTAGTTATCTATTTCTTTTTAGGGTTCCGTAACTAAAGGGTAACCAACGGGACCCTATTACTAAGACTCTGCTGTCCGTCTGTCACCAGGCTGTTTCCATGAACCGTGATAATACACATCGGTAATAGGTCAAAGATTTTAAAAGTAAAGATAAGCCCTTACCGTACTATGACAGCACCAAAATGTTTCCACCTTTAAATGGGTGACGCTCACACGTTTGGAAACAGTGCTGCTCATCTGAACACAGTGATAGTTGGACGCCTTAAGTGCACTTAAAGTTAAGCATTTTAACAACTTTAGTAGTCTGATCAGTTTGCTGACCGTAGTTAGACAGATTGCGCACTCATAAGTGTGCATGCGTCGGCATTTTCAAAAACAATGTAATAGATTTTAGGTGCCAGGGCTCATCTAAACTTTTGAAATCTTTGTAACAGGTATGATATATAATATATAAATATAAATAATATAATATAATATAATATATAATATAAATAATAAAATGAAATTTCGACTCCCATAGTGATTCACTCAGGACTGGGAGTGAATGACTATTGGAAGTCAAAATTTCATTATACGCATTTCACAGAAATTGTTATCGATTCATGATGCTGATCACTTACCAAGCCTCCAGTATACATTTGGACGATGATGGAAAAGCCACCTTGTATATAAATTTGTCATCAAAGAATCATTTAAACAGTAAACAAAAGTTTACAGACAGCTCACGTCCACTTACTTGTCATAATTAAAAATATGAGTACTTATAGTAATTTTGGCAAAACTTGTTTATTTTAATGAGAATATAATTAAGGCCTCATCAAGCCACGATAGTAACATTTAAACAACCTCATTTGTTCAACGAAAGCAGTGCCATATTTGGACCTGTAGATTCTCAAAAACAGTTTCGTATGATCATTAATAATACAATTTTAACTTTCATGGTAAAGTATGTAAAAATAAATAAAATCATTCTTTACAATCTCATTGATTCGATTGATTGATTCGACTGACGACGGCCACAAGTTGGCCGAAATATATTTCGAAACTAATTAATCCTTTTTTATTTATATATTATATTATAATCTATATTCTAAAACAATATTCTTTACAATCGTAATAGGGACCAGAAGACGGTCCATCGGGCCTATTATGTATCTCTAGTTGCCAACTATACTGAGTGCCTATCATCAAAAGCATAGATATAGCATGGATGAACATTTCGTCCATGGATATACTATCGAATTCCAATTGTCTAAGGATGTTCGCACTTGAAGTGACGTCACAGTTCGTAAATAGTTCAATACTCACTAAAGGCAATTTTGAAAGTTCAGTTTTGAGTTTGAGTTTTAAACATCAAATGTGAGTTGACGCCTGCTCAGTGTCAGTTTACTCGTATTTCAAGTACTCGTGTTAAAGCTGTTTTTTTTTTTGAGAATTATACTGTCACCGGGTCGGTCGTTAGAAATGGGCAGCAAACATTTATTCTTTGAGAGGAAACTAAAGAAACAATGAACGTACGTATCCGTAATTATTAGTTTTGTAAATATTATAGCTATAAAACTAAATGAGACTTAGCTGTAAAACCAAAAGATAGTGACAACCCTGCAACAGTAGGTATTTAAGTATCGCGCGGCGCGGGAGTTATTCTACTATTCTGATTATAATATGGCAGGACGCAAGGACAAGGAACGCTGCGCTACACTAATGGCGGAAACTGGCCGATCTGTTCAAGAAGGTTCTACAACTTACTCGACGGACTTGCTAGAACATTCCACAGTTTTTTAGAAGGATAGTGTCGTATTGGAATATTCCAGGTCGTTCCCGATAATGCTAGAATGTTCTCTAATTGCATCGAAATTTCTAGAAGCCTTGGCTCGGCGCATAAATATAGGGCTGCGTGCGTTATGAATCAGGTGTGTTCCGATTGCGGTATCGCGAAGATCACTTTATTATGCGATACGAGTATAGCGAAGTACAAGTTAAGTGAAGCGAGTATTGTTTATTTTATTTTTATTCAGGTTACAAACAGTTACAACACGAAAAATGAACAGTAATAAATAACACAAACAAACCTAAAGAACCATATACAGATAGCAACTATTTTTAAAAGCTCATTACAAGATGTTATTTGTGATTATCTGTGACTGTCTAAATAAAGTGTCAGTTTTTTGGTGTAAACTGTTATAAATTTATTTATCCCGAACCCCAGCTCATAACTGTATTAGGACAACCATCCATTTTATTTTTACTTTAATTAAACTACAAATTATAAAAAAAATGTTTGGTAAATAATTTCCAAATAATTGGAATTTTGTAATTACTTAGGAGCTTCAAGTCTAACGAATCTCCATCAAGGAAAATTTTGGCAAAAAGTCACATTGTTTAGTGCATTTCACGCATTTCCCGCCAATTTGACAGACCCTTAAAGAAGAAAACACAACCTTTTAAAACAGTATTCTAATCCTTCCGCAAACATTCGTTTTTCGTCTCCATTGTCGTATCAAATAGTCGACAAAGTCAGCAGGTTTCATTCGAAACCTTTTGTCAAGGCTCTCCCCTCATGGGAAACGTGGAAATTACGCAATTTCCCCGTATTGTATCCTTCGAATGAAGGTTTGTTTCTTGGCAGTCGGCTAGGTTTTTGACCGCGGTTTCACCTGTGCGCAATTCGTTTTTGTACAGTCTCTAATAATATAATATATTTAAAAAAATGACTACCATAAATTCAAAATGAACTTACTAACGACCGACACCAAGTGCAGTCAGGGGACAACTCTACATAGGATACGAGTTGTTTTTTATGTCCCCCAACTGCACGGGGTGTCGTTACTAAGTTCATTTTGAAATGATGGCAGTCGTGTTTTTTTAATTTTTTTAATTTTTATTTAATACTTTTATACCCAGTACCAAACTGGATAGTACAGAAATTCTAATGACACCTCATTCATCCAAATTGGTTGAAGCGTTTAGAAGATATGATGGAATAAAGAAAAATGCATAAACTCTGAAAACGATACTTACGAGTATTTTTATGGAGGCAGTCATGTAAAAGTCTGTCTCGGGATAAAAATAATATTATATAATTTTTTCAAATTCTTGTCTTTGGGTTTGTTTCTGATTGATCTTTTCTAGTTTTTAATGCACTCTAATAATATTTAAAAATAATATTGTTATCATACCTAGACAGAAAATTAGAAAAAATACCATTCAGTACACGCGCCCTAAATTTTCTATATTATACTCGCGTGGGGTGAATATTTAGACCATTTTTAGTTCCTGGATTGAGTGTTTTATTTTAAAATTATTAAATAAAAGTGGTTTGGAAATCGTTACGTATTTATTGTTAATTAAAAATTTTATTGAATTTGTTTATTATCATTGAACGTTTCTTACAAACCAGAAATACTTAAAATAATGGAAATACGCACAGCTTTTTCAGCCTCTCAAAAACATGACGTTTTTTTTTATATTTTTGCAATATCTCTTTTTTATATATTTTTTGGAATATGTCTTTTTTTGCCATTATTGTCATAACACTATGAGCATTCCAGAACTTGTTGATCCGGATATATTGCCAAAACACATTAGAGAGTGTCCTTCTGTGTTTACGTTTAAAAAGAAACTGAAAAAGTACTTCCTTTCTGTCCTTTAATGTTTTAATATTTTTTATTTATGAATTTTTGGGTTATCTGTTTAATTTTATATACCTTTATTTTATGTATTTTGTTGTATTGTATGTGTGTATATATAGGTATATATAAATATATTTGTATATATTATAACTTTAAATATATTATTTCTTTTCCTAATACAATTATATATTATAATATTAATTTAGAAATTTAGTAGATAGTTTAATTTATCTTATTGTAAAATTATCTATTTAATTATTCCTTAAAAAAATTTATGTTATTTTGTTGTACACTTTGCCTACCTTTTCATATTTTAGTTTTTCATCACACCTTCAGGTTGGCTGGAAGAGATTTCAGTAGAAATAAGCTCGCCTTTGTACAGTTTTTTTGTGTTATATGTTTAATGTTTCATGTGCAATAAAGAATAAAGAATCTATCCAGTTGTTTTATGTTTTATAGAAACTTGAAGCAGAACGATGCACTGGGACAATATACACATCGATCATTTTAGTAATGATTTATTTTTTTATTTCTTTTAGGGTTCTGTACCCAAAGGGTAACCAACGGGACCTTATTACTAAGACTCCGCTGTCCGTCTGTCTGTCCGTCTGTATGTCCGTCTGTCTGGCCGTCTGTCTGGCCGTCTGTCTGTCTGCCTGTCACCAGGCTGTATCTCATAAACCGTGATAATTAGACAGCTTTGAAATTTTCACAGATGATGTATTTCTGTTGCCGCTATAACAACAAATACTAAAAAAGAGAATAAAATAAATATTTAAGGGGGCTCCCATACAATGCATGTTTTTTTGCCGTTTTATAGATATTTATACGGAAAACCCTTCGTGCGCGAGTCCGACTCGCACTTGGCCGGTGTTTTATAGGTAATGGTACGGAAACCTTCGTGCGCGAGTCCGACTCGTACTTGGCCAGTTTTCTGTATTGATCTTGACCGTTGTATTCTTAACTAGGATTACATTGGACAATACGATCTAATGACGTGTAATTTAAAAGTTATGATCAAAAATATTCGCCCCAGGTCGAATATTTATCCCACGCGTGTACTTCAGTGTTAAACACAGCATAATTAATAGCACTTATTGGAATTGACCATTTATGAAGAATACGTCAAAGTAAACCTAATACAAAAAAAAGGCCAAATCAAGTTCGTAAATTTACATAGCATCTACTGTCTGTCTGTCCGTTCATCTGTCACAGGGGTCTACAGCAGCTGTAGATCGGTGACCGTAGACTGTAGTACAGCTACAGCCGTTACAGGTAATTTAACTCGTTGAAATTTTTTACCGAACGTTTTACTATGGCTTCTTCTATCACTGTACTGCCACAGAACAAATAAACCATTGCAAATAATAAAAAAGTAGCGTTTTTTTTTTATGTAATCACGCCCCCCCCCCCCCTTGTCTCCGAAACAAGGACCAAAAAATATGAAGTATTTCAAGGTATTAGCGATTAAGATATTGTTAGGGTTCCGTACTCAGCGGGTGCCGAATTATTTACTATTTTAGCGGCTTGTTTTTGTCGCCTTAATATTGATATGGCAACTATATTGTTTTATTCACCATTGTATTTTTAGAGTTTCGTACTCGTATTGTGTGGTGGTACGGAACCCTTTGTGCGCGAGTCCAACTCGTGCTTAACCAAATTATTCCAGCTATCAAAGGCGTGACAGCCGTTCCGCTTCCATAGCCTGTGGCATTTGATTTGACTAATAGTTACACGAGCATACGCATATGGGCTATACTGCAAACGTCGTCGATCGCCAGTAACGTCGACAGCGTGCAACACAAGCAGTTCACATGTTATAGATACATAGGTGTTCAGGGTCTTCGTTATAACACCATAATAGCTCTACAGTAAAAGAATACAGTACGTACTCGTATAGACAATTAAGAAATCTAAAAAAACTTGCATAATATGAGGTATGATTAATACAATATAACTGAACTTCCAGTATTATAACAGTTCCATTTCTTCTAATATGTAGGAAGGCAGAACGTATGCAGGGGCCAGGGGTGCGGCAGGGGTGCCGCAAGGGGCAGCTACTCGTAAAATTGCAGCCCGCGAAGGGTGACGTCTCAAGACGCCCCGTGCATTCTTATAAAGATAGAATACAGTAAATTCACAGATAAACTGTGAAATGTTAGTTTAGTTACAGGCAACCGAAAAAAAATCTATAAATGTATTCGATTTTCCGTTTGTTGCTATCTTAAAACATGTTACCAGTCAGCTTATCACCGAGCTTTTTTTCTGTAACTTGTTGTGCAGGTATATAGTGAATAGAGTAGTGCTTCATTTTCCTTTGTACGCTTTTTTAGCTCGTTTAGAGCCAGATGCAACCCTCAAGTGCCACGGTATGGTCACAGAATACTCGATAGGTATGGTGCTAGTCCCAAACCTGAAAAAAGGAGAAGAGAGACCCGATAGGCAGTTTAAGTACAAAGAAACTATATCTTTAAAACTCAACTTTTCCTATAGGTACTTACTTCTTTGTTTGTGCTTGGTGGCGGAAAGTTAATAGAGCGAGCAGAGTTTGCCCTACGTTATCATTAGCGATGTTTGCTGGGTGCACTGGTGCAGCTAGCTATTGTAGGGCCTCTAGCAACCGAGCGTCGGGGCAATAAATCATTTTTATCGGAACTCTCACTCGCACTCGCGGGGCTTATGGCGTGGCGTGAGCACTATTTAGCACCACCGTGGAGTGGTTGTGGTTACAGGCAGTCGTGTAGTGTCAGTAATTCGTCCGTAACCGACTTCTGTAGATTTTTGCGGATTCTGTAGTTTATACATAGACAATCAATCAATCAATTCTTCAAGGCCGTTTTCGGTCACAGCGACTGTCACTGCTGAGAGCGGCGCTGATGAGCCCTCACGTGGCTGTCGTAGCCAATTTTTGCAGTGAACTTGCGACCACATTCACTGCACGTCAGCACCCCTCCAACTATATTATAATTGATGGCCACTGGTGGTCGGGCCTTTAAGCTGGTCTCGTTTTGTGTCGAGCTCAGCGCGTCTAATCGACTCGAAAGCATACACCTTAGTGTTCACAGCCTGCCTCCAATGTGCTCTGTCTGCTGCCAGTGTTTCCCATTGTGCTGGGTCTATTGCACATATCTTCATGTGGCGGTTAAGCACATCTTTATACCGCAGAAATTAGCCGCCCTGTTTCAGTTTCCCTTCCTGCAGTTCGGAGTAGAAACCACATAGACAATACCACATACATATAGCAAGAGATATGGTAAGGGGGCGTGGCGCTTGCGAACGCATGAGGCCAAAATTAGGCCTCATGCGAGACCCATTGTCATTGTCAATAGAAATGTGATGTTTTCAACTATTCACATGTCACACCCTCCGTGGCTACAGGTTGATGCGCCGCCTTCTTTTTGCGTATGTACTATTAGTGTGCGTGAAGTACTGGTAGTTTTCGTGTTTATCGGTGACAAAAGTGGGAGGCAAACTAAATATTGTATGACGTATAAGCATGGCCTGCTTTTCTAACCGCGTCGTCTCTGAAAACCCTTCATATCCTGCACCACCAAGGAATCACACTGGACTAACAAAAGTGGAGGGTGCGAGCTCATGCCGAGGTCATAAAACTACTTCCCTCGAAACCTGGCGGTATACGACTCCCTTGATCCCTCTCTTGCACTTTTCCAGTTAGTTTAAATTGAATAGAATATTCACGCCGGTTTTCCTGATTTTGGACTAGAATATTTAAAGAGCCAGTAACCCAACAGCAAATTTTTGGTTACAGAACCCTACACAATAGTGTTTGAAATCATGAAATTTAAAAACAACTTACTTTATTTTGTAGTCCTCGAAAATTAATTTCTTTCTTCGACAGAATTACTTCTAAATC
The DNA here is from genome assembly GCA_934047225.1 of Ypsolopha sequella. Lineage (NCBI taxonomy): Eukaryota > Metazoa > Arthropoda > Insecta > Lepidoptera > Ypsolophidae > Ypsolopha > Ypsolopha sequella. Next base: position 13,459,067 of record OW203990.1, on the reverse strand, counting down.
AGTGTTACGAAGAATATATGCATGCCTTGTTTATGATACTTACTTACTAAAATATAATATGGATATGTTTCTTTATATCCCATTAGTATATAGGTAATTACCTATGTAGAATAATAATAATTGTGTTACTAGCTTTAACTTACTTTGCTGTGCCCGACAGGGTCCGTAATTGATACTATCAATTTTATTTAAGACCTTTCGAACATTATGGTGCAAATAAATTTGAATTGAAATTTGAATTGAATTGAATTGAATATTATTCAAAAACAAAGTTACCCTATATCCAGCTTTAAAACCTGCGCTCCTAGCTAAGAAAGAAAAATCCTTGTCGTTACGTTTTTAATTTTCCTCCTCTCTTTCCTGTCATTTGGTTCCTGATTAATGGAGTCAGCATATCCGGTGGCTCCTATTTTAATGAAAAATTTCCCAAGAGAAAGCATTTCGTGATTTCACAAAATTATGTTACAAAAAATTCATGTAACATAGAAAATAAATAAGCATCCATTGGGATTGCGCTACACTGTGTATAAACACTTCGATTATAGTTGATTCGAGTTAAAATGACCAATTTCGTTTAAATTTTAATTTGCGAGTTATCACATTTCATGACGCTCTGTGTCATATTAATAATAACTTAATAATTTTTGCGTCAAACCAAAATTATTGTTGAGCACAGTCATATATTTTTTTAATTTGAATTTATAATCAATCGTATATCATTGAACCATCTACCTATATAGTCAAGAGGCTTTGAGCTGTATTTTAAAGTTACCGAGTGGATATTAGCACCAACTTTGGTATGAACGTATCTTAGGTTGTACTGATAAATTTTATAATGCACCATGCTTTATATTATATTCTTTAGTCTTTGTTACTTTTCTCTTGTTTAATAGTTACGTTTTTTTATCTTTGTAGCGGTTTTTGGTCACGATGTGATCGTGTCACCCTAATTTGCTACTAACTACATACAGTCATTTCATATTTTAATACAAATCTTTGCTGATTTCAGCAGTATCTTAGCTTCCTTTGAATTTGGAGCAGCCAAGGCACTGTTACAGCCACTTAATTCAAAATTAGAATTACAAAATATTTGTATTCTTTGGACCCAACGAACTTTAGTTCGTAGTTTGGACTTCATTTCGTACACACTCTATTAAAATATTATTGATGTCTTCGATTACCCCGCACTCACTGCTGTTTAGTGTGTCTGACGTAAGAACACTTATTTAGTGTGATGTGTCTAGCAGTGGCGTGCACAGAACTTTTTGCTGGAAAAGCAAGCAATTGGTCAAGAATAACAATAAAAAAAATATGAAAAAATTTAAATATCACTTTGAAAAAAAAAATTATGACGCCAGAGTAGACATAGTAGACAATGTCTACCCTAGAGTGAAAATTTCTAATACTTACAAACTTTTTTTTTTCAAAGTGATATTAAATTTTTTCATATTTCGCTTATTGTTATTCTTGACCAATTGCTTGCTTTTCAAGCAAAAAGTTCTGTGCACGCCATTGGTGTCTAGAACGTAGCCTTAAAGTAAGGACTAAATCATTTCCCTTTCTTTTATTATTATCGAACCAGGGGAAGTGAAGTGGGTTGCATTGGATTGTTTTATACCAAATTCCCTTCTACAAGGATCGCTAATCAAAGTACTCCCTCCACTGGTAAAAGCATTGGTCTCTCAAGGTTGGTAACATATCTGAAAAGAGTGGAGTGCATATCACAGGAATACCTTCGTTTCTTCGTTTCACCTCTTCGTATTTCCGATTCCTACGTGGAATCGAATCCACTGAAGTACAGTTGTTTTGTCACTAGCCTTGAATTTTAATCAATTGAGCTCAGAAGAAACTTAGCTTTGGCAAAGTTTATACTTGGCGTTATTCAAAATAAGATCGACTGTGTGGATCTTGTTGAGAAAATTATAAAACTGTTTGTGCCCGATAGGTACTTCAGGGCGCGGGGTCAAATGTTGTTCGCGGCGCCATTTTCGCGCACTAACCTTTATCGGTACTCGCCCGTCGCGCGAGCACTCGACATGTTCTGCTCCCTGCTCGCTGAAGCACCAGAGTGTGATATTTTTGTGGATCGTATTAGTTATCTGATAGATGTTTGTAAGAGAATGTTTGAGAGAAGTATGAAAGTAAGTGCTTTAGTTTAAGAATTTTGAATAAACAAATTTGTATGTTTAACAGCGTATCTAGAATAACATAGCATATAGGTATTCCTCGACTATTGGAGGCACCTACATTGAGTCAAGTGTTGTAATGCACTTTTTTAATCAGAGAAAATGACGGCTTTTTCGCAGGAAAAGGATTGTACATAAGATAAACATTCCGCAATAGCTATAAGTTCTACATGCATTATGGAAATACATGAGTTATTAATTTGAGATTTTATACTATTATTTGAATTTGGATCATAAACGGCTGCGCCTGCCCAATCCTTTTCTTTCGAACCATCTGTGTAAATTTGATAGAATTTTGATTATTTTTCTTGATTCATGGTTTTTAATTTATCTTTTATACATGTGCAGCACCATAGGATCTTTTAGACCGATCAATACTGTGCAGCACATGAGTTCCGAAAGAAGTACAAGTCCAACCGGGGATCGAACCTGGATCTCAACATTGAGAGGCCAGCGTTATAATCCCAGAAGAGTGACTCTCTGTCTTTTTCTTTACGTGTAAGAAGTAAAGAAAATAACCACACTTTTGTACTTTTTCGTTGTTTGTATTGGTTTTTAAATTGTTTAAAAATAAGGGATATGTTTATTTAAACCCACTTACGTGGTCGACATAGAAAATTTACTCGTAAAGAGCAATATTACCAGATATGTTTCGTTAATAAAAGAGTGGAATTATGGAAATGGCATGATTTGAAAGGTCTTATTAAGGCTGTGTTCGTGAATTATTTCTATCGAGCAAAGTTTATCTGATCGTGTAACACATGCGTGGAAGACCTAAATAAAGGTTTGAACTATATTGCGTATTTTTTTTGTAAGTTTTAGACGATATTTGAAAGTTCTATTTGACTTTGAAATTACTGATTTTGGGATAGGAGCGCCTTAATTATATTAAATATAACCTTACCCTGGTTATTAATATTGATAATGGAGCAGATTTACAGCTTTTAAACTTGTCGATAAATAAGCTCGTAATTGCACTGCAATTTAAAACCTGTTTATAAAGGAATATTGCAGTAAAATAGCTGGTTCTAAATTAATTAAGTTTATCGGTCTAGTAATTATGATGAAGCTATCATGGAGTATCATTATGGAGAATATTTATTACATGGTTTTATACACCTTTTTGTACATTTTAATAATTAATTTTCAAACTAATATGCCGCTTGATGCAAATGGCCGGATTCAAAAGTCTGAAGACCTTGGGGCAACAAGGGATTAGAGACCCTTTATTATTTAAACAATTGTTTTCGTTCAAGTGTTTCAATAATTTATTACGAGATTAAAAATATGTCAAAGCTTATGTAGATATAGTAAATACGAGAATTAAACCAAATTTAATTGAAGCGGTAAAGAACGAATGGTACCTTGTGAGTTTTTTTCGACGAAAAATCATTGATGATTTCGCTGAAATACAGCTCCCGGAATAAATCACTTTCAATGCTGAGTAGGGATAACTTTGATAGGTGGTTTTATCTCATCGTAGTTCGTAGGATATTTTTTAGTATTGGTTAAAAAAATAACTGAGAAATTTATATTGTGGGGGCTCTTCTCTTTTCTCCTCCCCTAAATTCAGCCCTGTTGGTGCAGCTACATGGAGTTATTTGTTATATAGTTTCGTAATAAAAACGAACCGAATTTTATTATTTCTAATTATAATTCTTGCTGTATATCACAGTTTTTCGTTCATAATATGGTGTCGTCACCTTTTTATGATTTTTTTAGTACCAACGTCCGTTCTTAAAATATTTCATAATAAAAGCTTTTAATTTTCTGAATGCACCGTGTCGGATGTCGACAGGGAGGTACCGAATCGTATTCTATTTCGGAACGATCATGAATACGTCAGTTTTAATTAGGAACGGTGTACACTTTGGACGGGTGCTGTCGCTCATGTTATTTGGAACGATACAATTCCTGTTTTATTTTTGTTATTAGTTTTTAAAGGGATTCCTAATAGAATTTCGAATTTGAGTATGTCAGTCAACAGTCGGTCTTTCTTAAGCGATCTGGTTACAAGATTAATTGTTTTTTTAAATGGAGTCTTTTTTCACGCAGACTGTATCGCCTGTTTTCTTTAACTCTCGTGTCGTAATATTTATTATTAAATAATCTTAGTTGCAATATTTATCATGTTGTAAATTTGTGTGAGCACAACGCAATACGGGTATCGGACAATGATTTCAAAAGTAGAGATAAGCCCTTACTGTACTATGACAACACCAAAATGTTTCCACCTTTAAATGGGTGACGCTCACACATTTGCAATCAGTGCTCATCTGAACACAGTGATGGTTGGACGCCTTAAGTGCACTTAAAGTTAATCATTTTAACAACTTTGATTGACTCATAAGTGTGCGCGCGTCGACATTATGTTAACGTACGCATTCAAAAACAATCAACCAGGGCTCATCAAAACTTTTGAAATCTTTGGTATCGGAACCCTAAAACATAATGGTAAAAAACAATGATATTAGATATATCTCGCGATAATTATGACTTCCACGTGTCAATGTGACATTGCAATACTACGTAATGTTGTGTGCCGTTTTAGAAGTTCGAATCTTGAAAAACAATTCGGCACTCTCTAAGTACAAACCCAAATTTTTAACATTTGAGGCGTGTGCTCGAACAACGCTGTATGCTATATTATGGCGAAAGTTATCTAATGATGGAACAATGCTAATCTTTGTAACATACATCGTTGTTCAACTGTATGCCAACGTTTGACTGCTGCTAAACATCACTACTATTATGATTGTAAAACAAAAGTCAGTTGCAAACAATGCTAGTGTTGACAGACAGCATTTTACCTACAAAGTAGTCTGGACCAAGAGTCCAGAGAATCTTTTTAACAAATTAAAATTTAGAAAAGACGTTCATTGCATCCAGACAAGATCAAAAGATCTCAACTTATTATGTATCCCTATACATAAACTTTCTGGTTTTAGAGGATGTTTCACTTATAGAAGTGCTAAGATTTGGAATAATTTGCCTCCACCAATAAGAAATAAACTTATAACAGACAAAACGTTTAAACTTAAATATAAGGAAAAACTACTTTAGCAACAAAAGAAATTTGAAAACTTGAAATGTCCTGGAAAGTACATGTTTTTACGCTGATATGCTTGTTGTCTATATTACCTTACTTTGTTAATAGTCGCTAGATGCATAATTACATACACTTGGTCTTTGTATTTATTGTTTTGGTCATTAATTGCTATAATTTTGGTCTAAAAATTGTGTTATTGTTTTTTTTTTTTGTTTTACTCAACTTATTTATGAGTGCTATCTGCTGCGTGCACAATTATCTCTTATTTTTATGTATAATACAAAAAACTTATATCAAATATAAAAGACCATTCGTGGCATGGGAATAGCTGAAAATCAGCGTTATCTGAAAATTGTTTCAGATGGCATATAGCTGAGTCTATTTCCATTTTCGGGTAATTGCATTATAAATAATACACCCCACCGCGGGTTTACTTGTATTGTATAATTTGTAAATAGTAAGTAAGCTCGACCGATTGATTACCCGAAATAAATATTTTTTCTTTCTTTCTTTCTTTCTTTCATTTTTCCATCATTAGATAACTTTCGCCAAAATGTAACATACAGCGTTGTTCGAGCACACGCCTCAATTGTTGTTTTACTACAGAACAGAGCATGTACAAGAATCGGACCAAATTTGAATTGAAACTAACGTCTTTAAGATAGAGCTGACACAAATAACGTTAAAGAAATTATACTTTTTCAAAGTATAAGTATTGAGTTTAAATTTTTAGGGCTCCGTAGTACCTAAAAGATACAAAAGGAGCCTTATGGTGAGACTCCGTTGTCCGTCCGTCCGTATGTCATAGCCTCATCATAACTTTAGCACCGTTAAAGATAAATACATGAAATTTGGCACAAAAATAGCATTAATATGTCCACATCTTAAAGTGTAAAAAAATATGAAAAATTTGAAATTGTTCAAAATATTTCCAAAACAAAAGTAAGAAAAATAAAAAATATTAGCCTAAAAATACAATATGGGTATCAAATTGTAGGTATTGAAAAGTTAATTCTAAAAATATACATACAATATATTTACTGGCACGGGTTTCGAGAAATCTTCAAAAAACCACAAAAATATGTATGTCCCCCCTCCAATTATCTCCAAAACTGGTGGACCTAAAAATACGAAAAAAATCATGGTAATGTGTGTACGTAAAGATTACAGGAAAAATAAAGCAGTCTAGAAATTCACGAAAAAAAAAATTACAAAATTAAATTTATCATCCACAATACGGAACCCTAGGTACGCGAGTCTGACTCGCACTTGGCCGGTTTTTTTTTATTATTCTTTGTCGTGATGGAGGCCGTGTAACACGTATTCTTTTGAAACTTCAACTAACGGCTAAAGCTGTAAACCCCTTGGACAAATAGACCGACGGACAACGGACAGGCAGACAGGGGAGGCTTAGTATAAGGTCCCTTTCGGCACCCTTCGGGTATGGAACCCTAAAAAAGAAAATGCGTGTGGATTTTTCGTGGAGCTATCCTTAACTGAAGCAGAGGTCTCGTTATGATGATTTATGTTTTTTCACGAAAAAGATGTTCTTAAGGCGATATGTAAAAGTTTTAGCGTCCCTGTTACTCCAAATGCGAAAAAACCCTCAGTGCAAGAGGGACGGATTCGTGGAAAAGTAGCAAAATGTCGGTTTTTTATTAATGTAAAATGTACTAAAGTTGCTATCAAAATTTCGTTGGACCAGGTCTTAGATACTGTTACAACCTATCTAATAAAATATATTTGCAGTCTATATGTCATTCCAAATTGTCAAACCAGGAGAATTGGTGTCGAAAAAGACCTCATTTCAATAAATATTTTTATCGAGCCAAATTTCTTCAATCGCATTCCTGTTTAACAGATCTCTAGAAAAATATTTCAAAAGTAATATACTATTATATCAAAATAATACATTATTTACTGAAGTAGATATGCAAGTTCTATAAGTGTCGATTCTGTTTCCGTAGCGCCTTAAATGTGTAGGGCCTCTTAACACGTTAAAGAAGATATATAAGGAGGACATTAAGTCTACGTTTGTTGTAGATTGCGGGTTTTCTGTAAAGGGAAAAGAGCGTTAGAAAGGTGCTTAAATATGTTGATTTTTCCTCCTAGTCGATTGTTGATGAAACCAGGCATAAACAATATAATTTCGTAGAAGACTAAAGACTTTATGTACCGCGTATGCACACTAATTATAGAAAAAATTCCTTTATATAACGACTACCCATCTTAATTAACAATTCCTCTCTTAATATTGATATATTCTGCACCAGTACCACTTCTGCAAAAAGGAACCTAGCAAACAACTTTTTCAACCCAATCATTATCTAGTGTTTTCTTTTGTTAATTAATTCTGTATAAGCTCGACTTAACCTTTAATTAGTCTAATTTTGTGATTATCTTATTTCATATTGTATATACTTCTTTTGTTCTTTTTCTTTATCTATCCATATGCGGAGACCTGTCTATAGCATAGGCTTACCAATTTTTGTGATATTTTTGAGTTATTTAGCTGTAAGACTCCCAAATATTAAATAAATAAAGTGAATAAAAGACAAATCAACCGACGGATTTGATACAGTTAAATGAAAAAATCCATTATATGTAAACAGACTGCTAACTTTTAATGAAACTACATATTCTACCGATCATACTGAACCACTTTTATCAAGAAACATACCCGCACAAACCATTAGTTTAAATGCGTGAACCTTAATGCATTATACAGGGTGTAATCGTTAAGTGTGACCAGGCGATTATTCCGTAACTATTACAGATATCAAAAAATTTTAAACTGATATCGAAAGTACGTTACTAACTTTTTGAAAATCAACGATTTCATTTAATTTTCTCTCCACTATTTTGTGAATGCAGGTTAAACAAATACATAAATAATTATAAATAAACAAATTTAGTTAATACTTGCGATTGTCAGTTCTTGGAGAAACATCATCATAGATGAAAACAAACACTTGTACTGTTTCACAATTTAATTTACAGCAAAATGAACCCCAACTAGTTTCACCTTATCGACATTCTCAAGGGAATTTCATCCAAACAAATTTAGAGTTTCCCATGCAATACATTTCGCCATAAGTCATAGTGATATCAGTAAGTATAGTTCAGGAAAAATACCTGATTCGCCTTGTAAGTTACAATGCAAATCTGTGCAAATTATATTTCTTGAATGCTCTGTTAAATTATAAATAAAATTGCAGAAGTCATTGATCCAACTTTTAACAAGTTATTTCAACTGTCCACGGCAATCCTGAAGCACACCCCCGACACTTCATACTTTTCGCTCAAGTTATTTACCTACACTATACACACGCGCACTGGCTTGTCCGCACACGGTTGTGTGTGTGCGTGAGCTAGTCTAGGGCTGGCAGCAAGCGTGTAAGCGTCGTCGATCGAGAGGGATAACATTATAAGTCAGCAACTTATGATTCTCTTCCTAAATTTTAGCGTAGTCAATCCCTCGGTCCTAGTTCTGGTTCCCCATGGATTAATTTGTATTAAAAATATATATATATCGTCACGATCTGAATGCCCGAGGGGGTGTTTCGAGTGTGAACCTTGAAATGCAAGTCACAGTCCACACTCGGTACATTCGCGTTTCACCTACAAATATTACGTCCCAACGTGATGGGTGGTGAGCTCTATCGCCGTACTTCGGGCACAAATACATGCTTTTTAGGACATACAGGTTTCCTCCCGATGTTTTCCTTCACCGTTCAGTAAGTGGTAAGTACCTACCTATTAGCAAATACTATGCACATTATGTAAATTCCGAAAAACTCATTGGTGCATGCCCGACCGGGGATTGAAACTGGATCTTAAGATTGAGATGCCAGCGTTCTACTCCTGAGTTACCACGCCGCTTTCTCATTACTTTAAAAGTAAATTAAACGAATACTTCAAACGACTTCCCGTCTGTCCAAATGGGATCAATGGCCCTTCCCTTTATGATGCCGCAACGGCGCGGTGGCGATCGTTCGACATTGCGCTGGCGCAACTTTGTAACGGTGGCACGCGCGAATTTTATATGAGTAAAATTTTAAACATCGTCAATTCGTCATGTCACGACACGAATCCTTTCAGAGGAGTCAGAGGTGCTTTTTAGTATGGACTGTGAAGTGCAGCTTATAGTCAATACTCTTACACCCACGCTTCACCGATGATTTTCAACACGCTTTTATTAGCTTCACTTGTATGTAACAAACAATATAATTAACAAAGCAAAATAATTTGTCCCTAAATCGGATTTGCCGCTAACATAATGTACGAGCAAAAACTTAACTTACAAAATTATATAATTGCCAAAAATCAGTATCGTAATAAAACAAAACAAAACAAAATACGCGGGCAACGAACGAGTGGTACTCGAGCTCTGCTTGCCTCCAGATTTGCCACTAACTTCGGGGGACCGCGGGGGACGATAAACTCGCGCGGGGAGGTGAGTGTCGCTTCTTTACGTAGTAATACTTTATATTCTCTGCCTGAAGTCTCGAAGGACTCTAGTAGATGTCAGCAACACTTTTTTATAGTAATAATTTTGGAACATAATATTTGCAGTCATTTGTATGCACTTGACGTGATCCCGTAACTTTCATTCATTTATTATCACAGCTCATGATCTTTATGTCCTGCGGATAAACGTCTTTTTTCTTTGTTTAGACTGAATAGAAAAGTCGGTCGAAGTATAATTTTCCCCTGAAAAGCCTTCGTTATCTTGGTAGAATGGTACGTTACGTGAAAGAATTACAAATTGTACTGAAAATTATTCAATCTTTATTTTCCTGAGCATATTCATAATGCTTTTGAATAATATTAAGTATGAATAAGCTTGGTCCTTACATATGAAATTGCCGAAATTTTCCAACAGATTCATGAATTCATAATTTCTGTAATTCAATACCTATTTCTATTATCTGTTTTTTGTTTGAAAGTTGATTTCATTTACATCTACGTATTAAATTTTGTTTTGTTTTCAGTTTGATAACCAATATAAATCTTCAAAAACAGTTCATTCTAAATGCCATCCATTTCCACGATAAGATTCGTAAACATTTTTTACGGTTGACACTTTTCAAAAATTCAATCAATGTTGCTGTTAGCTTAATGTTGTCTCATTCATACACAAAATAAATTGCACAATTTGGATTTGTCATTTCTAAAAAAATGCAAAAATGTAAGTACTGAAAATTAAGTTTCCTTCAAATTCTCTATAGAAAACGGCAATTTCATATGTAAAGACTATTATTTTATGTTTGCCATTCAATTTAGCTCTGTGGTTGCTGGAATATTATTTGCACTTGGTACCTACCATTAATTTATACTGAGTGTAAATGGATTTGTTACAGATATCTTTAAAACTATTAAATCTACTGATTGTACTGAACACATAACACTCAAACGAAAACGAAATGGCTATATCCCTCAGACCGAATAAAAAATCAAGATGTAGTAATTACTCCATGTAACGGGTGGAGCAAGCCAAAAGTGAGACAGTTTCGTGTTCGTACAACTCTTACTTAGTGCACACATATTTACAAAACCAGCCTCGCTTCAATATTGACAGCGCTCCGTCTTGAATTTTTATTTGTCCATACAAAATTGGGAGGTTTTTAAAACTAGCACAGATATTATAATAAACTAGTAATGAATCTTGAAAAAATATTTTTAGGTAGATTTTTTGGTGAAGTTTTTTAACATGTCAAGTATAGAATGTTGTTTAATTTAACACAAAACTGTTTTCCAGAGAACAATACAGAATAAAGGAAAAAAAGTACGTCGCCTCGATGACGTGCGATGCATAAACTGTGACTAGCTGTATTTGATACTTCTAATTCTCTACTAAGCAACTAAGAGAACTGTAAGAAAAAGAGTTACTTACATAGGTATATCTTACCCAACATTTTCATTTACAACTACCCATTATAATGTACATTTTAAAAACATTTACCAATTGGTTTAGGTGTGATGAACACCAACACTTATAAGAATGTATCAATACCTTTTACTCCATTTACATTTTTTGTTAAAACGGGTGTTCGGTTTTTATGACCCTATTATAACACAATAGATAAGCCGTCCCATTTATCGGTGCAAATAATATTTCGCGAACTATACCTGCCCATTTACACCCGGCAATATACTTATTTATTTTGATAAAAATGTTTGTAAAGTGTGAATGGGTTCCGTCAACGTAGATATAATTTGTTTGAAAATACGCTTTTTATGACACCGTATTTTTTTTTATACATGACTTTCCAAAATATATTTCAATTAGACGGGCAGACAAAAACTTAAGCTACGCTATAAAAGTTTAAAATTGTTGACTGTAACTCAAATAATTCGATAGAATACATCTGGTAGTAATCATTTATTTTATTGACTAGTTTGATTGTCTGTAATCAGTGTTAAACGGCAACATTTCCTTCCCTTCATCTTCTTTTCTTCCTCTAAATTTATCTTCAATGTCTTGCAATGTCTTATCTTTTGTTTCTGGTAGTAGATACCAGAGGACTATCAAAGTATATGTTAGTATTCCCCCATAAAAACAATACGTGATACCTAACCCCACAGAAGTTGAAAGAAGAGGAAAGCATTTAACTGATGTAAAGAACATAAGTGACCCAAATATCCTTGATAAACCTCCCCCCCATCCTCTGTATTCTAAAGGAAAGATCTCACCAGCAATAATTATCGGTGTAGATGATAAACCAGATGACATCGTGAGCATGAAAGCAAATAATAAAAATATAGGAATCCACTGACTATCGTATGAGAGGAGATAATTTTGTTTAGCTGTTATATAACCTCCTTTGCTAATATATATAAGAACACATATTGGTCCAGTGGTATACAAAACCGTTCTTCTTTTAAAAGATTTTACCAAGACTAATGACAAAATATTAGTAACTAACTTTACTACGCTTAGCAGGATAATCAATAGTTTCACATTAGCATCATTCCCTATGAGCTGTACAATAATATCTCGAACGTAAGAATTTAATAAACTTGTGCCACAAAATTGTAGCATCATATAAAGATGTAGCATTATGATGAGAGGCTTGTAAAATTCTGGTTTTTTGTATGTTGCTTTCAAGTACCTAAAAAATTGTTTGATTCTTGTTGCAAAAGTTGGCGAAGCGTTTTTATTTACGATACTATATTTTCTATACATCATTTGACCTGTAATGAGTTTCTCTAGCTCAACTTCTTGCTGTGTTCCTGTCCCTCGAAGCCATCTAAATACCTCTCTGCATTCATCAACTCTACCTTCAGACAATAACCACGACGGGGATTCAGGGATATAATACATTATTATAATACTTATCGCAGTGATGAACAAAGAGACTAAAGCTATGTACCGCCAGCATAAAACTTGCCCCAAACTGTGCACTAACATGATACCCACAGCAACAGAGATAGGGCCTCCAACAAGAAATGGCCCTCTAAATTTTGGTTCAGTCATTTCCCCTACTACAATAGGTGTAGTGCTTGCTGATAATCCTTGGCTTAAGCCTTGCAACAGTCTAGCTACGATGATACTCGTAAAACCATTTCCCACAATAAGTAGACACCAGGCAGCAAGAACAGTAAAAAGGCTGAGTAGATATGAAGTCCGTCTTCCAAGGGTGTCGATAGTCGCCATCATTATGAAAGTACCAGGGATTTGTGCGAAACCATTGACTGAGGCTGAAATATGTAAAACATTCGTCATATTTACTTGAAAACTATATAACAATAGACAAGATGGTCGATAAGAAAGCAGTGATACGAACAAAAAAAGAAAGGATAGACGAAAGACTAAATAAAATATATCGTTACGATATGAATCCCCGAGCGGGTGTCAGAGGTGTTACGAGTGTGAACTGTGTAATGAAAGTCACAGTATTAATTGTATTTATTATCATAGTATCGGTGTAATGGTTGGCATATAGTCAACAATAATCACGCGTGAGTGTTAAAGCCGCATATAACAATAATTTGATCTCAATTCTTTTTTCGGCGAAGCCTGCACAATCCTGCATTGCGCCTCTTTATTGAACTCGGCCCCTTTTTCATATGTGTGTTTTTGGTGAAATTGTAAGATTACCTATCCAGGACTCCCGACTTGGTGTCATTTCAATTGAAGACTCCGGTTCTCTTAATCCTGGTATCAAAATGGAGGGCAACCCCAGAACAGCGCCCTTGCCCATCGCATCAAAATATACCGCTGAGACGACAAAGCACTGGAATTGGCAGTAAAATATGAGGTTATTTTGGTTGTTTAGTAAAAAAAGTCAGATATACTCGTAATAATATCTTATTATTTATATTTCTTTTTCTACCCATACCTTATGTCAAATTATCATATTTTTTCCAGCCCAGTAATTCACAACATAAGTTAGAAATTGTATACATATATGTAAATAAAACTTACTTGTCGCAGAAATGGTAAATGTTTGTTTTTCGTCGACATTTGTATTTCTTTTATTATCTTATTGAAATATTCACAAAAATAAATTTAAACTTGAAATGCACATAATAAACTCACTATATTAAAAAAGAAACATGTGTCGATCTTCGTATCTAAGTTACTTGTGGTAGAGTACTTTTGTCAACAGATCTCATCAGTAAATAAATATTAATTATATATTCCACCTGCGCCCCGGCCCGTTCTGTATTCATCTCAATTAAAAAGCAAAGCTGCGCACACACCAAATAGTAATATATTGCAGTACAAGCTAGTATATCAAGCTAAAGCAAAAGAAAAAAAAAATGCTGTATGATGGAAAAAATTACCGGTCTGGGTAGGAGCCTCGGTGGCGCAATTGGTAGCGCAGGTTCGAATCCTGGCCCGGGGAATTTTTTCAAATTCTTGTCTTTGGATTTGTTTATGATTGATCTTTTCTAGTTTTTAATGCACTCTAATAATATTTATAGTAATATATTGTTTATTAAAATCATTATGTTACCTATAACGTAACAAAATAGTAAGTGTAGAAAACTCTTCATGTGTAAATCCGATTTTGCATTTTTTTGTATTTTCATTTGTTTTTGTATTTGTATTTTGTATTGTATTTTTGTATTTAATTTAATATTCCTGTGCATTCAGTAGGGTTGCCAACCGTACTTTAAAATAAAGTATCTTACGTTATTTTGAGTCCCTGTACTTTATACTTTTGAATATCAATAAAGTACATGAAAATACTTTATTTCAATCTTTACGCAAAATTAGACGTAAACTGACAACACCAGCCAGTGAATACACAGCCGTAAAAAAAATCCGAGGGAAAATGTATGAGTTGTGCGCGTTGTGCTTTTGTGTTTGTGCAAAGAACACAAAAAATACAGTTTCACAAAAGGATTTGAGGATATAAGTATGAAACTTGGCTTTCCTAGTTCCTACCGTCCGCCGTCTTGATACCTTTTTCAAAAAAACTTTGTACTCTCTTGAATAAAGGATACTTTTTTAAAAGACCGTATTTAGCTTCCCTGAAATCAGATGTACTTTATTTCTTCTAAAAAAAGTTGGCAATCTAGACACATCTAGCTAGACACAGGAAGTGTGTCTGAGGCCAATTCCGGTGGTGCCTATGGAACTGATTTCCACATGGTCTAAATATCAGGCGATAAACTGCTTGTCTCCGTCGAAAACAAAAAAAAATGCTATTCTAACGATCTCCATTTATAGATTTTGGTCACAAAACAGCGAAATAGTTGACTGGTCATTAGGTATGGATTATTCTTGATATTTGGCTCGAGGCCGGCCAGGTAAGGGCCGAGTTTGGAAAAGAAAAGGCCGTGCACCAGCAATGTTTTGTGAAACATCACCAGTTTTATCGCATAGGCATGAATGATCTTCCCTCGAGAGTCACAAATACATATGTGACTTTCGCGGAAAAAATTGCTTTTTCGTGAAAGTGAAACGAAACGATGAGGTGAGTGCTAGGTTTGCTTGTAAAGATATTTACAATTATTTAGATTTAACAGAGTGTATTTTCGTATGATCGCGTAATGGGATAGTGTTTACGTCATACTTAGTTTTTCACGCAAAAGCGCGGTTTTAGAACGGCTTAGAAGCCGTTTTTTAGAAGCGCTTTTAAAAGGGTATATACTTTCATTAAAATATAATTTCCATGCACAGTGATCAATATTAGATGATTAGTGTAACAAAACAATTTTTTATTCTAAATTTATTATGTAAGAATTGGTGAGAGCTGATGAACATATACAAAATATTTTAAAAGCGACAATTGGCTTTGGGGAAAAATAAATGTACGAAAGTCCATTTACGCCCTAGGGGTTAAGGTATTTTTAAACATTTTGTTACAGAATGACCTACGCCATTACTAGATTACTAGATCTGACATCCACGTGTTGATCTAATATCACAATCGTTCATAAATTTACTGTCAATATATTTATTAAATTATACATACATTTTTATATTTTTATATATGTATGTACGTATATATTCGATTTGTTAAATTTATAGATTTATTGACAATGACACCCCTAGAGATCCGGCGTCATCATCACTTAATTTAAGTGTAACAACTTAAATTATAAAAAACTTAGTAACAATTTGATTTATATTTCTTTATTAGTTTTTAAATATGTTTCGATTTTACAAAATGATTAACACAATAAATTATGCTAATCAACATATCAGAATATTGTGTCTGTTTTTGGTTTGTAATCTGGTAGAAAGGTTGTGTGGCCGCGATTTTCAAACGTAGACACAAGTTTGTAAGGGGAAACTCTGTCTGAAAATAGATGAGAACACACAGAACCCGCCTTTTCTTTTTGGGAATCTGTTATCAGCTATTACTATTTATATATGAGAATTGACCCAACGATCTTGGTGGCTCCCGTAGTTTTAATAAAAATAACATGTTTTTTGCAAACTCGTTTTCTATTTTCTCACATTATTTCAGAAAAGCATTATTATATGCCTCGGCGGAAACAGTTATTGCCTATACTCGTTTTATAACAGGCCGAGGCTGAGCCGAGGCTCACCTCGATAGGCAATAACCTTATTTCCACCGCTCATATGTACTACATATTATTATGTATTATGTAATCTACTATTTCTCTCACAATTTTTACCGGTATATATTTCTGTGGGTATAACTTATAATTCTGTTGCAGGCTCTGCAAACGAAGGGCTTCAAGTAGTTTTAAATGGCTACAAAACAATTTTCTTTCACTACATGTCAAAAAAAATTTTTTTTACAAATTACACTTTCCTAGATCAAAACCTTATTAAAATTTAAATATTCAAATACATGTGTGTATAGCACACTAACACATCAACACCTGGTATGGCAGACACACACACATAAGTAATATTTAAATATATTATTTGAACAAAAACACCTCAGACATGTTGCAGATCAACAGCTGTTGCGCTTATTAAAGTATTAATGTTTTCATGTAATATAGCTATCCTGTGATGCTTTTAAAAAGTGTTAGAATATTAAAGGGTATATATTTAAAAATAAAAAGTATATTTACTATGGATATTTTGATAGTTTACCCGTACCAACAAGATGCACGAAACAAAACTGCAAAATTAAGTTGGTCGAGTATTATTCCACCTAAAATTGTAAAATTTATAATTGCGTATAGTCAGTTGTGCTAAAAAACTCACATCGTATTATTTAGTAAAGTGAGCAGAATTTTTAGTATGGGAACACGTTTTGAAAGCCATTTTTTTACCGCCATAGAGCATAGAGGAATTACCCTTTGTTCGATGAGACAGACGAACAGATTATTATCTGTCAGTAGTTTTTAACATGGTACGTATAAATAGGTGTCGATGGTGTCGATTTGGCGTAAGACGACTTAACTTATTTGACAGGACTAACCTTATTTTAAGCGTCCTACCTTTTTCTTTCTTTATCGAAAAGACAAGGACAGAACTCTTAAATTAAATTTAGTCTTGTCAAATAAGTTAAGACGTGCGACACCGAATCGACACAACTGTCAAACGTTTTCGTTTACATTTTTATTGTTACACCCTTGTCTCATTTATTTGACTCATGGCTTTATTGAAGCGGCCGAAATATGTCGAAAAATGCTGTACTTACAACAACTTGTGACTGACGGACAGACAGACAGACGGTGGAGGCCTGGTTATAGGGTCCCATTTGGCACTCTTTGCCATATACCTACATTAGAGATGTCAGGACAGGACACTAACAGATTAATAAATTAAATAATAAAAACATAAACTTATTGTAAACAAAAATTGCTGATGAACAGCCGTTGCGCTCGGTACTCATCTCACTTTGCTATGAAATAATAATCTAAATACTCGTAATAAAATAATCTCGTGTACAAAAGGTATGTTGATGAGTTGAGCCTGTGGTTTGATTGTATTGTCATGATTATATTTTAAAATATTATATTCGCTGTTAATGGTTATCGTATTTTTATTTTGTATTTTAATAAACATATAAACAAAAAAATATACAATTATTATAATATATTTGAACACTTTAGTCATCATCAACACAACACAATATGGGTATTACGTCTGAATGGGCCAGATTGAATGGGGCGCGGCACATTAGGACGTAAACTGAAATCGACTACGTTATAACGGGGCGGTCATCAAAATTTCAATGTAATATCAATAATTAAGTACAGTCGCCTACAAATGTGGAGTCACACCGCAAGGGAATTATAGTTTGATATAACTATTTATAAGTACTTACCGCTAAGTGTTTTATCCCAAAATTTGACAAACACAACGCACTACACGAGCAGACTGTTGCAAAAACTACAGTGAAAGAAAAATGCTTTTCGCTAGTCCTCTGACGTCACAGATAAGCAGTTAGTTTGTGATTGGTTGACAAGAAAGCTACCAGAGATCGTGCAAACCGGGTTATGATGATCTGTTTCTGTCATGTTTCTGTACGTATTTGATTTAAACCAAGTAAATACATAATTAGTGTAGAGTAAATTTTACTGATATAATGATAAAAAATAAATTGCAAAATGTTCATGTATTCTGTAAATGATAGTACAGTTTAAAATTTTTACGACCGCCCCATTCGAACTTAGTCGATTTCAGTTTACGTCCGAATGTGCCGCGCCCCATTCAATCTATCCCATTCAGACGTAATACCCAAAATATACACAAAATAACATTCTTCTCATCCTTACAAACGTGCGACTCCTTAACGTACTTATAACGACTGTGCAGTGCAAGTAACAGTTCACACGATAATTTATTAATTGAATTTGGTAGATAGCTATCGACCCAAAGCCTAATGTCCCTTCAGAAGCAAGAAGACTGAATACAAGTTCATGTGCCCCTAATGGATTTAGACTTGTGACTTCCGTACATTGATCAAGACTTTCGTATCATTGGTATCACTACCTATGTATCAAGTTTTAATGGCAACATTTCCTTATCTTCTACCACCAATTTTCCTCTGAACTCATCTTCAATGTCCTGCAATGTCTTATCTTTTGTTTCTGGTAGTAGAAACCATAACACAACCAAAGTATATGACATTATTGCTGCATAAAAACAATACGTTATACCCAATCCCATAGAAGTTACAAAAATAGGAAAGCTTTTAACTGACGTAAAGAAAAATAGAGACCCAAATAACTTTGTTATACCTCCCCCCCATCCTCTGTATTCTAAAGGAAATATCTCACCAGAAATAATTATCGGTGTAGCAGCTAAACCACTTGCCATGGTGAATATGAAAGAAAATAATAAAAATATGGGAATCCAAGGACTGTCGTAAAGAAGGTCATTTTGCTTAGCTGCTATATAAGCCCCTTTTCCCAGAAATAAAAGAATACATACTGGTCCATTGATGTACAGTACTGTTCTTCTCTTAAAATATTTTACCACGACTATCGATATAATAGCTGCTACTAACCTTTCTATATTTAAAAGGATAATCACCAGTTTCACATTAGCTTCAGTTCCCATTAGTTGAACAATAATATCACGGATGTAAGAAGTATATATATTCGTGCCACAAAATTGTAGCACCATATGGAGATGTAACATGATGATTATGGGCTTGTAAAATTCAGGTTTTTTGTATGTTGCATTTAAGTAACCAAAAAATTCTTTAAATCTTGTTACAAGAGTAGGCGAAGCGTTTCGATTTACGATACTAGATTTTCTATGCACCATTTGACCTGCAATGAGTTTCTCTAGCTCAACTTCTTGCTGTGTCCCTGTCCCTCGAAGCCATCTGAAGACCTCTCTACATTCTTGTACTCTACCTTTAGACACTAACCACGATGGAGATTCAGGGCTATAATTTACTATTATAATACTAATGACAGGCATGAACAAACAGGCTAAGCATGTGTACTGCCAACTTAAAACTTGACCCATACTGTGCACAAATAGGATTCCCAAAGAAATTGAGATGGGGAAACCAACAAAAAATGGACCTCTGAATTTTGGTTCAGTCATTTCTCCTATTATAAGAGGTCCAGTGGTTGCTGATAATCCTTGACCTAAGCCTTGCAGCATCCTCGCTATGATGATACTTGTAAAGCCGTTGCCCAAAATGAGTAGAGACCAGGCAGCAAGAACAGTGAAAAGGCTGAGTAAGTAAGAAGTCCGTCTTCCAAGGGTGTCGACAGTCGCCATCATTATAAAAGTACCAAAAATCTGTGTAATACCAGGGATTGAAGCTGAAACAAATAAAACATTCGGTGCATTTAAGTATTTAAAAATAATGGTTAAGATATCTACAACAAACAAGGGTGATGTTGATAACGGTAAAGTGAGAAGTCAATGTAATGTGAGAAGAGTGCATGATAATCTGCGATTATCGTTCTAGAAATAGTATGCTAAAGATTCATTAATTATGACTAAAGTACTTTTCACTTAATACGATTTTTATTGTTTCAATTGTACTGACGTCATTGAATATAGAAATATTTTTTTCTTTAAATAAATAGATTGCTGTCACATGGCTAACTCAATGAGCACGAATATTTGGTATTTATTTCTTGATAATATAAAGTGCGTTCTCCAATGGGTTATTCGGTATACAGATTGCAATAGTATTTTGTGCAACTGTAATACAAATGGGTGTTATTTAAATGGTTAGCATAGTATTGGTATTTTAATGAGCAGAAAAATAAAATTTGTGAGCAGAAATAGCTAATTGATCAGCAACTCATGGTCAGCAAACATTTCAAAATCGATCAGCAATTTATGTCATTCTGGATGGCTGTAATTATTTTTGTACAGCATATTAATTATATAAGCTGCAATGAGCTGCTCCTGTTAAATGAAATTTTGGTAAGTACTCAGAGGGTAAGCAAAACAATTCATTTTTAATTTTGCAATTGCTTCGGCGTTGCGGAAAGTGCAGCCCCTTCGCCCTTGCGTAACAAAGCATAGTCACCTATGCTATGCTCACCTTCGCAGCTTCGGCTTGTTGGCCACAACGGCTCGCACGGGTGCCTATTCTTTGTTACGGCAGGCGAGGGCTGCCCTTCCTCCAAGCCTACGGCTTTTTATATACACTCTAGGGGTACCTACCTAGTACCCACAAGACTGTATAGAGTCGGGGTGCTGGGATTCGGTTTTGGAACATATTCAACCTATTTTTTGCATAGACATGTTTTCTCTGCTGATCAATCATGAAATCTTGCTGATCAAGTAGCTTTATTTTGCGGACTGAATGTTTATCATGCAAAATCATGTTATTGTAAGCTGCCTATTTATAATTAAATTTTTGACCATTATCAAAATTATTTGCGGAATAAAGATTGCTGCCTGATTTTTTTTATTGCAAACAAAATCTTTGTATGCTGACCAAATTATTTAAATGCTGTTTTTTGTGGCGCACCAAATTTTATAATTGCTTAACTATTTTATTTACTTCTAATATAAATTATATTGTTCCGTAAAGAAGCACTCGTGTCCCAATGTCTAATCATATTGAGTTGAACACAATAGTTTATCTACGACTATCAAAAATATCGTCTTTATTAATAATATTTTCAACTAACAATTTCACGAAAAATGAGAAGAACACTCTTCCATGAACCTTGGTTGCGTGCGTCATTATCTCGGTAATGCTGCCTTGAAAGCCAATCAGGGTTAAAGGGGCATGACTTAAGAAACAAGGTCGGGACTTATTTCTCGTCTCTGTTGTCGATTGGATCTCTAGCGATGTTTTAATAAATTGGGCCAATAAATCGCAGAATGGCGATGTTATAATGTAATATTATAACATCGGATAAACAATGTAGGCACTTATAAAACTGCTTTTGATGTTGCGATTACCTTATTGCAGTATGGGAGTAGATACATTTTTTGTGATATGTGTACCTGACTCCAAATAACTATTCTATTCGCTGCCTAAAACACAACAACAAATATCAGAAGTCAAAATGTGGTCTGCATACGGAACTCCACCGCGGGAGTCTGGACTAGGGTTGCCAACCATTCTTAAAAATAAAGTATCTTACGTTATTTTGAGTCCCTGTACTTTATACTTTTGAATACCAATAAAGTACGTGAAAATACTTTATTTCAATCTTTACGCAAAATTAGACGTAAACTGACAACACCAGCCAGCGAAAACACAGCCGTAAAAAAAATCCGAGGGAAAATGTATGAGTTGTGCGCGTTGTGCGTTTGTGTTTGTGCAAAGAACACAAAAAATACAGTTTCACAAAAGGATTTGAGGATATTAGTATGGAGCATGGCCTTCCTAGTTCCTAACGTCCGCCGTCTTGATATTTTTTTCAAAAAAACTTTGTACTCTCTTGAATATAGGATACTTTTTTTAAAGGACCGTACTTTTTATTTACCTTCCCTGAAATTAGATGTACTTTATTTCTTCTAAAAAAAGTTGGCAACCCTAGTCTGGACTAATAAGAGTAATGAGTACTCTGGAAAAAGTATTTTGCATTATATTCTCAAAACTTTAGTGATCTTACCTATCCAGGACTCCCGACTTGGTGTCATCTCAATTGAAGACTCTGGTTCTCTTAATCCTGGTATCAAAATGGAGGATAACCCCACAATAGCACCCTTGCCCATCGCATCAAAATATACCGCTGAGACGACCAGGCACTGGAATTGGCAGTAATAATATGAGATTATATTTCGAGTGTTAAGTACAAAATACTGCTATTTACAAAAAGTAAATTTAACAAGAAAGGGAAAAAGCAATAAATGTTTTTATTTGGATAAAACCAAATGAGCTATAATAGTAATATTATTAAAAAACATATTAAAATTTTAATGGTAATAAATATTTTAAATACCAACTTATGAAACGATTCCTGCTAAAACCTCAAAATCGATAAAATGTAAGATAGCAGTATTTGGTACTTAACCGTCGATTTGTTGTTATTAAAAAAAAACATTGAATGTACCCATCAAATAATAATTAAACTAAAAATTGCTCCGTGGTATTGTATGAAATGGAGATGATTGATAAAAAGCTCTTGCAATTATAGCTAAGTCCCGGCAGTAAACAATGCATATCGTATCGTAGCGTCATCTCTGTCGCACGAAACACTAACAGTCCAGTGACAGAGACGGCGCTCTCTGAAGCCGAAGATAGCCGATGTGCATTATTTACTAATTACTGCCGGGTACGTAGTCAAAGTAAGTCCAAAAAATTCATATTTGTATGCTCGCCTAACAGGATTTGAACCCAGGTCTCAAGGTTGAGAGTCCGGCGTACTACCGACTGATTCAGCTGCGTTTTGTAACAATTAGTGATCCCAAGAGGATTTTGTGCAACTGTAACATAATTTGAGACATTGTGACACGAGTGGTTGTTTACCAAACGACCGAACTAAGTTTCGTAATAGTTTTGCACAAGACAAGTGTCCCAATGCAATGGCTAATTATGTTCAGTTGCACACAATACTTTGCATACGACCGAGGACGAGTCACTTTTCGGTATGGTTTCACAACGAGGGTGATAGATCATTTTGATTCGATAAATGAACTATGAAATTTTACCAAGCAATTCAAACGTAAATATTCTTTGGAGACACATTTTATTTAGTTGTTTGAAGTAAATACAATATTAAATAGCTTAAGTAGAATTTTATTGGATATGATGTAGACAAGTAAAATAATACTAGGCTGCTATTTATGTATCCTGAACTGGCCACTTACAGAACAATATTTAAAAAGTAATTACAACATTTAAAAATGGAAATCTCTGGCTGTAGAATACGGTTTGTTTTGTGTATTCTGTCAATTGTTTTCCATTGTGGCGTTATTTTGAAAATTGCGTGTCTTCATCAACATGGATTTAACTCGTGAACATTTTCGTGCGATGATATATTATGATTTTCGACGTGGGTTAACTCAAAAACAGTGCATCGATCAACTCATTTCGTCTTTTGGGGATGAAGCACCATCGAAAACTACTGTGTATCACTGGTTCAGTGAGTTTAGTCGTGGGCGCCCTAACTCGGTTGTTGTACCACAAAAAATCGATGCTGTGCGGGAACTAATAATGCAAGATTGTCATATTACATATCGCGAGATAGAGGCGTCTCTGGGCATAAGTATGACGAGCATACATAAGATATTACACGAACATTTTATTGTAAAAAAAAATATTCGCGTTGGATTCCGCACAACTTGACAATTGATCAAAAACAGGCTCGTGTCGATTGGTGCAAAAAAATGTTAAAAAAATACAATCTTGGTGCTTCAAAAACTGTTTATAATATCTACACAGGTGAAGAATTTTGGATCTATGCGTATGACCCCGAAACTAAACAGCAGTCAACGGTGTGGGTGTTCCAAGATGAGCCGAACCCAACAAAAGTTATTCGTGCAAAAAGCACTTTGAAGCAACTGGTCGCCTGTTTTATTGGTAAAAATGGGCAAATGGCTACAGTGCCACTAGAGAATCGTAAAACGGTTAATTCGGAATGGTATACGACCATTTGTTTGCCAGAAAGAAGTCTTTGAAGAAATAAGAAAGAACAACCCACGACGCAGAATTATACTTCATCATGACAATGCAGCTAGTCACACGTCGACCGAAACAACTCAGTTTTTGGTAGGTCAAAAGATCGAATTGAGGGGTCATCCGCCGTACAGCCCCGATTTGGCAGTCAACGATTTCTATTTATTTCCAAGCGTGAAGAATAAATTACGTGGTCAACGTTATTCGAGCCGCGAAGAGGCCGTTGATGCGTTCAAAATGCACATTTTGGAGATACCTCAATCAGCATGGAAAAAGTGCTATGAAAATTGGTTTCAACGTATGCAAAAGTACATCGATCATCATGGCGAAAAACAATAAAACCATATTAAAAGATAGATGTTTGTTTCTTTTTGTTATTCCGAATTCATAAATAGCAGCCCTCGTATAAACTTTTACGATATTTATTTTGTCATTTTTTTTCGAATCGTTTTCTTCTAAATTTCTTTGTTTTGCAACGTTTAATTCCAAATTTGAAACCAATTTGGATTTGCTTCGTACAAAATATTTAATTTTATTGTTTATTGTTATTCGGTACAAAGTCCACACTTAACTTTGTTATTCTTATGGGCCGTTTCAAACTTTTAGCGAGAAATCTAATATTTCAAGTGCCTAATTTACCAATTTAAAAAGACTTTTATACTGTTGAATGAATACATGACAAAAATAGAATAATTTTTCGTATTGTCAGTGAATGTCCTACATTTCCAAATACTACTCTCTATTTTTTGTAGTGATCAATCTCAAATCAAATCAAAATATTTTATTCATGAACATGGGTATTAAGATAAGATATAACATAAGATCTTATAATATAATTTCAGCACTCCATGTTCTGCCTCTCAGCCTATGAATGTCGGTGTATTCTTATACATATTATTCAAAATAAATTATAGCATACATTATTACATAGGTTATGATAAAATAAAATTAATTTAATAGAATTTCCAAAATGTAAAAAAAAATTAAATGAAATCTCCCACACCTTGTTTAGGGAAAACTAACCCACTCAACTAATCACATTGTCAAGAACCTAATTCCTATATAAAAATTCAATAAATTTGCAGAAAAATATTACCAAATCACAAGATACGTAATGTACCAGAATGTATTTTGTTTTAGGCAAGTTTAATTTTATAGGTAGGTTTTTGCTGTTATTTAAGTATTATTTTATTCTTATTATATTTAATTACTATATATTTATATTGTACCAGAATATTGTATTAATTATTATTATCAATATCATTATTAATGAAAAAAAAAAAGAATTCTTAAAATTTTCCCGATTAATGTCGTCAGTTTACCACGATTTTTTATAAAATAAAGCATAATCAATTAATCATATTTAAAATTTCATGTCAAGAGTCAACTTATTATTATAATTATTATTATAATTTATATTAAATAACAATATAAATAAATAAATTTAATTACTTAATTAGAAAATTAAAGGTTAATTTTTTTTATAAAATTGATAAATAATAAATTTGAAATAAAACACATACGTTTAAAATACAATGTTTTTATATAAAACTTACTTGTCGCAGAAAAGGTGAATATTTGTTTTTCGTTTCCATTTCAATTTTTTCTTCTTTAATATTATTAATAAAAATCACCACATCACCACGAAAAAGTTAATTTAATTTGTAATATATCTACTAATATTAAATGCATGTCGGAAGTAAATGTTTCATTATATAAAAAAAAAAACGTGTTTCGACGTTTGCATTGACTTTAATGTGACACTTTTTTATCAACGGATTTCAATGAACATGTCTTATCAGGAGAAATATTTTAACTGATTAGAACAATCAAGGTTTGATAAAAATGTCTTCCCAAATAAAGAGGAGATCACTGTTGCTTTATAACAATTTATTATAACCCTTCAGACATCAGTCACTCGCCTCCTGAAGCTACTTGGTACGGGGGCTAAGGGACTCAACCTGCTGGAATGGAACTTGGCACTATTCAAATAAATATATATAGGTAACGTTTAAGAAGTAGTGCTCCTCAGCAGGTCATGCAGGGACGAGAAAAAAACCGAAAACTAGGGGAGGGGGAACAAAAATTTTGTCTAAAAAATGTTGTCCTGTGTCTGCAGAGCCCAGCGGTTTCTTAATTTTAGTTTTCGCACGATTCATTCCAGAGATATAGGCTGATATTTGAAAAAATGCAATTGTTCGTTCCTATGAAAAGGCATACAAAAAAGCAGTCCTACGGGAGAACACCACTTCTTAAATTTTACACTAGGATATATATGTTGTTACCTATAGATATCTACTTCAAATCGTGCTAAGTTTCATCCCAGGAGGATAACGTACAAGAGAACCTAGTTAAATCTGCATATAAAGTCAGATTGAGTACCTTATTTTTCATCAATCAGAACTGAACCCTATCACGTTTACATTTACTTGAAAATAGCGCGCTCTCAGCCAGTATCCGGCCGGATACCGGATACTTAACTCAGCACACAAAAAGTCGTTTAAATCACATAATACTTTGATTGTATCAATGATTGAATAATCTAAATTCTAGTACATAAAGTGAATAAGAGTTGACCTACAGTAGATAAAGACAAGCTTTACAGCAATTGTTAGGAAGAAAGGTTAACAATATACCGGATGTAAGTCAACAGCTATCATTCAAATTCCAAAGAAACATCTTGTGGAAATAAAAAAACATTTTCATGTTGCCTTAAGGCTCCAGTCCCCTAAAAATCAGTATTCTTGCAGAATTATCAGAAAAAAAGATTTTATTTTAGTTAGTAAGAAAGCAATAAATAAATTACCTTTTACGTTAATTTATAGTGTGGAATTTGAAGATTTCAAAACACATTTTTTCATTTACTTTAATGCTACTTTTAATAGGTTTTTTAGGCTTTAAACATACCTTTATTTATGTTCTACGCGTTGAGAGTCTCATTCATGCACACGTCACGTAAAAATTATGACAAAAACAAGAAATTTATTCAGGTAACATTTATTCCCATATCTTCAACAATAATCTTACCTGGTTACTTTTTTGGATAATACTTTAGTTTTCTTATTTCGAGTGCTTTAAGTAGTTGTGATTTTATGAATTCAACCACTGATAAAATATTTTTTTTCTACTAGAAAACTATCGTTTAGCGTAGTCAAATTTAAAACACGTAAAATAGAACTATTAATAAGTGAAATAACAAAAAACGGTATTTAAAAAA
Organism: Ypsolopha sequella; assembly: GCA_934047225.1. Classification (NCBI taxonomy): domain Eukaryota; kingdom Metazoa; phylum Arthropoda; class Insecta; order Lepidoptera; family Ypsolophidae; genus Ypsolopha; species Ypsolopha sequella. The sequence goes on along the minus strand of OW203990.1, from coordinate 13,431,665 downwards.
ATATTTTTAGAACATTTATCAAATCGTAACTTATCGAGAGTTTAAAACACAAAACGCGTCGATATTTCCCTCAGTTTCGCTGGGACATCGCAGCGTTCAGACGTGTGTTGTGTAGCTCGACGTCATTTTACCTCCCGCTCGCACGGTTGCTCCCTTTCCCTCGCGTAGATTCTTATGGAGAGGCGAATTGTATCATGAAAGTTGCTCTACTTGAATATTATATTGCACTTATCATTTAATACGTAAACAACTATGGATAAAATATTTTTTGAATATTTTAAGAAATCCCTGTTTCGATAAAATAAAGTCTAATCTACGTCCGTCCGTATTTCACAGCATCATAACTTTAGCACCGTAAAGATGAAGACATGAAATTTGGCACAAAATAGCATTAATTTGCCTACATATTACATTGTAAAAAAAATAAGAAAAATTTGATTTTTTTTAAATATTTTTAAAACAAAAGTGAGAAAAATAAAAAATATCCTAAAAATACAATATGGGTATCAAACTGTAGACACTAAAAAGGCGATTGTAAAAATATATACTTTTACTATATCTACTGGCACTGGTTTTGTGAAATCTTAAAAAAAAACACAATAATGTGTATGTCCGAAACTGGTAGACTGAACAATATGAAAAAAATGTCCATTATAGATCATAACTGACCAATAACCGGGAAAACTATAGTGATTTAAAAATATAAAAAAAAGTAAAAAAAATTATAAAATTAAAATATGGGTATCACATTGTAGGTATTAAAAAGCTTATTGTAATAATATATAGTTTGGCTGTATTTAATTGCATCTATTTCGATAAATCCTTGAAAATCTACAAAAAATATACATTTGTCCCCCCTCTTATCTCCAAAACTGGTGGACCGAAAAATATGAAAAAAATCATGGTAATACGCGTTTACGTAAGAATTACAGAAAAAATAAAGTGGTTGAGAAATTCACGAAAAAAATTATAAAACTAAATTTATCATCCAAAAAAGGTTATTTGACGGAACCCTAGGTTCTGACTAGAGTCTGACTTGCACTTGGCCGGTTTTTTTTCAAGATGTTTGCGGTAGGCCGTTTTTTTGGGCGGTTTTAATTTAGTTTTCGGAGCTTTTATTACTACCCTTAATTTTTACCATAAGTATCCGGTTATCCGGATAATACATTATCCGTTATCCGGATAGTAAAAATGTGTGAATAATTGCATGCCCTAATTCGCTTAGATTAAGTTATGTTAATGTGTGTTAATTCGAAAACCCGTAAAGCCGTATTTTAGAAGTTGTGGTCTAAAAAACCCACGGGGATGGCGTGACACAAATTTTATACCAGCACCGCTGTCGCCACTTTTTGAAATAACTAAAGCCGAAGCTACATCCTTTTTATTACTTTACTTACTTTTATTTAAAATATCTTAAAAAGCTATCGAAGTCACTAAAACCGACAGTCGAGATAACAACGTGCTAGACAATAATGCATCAAAACAAAAGAACGTACGCAGCTGCGGTTCTTATCATTAAAACATTTCTTAAACTACATGTTTTACCTTTTTTATTGCACCTTAGTCATAATCATGGACACACAAACTGACAGACACTTAATTACCGTAAGAGTTTCTATTTTTGATATTATATTACTTTAAGAACTGATTGTAATATGTGTGTGAGTATTAGGAATACATCATTTTAAATGTTTTCATTGTTACAATTTGATTATTAATTTTCTACATTTCCAAATTTTATAAAGGTATTTTTTATGTCTGGCATTAGTTAAATGAAAATCTTGATGAATAAAGAAATTTTCGGGCACAACTAAACGCTTTTTAGGGCATGCAGGTTTCCTTAGAGCAATAGGGCTCATCACGTTGAGACGTAATAATCGTCAGAGAAACGCGGGTGTACTTATAGGTACACGTATGGGTGGACTTATGACTTGCATCTCACAGTTCACACTCGGAACACCTCTTGACACCCCTTCGGTAAAAATCTGCAAATAATTGCATGACCTAAATGTATTGTGTCTAAATACTAATCACTCTTACTGCTACCAATAAGCCATCTATTCCAGGTATATTTACTTTTGTTTATTTTGCTTTTGCAAATTCATTTTATTTGTTCCGATAAACAAACCAAACTTTGTAAATTACCGTTACTTGAATAATTAAAAATCTTCACATGTCAAATTTTAAGTAATCGTACACTCATTTACCGAAGTAGAGCAACATTCAGGTGCGGTCTCTAACATCTTAATGCAGCGGGGGGAGCGCCACTTCTAAAGACTCAGGTAAGATGAAAGCGAAATGTTGCAAAGAGAGTCTGGGGCCTTAACAAAAGCAAAAAAAACCTACTGTTCATTTTGAAAACCTACTGTGCATTTTGAAAGTGCACTGTGCGGGCAGGTTCAATTTTTTTTTCAATATGTTATTTTTGGAAATTTGTTCAGTATGAACAGTAAATTACGCGGTTTCATTTACAGTATAAATACCGCTGTAAATAGACAAAAGATACATATTTACGAATTTCATAAGGATCAGAAATTGTTTCGCGTTTGCAGACCAGCATTTGCATAATTGTGATACGATAATTTCGAAATTATCGTCATTTAGAAAATGCACAAATAATTTGGCCCACTTGCACCCGCACGCACCTTGGTGCTCTTGCTCAATTAGCCCGAAACGTATATCTTAAGCCGGATATTCGGCCGCAGGATATCCGGCTATCCGGCCTAGTGCCACGCCGGGTATCCGGTATTGGGTATCCGGCCAAATCACTAACTGTTCCTCTCTAAAAGAAACACACATTTTGTTCGGGTAGCTATGTAACTTTTCTATGGAACAGCTAATTTTTTTTTGCGATTCGAGGGTTAGCTCCACAGTTAAAGTTGTTCGTATGGACGAATACTATTGCCAGTTTCCGGCTTACGCAACTTCATCTTAACACCCATCATAGGGCATTTATACATACAATGAAAAAAAAAAACAACCCTGAGGTACGCTTTTTTAACGATGGAGCCAGTACATTTGAAACTTTTTATTTCCACCGCTTGATATTGAGAATCATTGTTTAAATAAGATCGCAATAAATGTAATGCCCTTGTTACTCAATGATGCTGTAGTTTTAGTAACAGAGTTTAATGATCAACAATTCAACATAATCAAATGCCTTTGAAAGGTCGCAAAAGACTCTAAGAGAATCCTGCGACTCTTCTTAAACGCTATAAATATGTTCTACAAATAAAATAACACCATCCGTTGTTGTTTCGATAAACTTCGGCTTTTCGGGGTTGTTTTTGAGGTTTCCGAAAAGTATAGATAGATTTCTAGAGTAAATATGTATTTATTTTTAAATACACGTCTGTATTTTCAATTATGGTAGAAGGATAGGAATTAAAACAAGATCAAATTAAACAATTATTGAGTGATAAACCAATGTTAACTAAGAAGTTTATTGCAACAGAACTTAAAAATTACGCAAATATGGAACACGTAAAGTGGAACTAGTGACAATGAAGTTATCATTAGTACCATTATTTCAAATTCCATTCATAGTGGAACTAGTGTTAATAAAAATTATCATTAGTTCCATCATGGTACAAATCAACAAACTAACGATTACTACTAATTTATATATATATATTTAACCGTTGCCACATACCCTTTACAATTGCAGCCCAGTTGGTTGGCTTTCCTAGACCAAAAATAATCCTGTCCTATACAATCTCATGTCAAGAGGCAATTCTTTGTTTGTCACAATCCTGGGGCGCCACCCATACACTGTTGGAGAAAGCAGCCAAGTTTCTTTAAATAAAATCTTTTATATACTTCCATACTGCATTAAGGCAATTTACATTATAAAACCGCAATACTGCGATGCGATTGGCCCAATTTATTATAAAACCGCTAGAGACACAATCAACAACAGAGACGAGAAATAAGTACCGATCTTATTCCTTACGCCACGGCCCTTTTATCCTGATTGGCTTTCAAGCCGCATTACCGAGACGACGCAACCGAGGTTCATGAACGAATGTTCTTCTCCTTATTTTTCGTGAAATTGTTCGTTGAAAATATTATCAATAAAGACGATATTTTTGATGATCGTAGTAACCTATTGTGTGCAACTGAACATAATTAGACATTGGGACGCCCGTGCAAAATTATTACGAAACTCAATTGGTTCGTTTCTTGAACAAGCACTCGTGTCACAATGTCTCAAATTATGTTTTAGTTGCACAAAATACTATAAAATGCTCTCGAAAGATGTGCATTGCACATTGTGAAATCGGGCTTAATCAAGAGGTTACATCAGAACCTGTCTTGTTTTTTATACTTTTTCGCAACCTTGTAGCTAGGTATATATAATACTTAGTTACAGCTCTTATTTTTAATACCACGGGTTGAACACAAAGCCTTTAACCATCCAACGCTGTTACAATGCAGTATTAAGAGAAACACAACACATCAGTGTCTATCACTGACATACCAACGCAGCGTATAGTACCAGCTATGTGTCAGTTTTTCGTGGATGACTTTGAGGAGGAACTACATTTCCACACACGTAACGTCCTTAAAGTTCCCAGGCAATATAGTTTTGCACTATTTTCTACAAAATTGTTGGTTTGTGGGAACCGGATAAGTTCCTCTGATTTCTGACACAATCTGCTTTTTCAAGGAAAGTGCCGTGAACCGTCCCAACTTTTTCCTTTGTCCGCTCTTTTTCCTTTGTCCACTCGTTTTCCCGACTTTATTGGGTAACTTAAATACTTGTCAATAATAATATATGTTTATTTACTTTGCTTTTAAATAATCCAGAATTTAATTTTGATCGTTTTCATCATAAATTTTATTCACTAGTTTAACTATTTGTGATCACCTTTAATGGTAACATTTCCTTATCTTCTATCACAATTTTTCCTCTGAAATTATCTTCAATGTCTTGCAAAGTCTTATCTTTTGTTTCAGGTAGTAGATACCAGAGCACTATCAAAGAATACATGATTATTCCCGCATATAAACAATACGTTACACCTAACCCCATAGAAGTTGAAAGAACAGGAAACCATTTAACTGATGTAAAGAAGAATAGTGACCCAAATATCTTTGATAAACCTCCCCCCCATCCTCTGTATTCTAAAGGAAAGATCTCACCGGATACTATTCTCGGTGTAGATTTAAAACCACAGGCGACAGTGAACATGAAAGAAAATAATAAAAATATGGGAATCCACTGACTATCACAAAGAAGAAAATTATTTTGTTTAGCCGTTATATAAGCCCCTTTTCCTAGGTATAAAATAACACATATTGGCCCGGTGATGTACAAAATCGTTCGTCTCTTGAAATATTTGACAACGAATAATGACATAATAGTTGCTACTAACCTTTCTACATTTAGTAGGATAATCAAAAGTTCCACATTAACATCAGTTCCAATGAGCTGTGTGATAATATCTCGAATGTATGAATTTAATATGTTTGTCCCAGAAAATTGTAGCAGCATACGAAGATGTAGCACGATCATCATGGGTTTGTAAAATTCTGGTTTTTTGAATGTTGCATTTAAGTAACTAAAAAATCTTTTGATACGTTTAGTACGACTAAGCGAGGCATCCTGATTTACAATAGATTCTCTAGATTTTTTATTCATCATTTGACTTGTAATAAGCTTTTCTAACTCAGCTTCTTGCTGTGTTCCTGTCCCTCGAAGCCATCTGAAGACCTCTCTACATTCTTCCACTCTACCTTTAGACACTAACCATGACGGAGATTCGGGACTATAATTTACTATAATAATACTAAGGGCAGTCATGAAAGAACAGGCTAAAGCTGTATAACGCCAGCTTAAAACTTGCCCTATACTGTGCACAAATAGGATTCCTAGGGTAATAGAAATGGAGGATCCAACAAGTAATGGACCTCTGAATTTTGGTTCAGACATTTCTGCTATTATGACAGATCCAGTGGTTCCTGAAAATCCTTGGCCTAAGCCATGCAGGAGCCTGGCTACGATGATACTTGTGAACCCATTTCCCACAATAAGTAGACACCAGGCAGCAAGAAGAGTGAAAAGGCTGAGTAGATATGAAGTCCGTCTTCCAAGGGTGTCGACAGTCGCCATCATTATGAAAATACCAGGGATTTGTGTAAAAGCAACGATTGAAGCTGAAATAAATTAAAAATATACTATAACAATAAATATTTGTATATACGAAACATAAATATTAGGTCTTTCATATGAAATTGCCGTTTTCTATAGAGAATTTGAAAGAAACTCAATTTTTAGTAGGTACTCACATTTTTGTTTTTTTTTTCGAGAATGACAAATCCAAATTATGTTATTTCTTTTGTATATGAATGAGACAAAATTAAGCTAACACCAACATAAATTTAATTTAGGCAATTTCATATGTAAAGACCTATTATTTAGTTATTCAAAAACACCTAAAAGGTATTTATAATATTTGAGGTTAATTTTCATTAACGTTTTATGGATGTTGTTTACGGGTAAGTCGATTTATATAAAATAAATATAAATATATCGTCACGACATGAATCCTCGAGGGGCTGTCAGAGATGTTCCGAGTGGGAACTGTGAAATGCAAGTCACCGACGAATAGGTGAGCTCTATCGCCGTGATGAGTGGTGAGCTCTATCCCAACGACGTGATGAGTGGTGAGCTCTATCGCCGTACTTCGGGCTCAAATACACGCTTTTTAGGGCATGCAGGTTCCTTACGATGTTTTTCTTCACCGTTCAGCAAGTGGTAAGTATTACAGAGGACTATGAAATTTTCCAGCAGGCTATGTGGTCCGCTGTGATCCCACAAATTCATACATTTTTCTTGAGTTTGGCTTGCCAGATAAACGACAAGAAAATTAACAGCAAATTTGGTGCGCTAATTGTGGGACGCAAACGGCAGCCCACATGGCTTGCCAGTAAACATTCAAAAAAATATAGTGGCTTGCTACAACAAAATTTGTGTGGGCGGCCGGCGGCGATCTACGTGGCGTTCAGAGTGTTAAAAGAAAAATATAGAATATAAAGAAAATGAAAGCAAAATTATTCCTTTATCGGTTTAAAGGTTGTAATCTTACCTATCCAAGATTCCCGACTCGGTGTCATATCAATGGAAGATTCTCTTAATCCCGGTATCAAAATAGAGGGGAATCCCGCCATAGCACCCTTTCCAATTCCATCAAAATATACCGCCGAGATTACTAGACACTGAAATTATTATTTTTCATACAGAGTTAAAGGCAAAAATTATTTATTTTAATTATTTATTTAATATGAACATGATTATTGTAAACACACGCTGGGCCAGGCATTTCTTTTAATTTAAATTATAAAACGGAAAGGCCGATTGTAATAATTGTTTATTAATTAAATAGGAAAAAACCGTTTTTTTTTTTTAAAGAAATGTTATATATATGACCACCATCTCGATTTCAGCATTCAGCAGCCCGATATATAGAGGTGGTTTCAGCTTACATTATTTGCAACAAAAGATTTTTTTTCTATGATCATTTGGTATCGTGTGGGTATGCCAAACCTAAGTCAGAGTGGGGGGGACAACTTTTGGTGGCTGAAAAAGCTCGACGTTTTCATACTTATTCCAGTTTTTCGCTTATAATTCTAAAACAGTCCGTGATAACGTGGGGCTGTTTATTTAGAAGTAGCTATTTCAGAAAACGGTCCGTGATAACGTGGGGTTGTTTAGTTAGAAGTAGCTATTTTAGAAAACGGTCCGTGATAACGTGGGGCTGTTTAGTTAGAAGTAGCTATTTCAGAAAATGGTCCGTGATAACGTGAGGCTGTATAGTTAGACGTAGCTATTTCAGAAAACGGTCCGTGATAACGTGGGGCTGTTTAGTTAGAAGTAGCTATTTCAGAAAACGGTCCGTGATAACGTGAGGCTGTTTAGTAAGAAGTAGCTATTTCAGAAAACGGTCCGTGATAACATGGGGCTGTTTAGTTAGAAGCAGCTATTTCAGAAAACGGTCCGTGATAACGTGGGGCTGTTTAGTTAGAAGTAGCTATTTCAGAAAACGGTCCGTGATAACGTAGGGCTGTTTAGTTAGAAGTAGCTATTTCAGAAAACGGTCCGTGATGACGTAAGGCTGTTTAGTTAGAAGTAGCTATTTCAGAAAACGGTCCGTGATAACGTGAGGCTGTTTAGTAAGAAGTAGCTATTTCAGAAAACGGTCCGTGATAACATGGGGCTGTTTAGTTAGAAGCAGCTATTTCAGAAAACGGTCCGTGATAACGTGGGGCTGTTTAGTTAGAAGTAGCTATTCCAGAAAACGGTCCGTGATAACGTAGGGCTGTTTAGTTAGAAGTAGCTATTTCAGAAAACGGTCCGTGATGACGTAGGGCTGTTTAGTTAGAAGTAGTTATTTCAGAAAACGGTCCGTGATAACGTGATAAGTTAGAAGTAGCTATTTCAGAAAACAAACCACTCCACTCACACTGGGCCTAATCGAATTGAGCGGGAAAATCGATTTCCATAAATGATAAATACCTGGCCCATGCTAATTATCTGTACCCATACTGAATATTTTGAAAACCACGACAACCATGAAAAAAGAAACCTATACTATAATATAAGTATCCGTCTAAATGATGTGCTTTTTATTAATAATTTTTTCAGAATTATTATTTATTTAGTTAGCAATATTAGTATTAATGTTACACAATAGTTTGAAAGTATTGGTGCAAAACTATGAAATGCCCGTTTTGTATGGAGAATTTAAAGAAAATTCAATTTTCAGTACTAACATTTTTGCATTTCTTTTTTAGGGTGGCAAATCCAAATTTTGAGTATGAATTAGACAACTTATGCTAAAAGCAACATTGAGTTAATTTAAAAAATATATATATATAACGAATCTTTTCATGAAAATGTATGGCATTTAAGACGAACTGTTTTTGAAGATTTAATTTTAGTTATCAAACTGACAATAAAAACAACATTTAATACGTAGATGTGAAACCATGAAATCAACTTTCAAACAAAAAACAAATAATGGAAATAGCTATTGAATTGCAGGAATTAGGAACTCCCCACTCAAGCAATTGGGTAAGCACCCAATATAAATAAAACTTACTTGTCGTAGAAATGGCAAATGGCTAGTTTTCGATTCCATTTTCAATTTATATATTTTCGTGTTTTATTAAAACCGTCACTAAAAAGTTAAAAACTTATTTATTAATTAACTTCAAATGCACAATATAACTCAAAATATTAAAAAAACTTGTGCTGATGTTTATACTTCCGATTTAGTTGTGGTATTTTATGCCTAGCGAGATAGACGTTATCAGGAAAAATATTTTGCCGATCTGTTGATAACAATGATATTCAATTCAAGATTCAACAAGAAAATCTTAGCATATTTCCAAAATAGTGGAGGTCTTGCGCACGAAATCCAAACTTGATAGGTAGACACCTGACGCTAGAACATCAACAACACCAGGTTTTCAAGGGTTCATTGGAAGAAACTAGGTCTCTCCTCATATTGAAGAAAATATATTTGATTTATCGATCTTTTATCTAGAGATTCCACCTATAAACAATGTATTAAGATTTATACTTTTGTCAAAAAAAAAAAATGTTTTCCACCCTCTTTTTTTTTGATTTTCATACGTTCGTTTCAAAAACGCGGTTAAGAGATCAAATTGTTTTTTTATAAAATAGGTAATAGAAATATGAAGGGATTTCACCTAAATCCAGTATTTTTTTCGCTACAAAATATTTCAGTATTTGGCGTGCACAGAACTTTTTGCTGGAAAAGCAAACAATTGGTCAAGAACAACAATAAAAAAAATATAAAAAAATTTAAATGTCTACCCTGGCGTCATACAATTTTTTTTTTTTCAAAGTGATATTTAAATTTTGTAAAAGTTGTTCTATACCATTGACTGAATAAGCTCCTCAAATATGGTTACACCTTTATGTTTTTAAAAGAAATATGGAAAAAATTATTTCGAGCAATCAATCGATTTGACATTTACATTTCACAATAAAAGTAAATTATTTTATTATGAGAATACAGAAAGGCACAGAACGACGCGAACTTTGCATTGGGTTGATGTTTGTCCCTGAGACGAATCAGAAGCGAGAAGAGTAATAAAGTCTTAAGAAATTAAGACATACCGTTATTGCTTGTGATTGGTTATCTAGCGGTGTTATAATAAATTTGGCCAATCGCAGCACAGAATTGCGGTGTTATAATGTAATATTATAACATCGGTCAAACAATGTGGGTACTGCTTTTGATGTTGTAATTACCAGATTGCAGTAAGGAAGTAGATAAGGATATTTCTGTTTCCCAAATTAAAAATTACGGAAACTGTTCATTTTATTACAATGATGCCTAACGTCCTATCTACTCCTCTCCGAACTCACTTAGTCTATACACGATCACTAAGCATCACCTCCTACCCTGCACAACGTAATATATTTGTATTTGTATTATATATATATTTTTTTACCTTAAGTTAGGAATAAAAGTGTCGCTGACAAATAAAAGAATAATGCCTAATTTATTTAAGATTTTCCACCGTTTAATAGAACCCAAGATTCTAATTGCAACAATAATGTTTTTTTTTTAGTTTCAGCTAGTTCTAAAAAAGCCGAAATTTTCTAGCAACACCTATCGTGAGAAATATGATAGAATTACAATAAATCGAATGTAATATTGTTATATTTATTATAATAAAACGGGTTATTATAATAAACAATATTTCTGTGACATAATATTCGCATAATACATGTAAGTTACTTCTTTTCACTTCCAAGTAAAACTGCAAAATGCGCAAACGGGTTCGTTTTTTCAAAATACATATATTTAAATTGAGAAAATAAAATGCAACGAAAAACAGGAAGATTTTTTTTTTACGTCAAATCAAACAAAACGTTAAACGATTCTAATGTAATTCCCATCAAGCTTAGAAGCCTCCCTGCGCCATCCATCAAGATGTGTCAGATTGAGCGGTGACTAATTCGGCCGTTTGTTTTGCTATTAAGCTGGCGGCTTCAACACAAATTCAAAGCTGATGGATGTCTGCGCGATAAGTTGCGTTTGATTGGCGAGTGTTTGCAGTATGAATAGGGCTGATTTACACCAAGGGATTATCGCACCACCGATCTACCTACTGGAATGCTTGAGCAGTTTGTTGTCTATAAATACGACTATTGGAGTTTTAGCAGTATAATCATCATCTAAACAGTGACGTACTGTGACGTACTGTGACGTACAGTGACTGTCAGTGATGTGTTGGAAACTTAACACACAAGTCTCTTCAAAACATCAAACTGTTTTGCAAAACAAAAAGCACTTGAGCAACGTACATCAACCTAAGTGGTCAATTTATTAACTTATGACAGTTTTAAAAAAAAGGGCTTGTTTTTCAAAATAGACCACGTCATGGTCGATTGTACCATGGGCCACGTGAGCGCTCGTAGTTTGCATTTGCAGATACTAAATAAGGGTCAAGGACCCTGGTTTTGTACACAAAGCATGCCCTTCAGAAATATTTATCTTTGATATGTCAATCTATATGTACTTATAAGCTTATCTTATCATTGGTCAAGGTCTCAAAAGGTAAAAATAAAATGAAAGCAAGAATCAAATCATACTATCTTGAAGTGAATGTGTTTAACCTAATCTACCTTCATGTGCCCTTCTCCTGATGATGATTCTGATGATGTAGCGTGAGCTAGATACTGCTGATTCGATTCAGATACTGCTTACAAACCACTTTTACTACTGAGCCAACCCTGACAACGCAAAACAACCAGCAACTCGAATATTAATCTAAGTAGCAAAAAAGTCGAGTCTGCACATTGAATATTTCTGCGAAATTTTAAATGAAATGGGTTATTAAAAGCCAGCACTAAAATTAATTTTTTTTTTGTCTGTTAATAAATAATAGAGTCGTGTTTGCACATTGAGTGTTTTTGCGAAATTATAATTGAAATAGGTTATTTTATTAGTGTTGTCCAACGTCAAAAGTATAATTTTTGTCAAATAAATGTTATGACTAGAGAACCACTCAACTGATTTAGATGTGGTTTTCTTTGCTATCATTGTAGGAACCTGGTAAAGGCTATTTAGTCTCGATAAAATAACTGCCAAGCCAAAACGGGGCAAAGATTGATTAAACGCGGGCGGAACCGCGGTTGAAAAACTAATTTAGAATATACCGATGTACAATTTTATTCAGAGGTGATTTTTCATACGCACAAACGCACAAAAGCACTTTTTAACATCAAACAAATATGAAAAATGCATAAAATATTCTGCTACAAAACCCACGGGTCTGACCGCTCGCCCTAGCAAGAAACTAAGCAAGCTAAGTAGAAACTCTCATAAAACAAAGTGTCAGTTATTACATTAATAACGAAGGGACGCCCGCAGAACCCTTTTATGTTTTTGTTGTGATATTGTATACTCTGCTTTACTTTAAGAGCCTACGGGAAATAAAACAAGCTTCGGAATAGCAAACGATGTGTCCGATTTTATTTATACAAACGCCACCAAACAGCTGATAATGGTCTCAAGTAGGCAAAAGGCAAAAGCAAAAAAAAAACAATCAAAAAAAAAGTAAGGTATATCATGAAATGAAATAATTATTTTAATCGGCATACTGGATAATTTTTTCGTGAAACATCCGCAAATGTTAGCACTATACACCGTTTTTTTTTTTAATTACTTGTAGGTATATAAGGTCTTTCAATTTAAATCTAAAGTAATTTAGAAGGTGATTCAGTATCGTTAACACATCACTTCACATCAGTACAAAGTGGTCCGATTAGCTGACTCAGTTTGTATGGACAAGTGAAGAAAAAGTTCGCGCAAAAAAAAAGTACTTTTCAGTAGAATGTGACGTAGTAACGATACTGAATAACCTGCTAAATTACTTTCCATTTAAATTGAAAGACTATATAGAACTGATATACTGGAAACGGCCAATGCCTATTTTGATTTTCTGAAAGTAGGTCAATTATTTCGGCCATATTTTTTATTTACATGAAATATGTTTCCTTTTATATGGGGAAGCATATTGCGATTTAAACAAAATTAAAAAAGCTGTCCTTTGCCGGGAAAATGCTGACAACGCCACCTTTTACAAGAACCTTCATTTGGTAGAACACGTTCTACTACAAAATTACCTTTAGTTGTTTTCATTGCAAAGCAGCCTTTAAAGCTTTGCAATAAGAGTTTGCAGGGTTTGTAGGAATTCCTGTAATAATTTTGTAACTTTCCTCTTTGATCCGTAGCAAAGTGCCCAGTGTGGTCACCCTGATTTATTGCGGGTAGCCACAAAAACTGTTGTTGGCTAAGCAGTTCCCATTTCGTTTGTCCGTAATATACGGAATTTTCCCGCTTTTCCGTAAGTAAACGAATCGGGCGTTTTTGCGGTAATGATATATGGAGGAAGTCCTTTGTTGATTTGTCTAACTGTGGTTTTTCCAAGAAACTTCCTTCGCACAGTAAGCAAAAAAAAAAATAGAGATATTATTCGCAGTCGCAAAATACTCGTATGACAGTAATTATTATAATTTATTTACAGAGCGCACAGTTAGTTTAGTTTTTAGGAGGTAGAGCTAATGCCGGGCTCGATTGTGGAGGTACCATCATCATACTTGGAGACCCCCTCAAAGTAATTCGGGGGAGAGTAAGAGGACAGCTCACAGGCAAAAAACCAGGAGGCCTGGGACCGATGGATGGCGGTATATCCATCCCTAATAGCCGGGCCTTATATGGAACAGACTGGTGACGGGCAGACGGCGTCACTGGTGCGAGGGTTCCGGCACCGCGCTCACCAACCCGCCTGCTCAGCGTGTGTGAGTATGGGCAATTCTTCCAGGATGACCGCGGGAGTGGCAAAGTCCTGGAAAGGCTTATGTCCAGCAGGGGACGAACTAGGCTGATGGATGGAGCGCACAGTCGCAGAAACTGCCCCGCTACTCCCAAAAAGATTCTGTCGATCGTTTGTCGTTCGAGCATACGTCCATCTCTGACGCACGCATACAGAGTGTGATAGAGATGGATATACGACCGAACGATATTCGATCGAATTTTTGTCACTTCGGAGTAGGCTCTCTATTTACTGCCCCATTAAAAAATCTTATCATACTAAGTGATATAGCTGATGTTGTTGATCTGTAAACAAAACATTAACAAAAATAAAAGTGACTAAACAAAAAATAAGTGATTATTAAATGAGTGAGAAAGTAACTTTACTACGACAAAGTTCTAGACCACGCATAGGTCACGCATCATGATTTTAAGTTTATTTATCTTTAAGGTTTCTACCAACGCCAACGACCTTGAACTAAGTAACTTTGTAATCATTTTATACGGTAACTATAGCATTTTTCAACAGAAGAAAAATACATAGTAATCTGCATGATACAAATAGTGATGTGGTTTTTCCTGAATTTCATTATAACATACAGAAGTGAAGCAAGAAAATTCTAAATTTACCCTTATTTCTCGATTTTTTGTTCACTTGTAACAAAATAACTGCTACAGTTTTTATTGAAACAGTATGAAAATTTATAAACTTCTAGACAAAATAATATAAAATGATTTGGTTTTCTCAGTTCTTGGAAATTAATTTTATTTTGGATGATATAAATTAAAAACACACTATTTTCGCACTTTTCAGCCGCAGCGACTAACGTAAGAGCCATGTTGCACTGCGAGCTAATAAAAACTTTATATTAATATGGTTTTGTTCGAAATTTCAACGACCACGAATTGAGTTGCTAATTATTCCGACGGAGCCACCTTAAATATAAAAGTGAAATATAATACATTAGTCACGAGAACGTTATAAATCACCAACTACTCACGAGAATCTGAAACTACAGTATACAAACTTCAAATTTGACGTGTGGGTTTCGTATTTTTATTTTTTTGATATTGACATTATCCTTGACATTGAGCACCTCATTTTGCATCAAGTAGAACTGAACTCTATGATCTTATATTATAGTTTAAAATAGCGCGCTCTGAGCCGTGGCTGTTGCGACAACAGAAACATAGCGTGCTCCTAAAAACAAGTATTTCGCTCAAAAATGTTATTACGGTGAAATTTTCAGAAAACTACCCGCTAAAGTACTTACTAACTTAGATTTTACTTAATTTCCTGTATTTTTTCCACGATTTAGTAAAGTTAATTTTATATAAAACGAAAAAAACGTGAAAACCCGACCAAGTTTCGGATTTTTTTTCGATCGAGCAAAGTAGTGAAAGTTTTACCGCAAAAAAATCTGCAGAAAAAATGTATCTATGATATATATATTTTTCAGACATAAAATATCACAATTTTATGGTTTAAAATTAATCAGAAAAGAGACCAAATTGGGATAAGCCCCCTTCACTGTTTTGTTGTTGGTCTTTGCAGTTTTACCTTAAGGGGCTGCACAATGCTAAAATTCAATCCTGCTCTAACGCTTTTATTTTTCAACTGTCTATCCTGCTCTAATCAGATGCCGTGCACGCAAAACATCAGTTATTTTGAAATCACGGCTGCATTAGGACATTTACTATAATTTCTTTATGTAATAAAGTTGTTTTTTTCTAGTTAGTATATACGTGTGTTGGTTTCGTTTCAATCGGTTTTGAAATATGGAAATTGACGCTTTTTTTCTTGAAATTCGTGCTTTTATTAAAGTAATATAATTAAAAGAAGATTGAAAGTATGTTTATTTATAAAGTGTAGTTAACAATTGTCTGGAGTCAAAAAAAAAAAAACACCATATCTTTTTCAAATTTTTACCGTCTATACATTGACGGAACTGAATTCAATGCAAAACTAATGTTTAGCATTGTGGAGCCCCTTGAGAGAGGGGAAGCGAGTACCCAGCCTCAATTTAAGGTTTCTTATACCATGCAGATACTTGCTCTATATTTGGGTCTATATTTGGCTCTATATTTATATATTTTTATGAAAAGCGATAGAGACGACTTGAATAAAATGTATGCCCTTAATGACGTCGTCAAATGGTACGTCAAAAATTTGATAACATACTGTACTATACTATAAAACTTTTTTTGTTACAGGGATTGTCAATGCACATGCGAAGCAAAAGGCTTTTACGTCTTTAAAATTGCTACAGCTGAAGTTTTGTCATTCTCGTTATATTTATAACTAAAATATTTGATGAAAATTGTACTGAAAGCGACTGAATTTCCGTGAAAGTTTAATTTCACGCCCGTCAGCGGACGCTTGTCTTGCTTACCGTGCTGTAAATTGAGTGACTGGAATACATTAATCATTTATGTATTGTATACTTGCTCGTATGTATATGCCGTCGTATGATGGCAAAAACTGCTTTTTAAAAACCGATATATGGCGTAAACCAGTGAACGAAAAAAACATAGAAATCTGATTAAGGCTAAAAAATTACCCGACGACAAAGTGTGGAGCACAATTTTGTATGGCGACGGCTCCAATCAGCATTCACTATGTCTTTGAGTTGGCTAATCACGGCTGGCCTAGTGTCGCATGACAATAGTATAGTACGAACCAATCAAGGGCCTTTTGCCCTCTTTAGTCTCTGGTGCTATTTTTGGATGACTCTTTGTAAGAAATGAGTCTTCTATGTTTTTTTCTATGGCCGGCCTTTTTAAACAAAAAAGTCTCAATACGCGAACAAACGTAATTGTTTTCTCTTAAAACTAGGGGCGGTCACCTCACTCTGCTCCGCTTCGCTCGGCTCCCCAATTTATTTACATGTCTAGCACGCTACTCCTCGCTTCGCTATTCGTCGCACCTACTTTTGACTTTTTGTTGAAAGGCTTTCGTAATTATTTTAATATCGCTTTTTCGTGAAACGCCTGCTTTTTCAAGAAAAACCACATGATTTCATATGATCGCGTAATGGGTTGGCCTTTACGTCATAATTCGGTTTTTCCTGAAAAAGAAGCTTTTTCATGAAAAAGGAAGATATTACACGCATAAAAATAGAAAATAGGACGTAGAACAAATAGGTAAGAGAAGTGCTAGCTCAGTTGGTAGAGCCGGATTTATATACTTTTCTTTTCAGCCACCTTACCTTCTCAAGGAACTGGTGGTGTACTTTACAAATTTATATGTAGGTATTATATGACTAAATTTTAAGTAAATTATTTTTGTTTAGTTTGTTGTATTCGAAATGAAACCTGAGTAAGGAGTACAGCTTTAATTGTGCTCAAACGTTTGTGCTTCATTTGTTATCAGCCAAGTATTTATGTTATTTATGGTTTAAACTCCTCAAATCTGCTGAGCCCCTTGTAAATTATGCGGGCAATTTTCAGCCTACTCATATTTACAAATCTAGGGCTGTCAGTTGGTAGGTCACAAGCCGGGTTCACGCAAACATTTTTTGAAATCTATTTTTGTTTTCTAGCCTTTTTACCTGTTAGCGATGAATATAATCTCATCTCTGTCGGTCGGCTTGAACACTGACTTGTTATCCTAAAATGGTTACGGCTCAGATAACTTTGGTCCCAGCGCGATTATTACCTTACCTAAAACTACCACAAAGTTAATAATATAACCAGCAATGTGCGTGTCCGGCCACGCGCAGTGTAGGGTTCCGTAGTTGCCCTACTCAATATATGGACTTCTTCTCCAAGTACATTTTATAAGTTTCTCGACTAATACAGATCGCGTTAAACTTCTAGTCCGCTCGAAAGTTGCTCTTCCGAAGAACGGCCCATACATTTTGCTCCTGCCGATGCGAATCGCCCTGTGTTTATAAGACTAAAAGTTTGGCGCGATCTGTACTCGTTAACTTATATAGCCTACTTAGCTGTGATAGATTTGCTTTTAACTTCGTTATACGTACTACTGCCGTGAATTTTTTCACTTATCCAAAAACAACCGTTTAGCTGGCAGGGGAGCGACACTCGACTCTGACAAAAATTTGCACTTTAAAGCTTAATATTTTGCAAACAGATCCCTGATGTAATGGGTAGAACATCCCGTTTTAAGGAAAAATGTTATCATCTTAACACTATGTATATAACTCGAGAACCACTTGATTCATGTAGTTTTCAAAAGTTAAAAAAAATGTAAGTTTCACCGAACTTATATATCTTACTTTAGCTCACGAATCTTTTCATAAGTACTTCGATTCATAGATAGCATAGTTGGGCTATATTCCGAAGTATGAAAAGTTGGGTCAGCTACAAAAGCTAAGCTAAATTAGCTCAGCTTTCAGTGTGGCTTGTGCTTCAGGCTATACTGAGTGTTAAGGTGAGGCATCGAGTTTTCAACGGGCAGTGTCACTCCAAGCGGAAAAACGCGCAGTGCGAGAGGGACCGATTTAGGGAGAAAGACAAAAAAAATGCTTTTTTATTTATATAAAAAAACTAAACTAAATCGCCAGTTTCCGGCTTCCACAACATCATATTAACACATGCAAACCCACAGTTTGAGCATATCATGCATGCTCCAACTGTGGGTTTGCATGGTTTTACTTAGATTATTGTTAAATAATAAAATAAAGTCGAAGAAAAAAAAATTATAAAAATATTTTGATTCATTTAGGTACTTACTTATAAACTTGGTAAAGTCATGTTTTACGAAAATAGTTATCACATCACAAAATCAATTCATTGTTTTATACATATAACAATACATATTTTATCGTCAGCACAAATCTGCAATTCCATTGTTTTATTATTTTAATTTGACACCATTTTAGTATAGAACGATGATTAGAAAATATGTATATAGGTATACAAAGGTAATAGTTACTAAAGCTGTAACAGCAGTTCTTACAATAATAGAGAAGTTTTACATTATAGTTACTTCAATCCCTACAAAATCTGTAACTTATGAAACGAGATTCACGCATACACATTAATAAAATAAAAAACCTACCTACCTTATTAAATAATTACCTTCTAGACTTAGCTAAATAGTACCAAAATCATACCTCCTAAAAAACCGTGACTTGATATCTTAAATATTAAAAGGATAAAACTTTTAAAACCTGTGTATCCATCTGTCTCTTATCTATGTAATAGGTCTTTACATATGAAATTGCCGAACTATTCTTACATATTCATGAGTTCATAAGTCCTGTAATTCAATAGCTAAAGTTGATTTCTAGGTTTTACATCTAGTGACATCTACGTATTAAATTTTGTTTTTATTTTCAGTTTGATTATAAATATTTTATCTTCAAAAAAGTTCGTCTTAAACGCCATCCATTTTCATGATAAGATTCGTAATAATTTTTTACAGCTGACCCTTTTCATAAATTGAATTAATGTTGCTGTTAGCTAAATGTTGTCTCATTCATACACAAAAGAAATTACATAATTTGGATTTGTCATTCCTAAAAAAGAAGCAAAAACGTTAGTACTGAAATTTGAGTTTCTTTCAAATTCTCTATAGAAAACGGCAATTTCATATGTAAAGATCCAATATCCATATATATAAACCAATACCCTGACTGACTGACTGATCTATCAACGCCTAGACTAAACAGCTGGACTTAGTAACATGAAATTTGGACTTTAGGTTCCTTGTATGACGTAGAGATTCGCTAAGAAGGGATTTTAGGAAATTCCCACGAGATCGAGAGAAACGGGATCTACGCAAGCAACGGTCTAAGACGTCCGGTATATAATATAAAAGAATCTGACTGACTAGCAGATCAAATAGCTGGACCTAGGAACATAAAAGTTGGAATGTAGGTTTCTTGTATGACGTAGTCAGTCGCTAGGAAGGGATTTTAGGAAACTTGCATAGGATCGAGAAAAACGGGATCAATGCCCCGGGGCATCCGTTTATTATTTATGTGCCTTCAATACACAGATATTAAAGTACAAAATCATACTGTTTTCTACTCTAACCTGACTAACAAAACTAGGAAGACACAAGAAAAAAGCTGCACGGAGCTTTTCGTTAAACTCTTTATGGCTAGTATAAGGATACCTAACTTCAATATTTTCGGAAATTTTAGATGCTATTTAATAACTTATAAATATAATAGGAATAGAAGAATTTTCAAACAAGGCAGTAGTTAGTACAGGTAGCGGCACGGTTTATGAGGTCTGACCTTGACTACGCTAGTTATTTCTTCTCTATCGCACTTAGTAATTTTGTGTGCGAATAAATACATGCGCTAGTCCCCCACCACTTTCGCCAAGCAGTCAAAAATCGTGCCGCGACCTGTAAAAGAGGTGTAAGCCCAGTGCAAGTAACTATGGGACTGCTTATGAGCTGAAAGAAGCTATAACAATATAGGTACCTGTCCTAATTTCTAAAGGAGATTAAGAATCCCAAGAGCAGGCATAAATATTTTAGCAGGTCATTGGATTAAAAATTTAATTGCAAAGCTTCGACAAATCCTGAAATTACAGCTTCTTTTAACACTGATTTAATAACTTAACAAAGATGGATGCTGAATGTATATTCTTTAAATTATTTAAGAAAATTATAATAATCTTCGTGTGCCTCCATTATAATAACTATCTAATTGAATCAGAAAATATTCATCGCAGTAACCTTTTTGAGAACCTATGTATAGACGTAGTACATTAATAGCTCGGCATTTCGAAAGAATGCGCTTGCCACGCCTCACGTTGCACTTTAGCCCCGGTCTCATTACTAACGGGCCAAGACCGGGGTGAAATGCGACGTGGGGGCGGGTGAAGTGCGTTCTTTCGAAGTGCCGAGATATTTTCGACTTATATAGAATTATCAGCTCAACTCTAGCTTGTTGTGCGCGATACGGCCGAGATCTTGGGGCGACGGAGAAGAAGAGGTCTTGAAGGTGAGCAGTTGCCCATTCTCGGAGCTTTGACAGTGAAGTGCAGGGTGGGACACTGCTGCACAGCTGACAGCTTACTTCACTTCGTTGAGATGGACTCTATACCTTGATTGATACGCCCGAGATCTTTGTGACCTTCTAAAAAGATCTCGCTGGCCCCCCTCGTGACAGTCCACTGGCGTATGACACACTAATTTAGCCAGCTTCAGTGCATTTTTAATTGCTCCATGTTTCGTGGTTTTGTGGGCATTACACGTAGACTTCCACCTCGTAGTTGAGTGGATGACTGCGCTGACTCTTCATCCTAACGGTTGCGAAGGTATATCCAACGCCACCTCCTACGATATCTGCACTGGCGTGGGAGAAGTCTGTATCCAAGACCAGGATGCCCTGGAATAAAAAAAAAATGTATTTAGAACAAAAAATCAATGGATTGTTTATTTATAGTCTCTTAAAGTACTGACGATTTGTTATTGAAACGGAGTTCCTTATCGCACGTTACACTCCAGACCAGGGATGGGAAACTTTTTCGTTCGCTTGCCAATATTTACTAACGAAATATATGGCGGGCCAAGTTGTTGCATTTATGGCTATATTATTTACTAGCAACTTTTTTTAGTACCCGTCCACAAAGACCTTATTTGCTTTTGACAGAGGCGATTATATGTTGGTTCACTGGCCTCTTTTTCTTGCACGCGTAATACTTAATGATCAGCAGCGAAACAACAAATTGTTGTTTTTAGCTAATACTGAAATATTTTCCACAAAAAAAAATATTGGATTTAAGTAGAATCCCTTTATATTTCTATTACCTACCTTTTTTATGAAAAAAAAAGTCAATTTGCTTTCTCAACCGAGTTCTTGAAACGAACGTTTGAAAACCAAAAAAAGGAGGGTGGAAAGCATTTTTTTTTACAAAAATATATATTTTAATACATTGTTTATAAGTAGCATCCCTAGATAAAAGATCAATGAACCAGATATGTTTTTAACAATACAAGGAGAGTACGAATTTCTTCAAATAAATCCTCAAAAGTCTGGCGTTGTTCACGCTCTAGGCTCATGTACAGTCTTCATGTAAAAAAATAATTTTTGTGCCCCCAAAGCCTACTATTGATTATTCAACAGTCAAAAATGAGTATTCAAGGTGTAATGCTAATTTACATTTAGCATTGTATCTTTAAAAAGATAAGAGCAACAGTCGACAGGAAAAGGATGCGAATATTTTAATGGAGACAGCGGAAAACCTTTTACGGAACTCGGGAAAAAATGCAATGATGTTAAGGTTAAACGTCACTCGCTTCGCAAAAAGTACGTAACTTAACTTTGTATTACTTGCTTAGAAGTTAAAAATTAAAAAAACATTTTGGCGTGTAAAAAAAAAACAAAAATTTATTTATTTGAATCATGCAGAAGCCGAACCAAACTTATAAACTTATAAGAAACATAATTATTATTTTTACTTTTTCCAATGGAAAGTAAAAGGGAACGGCTATTACTTATAACGATTATACCCTGGTTTTCTCATTGGTGTGAAACTGTAAAGAGAAAACCAGTCTCTTCGCTTCGTCGTTTCAGGTAGATGTTGCCCTTAAGAAGATGGCATACTCTAGCAACTTTTTTTATTACCCGTCCAGCACAATAAGTCTAATGGCAAAGACTTTATTTGCTTTTCATAGAGGCGATTATATGTTGGCTCTTTGGCCTCTTTTTCTTAGACGCGTAATACTAGTGATCACGCAGCGAAACAACAAATTGGTGTGTTTTTAGCTAATACTGAAATATTTTGTAGGGAAAAAAATATTGAATTTAGGTGATATACCTTCATATTTCTATTACCTATTTTATGAAAAAAAAAACAAGTTGATCTCTTAACCGCGTTCTTCAAGCGAACGTTTGAAAACAAAAAAAAAAAGAGGTTGCAAAACATTTTTTTTGACAAAAGTATAAATCTTAGTACATTGTTTATACGTAAGATCCCTACAGAAAAGATTAATAAACCAAATATATTTTTTTCAATACAAGGAGAGTCCGAATTTCTTCAAACGAATCCTAGATAGTCTGGAGTTGGTCATGCTCTAGGCTCAGGTAGAGTCTTAATAAAATTATTTTGTGTTTTATGTGGCAGTTAACACCAAAAATTTTAAATGAGTGAGGTTTATATAGCTTGAGTTTGTAATTGAATGCACAATTAGACATGATCTGGTCCAAATCAACTTAAAATGCCATTTTAACTTTGTTTGGACTAGATCATGACTAATTATGCATCCAATTTCAAAGTTATGTTTTATAAACCTCAGTTATACTAAACTAACAAAATGTTTTTAAATTTTCAACTCCTAAACAAGAAATACAAAGTTAAGTTATGCACTTTTTGCTAAGTGACTGACCTTTAACTTTAAGGGCATACTTGTGTAGATGCTTCTCCTAGTTGTTGTGATCTCATTTTATTCTTGTAATTACTACGTACTACGTAGCAAGTTACGAAATTTAAAAGATGCTTGACTAAGAGGGTGAGGTCTCATCAAAGACAGTATTCAGCAGATTCTGAAGGCTTTGTTTTAGTTTAATAAATAAAACGTGTAACAGAAAGGTGTAACCATATTTGAAGAGCTTATTCAGTCAATTGTATAGAACAACTTTTACTATGGAGCCAAACCTGAAATCTCAAAAAAAAATCTACCCTTTCATACAATTCGGCCGAGCAGCATTGCATTTTTCTATGAAACAGTTAATTTTTTTTTTGACATACAGGTTTTGTTCCATAGTAAAAGTTGTTCTATATCATTGACTGAACAAGCTTTTCAAATATGGTTACATCTTTCTGTTACACGTTGTATTGAAGTAACGGAAGCCGAAAACTGGAGACAACTTTCCGTGAAAAAAAATTGAGAAATCGAGAAAAAAATCAGCTGCTTCGTACATTTTGGTCGGGTAGCTAATGTCTATGGAACTTTTCTATGGAACTGCTGATTTTATTTTCGCAATTCGAGGGTAAAAGTTATTCAAAATTTGTACTTGCGATCGTCACATCTTGAGTTAAAAGCACTTATACAGTAGTTTCACTTTATTTATGTTTTCTCCCATCAGGTTTCTGATTTTACACCATTTTCAAGGGTAAACGGGCTCCACAATGCTTAACATCAGTTTTGCATAGGATTCAGTTCCGTCAATGTAGATCATAAAGATTTGAAAAAATTATTGTGTGTTTTTTGTCTCAAGACAATTTATTAATTACACTGTATAAATAAACTTACTTTCAATCTTCTTTGAATTATAATACTTTTAAAAAAGCAAGAATTTCATGAAAAAAGCGATTCAGTTTCCACCGATGGTTTCCACATTTCAAAACCGATTGAAACGAAACCAACACACGCTGATACTTACCAGAAAAAAACATCTTTATTACATACAGAAATTATAGTTAATGTCCTAATGTAGCCACGATTTCAAAATAACTGAAGTTTTGCGTGCGCAGCATCTGATTAAAGCAGGATAGACAGTTAAAAAACAAAAGCGTTAGAGCAGACTGAATTTTAGTACATTTCATTGACTCCAGGCACTAGCTCTGAGCAACTTACAATGATAATGATAATAAAAGTTATTTGTATGGACGAGTAATATCGCCAGTTTCCAGCTTCCGCACCTGGTATACATCCGAGGGTGAACTGTGAAATGCAAATCACAGTCCATACTCGGTACACCCGCGTTTCACCGACAATTATTACGTCCCATCATAATGGGTGGTGAGCCCTATCACCGTATTTCAGGCACAAATACACGTATTATAGCATGCAGTTTTCCTTACGATGTTTTCTTTAACAATTTAGCGAGTGGTAAGTAAGAATAAAAACAACTTCAATTTAATTCCTTATAATTTATTAAACAAACATAGTGTATGAACAGATTGCTTGTTCTTCACTGTTATTATATATATTAATTTATGTATTTATATCTACTGTTATTTATGTATTCCATCTCAAAGATATATTTGTATCTATATACATAATTATATACGTAAGTACAGTATAAGACTAAGTATTAATGCATATTTAGTTTTTTAGGTAAGGTTAACTTACCTAGTCATTAATTTAAATTTAGAGTATTTATAATAATATACTTTGTTATTGTAGTTTTAATTTCTCCTGCACGCCTACCAACTACTTTTTGTATTTCTCGTGTACCATCTTTGGGTTGACTGGTAGAGAATGCTTTATGCATTTTAAGGTCGCCATTTTGTATTTTTATTTGTGCAATAAAGGATTTATGATGATGAGAAATAAACGCCCAAGCACTAAGTGTCAGAGATTTTGGAGTTCCGTACTTCAAAAATGGAACAGTTTTTTTTTCCGTCTGTCAGACCGTGTGTCAAGGTCCGTTTTCTTAGGAACGGCTTGAGGAATCATGTTGAAATTAATATCGAATACTGAAGTTTATAGGTTCATACTGCTGTAGAAAAATAAAGTTTCTTGTTTAATGCAATAAAAAGATACGGACTCCCAAAACGTATTTTCACACTAAAACTCCTTCTCATTGACTGATCATCAAAACCTATCAGGTATTAAATCTTCTGTGATAAAGTGGCGTGCACAGAACTTTTTGCTGGAAAAGCAAGCAATTGGTCAAGAATAACAATAAAAAAAATATGAAAAGATTTAAATATCACTTTGAAAAAAAAAATATTGTATAGGAAATTTTCACTCTAGGGCAGACATTGTCTACCCTGGCGTCATACAATTTTTTTTTTTCAAAGTGATATTTATTATATATTTATTATTTATTATGATAGGTATTCCCCGGTTACCTAAGATCTTGAAATTGGGTACGAAGGGAGGTCTTCTGCCAAGTAAAAGAATAACTACATCCAATATAAAACTAAATTTTTGTTCAAAATATTGAACCTAAAACGATATATTGAACCCTAGGGCTCAAGTCTTTTTTGCACGTGATCGTCTTTTTTAGCATTTGTCGGTTTTCATTTTCACTGACTTTCAGTTTATATATTTATCTTACACAAATTTAGACATAGACACTTCGACCAAGATTGGTCGAAGCATAGACATGATTTATTCGCCACAATTTGATTATAACAAAAACGTTATACAAGGTAGATCATTTCATACTTCGCTGCGGCGAAGAATTAGCACTTTTTAGTGTCATTTTACTACGTTCAGTAAGAAGCTATAAATTAGTACTCGTATAACATTTTCGAAACCTTTTTCTAGAATGCTGTAATACAAAAACGCGATTAAAATCTTTCACTCGATAGAAATAACTATTAAAATGAGGTCTTCAAACACACGTTTTCTCATAGTTTGACAAATAATTATTATGTACAGACCCCAAACATATTTTATTACATGGGATTTAACAATATCTACATTTTGATAGTTGTCAATTTTTCTGTTTTTTTATATAAATTAAAAAGCAATTTTTTTGTTTTTCTCCCTGAATCGGTCCCTCTCGCACTACGCGTTTTTCCGCTTAGAGTGACACTGCCCGTTGAAAACTCGATGTCTCAACTTAAGGGGCTGCACAATGCTAAAACTCACTCCTGCTCTAACGCTTTTGTGTTTTAACTGTCTATTCTGCTCTAATCCGATGCCCCGGATGGAAAATTTCAGTTATTTTGAAATCATGGCTACATCAGTACATTAAATATAATTTATTTATGTAATAAAGATGTTTTTTTCTAGTTAGTCTCTGCATGTGTTGGTTTTGTTTAAATCGGTTTTGAAATATGGAAACTGAATCGCATTTTTTGTGAAATTTATGCTTTTTTGAAAGTTATACAATTAAAAGAAGATTGAAAGTATGTTTATTTATAAAGTGTAATTAGTAATTGTCTTGAGTCAAAAAATGGGCCATTATTTTATTTTTATTTTTACGAACTACATTGCCGGAACTGAATCCAATGAAAAACTAATGTTTAGCATTGTAGAGCACCTTAAACCATAAAAAGCAAACCAAACTCACCTTTATTTTTCTATGCTCAGGATCCGTGTAATTCAAAATCCTAATCCTTTTCTTGAAGGGAATGGCCAAAGTCTTAATCCGTTCATGAAAAACCATTTTCCTGTGCACTGTATCCCCGACAATCATGTCGCGTCCCACACACACACACAGCAGCACGAGGCTGACAATTAACAATGGCATTAATAAACGCATTTCTTCAAAATGGTATTTCGCATATTTGTGTATAACTGGATACCTATATAATGAGGTTGCTTACGCCGCAAATGTTGAGTTGCAAATGGCCAATGAGCGATAACCTATGAGATAATGTGGTATGCGACAAAGGCCAGCCGCTGAGTGTTCAAACAAACTCATTTGGATAAGTCAATAATATTGATTATGACGGTTTTGTTGCCATTGTTAAAGTTGGACTTTAGAATTAATTTATGTATACATATGTACCTCTATATACTGGGTATTAATATGATGTTGTGGAAGCCGGAAACTGGCGATAGTACTCATCCATACGAACAACTTTTACTATGTAAAAGTAGACCATATATGGAACAAACTCTCAAATAGCGAAAAAAAAATCAGTTCTTCCATAGAAAATACCTACTCGACCAAAATGTATGAAATTACAGATTTTGATTCACGATTTCTCATTTTTTTTCACGAAATGTTGGTAGTATGGTCGAGTTCTATCGCCAGTTTTCGGCTTCCGCAACATTATCTTAACAACCTATATATGTATATCGTAACGACATGAATTCCCGAGGAGGTGTCAGAGGTGTCCACGAGTGTGAACTATGAAATGCAAGTCATAGTCCACAATCGGTACACGTGCGTTTCACCGACGATTATTAATGTACTTAATTCGAGTATGTATTTTGAAGGGTTCCATAGAACCTAAAAGATACAAAGGAACCTTTATTTATTCCGTTGTCCGTTGTCCGTCCGTCCGTCCGACCGTCCGTATATCATAGCCTCGTAACTTTAGCACCGTTAAAGATAAAAACTTAAAATTAAGCACAAACATAGCATTAATCTGCCCACATAACACGCTTTAACAAAAAATGAAAATAAATTGAAAAATTTTAAATAGTTCAAAATAACAGAGAAAAAAATTCTAAAAATACGATATGGGTATCAAATTGTAGATATTAAATAGTTGATTGTAAAACTAAAAATATACATATACCTTAACTATATTTACAGATACTGCATTTTAGAAATCTTTGAAAAACCACAAAAAATATGTCCCCTCTGCTTATTTCCGAAACTGGTAAACCGAAAAATATGTCCAATTACAGGAAAACTGTAGCAATTTAAAAAAAGTTGAACACAAATGAGTAATATAAAAAAAAATTATAAATACGTACGTTAAAAAAATGCTGATTGTAAAATTATTTAGTTTGGTTATATTATATGTTATATGTACTTGTATCTATTTCGAGAAATCCTCGAAAAGCCACAAAAAATTTATGTTACATATCTCCAAAAATAGTGGACCGAAAAATATTTAAAAAATCATGATAATATGTGCTTACGTAAAGATGACAGGAAAAATATTGCGGTTGAGAAATTCACGAAAAAAAAAATGAAATTTTTCATCCACCGTACGCGAGTCTGACTGGTACTTGACCATTTTCTTTTTAAGTTTACCTATTTATATCTTCTTTTGTGGTGTTTGTTTATATATGGTAAACATATTGCAGTTCTAGAACACTCGAAGACAATCCAAAACTAGAACCAAAGTTATTGTTTTACTAGATTTATAAAGAAACTCGACAAACGAATTCGTGGGCAAAAGCTAGTGTGGGATATATAGAATTATGGTTGTTAAAATTAGGTACTCGCTTAAAATACCTACTGACAGTCATGATATTAGTTATTGCTTTAAACGAGCTGGATGGTGACGCATTAATTATTTAAAAACCCGCATTTACGATAATAGGTAATTATAATTAAGATTCCACAAAAACACTTTTTTCCACATTTTTGTTATTTTTTTTTATTTGTATTTGGTAACATAAGATAATGACTGTGTTTAGAGTAAAAAACCTCAAAATTCAATTTAAAAGTCAGAACTTGTTATGGTAATTTATGAAACTGGCACATAAAGAGGTTGTTAAAACACTTTTTAATAGTATACACGAATGTTTTAATAGGTACCTAGTTTTGAGTAGTTTCATACGCTACTTTATCTACACTTGTGCTATAGGTTGTTACCTATCTATTTCCATTCAAAAAAAAATTATTGATAATATTGTTTTTTATTTTTGTGGTAAAAGATGGTTCGTCCCTTTCGTCCCTGTTTCCAGATTGTCAGGTGGAGTCAAATTATCAACCTTATCACTTACTGCTGTCAGCCATTTTAGAGCAAAATAAATCTTCGGACCCACAAAAACGAAGTCAAATTTCTCCGTAAAAAAATGGCGACAACCAACCAAAATGTAGTGCAGTAGTCCACCCGCTCAAATAAAATCTAAGTCCACCATCGATTAGTGCGCCTGCAAGTGTACAAATACTATGTCCCGTGGGATTCTTGATGATACAAGTATGGGAGTGGTATCAATCTCTTCGTTATGACATGGAGAATCAGTAATTGGATGGTGGTCATAAGGGCGTAATTACGATTATAACTTAAAGAACCTTTTTCAAGATAAATCGAACTTCTAGTAGTGGGGAAAAACAAGCCATCAGCGGCCGGCAATATTAGTATGAAAATCCATATCTGTAGTGTTATCACGCCGTCGATTTCACTATGAAAATTCACAACTGTCGTGTTATTTGAAATGAGGTTTTGTTACGTTTACTCAAAGAGGTTTTTCAATATTACTGGCTGAATACAAATGAGGCAACGCAAAAAAGAAAAAACGTGGTGATATATATTTTTTTAATTAAATTAATAAATTATTTATTAAAATGGGCTCAAATTAAGAAATAAGAGTCCGATGAAAATATTTTAAATGAAAGAAAGAAAATAAAATTACCGGCGTGTTCACAAAATAATAGAACACTTAAAATTAACAAATGAATGAAGCAACTGACAGTAAATATCTGGATGTCAAGGTAAATGTTACTCTAACAGAGTTTCTAGTAGAAACCTTTACTACTACAAGTACCTAGCATATCAACTTTCTGAATTGTTAAAAGTTATTAGCTATTGTACTAATTGTTTGAATATGCACGTATTGTTTAAAAAAAGTACTTTGAGCCGCGGCAGTAATCTACCATAAAAGCATTATTTTGTTGACAAAACTGTAATTCTATTTAATTTTTTTCTGAATTATGAGTTCATTATAGCCGATTCTGAAAGCTTTAATTTTAGTTTTAGTGTTTTCAAAACAAAATTTTCTTCATTGCAAAATAGTCCTTTAATGTAAGGACTAGAAGCTAAATTGCTTTGGAAAAATTAAGTTTTGACAGCACCAAAACTAAAATTAAAGCCTTTAGAATCGGCTTTATTATCAGGATTTTACGAAATGAGTATATACCTACGTAGAAAAAATACGATTACTATTTATTACCTATGAAATGAACATTGAAGTTTTATGATAATTTTCACTGCTGCACAGGTACAGCATATTGAATCCTTATTGTCACTAGTATTAAACATCTGTCATATATGTACATAGATATTTTATTATATTACTCATTGATTGTTTTACAAATATGTAATTGTTTGAATATGACACCATCGAAGTACATAATTTATTTCATGTAGGTTGTAATAACCAAGACAGTGATGCAATATACGGAAATTATATATTACGACGAAGCTATAATTTAAAAAAATAAAATGAAAATAAAAGCGGTAGCTTAGCCCGTAGGAGTTTCAATCTTGGAATGTTGAGCACGCACAGATGTCGATGAAAATTTCTAAATTTATGTGCATTACAGACGTCTGCAGTTCACACTCCCTATTCGTAAACGCTTTAAACGGCTATGACGCCGCAATAAGTACAATAGGTAGCCTCATAACCTATTAGCTAGTACTTATTAGTTTTTTACTTTTTGAACGATGAAAAATGTTTAATCGCGTGCGACGCCACTATTTGAATCACAAAGTTCAAGAAGCGTGACGTACTGTTTATTCGCAAAAACATCGTGTGACGCTCCTCGCACCGCGCGATTAAACATTATGCAACAGTCCCACAACATTTCTTACAGGTTTGTTTATCTTAATCTTTGTTTATTTATGTGCTAAAACTTTTTTTTGTTAAGTTTGTCGGGATACTAGAAAATTGCTCTCTGCCTATTCCTCTGTGCGCTTAATACTGTAAAGTCTGGCTATTGAGAGATGAAACTGCCAAGAGTTTTATTGTTTTTAAGGTGATTACCCAGGCCAACGGCCTTGAGCAATCGGCCTCACCTCCGGGGAGTTACAGGCGCTGCTCCCCGCATGCCTCTGCGCAGACGCCCCGCACCCCTCTACAAAGATCGCTAGCGTCGAAATGATTCACACCTCGTAGCGAGGTAGAAATAAATTTATGTAGCATTGTTTTATGCGTAAACCTATAACTATAACTTTTGAAGCTCAATAGGCTGTGGTGCTGTAACAGAGAGATGTGACCATTCTGTTCCTACTACTACACGGTGATATTTTGGTAGTTTTGAAAACAAACTAGTGATTATAGTAATCGCGAACTAGTGGTGATAGTACTGAAATCGCGAAAATATATAAAACATATACAACAAAATCGGTTATGTGAGGATACCCGAAAGTGACCAAGTTGATATTGGGGTCAGACCTTTATAAATCTTGGGATTGAGCGGTAACAGACGAGCGTCACTTTGCAGTTGGTAACCGTCAACAGTAGGCCCACCATGAGTTTGGCACTCGATATACGTTAGCGACTGCGTAAAATATAATGTATTGGAAATTCTGGTTCCTCTCGTATACCGCTAGAACCGCTAAACTCATACAAATGTTTTACGCTGTCGCTAACGTGCATCGAGTGCCAAACTCATGGTAGGCCAGAGGCACAGTATTATACTGTGCCAGAGGATTGAGGTAACTAATGTCGGAGGTAACCGTCTAATGATGGTAGCGTCAGCCGTCGTCGGTTGCAGTCAAACAATTTTTCATAAAAAGTGTCTGTTTTTATATTTGAATGATTTTTGAACGATAATGACGAAAAAATATATACAGGGTGGAAAAAATTTAAGGGCCCTGGAGGGGAACTACCTTAAATCCTTTAGTTAGGTCATTTTACTGAAAGGAAACATTCCTTTATTTTTTAAAAGAAACAAAACTGCATTCAAAGATATTCTGAAATTCGCTTGTCTCACCCAGGAATCAAACCAATTAAAAATTAAAAAAATAAACCCGCGCTATTTTATCATACGAATCGGTAGGATTATTGTTCAGAATAAAATTTGTATAATAAACATTTGGTCTTACACTCATCTGTTGAACGAGATACTCATGAAATGAAATATTTATTACAAGTTCTTTGATAACAATGCCTAGTACTGTTCACTTGTAACAAGTAAATGACACGTTATAATTTTCTTATCTCTCTTACATCCAAAGACATCGTATGAAGTAAAAGCTTGCTAATGTTATTTATCTTAAGTACCTTGTTGAAGACTTCAATAAGAAAATCGTTAAATGGTAATAAGAAATGTATGCAGAGCACAATTACTTCTTGCACTAGGTGTACTGACGAAAAGTTTAAAAAAGGAACGTATTTTTTTTTCAAATTTGAAGTTTGAACCATAAATTTCGTTCGAAATTCAAATTTTGTTTTGTTTTGCTTTCATTCCGTGCTGTCATTGTGTAATAATGGCGTATAATTATTACTTTACAAGTGAACAGTATTAGGTATTGTTAATAAAAAACTTGTAATAAATATTCAATTTCATGGGTATCTCGTACAACATATGAGTGTAAGGCTAAATGTTTATTAGGCAAATTTAATCCTGAACAATAATCCTACCGATTCGTATAATAAAATAGCGAGGGTTTATTTTTTTAATTTTTAGTTGGTTCAGTTCCCGGGTGAGACAAGCAAATTTTAGAAGATCTTTGAATGCAGTTTTGTTTCTTTTAAAAAATAAAGGAATGTTTCCTTTCAGTAAAATGAGCTAACTAAAGGATTTAAGGTAGTTCCCCTCCAGAGCCCTTTCATTTTTTCCACCCTGTATATTGATAAAATATAATTTTGTTACAATTTTTGTTAATTTCGGTGCTTTTAGAGACTTGAGTGGTGTGTATCGGTTATTTGCGGGTCTCATAATAAAACCGATAGTATGTAATATATTTGGGTACTCAGAAACGGTTTCAATGATGTTGATGCAACTTTTAGATTTTATTTTTATGAAGATTGTATTCGCACGTAAAATAAACAAAACACATATTTTTTTAATCTGTAAATTTTAATTATGTTACGTAATCTGTACCACAGTTTCACCTCGCTAACACTTGTAAGCTCTGATCTGCAGGTAAATCCTCAATTTGGTAAATATATGTATATATTTTCTTGATCATGAGTCTTCTGCTTTTTATTTGTTCTTCACTTGAGATAAGTTAAATTTTTTGTTGTGCTCTTTGTTCTTCATTTTCTTGTTCTGTACTTCGTTTATTTCATTGTTCTGTACTGCGGTCTTCATTTTCTTGTTCTATTATATTGTTATACATTTTCTGTGTGTTTTCGTTTTTGTAATTTTTTTTTTCCTTTTGTTACTTTTTTTGTTGTGCACTTTGTTTTTCATTTTATTGTTCTGTACTGTGGTTTTCATTTTCTTGTTTTATATTTTGTAATACATTTGCTGTAAATTAAAATGAATCTACCAGAATCGAGTCTTTAATCGTCTTTTGTTCAGAGGCTGTCGGATCATTGTCTTTGCCGTTCATTTGTAATGCAATGAATGAGCCTGGAGATGGTGGTGGTCCAAAAGATATTTTTCTCTGAAAAACATAATAAATAAGTTTGAATTTACCTAAGTACATAGTATAATTTTTAACCCACTATAAATTATAAAATAATGCAAACCCATTAAAGAAAAATACTCAAGTTTCACAAACAAATATAAAACAGAATATTAATTCCTAAATATTTACCTAAATTCAAGGATATTACCACGTTATAAAAAAAGATTGGTAAATTCTCAAACCTACCGGAATCGACTCTTCGATAGTCTTTTGTGCAGACATTGTTGGATCATTGTCTTTGCCTTCCATTTCTGAAGCAATGAATGAGCTTAGAGATTGTGGTGATCCAGACGATGCTTTTCTCTAAGAAACATAACAAATAACGCTGAATATGTTTTAATACGGAATATTAGTACATTACGATACGAGAGCGATGAAACGCGAAAAAGTTTCTCGCACGAGTTTCGTATAATTTTTTATAGTACAAGTGCGGAAAATGCCGACTTTACGCACGCGCAGCGTGCACCGTGCGTAAAATGACCACTTTACGCAGCGTGCGTAAAGTGGTCATTTTACGCACGGTGTGCTATAAATTTTTTTACGTACTAGGCTGTCGGGTGACAGTTGGTAACCCTATGTCATTAAATAACAAGATGTGACCAATTCGTAGTGGTGTAGAAAAAAAACTACATCAAAATAAACAGAGTTGGCTCGACGCAACCTGAAAAATTTTGTAAAGTCAGCAAAAGCAGCACAATTTTATAAATTAAAAAAAATCACATCATCAAGTATATATCATCGATAGAGCGTATAAAAGGTGCTAAAGAAAGCTTTTTTTCATATAAAAAGATATTCGATAAAATCAGGCTGATATTAGTACCAACATAGGACATGCAAACCTTATTTTTAAGCACCTTGTGATACGCTATACCGAACATAGTACTTGCTACTTATTGACGTAATTTTTGTCAGAAAATTTGCGTTGTTTTTGCTGACTGTATAAAACGCTCTAGGTTGCGCCTAGCCAACCCGGTTTATTTTGATGTAGTTTTTTTTCTACATCACTACGAGTTGGTCACATCTTGTTACTCGATGACATAGTGTTCCCGAATGTATTCTGACAGTCTACTATTCTATACCATAAATTGCCACCGAATGACGTTAGCGTCAGCCGTCGGTTGCAGTCGACCATACAACGCTGACAATACCATCAATCGAGTACAGTCGGCGCTGTTTGGCAGCGTCAGCGCGTCGAATGCAACCAATAGCTGACGCTCACTACCATTGTTCGATGGTAGTCGATGGCTATCGCCAACATGGTTCGACATAAGCATGTGTACGGCTACCGTTTTGAAAGTGATGTTCGTTTGTTGGCACTCTAAATATTTACAAAATTTCAATGACATTACATAATTTCAATGACAATGATATTTGATAGGTGGTAGAGCTGATGCTGGACTCGACTGTGGAGGTACCACCATCTTATTTGGAGACCCCCTCGAAGTAATTCTGAGGAGAATCTCACTGTAAAATTTCTGACTGTAAAAGGAAATAGACTATATGAGACAGGTAGGCAAAGATATATATGTTTTTCTTTTTTCATTAACCTGAATTCCTGCTGTCTTGTATTTTCTTATCCCTTGGTTAAAGTAGATATAAGTAATTTGATGTATAGTATAAGTTTATGTTAAAAAAAAAAAAGACATGATCTTGCCAAGTTTCTTGCCCGTTCTTCTTAGCAAGACTAATCGAATGGGCGGAGGTAGGCATGTATTTATATATGTAACCTATTACTATGTAGTATATAGGATGGGATTTGGTCGGCTGCCTGGATTCGTGCTGGGGGCTCGGTTGGTGATCATTGAACCTGTTCCTGGTCCCTGGCCGGGTCTCCGGTATGGGTTCGGGCGGTTGATTGGATTTCACCTTGTATAATAATATTTTACCTATAATTTTAATCGTATATATATTGCTACATAAATTAAAAAAACATTTAATCTAAGTAGTTCATGTACATTTATTATTTTATTACATGTATTTTTATAAGATTAAAATTTGACTTGTGAAACGTGTATTATATATACCTACTTTGCAAAATAAACTTTTTGAATTTGAATTTGAATTTGGAGAGTAAGAGGACAGCTCACAGGCAAAAAACCAGGAGACCCACCATGCCTAGGACCGATGGATGGCGGTATATCCATCCCTTATAGCCGGGCCTTATATGGAACAGACTGGTAACGGGCAGCGGCGTCACTGGTGCGAGGGTTCCGGCACCGCGCTCATCAACCCCCTGCCCAGCGTGTGTGAGTATGGACAATTCTTCCAGGATGACCACCGGGAATCACAAAGTCCTGAAACGGCTTATGTCCAGCAGTGGACGAACGAGGCTGATGGATGGATGGAATGACATTACAGGTTACATGCACAGATTATTTTGAATTAATATATTGTCAGGTCTTGGTCTTTTTCGCAGATTTTGTCGGATTATTTTCTTTGCCTTCTGTTCTGGTGGTCTCTTTTTAGATGCCCCTGAAATAATATATCAACTATATGTATTATACCTACAATTCTAGTTATTCAACTATCTCTACATAATATTACAGGTATAAATACCACGGTTTTGATATGCCTGCCTGGGACATATTTTTCTGAAATGAACTAAAACAATTATTTCAAATAGTGCTCCGGTCCAAAAAAACAGGTCGGAAGCGGAGCTAAACCATATACATAGTCCGAGCCTTGATACTTGGGTAGTTTATTTAGCTGGATAGAAGTAAAAACAAAATTTTGAGCAACGTTTTTTGCGTGAATTGTTGCTCATAGCTGTTTATAATAATAATTATACCTATACATTGTCATGATAGGAATCCCCGAGGGGGCTTTGGAGGTGTTTCGAGTGTCTCCGCACTCGGTACACCCGCGTTTCACCGACGATAAGTATGTCCCAACGTGGTTGGTGGTGACTTCGGGCACAAAACATTCAGTAAGTAGTAAGTATTAGTAAATACTATGCACAAAAATTCCGAAAAACTCCTTGGTGCATGCCCAACCGAGGCTTGAACCTGGATCTCAAAATTGAGAGGCCTGCGTTCTACCCATGAGCTACTATATTATAATTTTTCTAAAAAAAGTTCCTTGCTAACTCGTCAAACTTTTGTTTATTATAGCGTCCACGCGCGAACGTCACAGCACAATTTATCCTCTAAATAACTAAGTCCATTGCCGAAAGTACTCTCTGAACGCACACAAATAAAAATCCTTATAAATATTTTCGCAAACATGTCATCAGACGCCAGGGTGCGGTACGTGGCAACGAGTGACACAGCCTCCCTGTCTGAACGCCACTGCATGACTGATGCCTGCGCCCGCGCAGAGCACCTCTTAGCCTTTGACCTTGAAATCTTACATATTTCGATATTTTTAATAGAAAAAGTTACTGGATATACTTGAGATATGTTGCATTTAAAGTTCAACAGATTCTTAATTTTTTGGCGTGTAAATATTTCCAAACGTCATAGCAGATTAGGAGGAGTAGGGAATTTAAGCCAAAAAAACATCATACAGTTGTTATTTTTTTTAATATAAAAGTTTTGATCGTACGAAACCAAAATTTGTTGCAAATATTTTTAAAGAGTTTGTATTTCATATATATTTTTTTCAAGCCATTTGGTTCAGCCGTAAACGAGGAGTAGGCTTTAGAAAGTACACATCTGGCTGTATTTGAAGGATCAAGCGCCTTAAGTTGGCCATGGTTGACCGCTCAGCTGCCATATAAATTATTTAGGTGTTTTTGACGTCCTGATGGCTTTGATCTCAATGAAACTTTGCACACATCTTAGTATATGTTTCCCTCACCCCCCACACCACACTCCGACCCATTTCTCATCAAGAGGTGCAAGATGGCGAGGTATTCAAAAAGCGCCGGATTTGTGAAATGGTTTCAGGTAAAAACTATTTTCCGTGAAGCGGTAACTGTTTATTTATAGAAAAGTATATAAACTTAGTCTTCTTTACATGAACGACGTCTGTATTTCTCTTTTTCTTTATTTACAGTATAGATGAAAATAACACAACTTGCTAAAATTTGCGTCAAAACGAGGCAATATTCACGATATCCTGACAGCTATTATGATGGTGTTTCATCGAATTTTGGTTTTTGGGCTGTATATAGACGTATGATAATACTTATTAAAACAAAATATGAAGAAAATAAGCTGTTGAGTTCGCAATCATTTTTTAACTTTTGTATGAATCTTAAAAAAAAACAGGCGTAAAGGGGCTTCTTAAACTACAGTGCTACGAGGATCTGATGCCGCATGGATGACTGTGACAGGACTGACAGGGGACGCAGCTGTGAAACAAGGAGTATTCTAGTTTTTTTTTGTTAATACCTGTTACTTAATTTAACAAGTGTTTTCATTTTAATATTAAAATATTTTTAAGATGAGCTCCTATTGCAGTAGAATAGCAATATACTTTTTTCTTAAGTAAACATGGCAATTGTTTTACTACCTAAGAAACTACATTAAATTACCTATTATTTAAAATTACTTGCTAGCTAAGCGTTTTACTTTTTTTTCACAGTATGAAGGGTCAAAGTTAGCTAATAAAAAATTTCGAACTCATGATTCGAACAAAAATTATTTTTTTAATTACATATGTGTATCATATTGGTTTGATTTTGGACTGGGATCAATAGCAGGGCTATTCAGAATTGCGAAACAAAAATAAGAATCTTAGAATATGGAATCATGTAGCTGTGGTACTGGAAAGGCTCATCTAAGGTGTCGATTTTCACGAAATTCATAAAAGTATCGATAACTCGAAAACTATCGACTTCTTACTGAGGTCATATTTTGATATTTTGGACAGTCATGAGCTGGCCTATCAGCCCTCCAAGGAATAACGTTGATTTTTGGGACTTCCTGTATATATTTAAATCGGAACCCTATAATATTTTGACATCATGGCACTACCCTCAACATCTTCCACGTTACCAAAGGTTAGCTGGTAGAGAATACTAAATAGTATTAAGCTCAACTACGAAATTTTTGTGCAATAAAGAGTTGTATTACCTCCTTACTACAGAGGACACTTTTTTTGTCAGATTTCCATGAAATTCCAGATTCCAGTTTGGAAGGGGCTATTTTCTAACATAAAAAATTAAGAAAAAAATCTAAGGTCGGAAGTTTATGATTTCCCTTATGTCCTGTCAGTAGTACAAGTGACCTCAACAGTGGTAAAATGATTTAACTTATGTACTAGAGTAAGGACAAATGGTTTCTAGCGTGAAGAGGTATATAAATAAAAAAAAAAATACAAAAAGTCAATTTTAGGCAAATCAGTCTTTTTAACGAGTTCAAACAAAAATATAACTTAAAATTTTTCTTTATGGTACAAAAATATGGCATTCTCTTACCAACTACATAATATTTCTTTAAGGAACAAAAAATATGTCATTTTCATGGCAAGCTGTCCACTTGTCTTCAACTATGTTGTTGTTGAAGATATTTCGGGTGCTGTGTTGTTGTCTAATGAGAAGAGCTCCTCGGGAACGGCGACGTGTGGGAAATCTGGCTCCTCGAGATCTCCTAGGAGACAGTGGACGTAGATAAAGATGGTACTGGCGAAGGTGTTGCTATGTCATCAATGTTTATGGACTTTTCTGAACTAGATGAGCTATCATCTCTTGTTTGCTGACTTAATATAGTCTCTTCAAAGGGTGGATCATTGTCGTAATCGTCACCGGAAAAATCATCATTAAATTCGTTAAGATATTGAAGTACATCATCATCACGTACTCCTAAAATAAAAGTATAATAGAAGTTCTCGACTGCATAGTTACTAAATAGAGTACATAAAAAACACAACTTCTTAGTAGGTGCCAACATGGTTCCTAAATAGAGGACATAAAAATTTGAAAGATCACAAAATCTTGAAATGTGTATTTTGATTGTAAATATGACAATTAACTTTTAGCTACAACACTTAGAGACAAAAAAAAAACAAAAACAATCATATGTTAATATGATACCATTATGATTCAAAAAGATTTTACTCACCTTTGTGCAGGCGTGCTGCGACACGTCCACTATTGTCAGCCATTTTGATACGAAAGTGACAGATCTGCAGTCAATCACTTGCATTTTTAGTACCAAGAAACATTAACAGATGTTGTATCATGTATTAAACTAAGGTATCTGACAAAAACAAGGCTCAAATTTTTTTTAATGTCTATGTACTGTCCATAGGCATTCTGCGGTCAGGAGGTTATTATTATGAAGCGTCACATTTTAACAGTTCGCCGAAGTTTCCTTACGTCAAATTTAGTGTTAAATAATATTCCTAGATGGCACTGTCGTATTCTTTAGCAATAGAATCAAAGACAAAATTTGCACAGATACTAAACAAACGAAAAACCACTACTTACTACGAAACACATTTTATCCATGGTGACATGGACAGCGCCATCTGGAGGAAAACTAAGAACTAAGAAAAATACACAACGAGAAAAACGCTCATTGTACCGGCGGTGCCCTCGCTCATCGGCAAATTTACGTCTTTATATCTGTACATCCAGTGTTAATACGACGATGTTTTTGAATTTGCTTCATTTTCCTAGTGGCACATTTCGATGGACTATAGCAATCATTCGAAAGCGACAGTATTTGAACAATACCCAAATAAGTTATTACCTATAAGTTAAACAAAGGATCACTTTAAATTTTTTTCGTTCTTTACTCTTTCTCAGCTGACAAAATGATTAATTCCCTCCCTCGTCACTCAGGCGCGGGCTGACAGGAAAATTTCCGAAACTTTGCCGAAGAACCACCAATTTCGAGAATTTTTAACGACTTAAAGTTTTTTGGGCGTTTCCATTCGAAAGTTTTAAAGTAATTGCTGAGATGACAAGCTGTTATTGGGAAATGGTTATACCTTGGTACTTTGAAGTTTTGTTTTACATTTATTTTTAAATACATTCGCTAAATGTGTTATCTGATTTCTTGCTGTATATTTTTGATAAAGGAGTTTTTTTTTCAGAATAGAAATTATGTTAAACATTCTCATTATCACAGTCTCAAGAAGCAACAAATATTCCCTTTATTGGTTGGTAGACTTACATAGTACCACAAATAATTCTAGTGATACTTGCTCTAGCTCTATTATTTAATTTATCTACTTCCATACTGCAATAAAGTAATTGCAACATCAAAAGTAGTTTTATTAATGCTTACATTGTTTATCCGATGTTATAATATTTAATTACAACACCGCGGTTCTGCGCTGCGATTGGCCAAATTTATTGTAACATCGCTAGAGAGCCAATCAACAACAGAGACGAGAAATAACTCCCGACCTTGTTTCTTAAGCCACGCCCCCTTTTTGTTGATTGGCCATCAAGGCAGCATTACCGGGACGACACACTTGAGGTTCATGAACAAGTGTTCTTCTTCTCATTTTTTGTGAAATTGTTAGTTGAAAATATTATAATTAAAGACATATTTTTGATGTTCGTAGATGAAGTAATGTGCAAACTGAACATAATTAGACATTGGCACATACATACATACTCACGCCTGTCTCCCAGAGGGGTGGGCAGAGATTACAGATTTCCATCTGCTACGATCCAGACACATCTCTTTCGCCTCTTCCACATCCATCAATCTAGTCATAGTCTAGTCTAGAGCTCGCTCTTCTATTCCGGGTACTTTTGACTTTTTGACATGACTCTTCTTGAGTACTTCGTTTGTTTCGTAAACAAGCTCTGGCGTCCCAATGTCTCAAATGATGTTACAGTTGCACAAAATAATATTTCAGAATTATGTAAAACATTCTTATTATCACAGTCTCAAGAAGCGACAACCATTCCCTTTATTGGTTGGTAGACTTACCTCAAAAATAATTCAAATAATACAAGTATTATTATTAAATTTATAGGTAATGCATAGGTATAGGACGGCAAACTCATTAATCAAAATACTATAAAACAGTAATTGCAACTAGATATCAACGTTTTCGTGACTTAAGTCGTTGCTTTGATTAAACTATTAATATTAATTAAAGCATAAATTACAATTTCTTTGGGAGATACTGTTTCATTCCTACATTTTCCAGTTGTACCGGTAATACACATACAGGGCTGTAGAAAACTATAAGCACCTTTTTTAGAACCTGTTTTTTGGTATCGTAAGTACCTTGAAAAAATTTGGCTTGATGTCTAATTCAGCATTGAATACAGATTTGCACGGACAAGCAACTCTTCAGGAGATTATTCGATTTAAAGTAAAATCCATCGCTGGAAAACTCAAGTAGCAACATTTGGAAGAGTCATATTTCTCGGCGGAGAAGCTGGATGAGTCGCTGGTCCAGGGAACGGGTTCGAGTTCCATCTGAGATTTATTTTCCTTAGATAATTTGCGGCGGTAGCTGAAAGCTCTCTCAATCTTTAGATCCAGGTTCGATCCCCGGTCGGTCATGTACCAACTAATTTTCCGGAATTTATGTGTATATGTTAACGGCCAAACTCTATTTTAGGCCAAACTATAGCAATCATTGGACAAGTCAAACTAGTTTTCGGTTGTCAAAAAATAAAACCGAAGGTTATTTATGGGGGTCGCACCACTACGTGCCGATAAATGCAGAAGTGATCTGTTTGAAAAATGCCCTTCATTTGGCAGCGTAAATTGTTAGAATGTATGCTTTTCAATTATTTCTTGAATTCTGCCCCAGCATCCATTTTGCTTTGTCGACCAAGCCGCTAAGCCGAAACATATTCCACAGACAGACAGACCAACAGGTCGTGGCCTTCAAAATTACGTGTTATAATCAGTCTACATGTCTCACACTCCTGAAAAACCGGTCAAGTGCGAGTCAGATTCGCGTACCTAGGGTTCCGTATTGTGGATGATAAATTTAATTTTATCATTTCTTTTCATAAAT
Organism: Ypsolopha sequella; assembly: GCA_934047225.1. NCBI lineage: Eukaryota > Metazoa > Arthropoda > Insecta > Lepidoptera > Ypsolophidae > Ypsolopha > Ypsolopha sequella. The sequence goes on along the minus strand of OW203990.1, from coordinate 13,389,102 downwards.
TTCTCAACCACTTTATTTTTCCTGTAATCTTTACGTAAACACATATTACCATGTTTTTTTTCATATTTTTGGCCCAGCAGTTTTGGGGATAAGGGGTGGGGGACATACACATTTTTATGGTTTTCCAAGGATTTCTCGAAATACATGCAATTAAATATAACCAAACTATATATTTTTACAATCAGGTTTTTAATACCTACAATTTGATATCCATATAAATAGTATTTTTATATAAAAAAATATATTTACTTTACTTCTTTTTTTATATTTTTCATTTGTGGTGATTTTTTTTTATTGCTATAGTTTTCTTGTAATAAGCCAGTCATGATCGATATTGTCATTTTTTTCATATTTTTCGGTCTACCAGTTTCGGAGATAAAGGAGGAGACATACATATTTTTGTGGTTTTTTAAAGATTTCTCGAAACCAGTGCCAGTAAATGTATTAAAATTAGATATTTTTACAATCAACTTTTTAATATCTACAATTTGATACCCCTATTGTATTTTTAGGATTAAATTTTTATTTTTCTCACTTTTGTTTTGGAAATATTTTTAACAATTTCAAATTTTTTATATATTATTAACTGTGATATGTGAGCAAATTATTGCTATTTTTGTGCCAAATTTCATGTCTTTATCTTTATGACGCTGTAACATAGGGACGGACGGACGCGTCTTATTAAACCAAACCATTCAGCGCGCTCCCGTGTTGAACAGCAGGATGTTTTACTAAACGCTTTTTAAAACGGACAACGGAATCTGACCATAAAGGTTCCTTTTGTATCTTTTAGGTATGGAACCCTAAAAACGTCAAACTGTAACCTGAAATGGGCACGCCATGTGTGTTACTGTTACCCTCCTTAGACAGAGATGAAGGTTCTACTTAGATCCCTGACGTGGGTCGTCGTACAGCCTGTATAGCGAAAGGGTTACCTAACGCCGTTAATTTAGATAAATCGACCGTCAGAACCCGCCTAGCCCATATCACGTGGGCGGATAATTTCTCTACAAATGAAACGAGATTAGGGATCCGTGGCAAGGTACAACGTTATCCTAATGCATCACTGGGTTTGTCTATTTGTTTAAATTGTTGGGAGTACCTGTGTCTATTTAAATGGTTTCTTTGTGTGAGTAGCTACCTCCTTTTGCACATTCGTAGGTAAGTACCTTAGAATAATAATATTCTAAGGTAAGTACGTAAACAATTTTTACGTTAATTCGTGGAGAAAATCACAAAATAAAACTCTGTACTTATTATATTTACATACACATTACACATAAAATAGGTATGTTTATTGTACATAGGTATTCATAAAATGTTGGAATTTATTAGGTCACAAAGACATCATTTGTCTGATATCGAATCGAATAGTTATATTTCAGTACAATGGAGTTGACGTCTTGAAAATTCAATTACTCATTGCATTCAAGCGACACTTTATGCAAAGTTTTATGTAGGTGCCATCGAGCGAATCCATAGATTTACGATGCAAGGGCGTCGCGCTTAGCCAGCCAGTGGGTCAGGGAGGGGGGGGGGGGCGGGGGGCAATATGATATGAATTGTAAGTTAAATAAACAAATTTTAAAGTTTTGACTACAAGAAATAAAATAAGTGTGTTATATAATATTATTAAAACTCGCGTGAGCTGACATACAAAATTATTATTACATACGGCTTGAACACTCACGTGTGATTGTTGTTGATCATCATCATGTTTCATCGATACAATTTTGACATTATCAAGGCGAGTGTCGTTAATAATCAATAAAAAATAATAAATGTACATGAAATAAATTAAAGGTTTATTTAATTTATGTAGCAATATACAAGGTGTAACAGAAAGGTGTAACCATATTTGAAGAGCTTATTCAGTCAATGGTATAGAACAACTTTTACTATTGAACAAAAAATGTATCTCGAAAAAAAATTTTACTGTTTCATAGAAGAGCAGATTTTTTTTTGAGATTTCACGGTTGGCTCCATAGTAAAAGTTGTTCTATAGTATAGAATCTATACCATTGACTGAATAAGCTCTTCAAATATGGTTACACCTTTCTGTTACACGTTGTATAATGATTAAAAGATGTTATTTAAAATCTATAATTCCCATAGCTTAATTTGTGAAACATTTTTTTTTCAAAAAATATACGCCTATGTCTATTTAGGACATAGTTTTTTTTATTTTGGTAAATAAATTAATCATTATATTTTTATGATTTTTTAAAGAAGTGTCTGATATGACGTCACTTACGAATTTTAGACATTGTACGGATTGTGATGGGTGATTGCTTATAAAAAAGTGGTCTGTCTCTGTCTGAATCAGTCGGAAGCAAATTATTACAAATTTATCTTGATAGCAAAGGACACATTTTCTAAACAGCCATTTCTCAAGTGACGTCACACGAAGGCAAATGGAAGTTGCAGCTTTTTCGTAAAAATATTCATCATCATGAGGTTCTTTAGACCAAAAGTTCGAAAATACGGCTTATTATATCTAAATCTCGAAATGATTTCCGAATTAACACACCTTCCATCCATCCACAAGCACAACGTACGATACTAAAGGTCTCAACTTTTCGGCCTTTTTACTTTCCAACCAGGGAACTATATCAATCCTGTAAAGTCCTAACAGTTCGCCAACTTTTCATTATGAAAATAACTCTAATGCAGCATAAATCCACATCATACAATCCGGAAATAACAAACAAAAGACGCATGGACAAAGTCTACACTCATTCACGCACCGAACACGCTTTCGCACAAAAATTCTTCTTATTTCTAGGCCCGTATCTTTACAATAAAATAAATAAAATAATCAACTTATACGACCTTACCAGCTTTAAATGCAAAAATAAAGTCTCAGAATGGTTACAAAGTCTGTCCTACGATGAGACGGAAAACTTACTCTCTGTGGTAAATTAGATGTTGTAAGATGCTATAATTAGTGTAAGTTGATAGTCTATCTAATTTAATTTTAAGGTTTTGTCTGAAACATTTAATTAATTCTTAAGTATAAAAATTGTTATCTTTAATCTGACCTATTTTATATTCTGACCAATTTTTAATGCCTAAAATACAGGCTACTTTCGTAGTTTAGTTTAGGCAATAACCTTTCATTAGCCGTAAGATGTTATCTTGAATGTACTACTCTTAAGTTCCTTTTACTCAAATAAATATTATTATTATTATCCATCAGCCTAGTTCGTCCACTGCTGGACATAAAAAGCAAAAGACATGGAAAGCCTTTCCAGGTCTTTGCCACTCTCGGCGGTCATCCTGGAAGAATTGCCCATACTCACACACGCTGGGCAGGCGGGTTGGTGAGCGCGGTGACGGAACCCTCGCACCAGTGACGCCGCTGCCCGTCACCAGTCTGTTCCATACAAGGCCCGGCTATTAGGGATGGATATACTGCCATCCATGGGTCCCAGGCATGTTGGGCCTCCTGGTTTTTTGCCTGTGAGCTGTCCTCTTACTTTCCCCCGAATTACTTCGAGGGGGTCTCCAAGTAAGATGGTGGTACCTCCACAGTCGAGCCCGGCATCAGCTCTACCACCTTACTACAACACACCTTAACTTAATTTAATCTATGCCAATACAAGGTGAAATCTAATCAACCGCCCGAACCCATACCGGAGACCCGACCGGCCATCAACCCATTAATTTATTACGAACAATAATGAACAGAAAATCACGTGTATTATGAACAACTTTTACTATGGGGCCAACCCTGAAATCGCAAAAAAATTATCAGCTGTTCCATACATTTCGGTCGAGTAGGTCGAGAGTAACTTTTTTATGGAACAGCTGTTTTTTTTCGCGATTTCATGGCTGGCCCCATAGTATAAGTTGTTCATATTCACGGGTAGAACACTCCGTTTGAAGGAAAAAGGGTTATCAAATTAACACCCAGTATATTTGAAACGGTCATTTTTGCTAGATAAAGCATTCACTTGTTTAAGAAATCGAGTACAGGGATGGGAAAACTACGGCCCGGGAACATTTGCAATCCGGCCCGCAACCATTGGCCCAGAGGTAGATAATAAAATAACATGACATGAATCACGGAACGAATATTCATCAAGTGCAGTGTCGCTCCATCAATCAATCAAACTATTTCATGCTGTACATGATTTGAATATATATATATATATTTTGCATAAATAAGAGATCTTTTAATGCTGTTGAAACCTATGATATAAATTTTATCCTAAGAAGTTTTACTGCATAAAATTGAAATATTAGCATTTCAATAAAATATTATAGCCAAAAATCAAAACCTGGCACCCATAGATGCTGTTTGCAAATATTGGCCCGCGTAGGAAAAAGTTTCTCCATCCCTGGACTAGTATAATAGTAAGACCATGTGGCGTACTAGAAATTCTGAGAGATTCTATAGTTCTTGAACATTTAAGCCAAATACCGAGCTATAAAGAGTAATTCTTTTGCGATGAGTGTCAAACAAAACATACAATAAAGTACCACAAAATGTAGTCAACCTGCCAATTCAAAAAATTCAATTAAGTAATTCTTTATTTATGTCACATTTTTTGTTTTCAGAGGTTTGTCTCCTTATTTAAGTTTGTTAACCAGTGATAAGAGAAACCCGCTCTTTCAGCGAATATTTGTATTATATACAATTTTGGAAGTATATTTTTATATAAAACTAGAGTAAAAAAAAACTGCTTAATCTCTTTTCTTATGTAAATATAAAATGAGTTTTATAGAAATTTTGTCAGAATATGTGTAAGGGGATGTATCATGTTATGTGAGAGGGTGTTTAAGGCCAATAAATTTGTACAAAATTTAATTTCGACAATGGCTATTAGAAAAATCTTTTAACATTGTGAAATAATATACAGATGCCTAACTAATGAGACGCTGGTTTGTTGTCTATGTATTTTCTTTTTGTATGTTCTTATTAGGTACTTTATAGGTGTATGTTTATTAATTTATTGTTTGATATAAATATTAAGTTTTTATTATTACCTATAGATCTTTAATTTATATTAGATCTTTACATATGAAATTGAGAATTTGAAGGAAACTCAATTTTCAGTACTAACATTTTTGCATTTTTTTTATAGGAATGACAAATCCAAATTAAGTAATTTCTTTTGTGTATGAATAAAACAAAATTAAGCTAAAAGAAATATTATTTTAATTTTCGAAAAGTGTCAGCTGTAAAAAATTATTACAAATCTAATCATGGAAATGAATGACATTTAGGACGACCTGTTTTTGAAATTTTAATTTTGGTTATCAAACTGACAATAAAACAAAATTTAATACGTAGATGTAAAACCTTGAAATCAACCTTCAAACAAAAAACAAACAATGGAAATAGCTATTGAATTACAGGAATTATGAATTCATGAATCTGTAAGAAAATTTCGGCTATTTCATATGTAAAGACCTATTATTATTGTTTGACAAGATCACTTAGTTTTTAGTTTAAATTAACATTTTCCTGCTAGTTTAGATACAGCTGAATAAGTTGATTCATTGTAAAGACATGTTATTCCATCGTATGTATTTACCCTTTTCAAGGCAAATTAATTTTCTATTTCTATTTCCATTTCTAAGCCACCGTTATGTCCAAATAGAGAGACAGCGAGGCTACAGATCTGGATATAGAGCTAGTTTGTTTTGCTTCAACATGTAACTGCTCTATAACTCTTGCTTATTCCAATTTTGTCCTACTTGGGCACCTACTTAAGGCCTTGCCTTTCGTATTTTAAGGGATTTTGCTTAAATATGCCGAGTCAACTACTTACCTGTTATCTTACCGTTGTCAAGCAGTCGGACATATTTCACTCGATAGATTTTATTTATAAATCTGACGCATTTTCAAGTTATAAATACGTTTTATGTCTAAGCGGCTTGAGTTTTATATCTGAAATATGATACGAAAACATGGTTTATTTTACGTTTTCAAGACAAATATTTCCTATAGTAAATACTTTTTCGATAAATTCAGAAATACCTCGAAAATTCACTGATTATGCGTACCGGCAGCGCATGAAGCGAGCGTGCTAATTTAGACTTTCTGACAATATTATTAAGTTCAAAATCATTCAATAGGATCGTTGTGTCCCATGGACCAGGCCTTAACATTCCTGAAAAAAAAAACAGCATACTCGAATTTTCGTACAGCACTGCAGTCAGTTCCAGGACGAAAATATCTGCCAGTGTATCTTTTTTTTATTGTTAACAGTCTGAAATGAATAAAAACGAGTCGAATAGTCGGTTTCCATATTTACAGACACTACAACCCAGCACGAGTACTCTATCGATCACCCAGTAAACGGGCCGACTTGCCCGTAATTCCTGTAAGTCAGGATTTTCCCGCACTTCATTTCTCGTTACAGCAGACTTCTGAACCAAAACGATTTGCCGATTACCTTGATAGGAATGTACAGTACTCCCAAAGTAATAATGCGCATACAAATCTATAGCCGAGCGACCGGACGTACCACGTGACCTTATTGATTGTATAAAAAGTGTAAGGAAATACGAACTTTGCCGAACAGTGGCGAAGATTTGTATGCGCATTATCACTTTGGGAGCACTGTATTATTGTATAATATATCTTCTTATATAAAGCTCATTTGAACTGCTTTTGTACTTTTAGATACGATACCATGTACCTTGAGATAGAAGCAGTAATAATATTATGTTTTAAGTTATTGTTTATGGTGAGAATGTAGACTTAATTGAGTGTCATGCAAATACCACCGGGGACAGTTCTCCAGGTCTACTTTTTGCTCTTATTACAATAAAATTGTTATAAGTGTTGGGATATAGGGATTCCAGTAAATATCAAAGTTTAACCATCTAAATAATACTCAATTTATTTATCGTTATTTTACGCATCAACACACATATACAACGTGTAACAGAAAGGTGTAACCATATTTGAAGAGCTTATTCAGTCAATGGTATAGAACAACTTTTACTATGGAACAAAACATGTATCTAGAATTTTTTTTTTATTGTTTCCTAGAAAAATGCAATGCCGCTCGGGTGAAATGTATGGAAGGGCAGATTTTTTTTTTGAGATTTCGGGGTTGGCTCCGTAGTAAAAGTTGTTCTATAACATTGACTGAAAAAGCTCTTCAAATATGGTTACACCTTTCTGTTACACCTTGTATATGAATATTCTATCACGTGCGTCTTCACTTTGACAACAAATTAATCGTACTAATCCGGTATTCATAGTACTCTTTGGTACTAAACTCGTCGGTTCGGATGCGCGGCAACACAGCGCGAGTAAAGATGGCGGCTGCGGAAGATTCTCGAAAGAGAAAGAAGAAAGAAAGAAAGAGATTATATTCGCGCAGCATAACTGGTAACTTAAATGACTACTGAATTCGTTTTTTGCTGTCCAAATGAGGCCAGTATCTTAATTTGCTAAGGAAGCCATTTAACTCGCTACTTAACTCGTTCAAATGTAAACAAGGCTCGAGTGCTCCTGCCCGACTAGCGGAGCTGAGGGCGCAGTAAAACCTCAAAATATCCAAGGGACTTTTGGTTTAGTGGTTGTAGAGGGCTTGTACATAAATACAATTAAATAGTAACAAGTAAGAAAGAGATAGAATATTGTGTTGAAATGATATAGATTTATTTTTGTATATTCCAACAATAAGGGCAAGAAGCGTTATGCGCAATTTCCCACGATAGTACGTATATACATACACAGGTTCTTATATTTTCATAACACGTTATATTATTAATATTGTATTATTATTATTAATTAGTATCTACTTTTCTAATTTAACAATGAATTGATGGTTTGTTTAAGTAGCTCGGACATTTTAGTTATTTTATTGATTACGTTCTAGAGATTTCAAATATAAAAAAAACGTTTGCTATAAATGACCAGCATTAATCTAATAGTCTGATTTTTCTAGAAATTATCATAGTTACCAGCCAAATCCAATTTTAGGACAAACTAGTTTTTCGGAAATTTTATAAATTTTTCAGCGCAGAAGCGAGTGAGCTTCGTGGTATTTTTATGACAACCCACAAATCAGTTTGGACTAGACAAAACTAGTTTGTCCTAAAATCGGGTTTAGTACACATATATGTATTTATCTAATATACATTACGTGTATCAAGTATGTATAACAGACCAAAGTATGTAAAACCTAATTCTAAGACACCAAGGTCTTTTTCTGTTATAATATTATTGAATACCGAGTAAAATCAGTAGAAAAGTAACCAATAAATATTTAAAACTGCTAAAATTATATTTTAGAGATGAAAATAAAAATAAACAGGAAAAAGTCAATTTTGATAGAACAATAGAAAAGGCTTATAGACAAACTTAAAAATATAAAAACAAAGATAATTACTATTGTGCCAGTAAAGATTATATATAACAAAACTATTTCAACAGTTTCCACTCAAATTATCCTTGGAGACAAATATCGTGTATTTTTGCACTAACCAAACAACGTCATACACTAGCAACCCGTAACGCAACCAACATCGTCGAGGTTCGAAACACCCAACAAAAATCAGAAAAGTCCACACTGTGAATAAAGGGGGTGAATAAACGAAACACGGTATGTGTGGATCCCATTTTTTTCGTTTCCACTCGTGCTACAAGAGTGATATATTCGCAGCTATTCGAAGGAGAGATATTTCGCCTTCTCGTTTTGTAAATATTTTTTCGCTTCTGTTTTCTGTGTGACGTTTGCCGTGATGGAGTATTTTGTTTTACTTCTTTTGTGTTCACGAAACTACTGAATGTCTGTTTTATCAACGGGGCGAATATTTTCGAAACAACGGATTTTTGTAATGACTTAGACATCCTGGATGTCTACGTGCACATATTATTTCGACGATATGTTTTTTTTTATACAGCCACGTCGAAAACGTCTGCCAGTCTTCTTGAAATGACAGACGCTTACCCAAGAAAATATTTGTAGGAAAGACTTGAAATATTTTAAATGTTACATAATGAATATTGGTGTCGATTCGGCGCAACACAACTTTACTTATTTGACAGGACTAAATCTTATTTTGAGCGTCCTGTCTTTGTCTTTACGATATAGAAAGAAAAAGACAGTACACTTAAATTAAGTTTAGTCCTGTCAAATAAGTTAAAACGTGCTACACCGAATCGATACAATTGTAGAGTTATTATTCCGAGTGCTTCATATGCACCTTAATAGTCAGCCTAGTGGCTTTTAGATATGAATTGAGAGGCGAGAATCTGGCCCATTTTGGACATTTATCTTTTACATAATTTTTGTGTTGTAGGACTTGAGATGTACGTGTGTTTGTTAACGTTTATTGAACGAGTGAGCGAAGCGAAGCGAGCGTGTCTACTTGAACCATCCGGCGTTTGTATGTATGTATGAATTAGACCCAAGATTTATTGAGTTTCCTCAATATCACACCGCGATGTCTTCCTTGGGACAATGAGTGTAGTTTCCGAAGTTAATTTAGAAACAACGGCCCACCCTTATGCGTAGGGTCCTGGCCACTTACAGGAAACACTTACCTAAATGCAATTTTAGGAAAGCTGTCATTTTTATTTGAAAAAGATCAAAAACATGTACATCTTAGTTTCAAAGTCTCCAACAGATGAACGGTATACCATTACTCTGACTACCCCATGCGGGCCAATGATAATGTGACAATCTTACAAAAAATCGGTCAATTATACGAGTATATATGACTCTGTACATTAAATATCTAAATTAATTAATATATAATATTAATAAAAAGTCGTGTCTTTACTACATACACGACTTTTTTAATACTTTATTAAGGTTAGCAGACGCCATAAGCTCTCATACGTATAAGTGCTTTAAGAGGTTTATGGGGCAAAATCCTTCTTCACGTCCCAAAATATGGATCCCTCCGATCGGATTTCAAGTTAATGGAATCAGTGAAGTGAACGCTATTCAAGCGATCATTGGATCAGCTAATGATATTCACCTTCTCGGAAAACTGCTTGCTTTATTCATACACGTCCTGAAATTTTGCTACAATAGATTCCATGTTCCTCTGTCAAAATACTTACCGTTATGTAATAAAGACGAAAATGTCATAACTCGTGGGACTTCTTTCTCGTCGTTCACTCAAGCAAGCCGTCGTTGAAGGGCGTTGCCATGGCAACCAACGGAGGCCCATGTGGGATACGTAACTTTAAATTGTGTTACCCTACAACACATGCGAATATCTTTGAAGCTCTCTGTTTGGGGCCTCTATCAATCATTCATAGACAAATCTGGGTGAAAAATGAAAGTAGTTTGGAAAGTATGTCGCAGAAATTGACTGGAAAAAGGAAGGCTTCATTTGTCATTGTCCGTATGGTTTTGGTTTGCCTAAAAAAATAAGACTTTTGGATGCCTAGACTCGTGGGATGGTCTATATCGTTAATTTATCATGATCATTTGTACTGTTTCGAATATCGAACACAGTTTTTTGATTTTTCATAAAGAAATAAAGTAGGACTATACGGACGACTACCTTAGTACACTCGTAGCAAGCGCAAATATCAAGACAATACAAGACAAATACTCTTTATTGTACACCAAAAAAGAAGGTAACAATTGGCGGCCTTATCACTTATAGCAATTTCATCCGGACAACCTTTGTGTGGAAATTGATTGTTGGAAAAAATAACGCGAAGGTGGTGCACAAAATAAATAATAATAATTAAATGGATAGTAAATACCTAAAATAAATACACAAGTATAACATAAAACATTGTACATACGAATACATAGAATACGATAAAATAAATATACATATACACTTATATATAACAGAAATAAATAGTACAACACGTAAACCAAAAGTAAATAAATATAACCAAAAGCAGGAAGAAAGAAAACTAATCCTTTGAAGACAGGCATCGAGGAGGGAGCACGCTTAATAGCGATAGGCAAGTTATTCCACAATATGACAGCTTTAACAGCAAAAGAATTACCATAAAAATTTGAAGTGTGAGATGGAATTGCTAAAAGCAAATTTTCAGAGGATCGTAGACTCTACTCTACGGCGTAGAGTACGGCCACGGGTAGAATATCCGTAGTTATTTCGCTACGACGACGTAGCATTATCATGATTATACTATATATATACAAGGTGGCTTTTTGATCATCGTCCAAATTCATACTGGTGGCTTGGTAAGTGATCAGTATCTTGGATCAGTAACAATTTTTGTGAAATTCGTATAATGAAATTTCAGCTTCCCATATAAATTCAGTTCCAGTCCCGAGTGAATCGCTATGGGGAGTCAAAATTTCATTTTACGAATTTCACCAAAATTGTTACTGATGCATGATACTGATCACTTACCAAGCCACCAGTATGAATTTGGACGATGATCAAAAAGTCACCTTGTATATATTATCACGACATGAATCCCCGAGGGGGTGTCAGAAGTGTTCCAAGTGTAAACTGTGAAATGCAAGCCACGTCCACACTCGGTACACCCGCGTTTTACCGATGATTATTACGTCCCAATATGATGGGTGGTGAGCCCTATATAGCCGTTCTTCGGGTACAAGTACACGCTTTTTAGGGCATGCAGGTTTCCTCACGATGTTTTTCTTTACCGCTAAGCAAGTGGTAAGTAAGAACAAATAGGTACTATGCACAAAAATTCTGAAAAACTCATTGGTGCATGCCCGATCGGGAAACGAACCTGGATCTAAAGATTGAGAGGCCATCGTTCCACCCCTGAGTTACCGCTTTTTTATTATTACTTCTACTCTATTATGTTTATACATAACCATATTATTTTATTTAAAAAACTTTACTTTATTACCGAATAAGCGTAAGAATACCTATTGATGGAGCCCCATATAATACGAACTAAATAGAATTACATGGAATCTGCTCTTACCCGAAAATCCGATTTAACGAACAACGAACGACGACGGGAAGAAAACACAAGGAAGAAATATTTTCCTCTCTTGACGCATAGAACCTCTACCATTGTTTTTGCAATGCTGTATTAAGAGCCCAGCGGAGCAATCCTAGTTCATACAAACGAAATACCAAAACCATTTGTAAATCGCAGATATTCTTAAGGTAGTGTGGATTTATTCCGATTGCATTACATAAAATATATATTTTGAAAGCACACTGATTTAAAGACGACTAAATAAGCAGTTTGAAATTTCCATAGAAAGCTTATTGTTCTCATATTTCATGTTTAAATCAGTGTTCTTATTTAACATATATTTGGGAACATACCTATAGATATTTTGTAATGCAATCGGAATAAATAGACATAACCTTAAGAATATCTATGATTTACGAATGGTTTTGGTATTTCGTTTGTATGAACTAGGTTGTTGAACAACGTTTTGTTTTGGTCTATACTTACATTTTATTGCAAGCGTTGTCCCCCATTTTGTGGGATGTATTTAGATTAAGTTATTTTTGAAATAAATAAATATATTCATTCATTCATTCATAGATATTCTTAAGGTAGTTTGTATTTATTCCGATTGCATTACAGGATATCTAGGTTCTCAAATATATATTTTGAAAGAACACTGATTTAAAGACGACTAAATAAGCAATTTGAAATTTCCATAGAAAGCTTATTTTTCTCATATTTCATGTTTAAAACAGTGTTCTTATTTAATATATATTTGGGAACCTAGATATTCTGTAATGCAATCGGTATAAATACACACTACCTTAAGAATATCTGTGATTTACAAATGCTTTTGTTATTTCGTTTGTATAAAACAACGCCGACCTCTTAAATAAATTTCTTAAATTTGTTGCATATTAAAATAAACATTAATATATGAACGATAAAATGTGAAAACAAACTTTAACAAATTCAAATTCAATTCAACAAATTTCGTTCGTTTCGTAAACAAGCACTTGTGTCTCAATGTTTAAAATTATGTTAGAGTTGCACAAAATGTTTTTTTTTTCTTTTAGCTGCAGTTCAAGCTCCCTATTTGTAAACGATTTTAACGGCTATGACGTCGTAATAAGAGTTGCCAGTAATAGGTAGTTAGTCGTGTGGGCGTCCGTACATAATGCATCCCTACGATAAATGGCAGTGGTGGGTCGACAGTAGAGTTAGGTAAAGGCGCTTGTTGTCGGTATAAACAGAACCATTACGATGAGAACTATGGCTCATAGATCGTGCTAATGCGTTTTATGTAGCGATGCTGGCAGATAAAAGAGGAAAAATTATCGAAAATAAAGGAAGAATGCAGCAAATCCTGAATGTATAGCCAGTAAACATACTCGTAGATAAAAATTTAGTATATTTTCTCGCTTGGCTGCTCAGCTCCTTTATATATGATGTGATGAGATTATAGGAAATTTCAACATTTTTCTTGGTGGTTTCTTGATTTCTGAAAATAAGATCACGCCTTAGGCAGCTCCTATAGACCTTATAATTTATATATATATATATAATAGAGCTGTAAAATTTCCATATCTCCTCTATATGGCAATACAACTAAATTTTAAAGCTCTTAAATTAAACCCGTAGGAATATAGAGACAGTAGGCGGTAGATTAAGCCGAAACCGTAGGATCCTTATTTTATACGATTCCGTTAACGCTCGAAACTTTAGGGTAAACGTACCAATTACGGGGTCCCGGGTTATATCTAAACGCGCGGCCGGGTGTGTACAGGAATATAACGTGAGGATAATTGGAGCCGTACGGATCGATAGCCGGAATCAACTGGATTCAGGCGGATATCCGAGCGAGCGGCGGCGGTGAGTCTAATTGCTACGACTCTCGAACCTTGATGACGGACAGTAGGATTAAGGGTGGCTAGAGTGGCACTGATGTTGAATTGTGGAATTCACACTGAATAATACAATTTAGACATTTTAAAAATTTTGTGGGAATCCTACAATTAACGATACAACATTTTTAAAGTGGATATTTAATCTTTGTTGTATTTTTGGTTTTAGCCATTAAAGGCGATTCTGACGGCTTTAATTTTAGTTTTAGTGTAGTCAAAACTAAATTTTATTGATTGAAAAATAGTCTAAGTGTTAGTCACAGAAGCTTAATTACTTTGGAAATATTTCATATTTGACTGCACTCATCATCATCATCGTATGGCCTTTGTGTTCTGCATTGTTTTTTCTACAAAGATATAATTCTAGATTCAGGTTTGATAGCTATGTTTTCGCGTCAGGTATTAGTTGGTGTAGCTGCTTCAGCCCACTAGAAAACTTTCTGATGGGGCACTCCTCTATGATGTGACGGATAGTCTGTTCTGAGGCTCAACAGTCGCAGCGAGGTGATTCAGCGACATCCCATTGGTGCAGGTTATAGTTGCACCTTGCCACGGCAGTATGGATTCTGTTCAACGTAGTCCACAGCTTAAGGGAAGAGCGCAAGACTCCGCGGCCATACAAAACGATTAACCTTCTCATTTGTACGCTAATGCATTAAATCAAATAAAACTTTGAGTAACTTCATCTTTTTCACAACCTACAAGTCCGATTTAACTTTAAAATTCAGATAATCAACACGGTTAGGAAATACAAGCACTTGGAAATCTATGTTTTAAGCTCCAAAATGTTCCATTTTCATGTTCGATTTTCTTAAGCATTTCTCAAGTAAAAACAATTTATATTGAATTTCGGACGCGTGGTAGTTCATATATATTTGGAAAATGCAGTTATTTCGTATGTTTACCGTCTAGCCTTAAGGTGTTCTCTAAAGCCTGGCTGTGTGGCAGATGGGTTAGATATGATGTTAGCCTGCAAACATTTTGCCTATCCTACCCTATCCTATCGTCAGTCCAGATCGGTTTACTGCACTAACACTAAAATTAAAAAGCCTACAGAATCGGCTTTAATGTAAACGTATTACTGCGCATTGTATTTTATTTAAAAGCTTGAAAGTTTACTTACCTATATAATTTGTTATTTATCAAATATTTTTTGCTGTGCCAGACTGCCAGGCGTCGAAATTCAGTCATGTAATATTTATTAACACAAGATATACAACAACATTCTTACGGCCAGATACGACAGCAGTAGTTTATTCTTCAATAAAATTAAATAAAAATCTCAGAGAACGGCTCTTTTACTTTAGAATTTACGCAACATCCTTGTCACTATTTGCACAGTGCATTTCCATGTATGCAAATAACAAAAACGAACGCAGTCTATCTGAGAATAGATCGCATTCTAAACACGAACTAGTAATTTATGGCTGTCACCGTCAGATCGATCGCCGGATATCCGGACGAGTGGCCGATGGGCACTAATTGGCCCATTCACCCTACTCGTGCCCATGACAACTATGACAAATGATCTTTTAGCTTAACTCTATTTGAGCATTGCCTCCATTTTTCTGTGGAAACTGAACGTTTCATTTTATTTTTCCTTTTTCATGTAACATCAGTCTTAGAGGATTTACGCGAAAGGAGTTGAAAGACAAGTTAAGCCGCTAAGATAGAAGGAAAAAGATTCTGGTACTTGTAAGAGATAAAAGACAACAAAAACTAAAGTGAAAGAATATACATTTACGGAATTGTAACAAAGCGGTTGAAATATCGAAAATGGAGTGCCATCGAGTGAAAAGTTTCTCTTGTTTTGTATGTTCATGTAAACATAGCTGAAGCTGTAGAATGTAGATCTCGCATCGTTGTCGCCGAAAGAGATGGAACATGTCTTAGTAAGTTGCTGGTACAAATACCAATTTTAAAAAGGACAGTGGTAACATAAGTATGTAATTTGGTACGAAGACTTAAATAAATTTTGAAAATTATTAAAATAAATATAAAGATTTTCATTGAACAGATCACAAATATTAGTAGTATAAGTTGCTTAACCGATGTTAGTGGAAACTTGGTATGTATCCGTTGAAAAGGACAGTGACTCAGCTCTTGTCTCCACAGCCAAGAGCAAAGAGGACGCTGTATATAGGTACAAAGAGTGAATATTGTATCTACAATAATCTACGTCAATAATATATTTATAGTTTATAATAACTAGTCTTATTTTCTATACATTACAAATGCACTGACTGTAATAAAAAAAAATGTTATATGGATAACATGCAGACCTATTTTACTTTTTACTGTGGTAACTAGATAAATATCACACAGAAATAATTGGTGCAATTTACGTAGATGGTCGTGTCTTATCGCCGTGTATGTTGTAGGTCGGGCATCGTATGTAGGGCAGTCAAATCGTTTGTCAAGTCAAGTCAAATTTACATACCTAATCTGTTGAGTTCCCATTATTGTCAAAACAATATTTGAAAATTTTGGAGTATATACTCATATATGCCACTAAATGGTGTTACGTTATAATACGGATTATATAATTTGTCAATTAGTTAATGAGCTGAACAACTGGACTTACACTAAGTCAAGCATAAGAGTTCAGTGTGAACGAAGTCGCTGACTAAAGCTAGTAAAGTAAGTTTCGTAACTACTAGTTGAATAAAACGTATCTAGTGTACCAGATTATAGTGACTTTCTAAATATTTTGGGACAAACATCTTGTTCACGCTACCAGCGTGACGTTCGCGCATGTGCATGACTAATTTTCGCGGCGCAGCGCTGGCGCCACCTGGCGACACAATGGACTCGCGCGCTGGCGCCAACCCGCGGTTCACTCACTCTGTTCCGCCGCAATCGTCTAGAGAACGACACGCGTGTACACATTCGCGCCGCCACAAACAATATCGCATACGTCCCAGTGTTGTGTTCACAGTTCATAACAGTGCTGTGTATTACTTCGCGTTACACCAAGACATTCTGCACATTCCTGACCAAGGCGCCGGCTCCATCAGCCCAACAAGAAGGCTCAGCCCGTCAGCGCATTAGTCTGCTCGCCCACAACAATCATCATCAAAGGTCAGTCAGTTTACCCACAATTCTCCAATCAATCCTCAGATCCCATCAGCTCTGCATTCCTGTAACCTCGCGGTGACATATTTTGGCCCTTCGAACCGTTACTGAACCAGCCCCCGTCGATTTACTACAGTCCATTTTCACCCGGTGGCATATTTTGCCCCCTTTCCCGGCAAAAATATTTTGTGGTCTCGAATACCTATTGCGGGTAGGTAATTAGAACCGCCGCCGCCTAGAACATTCCATTTATCGGTATAGAACCGGCCCCCCCCGCCCCCGGCACAGAATAAACTCATTTTCATCCCGTTTGTTATTATTATTCAGCTCAGATAATATAATTATATCCATTCAGCCCAATTGTTTGTTACAGTCCACTATATATCTTTAGTAAATCTGCCCATTGTCAAAGATAGGTTTCTTATCTTGCGAGATATTTTTTTTGGTGCGAGTATAAATTTGCCTTTGTTCCGTGTAGTTACGTATCTACATTACATATATACATACGTATTACGTATATTACTAAAGCTTGATTTGCATCATTGGATTGTCCGCTCATTTAGATCCGATTTCGGCTAGGTAAATACATTCTTTGTTTGTTTACGCTCTCAAAGCAGTAGGTAGGTATTTTATTCTATAAATAGAATTTTCGACGACTGATGTTGTTGTTGTAAAGGTACTTTCGTGTAAACAAGAACTAGCGTGTATTGTCGGCACATGATTTTAAGGCAAATAACATAAAAGTTAACAAGTTCACCGGCCCTTTTTAGATATTTTATGTTACGGTAATCTTGTGTTACGGTAATAGATTGCCGGACAGTTTATTCGTGTTATTGTCTGCTTTTTTAACCGGGTGCATATAGCAGAAATATAGTAAAAAAATGTTTTTTTTTTTTTCTTCTCGTCTCTGCTCTTAATGTTTATGGTACACATATAGGGTGTTCCACATTGGTGTATCAGCTCATATACAGGTTGTTTAAAAAAAAATTTTTTTTTTTTTCTCTCTGTCGTGTTTATTTCCGTGTTCCGTTTGAACATAGTCATTGTTACTTCATCCGCGCAAGTATCTCAGCTCTATTCATCTATCTCATCAATTATTTTAGTTGTACGTTCGCTCCTATAGTTCAGCTCAAACTCGTTGCGTATTTTATCTTAGTAATCAACCACCTAGTTTAACAAGATTAAGATGCCTTCGAAATCACAAGCCGCGATGTTTCGTGAGGCCGTAAAGGCGATAGTTCTGTTAAAGGAGATTGGTGCGGCGGTCGAGGCAGGCGACAGAAAAACATATTCTGTGGCGGACTTCACCGCTCGTTACGCAAACATACAAAGCGTTAAAACTAAGTTAGAGGACGTATATTATGAGATCCTTGACGATGAGGAAATATTTGTCCGACGAAACTGAGGCAACCTACACAAAAAATTTTCAGTCGGCACTTAGCAATTATGATGCTATACTAGTGGCATTCGAAAATTTAAAAGTAAAATCAGCTCTTCCGGACAAGACGCAACCCCTCAGCTCAAGTACACCCGTTGGTGTTCTACCAAAAATACCCATACCGGAGTTTCATTCGAACGTTGAAGAATGGCCCTCATTTATTGCTGTTTTTAGGAGCCTCATCAGTGAGATGGCTACAGTTTCGGATGCTGTAAAGCTGCATTATTTGTTAGGTGCCCTAAAGGGTGCGGCACATGATATGGTGAAACACCTCTACCCTACCAACGAGAATTATCCCATAGCCATGGAAATTCTCACCAGGCGTTACGATAATCGTCGCGTGCTCATTGACCGATTTGTGGACATTATCATGAATCTTCCGCACATCCACATGCGTTCGGATATCCGCACATCGTTCTTAATTCCGCTTATCTCAGCGCAAAGCGCTCTCCGCAACCTCGATCTGCCCATGAAAGATTCCGACTATGTTTTCGTGTCCATGGTGGTGCGAAAACTACAAGGCGAGCTCCGCACGCTCTTCGAGCGGAAGTACGGATCTCGTGCAACTCTGCCCACGCTCAAGAACCTCATTGAGTTCTTGGAAGAGCACGCACGCTGCAAGGAGAATGAGTCATCGTCCCTTGCGTCACAGAATGCTCCTTCTTCAGCACGGCTCGGCCCGTCAGAAAGGCTCGCTCAGCTCAATAAGCTGCTTCAGCCCACTCGAGGTACTCCACGTCAGCCCTACCAGGCTCATCAAGAGTTCCGGCCCATAGCTCCTCGGCAGGACAATCGCTCCCCCCGTCCTATTCGTCAACCATTTTTGGCATTTGAGACAGCGCCAGTTTACTCGGCCCAACCGTCCTCATCATCCGCTCGTCAGCTAGTTTACTCGGCCCAATCATCCCCATCACCCACTCGCCAACAGAGTTATTCGGCTCAACCTTCTTCCCCTACCGGTGGTATGCCATGCCCATACTGCAGGAATAGGGGACACAAACTCATCGCATGCCCAGGATTTAATAACCAACCGGTCCAAGGTCGGTGGGATTTTGTGAACTCACGCAACCGGTGCCGACGCTGTTTGGGTCCTCATTATGAGAACGAGTGCAGGTCTACACGTGCATGCAAGGAGTGTGGGCGGTCTGACCACCATACTTCACTGCATCGCCATGGGGCCATGTCTCCGACACGCTCATCTGCTCATTTGCTGCCTCCGTCTCTACCGTGAGCAGCCCAGACAGCGCTCAGCGCATGAGCCTCAATACCATTCGGCACATGCTACACAGGCATACACGTCCCATCCCAACTCGCCCACTCAATCGCGATCGCCAAGTAGGTCTCGGGTAGGTAGGCAACAATGACTACCTACAATAACAGAGCACTATGAAGGCGAGGACGACCAGCACTCAGCACACTCAGCACACTCATCACACACACACTCATCACATACACACTCAGCTCATTGTCACTCAATGACTTCAACTCCAACAGAAAATTACTGTAACTCCGCACAACGTGTAGTGAACGTCACCAACACGCCAATTTTGTTGCCAACCGTCTCACTTAAAATAGCAGACGTAAATGGTCAATTTCACTCAGCACGAGCCCTGTTAGACTGTGGAAGTATGCTGACTCTTTGTTCTCAGCGCATGGCCACAATTTTAAATTTACCATTAAAACATACATCTCTAAAAATCGCAGGAGTTGGAAATCAGCACACACAAAACTCAAAGGCATCAATCACAATTGTATGCCGACCTACTCACCGTGACACACCTATGATCACGGCCACAGCCCATATATTGAAGAACGTAACTGGGTACCTGCCGTTGGAAAAGGTTCCAGATCTCGCTCAGTTAACAGGTCACCCACCGATTCCTCTTGCTGATCGAGAATATCACACACCAGCTCCGGTTGATCTAATACTAGGATCTGACGTTCTTGGTCAAGTGTTAGACGGAACCAAGGTTTCGCTCGGCCCTGGCAAGCCTATAGCCTTCGGCACGATATTTGATTTTACATTGATTGGACCTTTCGAAAGTTTACATACCTCACCCACGAATCAGGTCAACTCAGTTCACATTGTCGGCTCTCACACGGACTCAGAGCATTCCACTCATGACATTCACAAAAGTCTTGAGAGGTTTTGGGAATCCGAGGAACCCCAAACCTACAAGCATACCAGCCCATTAGAGGATCAGTGTGAGGACATTTTCCGCACCACAACTACTCGTGAACCATCAGGTCAATATGTGGTTACACTGCCCTTTCTGCACAACGCGCCGACATTAGGTTCCACTCACGCTATTGCGCTACGCAGGTTTCTCAATTTGGAGAAGAAGCTGCTAGCGAACCCGCCCTTCCGCTCGAAATACGTAGAGTTTATGTCAGATTACATAAAATTGGGACATATGTCGCCGTGTCACCCCAATACCTTTGCTCATAAATCCCATTTCTATATCCCACATCATGGCATATTCAAGCCAGGGTCAGAAGAGTTACGCTGCGTGTTTGACGGAAGTTGTAAAAGCTCAAACGGCGTCAATTTAAATGATTGTCTCCATACAGGTCCAGCTCTTCAACAAGATATTGTTGACATTATCATGTCCTTCAGGATCCACTCACAAGTTTTCAGCACAGACATCCGAATGATGTTCAGAAATATACTCATTCACCCAGAGCAAAGACCTTTTCAACTCATTCTCTGGCGGTCTTCACCCGACCAGACCCTGCTCACGTATGCCCTTAATACCGTCACATATGGATTAAGGTCCAGCCCATACCATGCCATCCGCACTTTACTCCAATTGGCTGATGACGAAGGTCATCGTTACCCCCACGCTGCTCAGGTCCTCCGCAAATCAATATTTGTGGACGACATTCTCTCAGGTGCAGATTCTGTGGAATCTGCTCAGTCGCTCCAAAGCGACCTGATCGAGTTACTCGCCCTAGGTGGCTTCCAGCTCAGTAAATGGACCTCCAACTCGCCTCAGCTCCTTGAACGGTTCTCAGATGACCAGTGCGACATGCCCAAGGACTTTGACTTCAGTCCCGACTCTAATTCCATTAAGGTTCTGGGAATACAGTGGATTCCTCAAACTGATGAGTTCACTTATCGCATTTCTCTGCCCACTCATGCTCAAGTCACAAAGCGCTCCATTCTCAGTACAGTAGCGTCTCTTTATGACCCCAATGGCTGGGTTACTCCAGTCATCTTCCGCGCAAAGATTCTTCTCCAGAAGCTTTGGCTCCTGAAAATAGGATGGGATGAGCCTATCTCTGAAGAAGTCCACACAGAGTGGCAACACATCTCAGAGGATCTTCCTCAGCTCTCAAACCTCCGTTTACCTCGGCACATTTGTAAGTGTAAGCCCACGTCTACTTACTCACTTCACGGGTTCGCGGACGCATCAGAGGCGGGCTTTGGTGCCGTTATCTATCTTCATGAGCGCAATACCACTGGACATGTCAATGTACACCTAATCATTGGCAAGTCCAAGGTCGCACCCATTAAGACTCGCCTCTCAATCCCGAAATTGGAGTTGTCAGCCGCGACTCTTTTATCTCAGCTCATGACTCGAGTGTCAGCCCAACTTTCAGCTCATATAGCCATTCAAACACACACATGCTGGTCAGATAGCACAATAGTGTTGGCATGGCTCAATACCCCACCTCACCGATTACAGACTTTCGAGGCCAATCGAGTGGCTAAGATCACAGCTACTTCAACTAGCAATACGTGGAGGCATGTGCCCACGAACCTCAACCCTGCTGACTGTGCAAGCAGAGGCATGTCTGCCCAGTCTCTCTCACTTCATGACCTTTGGTGGTCACCCAGTTGGCTCAAAGAACCTACCTGCACTTGGCCCAAGATGCCACCCGCTCTAGGCCATCATGCTCTCCCAGGCCTTAAGCCCAAAAAGGTACCAGCACACATAGCAGTCCCAGATATCGATCTGGACTTGCTCACTCGCTACAGCTCACTTGACAAGCTCGTCGGAGTGACGGCTTGTATTAAAAGGTTCATATTCAATTGTCGGCACAGCCCAGATGCACGGCGCTCTGGTCCGTTGACAGCTAGTGAACGCAGGGACGCTCTGTTGCACTGGGTCCGCTCTGTTCAGCACAATGAGTTTGCTGAAGACATTAATCGTATCCAGACTGATAAGGTTTGTCCCGTTCGGCTCCAGCGTCTCTCGCCCTTCATAAAGGACGGCCTCTTGAGAGTCGGAGGTCGTCTCTCTCACGCGTCAATTAGGTATGACGCTCAACACCCACTCATTCTACCCAGCTCAAGTCCGCTCGTAGATCTCATTATAGATCACTATCACACAATACACTGCCACCCTGGAGCTGACACATTACACGCCATATTACGCCAGCAGTACTGGATTCTGTCCGCTCGTCGTATTATTAGACACCGCGTGTTTAAATGTATTAGATGTTTCCGGTGCCGCGCTCAGCCTAAGGCTCCGCTCATGGCTGATCTTCCAGTAGACAGAGTTACTCCTCAGCCAGTTTTTAGTCACGTCACGACGGACTTTGCTGGCCACTTCTTCGTTAAATCCAGCACGTTGCGGAACGCGAAACTCATAAAGGCGTACTTTTGTATTTTCGTTTGCCTCGCAACAAAGGCGGTTCATTTGGAACCAGTCTCTGCACTCTCAACGGAAGCGTTCTTTGCGGCATTGCAACGTTTTATCTCACGTCGCGGTACTCCGGTTCTCATTCGCTCAGACTGCGGCACAAACTATGTAGGTGCTAGGAATCAGCTCATTGAAGTTCAGAACTTCCTCAGGTCAAACAATGATGCAATCACTCACAAGCTCGCGAATCAGCACATAACTTGGTTACTGAACCCGCCTAAAGGGCCTTGGTTCGGCGCTCTGCACGAAATAAACGTAAAATCTACCAAGCAACTACTTTATCGCGTGATAGGTGAACAGCACCTCACTTTTGAGGAATTTTCTACCCTTTTGGCTCGAATTGAGGCTGTACTCAACTCAAGACCCCTCTGCCCAATTTCATCCGACCCTACGGACTTTGTACCTCTCACGGCCGGACATTTCATTATTGGTCGTCCGCTCACCGCTCTACCTGAGCAGTCTTTTGACGACAGACCCATATCTGCTCTTAAACGGTTTCAACTCATTCAAGCGCTCTCTCAGCGCTTTTGGACTCTCTGGTCCAGATCCTACCTCCATACCCTGCAAACCCGCTCCAAATGGCTCTCCCCTTCTTCCCCTCCTCAAGTGGGTGAACTGGTCCTCATCAAAGAGGATGACCTGCCTCCGCTCCAATGGAAGTTGGGGAGAATTCTCCGCACGATACCTGGCAAGGATGGAGTGATCCGAGTTGTGGATCTGGACACAGCTCATGGAAATCTGCGACGACCTGTGTTCAAGATAGCCAGGCTGCCGTTGGATTCAGCTCAAGAGGAGCCGCAGCCCCGGCCCCCCCAGGATGTTCACGCTACCAGCGTGACGTTCGCGCATGTGCATGACTAATTTTCGCGGCGCAGCGCTGGCGCCACCTGGCGACACAATGGACTCGCGCGCTGGCGCCAACCCGCGGTTCACTCACTCTGTTCCGCCGCAATCGTCTAGAGAACGACACGCGTGTACACATTCGCGCCGCCACAAACAATATCGCATACGTCCCAGTGTTGTGTTCACAGTTCATAACAGTGCTGTGTATTACTTCGCGTTACACCAAGACATTCTGCACATTCCTGACCAAGGCGCCGGCTCCATCAGCCCAACAAGAAGGCTCAGCCCGTCAGCGCATTAGTCTGCTCGCCCACAACAATCATCATCAAAGGTCAGTCAGTTTACCCACAATTCTCCAATCAATCCTCAGATCCCATCAGCTCTGCATTTCTGTAACCTCGCGGTTACACATCTTATTCCTGCACCGTATCGCGTTGCCAGCCATTTTCATGAAGATGATATGGCACATCTGATACTGTATTCGGAGATTCTCCACACACATATAACGTAAGGTTAGACAAGCAAACAGCTATCCACTTTGAAAAGTTTTGCGAGAACACCGAACAAAGCTTTGCTGCTCGCATCTCGTCGTATTCAAGGAAGTTTGTCATATGGCTCGGAATGTACGAGCGTTTATATATTCAAGAACATCTATTTAAGGCGTTGCAACATGCGAATATGTTTAAGAAAAAAAAAGTTTTGTACTTGCTAAAATAATAATTGAAAATCTGCTCAAGTAAATATCTAGAAATAGCCATGAACTATTTTTACACAGCAAAGTTTTCAGAAACAAAGTTTTTTTATAGCTAGAATTTTAACTAATGCCAAAAGCGAATGTCTTTAGCAAACTTAATGTTTTTGGTTCACGAAGACGTTGTCTATGAAAACTATCCTATGTAAAAAAGTTCATTGCTATTTCTAGATATTTACTTGAGCAGATTTTCAATCATTATTCTATAGTGGCAGCACTTTCGCATACTATAACGCCTTAGGCTTTGTTTTTTGTAATAATACTTGATCAAAATAATACATATATCAGTAGAATTAACAGAGCAATTAACACAAATGCCTAATTTACATAGAGATTCAGTAGGCTTGCCATGCTCTAGATCCTCCTAAGCCTATTCTAAATTGCTGAGCAAATTGCTTCCGATAACCAGTTCATCTGCCACAGATTCTATGGATAAATATGTTTATTCTGTGGCTTTTAAGCAGAATTCATTGCGAAAGTTTTCAGCTCCCTAATTGTATTCGTGGAACTCTAGGAGCTTCTTAGAAACAACGTCTTTCTGACTTATAACAGTTAAGGCAAGAGACAGTTTTAGTTGTGGGACAAGTCACAGGGGATTTTCTAACAAAATTGAATGATAACTGTCAGTGCCGTGCATATAACTTTTTTCCGGAAAAGCAATCAGAAGTTCAAGTTTGACAATAAAAAAAATATGAAAAAATTTAAATAACACTTTGAAAAAAAAAAGTTTGTATGACGTCAGGGTAGACACTGTCTACCCTAGAGTGAATATTTTCATATCAACATTTTTTTTGTTATTTCGTTATTAAGTGTTATTTCAATGTTTTCATATTTTTTTATTGTCAATCTTGACCCTCTGGTTGCTTTTCCGGAAAAAAGTTCTATGCACGCCACTGATAACTGTATTTGATTCATGGTTAATTTTGCTTTTTAAAAGAAATCGTAAGAAATAACCACAACTTCCATAAAAAACAGACCTCTTAAAAACTAGTTATATATGTAAAAATAGTGTATATAATAGATATAAAAAATATACTCCTAAACCACGTTTTTTTTTCTGGGTACGTCATTTAATATCCTGGAGTATTATTTCCTTGTTTCTTTTTTGTATGTTGACTGTGTGAAATAAAGTTGTGGGTAGTTTTATAATTTTACGTTTGTGTAAATATCAGTCACATATTAGATAAAATATATGTACTAGTATAGGTAGGTTTGTTGTTATCAAAAACACAATATAGTGTGATGAAAAATAAAATAGATACATAAAATATATATGTCGTATTAAGATGGTTATAGCCGTGATGTAATTATATCCCTAGGGATATAATTATATACCATAATATAGTTATAGGAAAGAGGTTCATAACTATCTTACTAAGGATATAACTATGACACGGTTGCAGTCTAGTAACATAATTATTGTACTAAACTAAACTAGTTAAAAGAGGATGGCCCACCCTAGCAATTTTTTTCATTACCCGTCCAGCACAATAAGTCCAATGGCAAAGACCTTATTTGCTTTTGATAGAGGCGATTATATGTTGGCTCACTGGCCTCTTTTTTTTGGACGCACGCACTTGGACGTTCTTTGCTAATACTGAAATATTTTGTGGGAAAAAAAAATATTGGATTTGAGTAGAATCCCTTCATATTTCTATTACCTATTTTACCTATTGTATCTCTTAACCGCGTTCTTGAAACGAACGTATGAAAACCAAAAAATGGAGGGTGAAAACTTTTTTTTTTGACAAAAGTATAAATTTTAATACATTGTTTGTAAGTACAATCTCTAGATAAAAGATCAATAAATCAAATATTTTTTTTTCAATACGAGGAGAGTATTCACACTCGGAACACCTCTGATACCCCCTCGGGGATTCATATCGTGACGATATATAAAATTATAACGCTCCAAGTACATTCGGCAGACGAATATCTTCACGCTCAAGACTCGCACCAATCGTTTCGTGATCCCATTTAGCCACGAACCATGGCGCTGACGGCTCCACGAGACGCTAAAAGCATGTTGTCGTCTCCAATTTTACTCCACTATCACATTCAACTCCTTGCAGACGCAGCTTTGTGACTGATACAATTTTGTGCCCTCTACTGTCTATGAAATGGAAATATGGAAGGAATCTAAAGAGGATTGCAAGGTGATATTCGTATGTATGTAAGTGTAATGTAATACAAATAAGGTTTATTTATTTGTCGTTTATAAAATACTAGCGAGTCTAGCGACCCGCCTTGGCTTCGCACGGGCATGTACTATACATATAAACCTTCCTCTTGAATCACTCTATCTATTAAAAAAAGCATTAAAATCCGTTGCGTAGTTTTAAAGATCTAAGCATACATAGGGACACGACTTTGTTTTATACTATGCAGTGATATTCATATATTTGTATTTTTAAAGTAGTTTTAAATAACTTCGCGAATTTATTTTTATTTTGTTCAGATCTTATATGAATAGGCATTTCATTATATAACATTGGAATTTTGCGCTTTAACACTCTGCCGCCAAAACAGTTATTCACTTTTACAGTTTCATACAGTTTTACACTTTGAGCAGCAGCTCTCGTGTTGAGCCCATGCTGTTTAGGTTTTGCTATTTCGTTTGTGTGAACTAGAATTTTCATTGAAATTCCACGATATTTTTTGTAACGAATTCTGATTTGTGTATCCGAACAACATTTTCCATTCGTTCAGTCAGAGTTTTGTTTGAAGAGTGGTGAATTGATTGTTTTTAGGGTTCCGTACCTAAAAATGAAAAAAAAAAAAACAGAATTTATAGGTTCACTTTGATGTCCGTCTGACCTTTTGACCGTCAAGACCGTTTTCCTCAGGTCCTAAAAGTCTACGACCCTATAGTGCTGTAAAAAAATCGGGTCTTTAACTCAACGCAAAAAAGTTATTGCCCTTTACATAATCAATTTCATACAAATTTGCTCACAATTAATTATGTAAAGACGGATAGACTTACATGTATTAAATTAAATTAAATTAAATTAAAATCGTTTATTTCAGAACTGGGTTCCATAAAAATAAAAAAATAAAAAACACAACATCATATTATTTCATGAATTATCGCGAGTTGATAAATGTAAGTATATCCGTTTTTAAATAATTAATTATGAATTCAACTTACAACAGTTACAAATCTAAAATTTGCTCAGCATGAAATCCACTTCCAGTTGACTTAAAAACTTGAAATTTATTTCACAAGTAGGCTTATTTATGAAGTCATTTATTTATTTTATTTACATATATCTTAGAAGTTATTTTATTTTAAATAGTGTCTTTACCTAATTAAACCAGCGTGCGAAGTTCTCTGAGTCTACTTGAACAATCCAGCGTTTGTATGTATGAATGTTTGTTCGACGATAACTCGAGTATCTCCGAGGATCAACAGATCGGAACATCATCTGGTAAATGAAATAAAAAGAATGTTTAAGTTCGAGTAATTTTTTTTGTGAAATACTTATTGTGAAAAGATGAAAAGATGTCGAAGGACGGGTGCGAGCTAGTTTGTACCTACTTGAGTTTTTCGGAAATCCTTCAGCGCAGAAGAGAGCCAGTAATGGCGTGTCGCACCACGTAGTAGCAAAAGGGTCATATTTAGACAAAATTTCAAAATAAATGAGTGTTAACATTTTGATAAAAATTTACTATTTCCTTTTTGGTGTCAGCTACTTTATTTGACTTACGTAAACTTAAATATATAGTGTAAAATAGGGTGTCAAATTTTGTAAACATCTGCCCATTTTGGGATAAATTTTTTTTTAGATACCTTTTGATTCCATTTGGTAAGCAGTTAAACTATATCCTTACTAACTTATGTGAACGAATGATCGAAGAATGAGCAATAAAATAATGCTCTTGTTCATAAAAAATTAACGATGGGTCCTTCTTTTTTTTCACAACTTTTTTTTCACTTGTGCAGTTTTTTTCTTTGGGAAAGTTATTCAATGTGATCAGTAGAGTTGGTTGCGCTGGTTATCACATTTAAATCTGCCGCCATTGACAAAACGCATTCATTTAGTGTATTTTTTTTTATTGGAATGGCTACGGTCACTTTTCAGAGCGACAATTTGCCACAGATCAATTTAAGATTCTGTCAAACGAAGTAAAGCCATCACGGTATGTATTATAATTTATTTATTTTGGTAAGGATAATTGGTTGATTGACATATCTGGTCTTTTCTGTACCCATCTACCTTCTGCACGTACCTTACTATCATGCAAGAGCGAGACAGTGTCTGCTCTTCGCCGACGCCCGCGACACCTCGCGGTGAAAAATTTTAGTTTTCGGGTCGCAAGTCGCAAATCATTAAGCAAGCTACTGGATTGTTGTTTGATTAAAATATTATTATAAATCGAAGAATAGACAGCAATAGTGCGTAATCTCTCTTCAGAACTTCAAAACTCTTGTGCCCAGTGTAATTTTTGGTAGATTCCATGTTTCAGTGGAAGACCACGACGAGCTGACTTGCTGGCCGGCATCCGTCCACATGCACGCTCACACATCAATTGCTTCAGGAATAAGGTATTGTGCATTCTTTCTCTACCGAACGATTTTCTCTTGCGCCATTTATCACGGTGCGTGGCTAAGTGCAAAATCCACCGTTGACCTGTGTTCCCGGATTGGCCCACTATGAACAGACCCCAAACATATTTTATTACATTGGTTTTAACAATATCTACATTTTTGTTATTGCAAATCATTCTAGTCACTTTTTTTTTTTTTTTTTTAGAAAAATGCAATTTTTTTGTCTTTCTCTCTGAATCGGCCCCTCTCGCACTGTTCGTTTTTCCGCTTGGAGTGACACTGCCCATTGAAAACTTGATGCCTCACCTTATACTACACGGATTGGACGTCATAATTATACACGGGGTCTTTATTCGAAATAACTCGGCGTAGACTTGATCAAGTTACAAATATAGTACATAATGTACTATATTAAATGCTCTTTCTCCAAGTCCTTGATATACTGGCTCCTTAGTATTACTCGCGCTATGGCCACGGACTCTGGCTCTTTCGGCAAAGGCTTAGGCGTGGTGTACACAGGTGATTCTGTTGTGGTAGGCTTGAACATATTCGCTTCCGCTCCGTAGATTGCGATGTCGTAGTCCAGACCCCATCCTCTTTGACTCTTCATCCGGAGATGGACGTGGTCGAAGCCCAGACCGCCTTCGATGATTTTTACTATGGCTTTGGATTGCAAGTTGTCATACGCTATGATGCCCTGTAACGAAATAATACGAACTTTTTTTATCGTGACGGATAAAGAAGGTTTATTATGATATTTATGATGCCGGAACAAGGGCGGATTCAGGATTTGATTGTGGGGGGGAAGTTTTTAGGTGCCTTACGCCCGAAGGTGCTTTTGGCGAACCTACATATATCTTTTAAACCTATGCTGTGTAAAAGTGTACCCAAATCGAATCAAAAAGTTGGGTAAAATAGTAAATTATATGGAATTCCTGGGCGTTTTGAGGGGGCCATGGCTGCCATAGCCCCCCCCCCCCCCCCTCTGGATCCGCCAATGTGCCGGAAATAGTCGTTCTGTGACTTCTATGTCATAATAAAATACTTCAATAAAATATTGCTTTCATAATGAATAAATAAATAAATTTAATTTGGTCTAGTATTATGATATATAATGATTAATTATGATATTTAATAAGTACGGGATTTCTAGCTTCTTTGATAAGAAAAATTTAAACAAACTAGCTTCAGTAAAACAAAAAAAAATAATTATAAAAATCATGATGATGAATGATATCCGTTACGATAACGCTATTGTATCTCGCTTGGTGATCACCAAGGTGATCTTGGTAATCATCAGGTAGCGGTGTTTAATAAACCGTCAGGTAAAATTCGAAGAGATTATTTTTCTGCTCCTGTACTGCCTATAATAGAATTTGTACTTATTTGAACTAGTCTCGTGTGAACGGAAGCAAGATATTTTTTTTTATTCCTTTGAAAAAAAAAAGGTATCTTTGAACCTTGGATAATTAGAGATTAGAGATTAGAGAGTTTACCAATCATTTGAATCGTATATACACATATTGCTGCATAAATTAAATAAACCTTTAATTTTGTACATGAACGTTTATTATTTTATTAAATTTATTTTTATAAGATTCAATTTGACTTGTAAAAAGCGTATTATGTGTACCTACTTTACAAAATAAACCATTTGAATTTGAATTTGTAAATATAAACTACAATATTTATAGAAAGGACTAATCGTTAACAATCTAAATTGCGTAATTGTCATGGTAAATGAGTAAATAACATGTTATGAAAAATTCATATTAAGTTGCCGTCCATTAATCACGTGATGTTTTTTAGCAACTTTTTAACCCCCCGGTCTATAAAAACGGCAAAAAAACATGTCTGTTGTATGGGAGTCCCCTTAAATATTTATTTTATTTTTTAGTATTTGTTGTCATAGCGGCAACAGTAATACATCATCTGTGAAAATTTCAACTGTCGAACTATCACGGTTCATGAGATACAGCCTGGTGACAGGCTTAGTAATAGGGTCCCGTTGGTTACCCTTTGGGTTCTTCATAAGATCAAGAAGCGTCTGTTATCTTGTCGTAACAATTTCATAAATACACTGAAGATTCTTGTTTCACAAACAAAAAAAAAACTTTTCAAAATTAAGCTATAGGAATTATGCCGCGCGAAATTTGCGAAATGGCATTTGCAGAATTGACGAAATTGTCACCTGAAAGAAAGAAAGAAAGAAAGAAAATAAATTTATTGGCGCGTTTACAAAAAAGAAACTTATAGCTAACACAGTAGAAAAAGGTTTACTTAAGTAGGGAGTAATCTATAGATAAAAATAACAACACGACAAAAGGATGTAGCTCAGCTATGTGCCATCCAAAACATGCTTTGGTTGGCGCTAGTTTTCAGCTACCTCCGTTACAGTTGCATGATAATGTATTTGTCACTTGTTACTGTGAAATAGGGGTCAAGTGTCAGAAGTGTGCATGCTGCATGCTTGAAAAATGGCTACAAGGATCAGCCCCCCTATTCTGTGTCTTTAGTTGCCAACTGTACTAGGTGCCTATCACCAAAAACATAGATAAAAACTGAAATTTCAAAATTGCCTTTAGTGGGTATTGAACTATTAACAATCTGTGTCGTCACTTGAAGTGCGAACATATCCTTAGGAAATCGGAATTCGATGGTATATGTTTTTGATGATAGGCACCCAGTACAGAAGGCAACTAGAGATACATAATAGGCCCGCTGATAGCGCGTGGATGACAGTGACAGGGATGCGCAGCTGTGAAACAAAGAGTGCGGCGTTAGTTCCGATTTTGGACACAACTAATCCACGCACCATAAGATCCTTGTAGTACTGTTACATTTTTAACAACCGAAGTTTCGAAAGTTACTACTGCGCTATAATATACATAATGTTAAAACGAAGTTGCGGAAGCCGAAAATATATATGCCATATGAACAAATTTCCATGAAAAAAAAAAATGAGAAATCGAGAAAAAAAAAACTGTCGTTTCATTCATTTTGGTCGGGTAGCTATGTAACTTTTCTATGGAATAGCAGATTTTTTTTTTTCGTGGTTCGAGTGTTGGCTCCAGTTGTTCGTATGGCTTTATATTCTATGGTATAGTCGAGTACTATCGCCAGTTTCCGGCTTCCGCAACTTCATCTTAACACCCAGTACAACTATGGGAGTTGAGTTGGTAAACAGATAATAGATCCGAAATAAATTTTTCACCTTAATGTTGGCTGGAAGATATTGCTTTTAGCAATAAGTGCCGCTTAGCACACAATTTTTTTTGTAGTTTATTTAAATTTTTCTTAGTTTAATACTTTTTGTGTAAATTTGCAAAAGTGTAATAAATAAACAAAAATAAATACAAGTCGGACGGAAAGGGGTCGAGGGTAGAGTACCTATAAATCAGGTAGAGCCGTGAGCAAAAATCTAGTATACTTTCATAGTTGATCACTTCAAATAATTTCAATCAACACTTGATGGAAATTAAAAGGTTTAGTGGTATAAGTGGATAATATTTTTGTTTATAAACATTTTCACATGCGTCGGTCACGCAGCAAGTTAGAACATCAAGTAAAAAGTAAAAGACAACGATTTGTTTACAGAAGAGACAATATCGTTCATATATGGAATACAATTATCTTGCTTGCGGCCAGTGTCCCATATACCTCCAACAATACCTCACTTTTTTGTCTCTTTAACTTTAAAGACCCAAAATTACTTTTGCAATTGCTTGGGCGTTGCGGAAAGTGCAGCCCCTTCGCCCTTGCGTAACAAAGCACAGTCACCCATGCTCACCTTCGGAGCTTCGGCTTGTTGGTTCGGCGTGTTCGCACGGGTGCCTATGCTTTGTCACGGCAGGCGAGGGCTGCCCTTCCTCCACGCCTATGGCTTTTTATATACACTCTAGGGGTAGTACCCACAAGACTGTATATATTCAGGGTGCTCTGATTCTGTTTTGGAACAGATTCAACCTATTTTTTGCATAGAGTCAGGTGCTCTGATTCGGTTTTGCAACAGATTCAACCTATTTTTTCTATTAAATCACTAATCAGCATAAATACAACAAAAAGGCAACCTATTAGGTAAGCTAAATAAAAGACATGCATAAACTTTATAAACTTTGAATGAAATCACAAAGAAAAAAAATGCCTGCATTGGTTTTATACTATAACAACAAAAAAATTAAATTACGTCAATTTTAATGCATAACTCACAGCAGTTTCGGAACACAACCAAAAAAAAAATATCAAGTCATAAAATCAATTAAAATTGCACCTTAAGACAATTTTTGAGGTTATTTTACGAAACTTGAACATTTTTTTTGAGGAAACTATCGATTTCCGGTAACTGAAATTTCGTGAGATTAATAACAATAACAAGAGCTATTCTGGAAAAAAAAATCAAGGTACCTTTGTTCGTATACTCTTGTAAGAGACGAGCCTATATTTATTTATAACCGCCAGTTATACTTCTCAATGTAGTTAACACAAACAATTGCAATCTAAAACAATAAAAAGTAAAAGAGGATAAATAATTTAAAAAGTGAATAAATTCAATACAGATGTCAAAAAATTTTATCTAAACAATAATAATCTAGCATCACATGTATCAAAATGTCCAAGTAATATAATATCAAAGTAAAAAAGTAAAATATTCTGTTTATAAATAATTTTAATACTAAGTACTAATATATTTCTATTACTATCCCAAATTTGCCTCTTTTCAATATAATTTTAAACCTTGGAATTGGGGTAATGAAATAATATATATATATATATATATGTTTATGTCATTTTTTAGTCTTTTATCAACAATGTTGAAAATGTAACTGTGAATTGTGTGAAATGTGATAATCTTTTGTTTGAATAAACTCTGCAGCCCAGCTACCCAGCAAACTCTGCCCATACGGCAAATACCGGTTGTGTCTGCTTACGTGTATTCCACTGTCACATTCGTATAATATTGTCTTTTTATTCTAGACCTAAGGATGTGACTAAGAAGCGCAGACATTAAGAAGATCATACTCATGATGATGAACAAGAACATCCATACGAAATAGGCATCGAAGATTGTGAGTTTCGTGAGTTTATGAATAAATAAAGACAAAATATTTAAAAGTAAATATATTTTTAGCTTTTTGTTTACAATATTCACTTTTGTTACAGAATGTATTCAAATGAATTCATAAAGATGCATTCTTGGCGTAAAAATAAGAAAACTGGACAGATAGAAGTAAACCAAAAATCTGATTGGTTTATTCAAGCTCAAGGCCAATTATATATTTGTCAAAAAGGAAAATGTGCATTGGCCGTATGGTACGGAAATAATCAGATAAAAACCGAAATTATACTAAAGCATGACCAATTATTATTTTGGCATGAAAGAATGGAGCCACATTTACTTTCGTTTTTCAATGATTGTCTTTTACCAGAACTGGTTGATCCCAGACACAGACTAAATTTACAAATTCGTGATCCAGAATATGTGAAAGAACAGGATAAAGAAAACATGTGTCCGAAAGCCCCTCCAAAAAATAATTATCCAGAGACAAACTCGCGACCAAAGGCCGTATTAGTAGAAAATAATGAGGAGATTGTAAACCACGTGGTTGATTTTGAATTCTTCTGATTAAAATATTTTAAAAGAACCATTGTCCTTTTCTTTTTACAATTTATCCTGAAAATGACGTGTAAAAAATTCTCTGGGCTCCTATACCAACGATTAGCTTATCATTACGAAAACTTATTTTTTGTGGTCAATATTTTTGAAAATAAAACCATAATAGCGACTCCACTGCTTCTGTTCTAAAATTTCAAAATACAGTGAAAACTCGATAACTGTATCTGTATGATAATTAAATTTATTTGTATTTAATAATATAATATTTATTTTTGAATTGATTAGTTATTTAGTATGTTATGTGGAAATTGTGGAATATTGCAACGGCAATACTCCTGCAGCTGCGGTTTGTCGCGCTGACTCGCTGTAATACTTTATATTCTCTGCTCGCGGCGAGCGTGAAACCACGCCCATCAAACACTGATTTCGCCACGGTATATCCTCTTAATCTAGGTTGCACGAACACGTAAAAACCACTGAGTCAGCAAGTTGTCGCTAGTTACTCGTAGGCGATAGCTACCAACTCTATTGTTTACTTTATTAGAGTTCAACAAAAAACGGAATAGCTTGTACCAGGCCTTAATTCGTGAAGCAAAAGACGTCAGAGGATTGAGATCCTCTGAAGGTGTGTAACAAGATGAATTATAACATCACTTGTACTTGTTTCACAATGTATTTTATCTACTCTCATACTGCAATAAGGTAATTGCAACATTAAAAGCGGTATTATAAGTACCTACATTGTTTGTGTAATGCTATAATATTACAATCATTATAACACCGCAATTCTGCGCTGTGATTGGCCAAATTTATTATAAAACCGCTAGAGAACCAGTCACAAGCGATTTGAAGCGATAACGGTCTTCTCGCTTCTGATTGGTCTCAGGCATCAGGCATCTCAGATATTTACATACTAATTCCATGGGCTTAGGTATCATGACGAGTGTCACTACAATATTATGACAGGTGTTATTTTTAAAATTTTTCGTGAAATTGTTTTTGATAGTCGTAGGTAAGGTAATGGTACCGATTCGGTGAAGCACATCTTAACTTATTTGACAGGACTAAACTTAATTTAAGCGTTCTGTCCTTGTCTTTTCGATAAAAAAAGAAAAAGACAGGACGCTTAAAATAAAGTTAGTCCTTTCAAATAAGTTAAGACGTGTTATGCCGAATCGATACCATTGCGTGCAACTGGACATAATTAGACATTGGGACACTCTTGCAAGTCTATTACGAAACTCTCTTCGTTTATTTCGTAAACAAGCACTCGTGTCCCAATGTCTCACATTATGTTATGGTAACATAGAATACACTTATTAATTTAGCCAACCGGTTTCGGTTATAAACCATTTTCAAGAGTTTAAAGATAAATTTTAAGCGATTTCGTACAATAATGCGAATGTATTTATAATTTATAATTATTATTGCATAAAACTCCTCTAAATCTTTGGTGTCAAAACGAAACCGGTTGGGTAAATTAATAAAATACATTGTGAAACGAGTATGTGCTTTTATTTATCATTCAGAATGTTGTTCTTCAAATTTCACCAAGTACCAACAATCGCAAGTACTAATTAAGGTTAGTTTCTGTATCTTTCTGGTAGTGTAACTTAATTTGTTCACAACTTGGATTTTTTTTTATAATTTATTGTAGCTTAAATATTACTCACCCCAATTAACCTATTTTTATTATAATCATGAAACGCAACAGTCTTATATTTTCTGCGACATGAAACACCATACGACTCCACTTTCACTACCGTGTGGTAAATTGCCGAAACGTTTCTAAAGTAACCTTTTATAAAATGTTTGCAAAAACCACCACTAAAGTAAGCTACTATAAGAATGAAAACTGTTTGAATTTTCATTGCTTCGAAATTGCAATTTTTGTTGTTTGTCACTTTCAATACGGATTTATCGATATAAGTGAAGCACATGAGTTCGTAAAGAGACAACTGAATTTCTTTCATTCCTCTTCGGCATTTTGTTTATCCATTGAATAATATAAACAATGACACTGAAATGAGTTGTAAGATATTTTGTTTGGTAATAAATTCTTTGCATTTATTTACACATTCGATTCAACAGTCATGGTTTACTCAATATTATCCTTGCCCTAATCCGTATGTAAAGTGACATTAATAAAACAAAAAATCAGAAATAGGTCCTTGTCTTAAACCAAGGAAATTATGTCTAAAAAATAGTAACTTTGGATTATGAACACAAGGTGATATTAATTCATGCAGCCATATTCATCTGGAGGCTTGTTAGGTGATCAGTACTCCATCCACCCATCAGCCTGATTCCTCTACTGTTGGTTGGACATAGACCTTTTCAAGATTCTTGGTGGTCCTCTTGGAAGTAATGCCCTTACGACAAGCTGAGCAGGCGGGTTTGATGACTGCGGTGCCGAAACCCTCGCACTTTTGACGCCGCTACCCGTCAGCAGTCTGTTTTGTATAAGAGGCGGCTGTTGGGCAAATAGTTAAATTATTTTTCCATTTGACGAATCTTCGTCTTCATTTGCCGGACGGCAAATTGCAAAACAGCGAGTGATTAGAAACTGACGACGCTGTTTGTAAAATACCGAATTTTACTATTTGCCTACCGCAGATATACGAGTACCTACTGCCATCAAACGGTCCCAGGCTTGGTGGGTCACCTGGTTGGGCTTGTTTGAGAGCTGTCCTCTTTCTTACTCTCCCCCGAATGGGGGGTTTGCGAGTAAGGTGGTGGTACCTCCACTGTTGAGCCCAGCATCGGCTCTACCACCTGCAGCAACATATTTTTTTTCAAAACTTGAGTCATTAAATTTTGTCTTTCCGTAGTCTGACTCGAGGCTGGGCTTGCGTTAGTAAGGAACAGGACAAAAAAATATTTTCTAATTTTCTAACTAATTTTTCTAACTTTTTCTAACCTTGATATCGAATACTAACAGAGTCTTCAGTATGAATTTGGCTGCAAAAATAAATGTCATACAATAAATTTAATGCTGTATGAATAAATATATTTTTCAAGGTAAAACAGGTAATAACATATTCTCTAGAAATGCCATCAATACTTAATATTTCCATCAGAAAGTCGTGAGTAGGGAAACTCATCTTATTTCAAAGAGCTTAAATTCCTGAAAGTAATCTCGCTAAATCTCACTTTTGTCCAGAAACTTTTCCAGTTATTTGAAAGGGTTCAACGCGTTCAGGCAGACAATAGAACTTCCGACGCAAAATCACCAGTCGAAGGTATTTTACTGTAGGGTTCAAAAGGGGATGGACGTGTTGCCATTTTAGAATATTAATACAATTAAAAATAAATAGTGTAAAAATAGATTATTTAATTATGGCTAACTTTACTTTAGTATTAAATCTATAAGGAACGAGGGCCCAGAGAAGGTTTCGTATAGAGTACATCATAACTAAAGCATTTTGGTAATTTCTAGTTACATAATAAAAAAAATTAAACATTAAGTAAAATTAAAATTATTAAAATTAAACTAAATACAAAATATTTGCCAGATCGCCGTCGTCATGTGGAAGGGTACCTAGAAGGCTGGCTGCGTTTCCTTTTTGTATGGCCAGACCATGGCCAGACTTATTCTCTAGCCAAGATATGCGCCAGCCTGCGGGTCCCCACAGACGTCGACCAGCCGCGAAGTTAATTACTTGAAGAGGATTTTTGCTTCTGAACCCCACGGCCCGAGGGTCTCAACGCCAAAAGGCGCAAATATGCAGTCCAAGCTGAGGCCTGCATACCCGCGCCTCTTGTTCCCTTCTGCCGCTGCCGCGGCTGCACCAGCTCTAACAGCAGTCACACCTGATATGATATGGCTTTAAAACTTCAATTTTCTTAGATTTACCTATAATAATAATAAACACTTTGTTTCATAAAAAAATCACAGATAAATACAATTTCACACCCATTTCTATAAGAAATTTCTTCTAGATATGATAATTATTTTTCAGAGACTATTCTTACTCTAAGTTTAGGAGCAATACTATTTTAATTACTATATAATATTAATTTTATAATTTTAATTTTGTATATAATATTAATATTAATTTTCAACATTTTCATGCTAGTTTTGAGAAGTTATCTAAGAAGTTCTTCTTCTTCTTCTACTTCTAAATTCTTGCACAAAACACAGTTTAATGTACAACAGGTGGACTTAATGCTAGAAGTATTTTCTCCCAGTCAACCCGACAGAAAGTACAAGAGAGTTACAGAGGCAGGTGTGCAAAAAGGCTTTACAATTTTAGATTTTAAACAACGTAAAAAATACTAATAACTAATAATGTAAGAAGTAATATTCAGAAAAAAAATTATATAAATATAAGAAGATAATAGTTCCCTTTACATATGAAAAATATTGAAAACGCTAAACTTGCCGTTCAGGTCTTCAGTGAAAAATCAAATAACATTGGTTTTTAACCTCAAAAAAAATTTTGGAGTTGGTAACACAAGAAGGAAGGGTGAAACGAGATATTAGTCCGAATCCATTCCCTGTCTTCCGGCGAATGTTGGAAACAATCTACTGCGAGTTTTATGAGGGACTATGGAAGTTTCCTAGCTTACGTAAAGCCCTTTGTTTTCCTTAAACCTTCTCAAAATAGTAAATTTTGTAATACATTGTTTGTTAATTTGAATACATGTAAGTATTCAGTTTTATCGATATTATGGTGAAACCTATGCAATTAAAGAAAAATAGTCTGAATAAAAATCTATACTTTTCTATCTTGATATATATACGTCTGTAAAAGAATAAAATAAAAGAATACTCATAAGATTTATCAGCGGCTAAACCAAACAGCTGGATCTAGGAGCATGAAATTTGGACTGTAAGTTTCTTACGTAGACATCCGCTGAGAAGGGATTTTAGGGGAAACGGGATCTATGGCTGGGTGTCCGCTTGTAGTTTGCATCTGCATTTACAGAAATAATAATTTTTCTTTTGAAAGTATAAGCATAGACGAACATCCATGTATTAACTTAAATTGTAAAAAGCATGCAAACAAGAAATCGAAGGTAAACAGAAAAACTGATTAACAAAAAAAAAATTAAAGGACAAATATTAAACAAAGTTAGATTTAAGTTAAAGATTCAATTGAGAGTTATGTGTGTCAGGGTGAGTGTGAGGGTGTATAAACGTGTGTAAGAGGGATGCTAAATTTAGTGTAGGTGTAGTAATTTTTTATTATTGTGAGTTTGTGTCAAAGAGTGAGAGAGTATAATGCTATGTATGTATACGCGAGGAGCAAGAAGGGTAAATAGCAGTACAGATTGTACCTGCTTTTTAAATTTTTGTTTTGAGACGTCAAATGGATCAAGTTCGTCAAACTTTTTATTGAATGTTGTGGGTCCCCGTTTTGTAACAGAATTTTCAGCATACTTGGTTCGGTTTGAACTAGCGTAAAAAAGAATTATATGCCTTGTGCGTTTAACTGGAGTGCAGAACCATATTATTTTACTTACAAGGTCAGCACTATTTAGAGATCCACTGCACACATCGTGCAGCACAGACATATCAAGAAGTGTTCGTCGGTCTTCCAGACACATTACTTCATGGCGGTTGCACCATTCATCGTAATCACTTGTGCGCTGCTGACTACGGTAATTTAGGTGTTTTAGAAAAATACGTTGTATTTTTAGCTGTATGTTTCAATTTATATGTTTTGATCAAAACATAATCGTAATAATCGTGGGTGAAACGCGGGTTTACCGAGTGTGGAACTGTCACTTGCATTTCACAATTCACAATCGGGAACACCTCTAACACTTCCGCAGGGATTCTGACGATATATTGATCAAAACATACATTTTATTAACTCAGTGAAAAATGTATACAATACAAATAAAATACAAAAGATTTATTTCAAAAGCTTATGACTATCACCACCATGAACCTTGGTCCTCATTTGATACAAGACCCTCGTTTCACATAATGACTGCACTCGCGGTAAAGGGTGGAAAGGAAACATATTCAGTAACTTTCCTCTCTAATGTGCTCATTTATTTGACGTAATCTCATGGAACTCTGCGGGTTTCTCTAACACTTGCACTTATCTATGTCTTAATAGAAGCACTTACTCTTTATACTTCAAAGAATCCTTAAACTTTGAGAATGAGAGCATCTTCACTTCTTAATTTTGGTCTTGTTATTACCGCTGACAGAAACCCATGTCAATAATAACTGCCACATTACTCTGAGATACAAAAAATATGTGATAAAGATAAAAATGAAGGACGAATATTTCAAGGGTGTTTCAAAGGGGCTCGACTGTTATCTGGCAGGGAATCGTGGTTGCAAGAGAATAACCGCGGGCTGAGGTGACGCGAATGTAGATAAGACAACCTGTGGTACGCGATCTAGAGTGT
Source organism: Ypsolopha sequella (assembly GCA_934047225.1). Classification (NCBI taxonomy): domain Eukaryota; kingdom Metazoa; phylum Arthropoda; class Insecta; order Lepidoptera; family Ypsolophidae; genus Ypsolopha; species Ypsolopha sequella. The sequence goes on along the minus strand of OW203990.1, from coordinate 13,348,050 downwards.
AATTTGTTAGTCGTTGTATGCCGGAGTCACTGGTAGAGACCTGCAAGACCAAAAGATAAAGGCTATTTTGCAGACGCACAAACGTCGCGATAACTGCTCGTAACTGAGTGCTTTGATAAGGCGTCTCAGATGGCTTTAGTTGTGCAGTTGCTAAAGAAATGTTCATGCTATTTCGAAGTAGCTTAAAACGTACTACGTATCGAGAGAATTCCATAGAGATGAATGAGTTAATGAATAGGCACTGTTATACACAAAATAAAATAGAGTACAATGCTACGATTACACAAATACTGTACAATGGGATCATTCTAGATAATGTAATGAATCATTAGTATTTTGCTCAGTTTAACAAACAAGTAGTAATGGTTGTACTATTGGTTATTTACTTATAATAGTACTTTACATATGACATTGTCGAAATTTTCTCACAAATTCATGAGTTTATAATTCCCGTATTTCAATAACTATTTATTTCCATTATTTGTTTTTTGCTTGAAATTTGATTTCAAGGTTTTACATCTACATATTAAATTTTGTTTTATTGTCAGTTTGATAATCAAAATTAAAATTTCTAAAACAGTTCGTCCTAAACGCCATTCATTTCCATGATAAGATTCGTAACAATTTTTTACAGCTGACACTTTCAAAAATTAAATTAATGTTGCTGTTAGCTTAGTGTTGTCTCATTCATACACAAAAGAAATCACATAATTTGGATTTGTCATTCCTAAAAAAAATGCAAAAATGTTGTACTTAAAATCGAGTTTTCTTCAAATTCTCTACAGAAAACGACAATTTCATATGTAAAGACTTCCAGTTCTGATCAAAAAAACAGTAGATAAACTATTAAAATAATTTTGGTGCCACATACTTAATCTTGTACAGAACTTCAAACTTAATAGATGTCATTGAAATAAATAGAGAACATATATCTTCATTTTAAACTATCTGCTTGCGCAGGGTGTCAAGTCAACGTGTAATAGACAGGGCACGTGCTACGACTTACCGCCGATGCTCCTTTCTAGCATCCTCCCGCTTAAGAGATTTTTCACGATTAATTTCGACTAGGCAACTGTCATTGCCATTTGTTGAGCAGACACCCTTAACAAAAACAGGGATTAGTTTAAGTCCCCTCTGCCTTGTATTTCCTGTTTGTTTATACCTAAAAATAAGAGCGACTTTAGACAAAAGTTATCCTCAAGAGAAAATCCTTAATACTACAGTAAAACTGTCATCTTTTACAAAACAATGCAGTGACATCTTCAATAAAGTTTGTTAAATTAGATAGACACAAATATTCTTTTAACCATCTCAGCCAACGTCAAAATAATATCTCTCTCCATCACGCCTACGTTTATGATCAGAGGGTTTTCGCAGTCAGCATTAATTAGTTTGTCTCCATTCCTGTATCGTGCTCAATTAATGAGTCGGCCATGTCTGCCTGTCCGCCTGTAGTGTCTCTGTTTATTTATGACCGGACCAATTGATTGAATTAGTAGTCCCTGAGGCACTTCGATGCGATCCAAACTAGGTATTTATGCGGCGGGAAACTTCATACTTGCTACTGTAGTAGCTACAAACTTGAAGTTTGCTCAGTTTGCAGTTGCGACGTCGCATGGGAAATTATCGGCGCTAATTCGCTTCATAATGGATCGGGTTGTTTGTGACCATGCTATGTTTATTTACTTTGATTAGATTATTGTGTCGATTCGGTGTACCACGATTCAACTTATTTGTCCGGACTAAACTTAATTTAAGCGTTCTGTCTTTTTCTTTCTGTACCGAAAAGACAAAGACAGGACGTTAAAAATAAAGTTAGTTCTGTCAAATAAGTTTAGTTGTGTTGCGCCGAATTGACACCATTATCCTACTTAGTTGAATACAATACACGTAGAGATTGCAATAAATATAAAAAGCAGAATCTTTATACTAACAAATTTTTTTTTTTTGTTTATGCAACAAAGTTGCCGTTTCCAAATAAGTACGACCACATCAACTACCATTAGTTACGATTCCATAGCAGACAATTTCTATCGGTCTTTCTGACTTTACCATTATTCATACGTATACCACGTATTTCTTCTGTCGGTTGCAATTTTTGCCCTACAAGGGTGTGGCACGTGGGCTTGCTCCGTTTATCTTCACAATCAAACCTTTTCTGACATCCAGCTCTTCCTCAAAGACTATAAGGTTGAATTTCCCTTGTTTAAAGTATCTTAAAGAGGTTGTTTTATCTGTATCATCATTTGCTTCACCTGATGCAAGGAGCAGTAGTCCGAGTCTTCTGTACGTGACCCGCATTCGAGCGGATTCCTTCCGAGATGAATCATGAATACTATCGGAGCATCGGAAGTAGATCCTGTAAATTGCTGTTTGTGTCAGATTTATCTATCTGACTTTGTAGTGAAGGGAGCGTTTATAACCTCTTATCTGGCGGATATCGGACGTTACAAAGTTGTTATCAACTTATTTAGTCTATTTGCATTTTGTTGTGCGTGAAATAGATATGAAATCAGCTTTAGACTCAAAATACATGTCCGGCTATAAGTTACTTTGATTAATTAATTGACAAATATTAAATGTAAACTTAGATGAAAACCAAAATAAATGTTTTGTTAAGGAAATCGATACAAAAGACGTAAACAGAAATATAAACTAGGGCTATTAAAGACGAGCTACAAATATCGAACCGTTAATTTATAGTACAATTTTATTTTTCCGTAAGCTAGTTACATTTTATTCTTAGGTCTTAAAATTAAATTTATTTTGTATTATCAGTTGTAAATTTTTATAGCTCGTCATTATTGCACTTTAGATATTTTATTACTTGTACTAATAATACTAGAGTAAGAAAGATTCAGTTTCTCTGTACGCACTTGCTTGCCTGCTTGTTCATTAAACAGGCGTATATTATTAAGCAAGTATGAATAAATTACATTCCATTCTACGAGTAGGCACCGTTACTTTGTCACTATCATGAAGCTTCTGCGAAACCCTCATCAAATGCTAACTGCTTACAAATCAATTTGCGTGAAATTGACACACATGGCATGCATCAGGCTTGGTAGGATGTTACCTATGAATATTTTAATACGTTCCGGGTTAATGAAGGAAGCTGGCTTTGTCTTCCTGATGGGTTGATTACATCGGAGGCTGACGAGGCAAGGGTCCAACCCCAGAATAGTGTTTCCCCTTTTTGAAATTAAGCGCTGTTTTAGGTAAATTTTGGGCTATATCAATACATACATACACCCAAATTTGCCCATGTAACCTATCATTTCTGACAAGTCACTAACCTAGATTGTAGCTAAATTTAGCAAAAGAAAAAGCGTCCCAATTCCGTTTAGCTTTAATTGCAAGAATTTAAAATTATTAATTTAAAAATTTAACGGGATGACAAATGTGTTCTATTTTTGTTTGAGTTTGTAATTATCTGTAGATTTTTTGGATATGAACTTTCTTAAATTAAACTGTTCGAGTGTAAAATTGCCACATTTCGTCCAATTAGTCTGCCTTTTTTGGCTGCACAAAATTTAATTTGTTGTGATTGGTGATATTTATTTCCATATACGGGTAATTTACGAAAATAAGAGTAGAAACCCCACAAACAGTTAGGTTTGGTACGTGATCGGCATATCTGAGAACCTATTTGACACCACAGCTTTGATGCGTGTGTGGAATAATTTGAGATGTTGTTGTGGGATATTCGCCAAATTGTACAGGAAGTAATTTGTGTGAAAGGTTTAGGGCTTTTGGGGTATTGATTTTGGCACCTCATGGGAATTGAAAAATATCATTCATATTTTCTCGTGATTGGTAATATTTTTAGTCGTTGTTTTTTGTACATTACCTGTATTTTGATAACATTTATTCTGTGTGTTTATTTATTCACCTTCAGTTGAATAAAAACTATTCTAAAACATAATTTGACAAGGAAAGTGAAATATTTTACATAAACTAGAAGTTAACGTTAGTATTCTTATCAAAATACTTATCTTTAAAAAATAATAGTCTTATTTGACCTAATTTTGAACGTACAAATACTTGTTACCACAATTTCAAAACTAATTACTAACAGGACTTTTCACACCTCAATGACTCATTTTCCAAATACCCAAACAAAGCTCAAACAAAGCTTTACCTGCACTTTGCGAAAAGCTTGCTCTTCTGCGCAGGCGCGAAAATACACCCGAGTGGGGGACAGTGGTAACCAAGTCGTGGCGCGGAGAACCCGTACCGCTCTTTCACTTGTTTAGATCGCAATGTACGTAAAATACTTGAAGAAACTGTAAAAAGAAATTAAGACAACGTTAATAATGGTTGTGAAAAAGTTGTTAAATGTAATGATGATGTAAAAAAAAGGAGGTGGTGTTAATAATGGTGAAGCGGCCGGCCAAAGTGTTAAGTGTTAATAAGTAGTGGTCAGTATGGTTACCGGTGCAATTAAAAGAGATAAACATGCAACAGACCAGTTTGCGTTGTTGATGCTTCTCTTTTTGCTCGCTTTTCCATTGGAAATTGCAGGTAAGAAAAAGTCGTTTTGCCTTGTGTTGCGAGGCTTTTTGGTCATGTAAAGATGTTGGGTTTGTTTTTGTGGACTTGTTTGGGTGAAATAACGGATAAGGCTGAGGCTGCATCGCGACACAAGTAGACCTGTATAGTATTTTTCAGCGAAGGTGTTGATTATAATTATTATTGAGATTGGTGAAGCGATAATCATTTACTTATTCTTGAATTTTGGTGGAGAACTGATAAATTATGTGAAATATACGTAATTATATAAAAATGAGTTTTTTAAAATTTCACTGCATTTAATAAAAGTATTTTGTGCAACTGTAACATAATGAGAAACATTGGGACTTGAGTAAAATAGACTGCACGAGTGTTCCAATGTGAAATTATGTTCATTTGCACACAATACTTTCTGCGATCACCAAAAATATCGTCTTCGCGTGACATTATTTATGATTTTCAACTTACAATTTCACGAAAAATGAGAAAAAGAGCACTCGTTCATAAAGCTCAGATGCGTCTGACGGCATTGCCGCCATTAATTTCTTAAGCCGCACCTCTTTTCTCGTTGTCGTTTCTCATTGGTTCTCTAGCGGTTTTATAATAAATTTGGCCAATCACAGCGCAGAATCGCGGTGTTATAATGTAATATTATAACATCGGAAAAACAATATAGGTACTTATAAAACTGATTTTGATGTTGTATTTGCCTTATTGTAGTATGCAGTGGCGTGCACAGAACTTTTTGCTGGAAAAGCAAGCAATTGGTCAAGAACAACAATAAAAAAAATATGAAAAAATTTAAATATCAATTTGAAAAAAAAAAAATTGTATGACGCCAGGGTAGACAATGTCTACCCTAGAGTGAAATTTTCCTACACAAACTTTTTTTTTTTAAAGTGATATTTAAATTTTTTCACATTTTTTTTATTGTTATTCTTGACCAATTGCTTGCTTTTCCAGCAAAAAGTTCTGTGCACGCCACTGGTAGTATGAGAATAGATAAAGTTATTTGTGATTAAATAGTAGGAGATACACCAAAAGTCATATATCGAGTATAGTCACTATAGGACTAGATTTATTCTGTTGATGAATAAAATACAGGGAGTAGAAACATCAAGACTGCTTATGCTAAAGGTACAAAAGGCTGTGCTAAATAAACAAAATAAAAACACATGCGTTTTACTTGGGGGTATCATCGTCGAGCAAAGCAATTGAAAGTAATTGTCTCTGAATGTTTTAAATTTTCTGGTGCAGTCAACTCAGGAAATCCTTGTTTAGAACAGCCCACGTTTGTATATTGTATGATGTAAGTTTCCATTGTTTTAATTTTATTACTTACTCGTAAATTGTTTGACCCTATTTGATACCCACTTTGCTTTATTATAAGGCTCAATATTTCGACTTTTGATTTTTTATTTTGACAATACAAATTTATAATAATCTAGACTGGACAATAGGCCAAATTAATAAATTTAATTTCATGATAAATAAATATCAGTAGCTGTGTTTACTTTTGTTGTTTGGTCTAAGGTTGTAGGTTATAAAATTATGTTTAAACTATTATTTTAAACCAGCAATTTATTATTACATTTATTTCTTAACAAACTACGTATGTACAATACACAACATTATACTTAAAATACCTCCCTACATCTGGACTCTCCATTTTTAATGAGAATCCCTTTTTCTTTCTCCCTAGCCCAAAGCCGAGCCCCCAGGATAAAAGAGCATCCAGCTGACACGGTAGTGGGCAGGAGTGAACCTGCAACCCTGAGATGTGTGGCAGAAGGCAAGCCCAAGCCGACCATCCAGTGGTACAAGGACGGTGCGCCGCTCGCGCCGTCTGATCATCCTCATAGAGTGCTGCTGGAAGATGGATTGCTCTTTCTTAGGTTTGTTTGGTGAACAAAATTTAATCATCGTTGCTTCAAAACGGAAAAGTTTGTGATTAATAGCTTAGAAAAAACTATTATATATAGAATTTTTAAATATTTAAAAGCTCAAGTTTTATTTTGTTTTTTATTATTTTAACGGCGGTGACGATTTCAAAAGAAGAAATTATTATTTTACTTATTTAGAAAGCTCAATGTCCGACTTCTAAAAAAGGTAGTGCTGAGGCACTTTAAGCCTCAACATTCATTTGGATCGCATCGCATATTTTCCTAGCTTCGAAAATAATTCACGCCCATATAAACAAGCACCAATGCTTCGCATGTTAGTGACAGGCCATCAAACTGACAATAATAACAGCCATTGTTATTTATTTTTTGTACTGACATTTGCATAAAATATCGAAATTGATTTTGTGACGCTATAAAACACGTATCCATTAAGCTTAGCTAGACTAACCGGTTTAGTTGGAATAAAAAAAACATGAATGCATTTAGCTATGCTATGAGTACTAAATTATGTCTTATATTGTGAAAGTGGCAGGGTATGAGTGGTTTCAATTCACGTGGGTTGATACACAAACAATTTTGAATAAAAATCGCATTTTCTTGTACTGTAATAGCAGCAGATATAGAGTTTCATGCCTTAGTTCCGTTTAACCGTCTGATTTATTTTAGTAGAGTTCAGCGTCAACAATAAAATTACAAATATTCTCGGATCTTAGTGTGTGGTCGGCTGTTTGTAGGGGAACCCTTGCCTCTGGCAATGTTACTTTAACCTCACATGTTAAATGTGATTTAGGGAGTTTCATTTGCTAGAGGCTAATCCAATTCGACCTTAAGAAACATTTGGGATTTACGCTCGGATATAAAGGGTTTACATACTTCATTAGATTTAATTTATATTCCCCGGTGAGATTTCCTCGGTAAGATTTTTGAAATAATGTTAATAATAGAAAAGCTTTTCAATTTTGATTTCATTTGTTTAAGGGTCGTGCGTAGTAAGAAAGAAAGCGATGAAGGTCTTTATTGGTGTGTCGCCCGAAATCCTGTTGGTGAAGCAGTTAGTAAAAATGCTACACTTACTATAGCCGGTAAGACCATAAACATAAAGCTTAATTTTCTATAAATTATGAAGGTATTAAAAATTGATTTGTAATAATTAATTTAAAATATATATTTATTTGTTTGATTTTAGTACTTCGCGAAGAGTTCAGAGCAGAACCAAGGGATGTGAAAGTGGCTGGCGGAGAACCAGCTGTGTTAGAGTGCTCTGCACCAAGGGGAGTTCCTGATCCGTCTGTCCATTGGACAAAAGATGGCCACTCTTTGGATGTAGAAGTCAATGGGAGGTAAGGTTTTAACACAAAGAAAACATGGTAAAAAATTAAAGGTAGGCCCATCTTTTGTGTAATAATTGAAATTGGAATTAAATAATTGTCTTTTTTCCCAAAAAATTCACAATAATATTCTACTTTTCCATAATCAATAAATAATATAAGGAAATAAATAATATAAATCTGGATCCTATTTTGGGCAAAGATTAAGCCTCGCGATTCAACGAGGCAATGCCACCAGCCTATTGGGTACCCTACCGGGTGAGGACAGCGATTTGGCTTCGATTTTTTATTTAGTATAGTTTTATTTTGTTTATACTTGTATATGAATAGGTAATTTTAATTTATAGTTAGTTTAGTTTATTAATGTTACAACATTTTAATGTTTGAATATGAATAATATAAGTAAAAAAAATTACAAGCCGTGAAAAACATAAAAACAACTTTTATAAAAAAAAGAGATGATAAATCTTTTTCAAAGTTTCCTTTGCAAAAAATCTATAATTTCAAAAAAGTGTTTGATAACGGGATGTGCCATCTATTGAATGAGTGATGATTTTTGATGAGAAATAAATAAATTTCTTCCTTATTTAGAAAGCTGTAATTGAAATCTGGATTTTTCCAGGATATCAATGGTAGACAATGGCAACTTAAAAATCCTGGAAAGTCTTCCATCTGACAGCGGCGTGTATCGATGTGTGGCATCCAACGTGGCAGGAGAGAGGCAGTCACGACCCGCAACACTTCTCGTCTTGCGCAGACCACATTTTCTAGTGAAACCTAATAATATCACTGCACTTCTGGGGCAGAATGTTGAGTTTCATTGCCAGGTACGTACTGTATTGTGACCACACAACGGTGTTAGGTTTATGATACCGGTGATGATTTCTACTGTAAGTTGCCCGATACATATCAAATTACAATACCCTAATCAAAATTGTTTTCGTTCCAAGGTGTCACCGGACTCCGATGTATCAGTCACGTGGTCTAGAGAAAAAGGAACCTTATCGTCACATGCAATTATCCGAAGAGGGTCTTTACGAATAGACAGAGTTGTAGCATCAGATGGAGATACATACACTTGCAGAGCTGAAAGTCAAGCTGGAACTAGTGTTGCTAGTGCTACCCTAACTGTGAACTGTAAGAAACTGCAAAATATTGTAATACGTTTTTTAATTTGACTAAATTTAGTCAAAGGTTTTTTTGTTTTTAGAACACTGTTTGTGACAAGGGAATTTTTGTTGCAGCCCTACCTCATTTCACTAGAGTTCCATCAGATCAAACTGCATGGGAGGGAGAAGAAGTTTCGTTTCCTTGTGAAGCCGAAGGGACACCAAAGCCCATCGTTTTCTGGACAATGGAAGGATCTCAGGTAAATATCCGGTTTTATTTTTAAACTCGATTAGCTTTTTTTTGCCAAACGTGGAGCTTTTGATGTTAATTAGGTAAAACTTTTTGTTATCAGGAACTAATCTTCCCAAAATCAAGCCATGGTTCTGGTACGCTCTACATTGATAGAATCTTAACTTCTCATGCTGGGAAACTGACTTGTGTTGCTGTTAGTGAAGCTGGCAGTGCTTTACATACTGCTTCATTACAGGTTAGAATATATACTCGTATACCTTGAATACATAAGAATATATACGAATAGAATAAATAATAATATAAATAACTTAAATATAAGAATATATGCTTGACACTTAATATTAAATGTATCAACGATATCTCATATTTATTACTATCATGCTTACAGGTATTGAGAAGAGAAGCCAATTCATTCAATGTAGATGCAGAGTCATCATCCTCATATCCTGAACTAGGGAAACCTCAAAATCATCCACCAATGACGCAGTATGAGCTGGTTCAAGCTCGTCGGTATTTGCAACAGGAGGTCTTGGCTCTTAGAAGAGTAGAAGGAATTTCTTCTACAGCTTTGAAAGTTGTTTGGGATGTAAGTTTTTCTTTCTCAGATTAACAAATAGCTTTTTAGTAAATTCAGATCATAACTTTCTAAGTTTATCAATTCTTGCAGGTGGTAACAGATTACAACGAATATTTAGAAGGGGTAAAAATTTGGTTCAATGGAACATCACTAAACAGAATTAATACTTTAGAATTAGAAGCTGCTCAACATTCCAATACTTCCTTTGATAGTTTACTCGAATTTTCTAAATACGCAAACTTTTCAATGACGACAGTACATAACAGTGGATCCTCTAGTCATATTTTAACGGGGTTGTTGCCCTACGCTCAATACGATGTTTTCTTGATGCCATTTTATAAACTTTTACTTGGAAAACCTTCCAACTCGAAGAGTGGTCAAACTGATGAAGATGGTAAGCAACTCCACTTACTCATGTATAACTGCAGTTGAGTTAATTTTTTAAGTACCTAAAGCCACTATACTATATTATTTGATTTTCATTGCAGTGCCAGTATCACCTCCACAAAGCGTGACAGCTGGTGTAATTAATGCAACATCTGCCTGGATCCGATGGGATCCTCCACCAGTTCACACTTGGAATGGGCAACTTTCTGGTTATTTGGTAAGATTCTTCTAACAAAGCAAACTTCAAAACATCAGCAACCAATTCAGTTATTATTGAAGTACTATTTTTAGATCGAGATACGTGTTGGTGGAGGCACAGGTGGTCGAGTGGTCGGTCAAATGTCTTTGGGACCACGTACCAGAGCAGCTGCAGCCAGCAGTCTTAGGGTTGGTGGACGTTACAGTGCACGCGCTGCTGCTGTGACTAAACGTGGTCATGGGCCATTTAGCTCTCCAATACAAATACACATGATCCCTACACAAATACAAAGACAATATGTTCAGTAAGTTTTTTGATTTCGTGATTATCCTCTTTTACCTTTTGAATAAAATACGATAATTATTTGATTTCTATTCCAGGACTGAGCCAACAAGAGACAAGCCAATGTTTTCAATGTTCCAAGAAACCTGGTTACTGGCTTTGTGTGTTACCTTACTAGTATTAGTTTTAGCTGGTACTGGAACTATTATTTTAGTGAGAAGAAAACAATCAAAACAGAGGAAAAGCCAAAATAATACGAGTAAGCTTCTCAGTTATATATTCATTATCTACCAGTTGAAAACTTTATGATGCACTTGATAATTTTACTAAACATTATACTTTTACAGATACAGCAATAGTAAATGCTCAACAATGTCTTTTAAGTAAAGAAGCCGTTTGGCTTCGTGAAAGGCCAGTATTTGAAGGCTCAAACGAGCCTAGAATAGAAATACTGAATTGCCACCAAAGTCTTTTACATGGTAAGTTTCAGAAAGCCGCAATAAGACTTTATTTCTTTGGCAATACAAAAGATTCCTGTTTATGTAGCATAATATAGTAAAATATTCTGTCTTTCTACATGCTTTGTTTTGAATATTAATTTTGGTTTTGTCCAAATAGGAGATTTCAATGTGTGTGTTGCTGCAGGTGGACATTCAATAGGTACAATGGCCATGGAAGCTGAATACAGTCTTCCACAACATACTAATGTTATGAATCCTATGAATATTGATGAACGGAGAGCCGCTACTGAGCCTTACGCTACCTGTGCTATTTATACTGAGCTTAATTACCAGGTAATTTACTAACTACTTGAGATTCAAAACTCATCTTTACTAATGAGTATTCAAATTCAATTTTATTCTTAGGATCATCATATGGATGCCGAAGATTCCTACATGAAATGTGCCGTCAGTCCTGGATCTTATAACAACAGCATGATCAGATCTTATGGAGATAGCAACCAATACTCCAACGAAGAGTGCTCAACTTGCTGTCGCAGTAGCAATTCCACGCTTACTAAAGATTACAGTGATATGACAAAATGTGGGAATGAAATGGATGATATGGTGCAAGATATATCAATGGACGAGTGTCCTTCTTGTAAGACAAACAATTCGAGGTCCTCTAGTCAACACGATGGGAATAAAGAATGGGGTCCCATAGCTGAAGTGGACTATGATTACCCTCAGTGGCATTGGTTGGCAAAAGAAAATAGTTTTAGGAATAACACTCAAGATACGAGACATTCTAGCGCAGGAAGATCTGATCAAAGTCGAAGAATGAATCTTTGCGATATTCTACCTCCACCTCCTTACGAAAGGTAATATATTTATGATTCCATTTAAACATTTATAATTAAATCGGTCACTTCAAATGAGACGGTAATACGAAGTTTTTCTTTGCAGAGAGTCACAGTACAGAGATCTACAACATATGTACACAAATCATTCCAATGCTTCAGGATCCTCTGGACAAAATTATCGTAGTTAATGAGAGTGCTTTTAAAACCTTATTTAGGTCAGCGCAATACATCAATATCAGTAGTACGTAATCCAAGCAATACTAGGTGTAAGGTTTGTAAATATGTAAAAAGTCTAGACATTTTAGATGGTATGTAGCTCTCGTGGTCGTGTACTGATAGACTGCAAAGTGACATGGGATTATTTATCTTTCTCTAGTGACTGTGATATAGTATAATTTTGTATTCTATATCTTGTTTTGTACATAATTTTTGACTGTTTGATATCCTTATACAATTTTATCATTAACTTGACCTATTTATTGTGTGTAGTGGATGATGTATTTAGCCTATGAAAACTAGTTATTTTTAATTGTCCTTTTATACGATCACAACTGCAAAGCATTTTCTACAATAACCAATTAATATAATTATTTTATACACTTCAACTTCAGTCAGTAAAAAGTACAGCATTAATTTTTACCAAAAAAGTCTTTCATTTCATGTCATGATTTTTATACATATTATATTAACAGTATACTATAATATATCAATAAAAAAGTATTAATTCGTTTCGAGATATATTTCGGCCAACTTGTGGCCGTCGTCAGTCGAATAAGTAAATAAGAAAGTTGGCCGAAATATATCTCGAAACGAATTAAAACTTTTTATTTATATATTATAATCTATAAAAGGCCAAAGGAAAGGCTTAAAAATATTATTTATTCAATTTTTAACAGTATACTATCATACAGTATTTGTATATTCACTATAATTATTGGCCATTGACCTAAGGTAAAGTTCTAACGTACCTTGATTTTTACTAAAATATCCTCTTACTCATCTCTTGCTGTATCTTTTGTCAATATTTTACTAAGAATTTATTAGATTTACACCATAAGAGCCTTAAAATACGAAAGCACGACCAAATGTCAAAAGTTGTCTAGCAGAAGTTAAGTGAGGAGATTTTCCGAAAAAGTTCGTCGGAACACACTAATTAAATAAACAATTTGGATTCCTTCAACAAGGCACAAAGCAGTTTGTATCCTGTTTATAAATTATAGCTTTTTTACAACAACTCCAAGTCTCGGCCGATGAATTGATTGCCCAATACCTACAGTTATTTCCTTGCAATTAAACACTTTACAGGGCACTAAACGTGCGAAGTGCTTATAAATCTGTCGAAATGGATCGTAATGTTTCGCCATGAAAAAAAGAATGCTTTTTAAAAGAGAATACCCTTTTAAAATAATTTATTGCAGGAATTTCCAAATATTGATCCTTTGTTCCATTACGAGCCTTTGAATCGAACCTTGCATTGTCAGCATGCTTTTCCGGAAATTTCATAACAATCACAACTTTAATCAGCTTTTCCTATAAATAACTAAAAACAGGAATTCCTGCAACCATACTCCTGACAAGCCTTATGTAAAACATAACAAAGTCCAGAATCCACTGAAAATACTAACAGATCCTTTCGTTCAGGGTGTAGGTTTAGGTAGCGTTTGTGCAGGCTGCGGTGTGAAGCATGGGGTGTTGCCATGGTAACCGGGTCCAACTTCCACCCTTGATATTAATACTGGTAATAATTAAACTTGATTGCATTTCACACCAGGTGTTGGATGTCGTCTCATCTCTTGTCCTGGATCATCTTGAAACTGTTGGGGGTGGAGTTAAACGTTTCAATTTGTGAAGGAGTTATTCAAGCTAATGATATCTTAAGATTATTAGTTAATTATGTATTTTTGTTGGTTGTGATTTTTTTAAACTGAGAGATAATGTACTTTACGCGCCGAAGCACCCCGCAGTTACGGGTTTTTCTCGAAAAAATCAAAGTAAGCCTTAGCTGTAATATCTATTATGGCATTTATATTATAACCAATGACAATAATTAACTCGTATTATATTAATCGCACCCATTTTCTTCAAACGTTTTATACACGTATTCGTATTTGGTAATTTCTTAAGCAAGAATTGAATGTGGACCCAAGTACTTGACACATATCTTACATGCCCAAGATTTAATTAAAAAAACAAGAACCCAACACAATGGATGTCATAAAGAAGCGGGACAAAAGTGAAATCATGTTTTCACCGTACCCTTCTTACTCCTTTCAATCACATCCAGCGACGTAGCCACCCCGATTTTTTTATTTTCTTTATTAATCAACACACCCCTTGGTCCAATTTCAAAGATGAGGGCTCTCTGTCATTTCTGTCTGTGCAAGAGTCAAGTGGAAACATGATGGAGAAGAAGGTGAAAAGAGGAATACAGCTGTAAGGTTTGAAGGTTCCGTAGCTCAAGTACCATTAAAAGATGACATTTTTGCTAGTCCTGTTTTTGGCAGTTACTGCCGTGGTATACCGTTAAATTTTGGACATACTACCGCGCTTATAGGTAAAGTGTAGAGGTATATGAACGCTTTGCGGTATTTCAGTAATTAATATATTGATTTTTTGTAAACAATGGGACGAGACGATTACGAAAGTAGCGATCAAATACAAAACAGAAGTGATAATAGTCCTTCGCTAGTAACTTTATGATTAGTGAACTAATTTTAATTGATATTATGAAAATCTAACCGTAAGACAAGGCAGTTTTGGTTCTCTCTTTCTGTGTACCCACGGAACCCAAAAAAATGTGGAAATGTAAAGTTGCCGTCATTAAAAGCTGCCAGCTGTGTGCGTAGAGATGTGACAGAAAACAAATGAATGTAGGCATTGTTTGCCGCGAAAATGCGAGAGGCTGCGAGGTTTGAGAATATCATCGGAGTTTATCTTTGTTTTGTAACTTTGTGAATTGCATTTTTACGCAGGTAAGTTATTTCGACACGATGGGATGAAATGATAGAATTATTTGTTCGAATAAGTTATGACTTATGTTATGACTATGACAATGGCTGTAATAATAATAATAATAATAATAATAATAACTTTATTTGTTTCTTAATAAAAATAAGAGGTACTTAAAATAAGTTTCCTGCCCCCTAAACCTACGTATTCGTGTATCGTAGGGTCACAGGCCCATTCTACAGTAACAGACTATGTTATAATTAATTTTAATAAAAGTTAAAATTAAAGCATTAAGAAGAATAAAAAACTAATAAAACATTTAAATTAGGAGTTATATAAAAAAAATAATTAATATTAGAATTAACGGAAAATTATGTGTGTGTTATAATTAGTATTTTTGTGGAAGGTGTGATGGTGATGTATGATGTTTATTGGTGAGTGTGTGTTTGTCCTTGTTTCGCATAAATAAAGCTAGGTGACGTTAAGCATAACTCTACGTATGTATTTTAAGAAACTCTTCAGTTTGACTGTAATTTTGTTTAAGCAGATATTGATGAACAGTTTGAGCACAAATTCTTCGATTGAGAGAAATAAGAACAGTTTTTTTGCTGATCGCATTATAAATATATGGTCCAAGAAATATATGGCAATTTTGAGCAAAAGAGGTACGGGTTGTCGGTGTAGCAAATATACGATTTTTCCTTCGTTTGGTTTTAACATTTAGTTTGAATACTTTATAATCGGCTTTCAAGTGTTGACGTAGTATGATTGATTTTATATATAGTTGACGAACAGTTAAGACAGGACATTCACCATACAAGTCTTTAGTGGAATAACGCCTAGGCTTAAATAGCATTACTTTCAACAACGCACGTTGTGCGCGTTCAAGAGGAAGAAGATGGCTTTTGGCAGCTGCACCCCAAGCAGTGATGCAGTAGCCAAGTATAGATTGAGCTAGAGCGTGGTAAACCATCAATAAGACCTCTCGCTTACCAACATGTCTTAATCTTTTAAATATATGTATAAGTTTGCGTGTTCTAGCAGACAGGTTCTTAATGTGTTCCGACCAAGTTAGTTTTTCATCAATAATGACCCCGAGGTACTTGATAGTGGTTTTTCGTTCAAGGACCGAGCAGTTACAGTGTCCCGTGTTGTTGCATGTGTGGAGTGTTATATTAAAATCCGGCGTTGGTTGGGTTCGTGAGGTAATTGTGAACGTTACATATTTAGTTTTTGTGGCATTAACTGTCAAGAGATTGTTTTGCAGCCATTGAGTTACATTATGTAGACCATCGTTTGCTCGAGTTTGCACTTCATTCCAGGTGTCTCCATAAAATAGCAAGACGGTGTCGTCCGCGAAGGTAATAACCTGTCCTTTAATGAAGGTTTTACTACAAAGGTTGTTAATGTAGATTAAAAATAACGTGGGGCCTAAAATGCTACCTTGGGGCACGCCAAAACTTATATCAGCATCGTTTGATTCGAAATCAGCC
This sequence comes from Ypsolopha sequella, assembly GCA_934047225.1. Classification (NCBI taxonomy): domain Eukaryota; kingdom Metazoa; phylum Arthropoda; class Insecta; order Lepidoptera; family Ypsolophidae; genus Ypsolopha; species Ypsolopha sequella. Next base: position 13,331,754 of record OW203990.1, on the reverse strand, counting down.
AGTTTTATTCTTTGCTTCCTATCAGACAAGTAGCTTTGAAACCACTGAAGTGGGAGACCGCGTACTCCTATGCGTTCTAATTTTGCAAGAAGTATAGGGATGGAAACGGTGTCAAAAGCCTTGGCCAAATCTAAAAATATACCTAAGCATTTTTTATTATCATCTAGTTTGTTGATAATAAATTCAGTTAATTTGGTCACTGCATCCTCTGTAGATCTCTTAGCTCTAAAGCCGAACTGATTATCTGAAAGTAGATTTTTTGACTCTAAAAAGTTAATAAGTCTTTTGTTTATAAGTTTTTCTAGTATCTTAGAGAGCGCTGGTAGCAGCGAGATTGGCCTAAAGTTAGTGACATCGCCCCCATCCCCACCCTTATAAATTGGACAGATAATAGACCTTTTGAGTGCCTTAGGGACATGTCCAGTTTCTATGCTTATTTTGCATATAATAGTGATAGGCTTGAAAAGAGCATTGATAGCAAACTTAAGTAATTTATTCGTTATCTGGTCCCATCCAGGAGCTGAGTCATTTTTGAGGCTTCTAATTAATGCACATATTTCTTGTTCATCTGGTGGAACAAGCACAAAAGAGTGTAAAGGAGAATTTTCTGAAGTAATTTTTTGGGAAAGGTCTGTCTCGGAGCGATTCAAAGTCTTAAGAATATTTTGTGCTAGGTTAGCACCAACAGTAGAGAAGTAGTCATTGACCTTTTTGAGAGAGTCACTTTCATTGTCTTCTAAAGTTAGTAATTCATCTGATTTCTTAGTTTTTTTTGTTACATTACATATTCTTTTAACTTGTTGCCAAATTTTCTTAGAGTCTTTTCCATGTTTTTGTATTTCAGCCTGGTCATACGCATTTTTGCATTTCCTAATAATATTATTACAATGGTTTCTATAGTTACAATATATATTTTTTAATTCTTTGTCATTAGGGTGTTTTTTAGATTTATAATGGAGTTTGTCGCGTTTTTTGATGCATTTTATGAGCCCACTAGTAATCCAGGGTGCTATATTCTGTTTGGAACGGGGTAAGGCCTTTAAGGTCGTATGCTCATTTACTAAATTCGATACAATTTTAACAAATTGATCAGTGGCATAATTAACGTCTGTCGATCCCAGTTCGTAGTCCCAATCCACATTGCTAAGATCTTTATGAATTGAATCGTAGTCTATATGTTTTAGTATTTTGTTTTTATTTGTGATAACTACCGACTGCGATTTGGTAAGTAGAATAACTGGAGAATGGTCCGTAATACTCGGGGGGATAACTAATATTGTAGAATCATTCTTCGATTTAACCATACAGTGATCCAAACAAGTTTTGGTTGGTTCACGTGTATGAAACATGTGCCCAGGGAGAAGGCCATGCATAGCTAGTAAAGTTAAGTAGTGTGAAGGATCAGGGCCCTCGTCACCACGTTCAAGAAGATCAATATTTATGTCACCCATCAGAAATATATTGGGAAACATTTTATATTTTTCCAAGATATTATTTAATGTATCACAGAATTGGGTGGTGTCTTTAATGAAAGGTGGTCTATAGATGGCTATAAAAGCATAATCTTTCCCTAGTGTAATAGCGAGACAATTTACATTAGGTATAGTTTCCTCAACTACTTTAATATTTTTAAGGGAGTCTTTAACGTATAAAACAATTCCGTCATTTTGATTTAAGTAATTTTTTGTAATAAAAATATCATAGCCAGTAATAATTGGTGGAATATTGTCTATTTTGTGTAGCCAGCATTCAGTTAAAATAATTATGTCAAATTTTGTATTCAACCGATTTAGAAGAACTTGAAGGTTATCAAAGTTTTTGTTGCAGTATACACTTCTTATATTTAGAGTTATTGCTGAGACTGTTCTATTATTAAGCTTCATGTATGTCTATATTTTTATCCATTAAATAAAAAATTGTATATTTATGTGAATAATGCATACAAATATCTTGGAAATGAATATGCGGATAGTCTTTCTTCTATGTCATTATATTATATAACCAATACTACCATACAAATAAATTTATATGTATATACATATACGAGTGTACTTATAGTTTACAGTTGGTGATTCTTCCATCGCAAATGGTGATACAAATTCACACATTATGATATCACGACATATAGCTTTGTGTTGTGCGCTGACTGAAGGATAAAGTCTGCTTCGGTTGCTTTTGTAGGGTTCCGTCAACGATATTAGAAGAAAGTGTAGATAGGTTACCTACACGAGAATCAAACTTCTAAAACGGCACACAACATATATAACTTCAGTCAATTACTTAGTATTGCAATAAATAAAATAAAATAAAAAGATATTTATTTAACACACCATTATGTACAAAGTAGTACAATATTCTTAAACGTGAAGTTGTATGGCACTGTTAAAAAGGACGGTGACTCAGCATATGTTTCTATACCAAAGGCATTAGGAACGCTGTTATTCTGCCACCACCATTAAAATAAAAAAAAAACATACTTAATTAACTTACTATTTACTTTAACCTAAACATATTCAATAAAATCAGCGTATAGTTAAAATATTAAAACAGAAAAATAATAAAACATTATTGCAATAAAGTAAAATATTAACCTTGAGTAGTTATGGGATATAAAATTTGGATATATATTGACACGTGGAAGTCTTATATTAGCCAAAAAGGAGACAAGACCTATATGTTGCTGTGCATCGTCCCGTGCGACGTCCGTCGTTGTGCGCTGACGCCGACGCAATACTGAGTTCAGGTTGGCAAATTAGCCAAGTTTTAACGTGCCACTCGCGGATGGCCTATAGCCTATTTACACTTTCTTCTAATATCATTGGATTCCGTACCCAAATGATGCCAAACGGAATCCTATTACTAAGGGTCCGGTACCACCACACAATACGGCTACGGAACCCTTAAAACATGGTAGATAAATAATTCTACTTGCAATTATGAACCTCAACTTTATTAGGCACTTACGATCTATTAAACTTTATGTATCTAATGGGTGTAACATCCTAAATAATATCCTAAATACTATTAATAATAATATGTATATATCAATAATATAAATATATAATCCTAAATACTTGAAATTTTCAGATTTTTTCTCATGTGTATCTGTAAACGAAATTTCAAGTTTCTAAGTTAACTGAAAACGCCCTATAGTTTTTGATTCCCATGCGAGTGTCAAAAATTAATTTAGTAAAGTGTAACAACTTTATTTCGCGTCGAGTTAGAAGCCTAATTTTCTAGGACTTCTGTAGATGCTATCAGTTCCAACTTTATATATCTCATACGGGGCCCGAGCAAAAGGGTCGTGACTACTTGTGACAGACAAACGCACCACAAAGTGATCCTATATGGGTGTCGTTTTTTCAATTTGGGTACGGAACCCTAAAAATAGCATTTTTTCAACGTTATATTTCAGGTCTTATCTTACAATCGGTAATATCAGTACACAAGTTCCTGGTCAGATATTAGTACATCATAAAAATAAATCAAGGAAACCACAAAATAATAAAAACTAGAGTGCCGTACTTAGAGGCTACCGAATTGTTTGTCAGGCGCTATCATTTACTAAGGTGCCGCACTCAGAGGCTGCTGAATTGTTTGTCAGGCGCTACAATTTACTAAGATGCCGCACTCAGAGGCTGCCGAATTGTTTGTCAGGCGCTACCATTTACTAGGGTGCCGCACTCAGAGGCTGCCGAATTTTTGTCAGGCGCTACTAATTTACTAGGTTGCCGCACTCAGAGGCTGCCGAATTGTTTGTCAAGCGCTACCATTTACTAGGGTGCTGCACTCAGAGGCTGCCGAATTGTTTGTCAAGCGCTACAATTTACTAAGGTGCCGCACTCAGAGGCTGCCGAATTGTTTATCAGGCGCTACTATTTACTAGGGTGCCGCACTCAGAGGCTGCCGAATTGTTTGTCAGGCGCTACTAATTTACTAGGTTGCCGCACTCAGAGGCTGCCGAATTGTTTGTCAGGCGCTACCATTTACTAGGGTGCTGCACTCAAAGGCTGCCGAATTGTTTGTCAGGCGCTACCATTTTCCTTGCTCGCCATTGTTGCTCACAAAACATTCGTCATACAACTTTTTATATTAATAATAATAAGCCTCTCAAAATTCAACCCTACGTCCGAGCCGAAAATCGGGCCACGTGTGAGGCGGGCAACGTGTACAAAACTTACACAGCTAACAGAAAAATAGAAATAGAAATATATTTATTTGCCACAAAATCAAAACATAAAAATAAATTTTAATTAATAAATTTAATTTTTATATTTAGTATTTTGTTAAAAAAATGGACCAATCTCAGCATTTGCTATAAGCTAAAAACGTTACAGCGCTGATTTTCAGATTGACCCAATACAACTAAAATATCATTCTCATTCTCGTTCTCATTCACATAATAAAAAACCAATTAAAATAATACAATTATGAATTTAGAATAATGGACAATACAGGGGATTAATATCAATTTATATAAAAAAAACAGATTAGCTACAGAATAACATAAAGCATTATTACATCAAATTACATTTAAAATCCGTACTGAATTAATGAAAACATAGTGTTGCATTCACATAACAATAATTTATAAAGAAATGGCAATGGCATAACGCAAGGCAGCTTAAGGCGAGCTGTTGGGCAGTAGCGACGTCACGGACCCGAACGTGCTCCCGGGGGAAGGCCCTGTTCCTCATCTTCGACTTGCCTTTGTTGGCCGGCTGGAGTAAACAATGATGAGTGACAGATCCCCCACCTCTGGCTTGCCGTGGGAGGCCGTTTAGAGTGGAGTAGCAAGAGCTAATATGCTCGAAGAGTGGACGTGATACGTAAGTGGCGAGTGGGCACGTGATGCTGGACCCTCAGGGAGCAAGTAATCGCCCTTTAAAGTCCAGTGACACCTCTCCACCGTTTAGCCGCTCAGCAAATGTTGCCCTCTTGTCTCTCCGTGTGAGCGACCGTTTGGGGGCCCATTTAATTGAGTTGCCGAGTCTCCGCCTGCCCATTTTTCAGTGTTGTTAACATAGATCGGGCAGGCGCCATAGTTCCTGTCATAGTCCTAGTTACTCAGTCCACTAACACCTCAACCCAATAGTCTGGTTCCCTTTGTTTTCATTCCTTACAGTAGTCCTACGCAGACCGGGGGTTGTCCTTGGGTGCACTCCTACAGTGCGTACAGGGATAATCGTCAGTTGGTATCATATCACATTTAGATAAAATACTACATAGTCCCGAGATATATATAATAAAATTCTTTATTGCACAAGATATAATTTCTGCACACAGGCGAGCTTAAGACTATTTAGTATTTTCTACCAGCTAACCTTTGGTAGTGGGTAATAGTCTGCATCAAGTCCTGTCCCGTTATGGTTCACAAATAAGACAGAGTTAAAAAAAAGTATTTTACAAAATTCTACAAAAATCACTGCAAAGTAAAACAGCTTTTTACGTCTCTATCTCAACAAAAAAAGGAAAAATGTTTTTTTACCCCAAGGCGTAACACGAAACCGTTGCAAAAATTCAAATTGGCGGAAAGCCTTCTGTAAAATACCTAATTACGAGGGTGCATGAATTATCCATTACCCAAAGAGGACCCCGTACCTTCAGCCATAACTCTTGAAACGCCATAGTAGCTCAAAAAACCATTAAAAAATGACTCCTATTACCAATGAGTAAAGTCTTTTTAGGTGCACCCTGTATGTTCCTGGTTTCTGGATCATTGGGATATTTATGGGTATAGATAAGGCTGCAGATGGCTCGGCTAAGGCTTTTCTTACCCTAATACTTGTTGAGTAACGGTTTCCAATTTACAGTTTTCTGCACTTCTTCAGGTACCACAAAGATGGTGATGGTTATCGGGTCTTAGGTTGTCGGATTTTTCAGTTTTGAGTTTATTTTTAAACAGCCATATTTTTTTATTACACCACAGTCCTACCAAAATCTATATTTTAGTATATTTTAAAATTTTATATGGGTCTAGAAAATCAAAATATAAAAAAATATATTTCAGTCCACTTTGGCTTCATTTGCATGAGTGAAAATTCTTTGTAGGACTGACATAAAAATATATAAATACGACTAATGTAATGCATTAAATTAAAGTTTAGATGGATGACAAGTAAATGACATAAAAATCTATATAAACTTATGAATCTTATGATGACTTATGTTATGATATGACTGAGTCAACAACATACTTTTAAGAGTATGGTATACTCTAGCAATTTTTTTCATTACCCATCCAGCACAATAAGTCCAATGGAGACTTTATTGGCTTTTAACATTGGCGATTGTATGTTTGCTCATTGGCATCTTTTTCTTGGACGGGTAATACTAATTATCACGCAGCGAAACAACAAATTGGAGGCTTTTTAGCTTATACTGAAATATTTTGTAGGCAAAAAAAGATTAAATTTTAGTAGATTCAGTTCATATTTCTATTACCTAATTTCATGAAAAAAAAAAACAATTCGTTCGCGTTCTTCTAAAGAAAGTTTTTAAAACAGATAAAAAGGTTGGAAATATTTTTAGACTAAAGTAGGTATATATTTTTGACTCGGAGCCGCGCGCGACGCGACGCGATGGGATGCCATAACCCGGCTCTGATTGTGATCCGTTTTCTTGAAGCCACTTTGCGGGCACTTCGTTCGCTACCCTCAATGAAAAGCGGTGCCGACAAACGATCATTGTTGACATACGTTTGTCGTTTATAGCATATTAAATAATTTGTGTTATCCCTTGAAGATGGATTAGTTTATTGACTTCATCTGGTAATAAAAACTGTTTAATCGCAAAAACATCGTGTCACTCTTCTCGCACATGTGATTCAACTAAGTTGCGTCGCGCGCGATTAAACACTTTGCTACGGGTGCTGGTCTGAAGCTAGTGTTGCTTTATTTAGTCTTAGTATGTATTCCTAAGTCCTACATATTATTATGGTATTCCTCCCAGGTGAGGGCTAAATGATTAAAAGTATTTTTATCAATGTAATATTAATATAATTAATACTTGCGATTGTTGGCACTTGGTGAAACTTAGATAACAACATGATTAATAAATACACTTGCACTCGTTTCACAGTTTACATATAAGCTTATTTAACCCGACCAGTTTCAGCTTTACACCATAATCAAGGGTTTAGTTAGACTACTTGGATGTTATTCCGTGCAATAAAAAGTTTTTGTTTATTGCACGGAATAACATTCAAGTATAAGTTAAATAAGCTTTTAAACTGTGAAACGAGTGCGAGTGTATTTATTCTTTATAATGTAATATTTATATACAGACAGCAAAGGAGATAATTAACCAGGCCTAGCGCAAAAACTTTGATCCTAAGGTACCTCGGCCAGAGAATAAGTCTGGCCATCCAGAGGGGTAATGTAGCCAGCATTCTAGGCACCCTACCGAGGGACAGCGATCTGGATCCAGTTTTTTATTTATAGTTTTTCTTTTAAAGTTGTAGGTATTAAAAATTTGGACTTAATTAATTTATTTCGACATACAATTGATTTTATTTATTTTTGACAATTATAAGTGTGTTTATTAGTAAACTTAAATAACATATAAATAATGATACTTTTTTTTTTATAAAACTAACTTAAATTTAAATAAAATATAAAAAGAAAAACAAATACCAACCTGTCTGTCTCATAACGGGCTCTAGATTAAATAAAATATGTGAGCCAGATCACCGCCATCATCGGGGAGAGTACCCAATAGGCTGGCGGCGTTGCCTCGCTGTATTGCGAGGCTTATTCGCTGACCAAAATAGGTCCCAGCCCTTGGGTCTCCGGAAGCGTTGACCAACCTCGACGATATTTCCTTAAATAGGCGCTTTGCGTCTGGTCCCCACGGCCCCAGGGTCTCTACGGCAAAAGGCACAAAAATGTAGCCTTCAGCCAGCTCCACGTATATACGCCGTTTGAGACCCTCAGCCGTCAACGCCGCCGCGCCAGCAAGGACAGCGCTCCCCTGGAGATGGGACGGCGCTACGGTGTCGACGCATGTTGCGTCCCACACCAGCGACTGCCCATTTTTCCAGGGGATTAGTGTCAGTCCGTCGGGCCTCTTACCATCGCTGCGTACTAGGCCTTTGGGCTCTAGTACGGCAGGCACGTTGGCGCTCATGAGAGCCCGACGGATGACATCGTTAAAGGCGGCGTGGCGCGGTAGACGACCGGCGCTACGTTTACATGACAGGCCGTGGTGACCGAGTTGGTCAACGCTTGCCCCGCAACGGCAATTTATTTCTAATTATTTATTTATTATTATTATTCTTATTCTTATTATTATTATTATTATTCTATTTATTTCTAATATACAATTTTTACTATTTTAGGTCATCTTTAGGTTTTGAATGTTATTTAAGTTCTTAGTTAAGTTTCTTGTTTCCAGTTAATTAAAGTTTAGATTTTAGTATTTTTTAATTTTAATTTTAAGTATTGTATCTGTTTTTTGAGTTTGTGGTTTAATAAAGACTTTCTACCCATTAAAACCTTGAAAAAAAACTCAAAAAAGCACAGTATATATTTAGTAACATTTCAATCTAGAGCCTTTAATCTTTGAGTTTCTCATGATGATTGATGTGATGATATAAAAAATACTTAATAAATAGTGCATGTGTGTATATATTGACCAAGTATTTCCCATCTCATCTATCGCTCACCTGTGGGTCTTAGGATCAAAGTATTTGCGCTGGGCCTGGTTACTTATCTCTTCTGTTGTCTGTACAATAGGCAAAACCACTAATTTATTAATTTAAAAGCGATTATTACAGCCCTTACGACATTAGTCACGGCTGAACGCAGCCTGAACGGAATCAACACTGCATTATGACATCGGTGTACATTTCTACTACCAAATCCTTTCCATCTTGTCAACTCAAAAGCAACCCTATATGAAGTGTAGTAAGACGCATTATTCCAAATAATTTAACAGGTGAGTTCCTAGGTCTATGAATTTAACGTAGCTAGGGGTGTCACGCAATAGGTGTACCATTTGGTTTTGGTGATTTATGGTACAAAATAAAGCATGACTAATACCTATTGTGAGTTTCGTTGTCCTTGTAACTGGGGGGAATATTATACACTCATGGACATATTTAGGGGAACGCAAGAAAAGGTTCGATTAAATGTTTTTAGTGACTTGAGGTTTGTTTATTCGTGATTTATTTCAGAAAAGTATAGTCCTTTATTATTTATATTTTTACAATCAACTGTTTAATATCTACAGTTTGATACCGATACTGTATTTTTAGGATAATTTTTTCTCTCTTTTGTAATGGAAATATTTTGAACAATTTCAAATTTAAACATTTTTACTTTTTCACCATGAAATGTGGGAAAATTATTATTTTATGCCAAATTGCAAGTTTCAAGTAAATTTAACGGTGCTAAAGTTATGAGACTGAAATACGGACGGACGGACAATGGAGTCTCACCATAAAGGTTCTTTTTCTACCTTTTAGTTTTATGTACTTACTACGGAACCCAAAAAAAAAAAACATGAAAAATTCGAGTACTTCAATATTTATTTATTTTGCGTTCCCCTAATTATGTCCCCGAGTGTATTATTGAACTGAGTAATATCTGTGAAAATATACAGTTATGAGTATATACCTGGAACTGTTACAGCCAACTAATTTGGATTACACTGGAATAAGCAGACTTACAAACATGCTTATAAGCTTATAGACTGAAAGACTTGTTGTAGTTTAATAAAGGAGACGTCTAAGAGTCTCATTTCAAGCAAGAGCCGTTCTCTACACCTGTGCATAGATAAAACTCTAGGAATATTACATTTTGAGGACAAACATAAGCTACTTGGAAATTCAACAAAGTATTATGCTTTTAATTTGAAAATTTTGACTAATAAATATTTTATAGGGAGCAAGAGTAATACTTTCAATTGTTTTAATTTTGTAGCAATCATTAAAAGAACTGCGGGTCTACCGCGTAATTCAGATTTTCATCAACATCAACTTGAGATTGAAATTTGACGTGCGTGCGACGACGCCCGCCTAACATGCCATCTCTTTTGCACGCGTTGAATTTCGCATGCATTTGCTTGAAGTTGATACAAATCAGAATTACGTGGTAGGGCCGCTGTTCTTAGATTGTTGTGCATATTAAAAGTATTATAAAGGAACATACTAGGAGGCTATGCGAATTTTATTTTTGTCACTGTCACTCCAAGCGAAAAATCATGCAGTGCGAGAGGGGCGGATTCAGGACAAAAGGGAAAAAAGTTGGTTTTATGTTTTTATTAAAAAAACTAAAATAGCTAGCAAAATTTCAAAAATCAAATCTCTAGATATTGTTGAAACACACCTAATAAAATATGTTCAAGTTCTGTATATGGTTCCTATTCGTCAAACGATGAGAAAAAGTGTGTTTGAAGACCTCATTTCAACAATTATTTCTATCGAGGGAAATTTATCCAAACATGTTTTCCAACTTTAAAACCCTAGATTATATAGTCAAAATGCATGTAACAGAAATTTATTAAAATTTTCCGTGTATTTCATGAAATATACAGAAAAGAAACACCCGTATTTTTTTCGCATTTCGCCTTAAAGTAACTGACAGCTCCCGATGTCGAGGGTGGTTAGACGAGGACGAGACGGCGCAGTGAAGCATGTGCTGCTTCACTGCGCCGCCACCGAGGATATGAGACGTGGAGTTGGTATCGCAACGAGCTCCGCTTTCCCTTCTCTGGACCAGATATTATCTCAGCAAGCTGAAGCCGTTCGGCTCTATTTCAAGGAGTTGTCCTGCCCCCCTATTCTGTATCTTTAGTTGCCAACTGAACGAGGTGCCTATCATCAAAAACATAGATAAAAACTGAAATTTCAAAATTGCCTTTAGTGGGTATTGAACTATTAACAATCTGTGTCGTTACTTCAAGTGCGAACATATCCTTAGGACATCGGAATTCGATAGTATATCTATGTTTTTGATGATAGACACCCAGTCCAGAAGGCAACTAGAGATACATAATAGGCCCGCTGGCTGGGCTAGCTGACTGGGGGGAAGTGAACAACACTCACAATCATGGTGAGTCAGTGCAGGCACAAAATATATACTACCAGAATAAATGAATGAATGAATGAATAAACACTTTATTGCACAGAAAAATTAAAATAAAACACATAATACAGAATAATAAAAGGCAAGGGCGGACTTATTCCTTAAAGAAATTTCTTCCAGTCAACCGATGGTGTGGAGAAAGAAAAAAATGTACAAGTATCATATTTGTGCAAAAAGAAAAATAATCTTCTTCAAGCCTAATATTTTAATATAATACACTACATACTAATACATACACAAATACATAAATACATACATACAAATAAAGTAGCATAGTCAGTCTAGTCAGAGAGATGAAAGGTAATAATTTTTCAGGTTAAATCTAAAACAGGACACAGAAGGAAGATTTCTGAGGGTTTGCGACGTCCGACTCGACGACGGAGTGAAAACAGACTCACACATGCAGACGCGTACGTATGATGATCTTGGCAGAATTTCGTATTGGCATTCGACCGACTTCATCCGAGATCGTCGTACGTACGCGTCTATGTGTGCGTGCGCTTGTTTTCGCTAGTTATGCGGAGAAAACCTTCTGTAAGTAGTTATTTTGTGGTGCAGAACTCATCACCTCCGCTGCGAATTTAGAATTTAGAAAAGTAATAAAGGTAATTTCTGTAATTGTTACAGAACAGATAAAAGTACGAAGCAAGCCTTCTAGAGCTTGATGAAGTTGATAGTGGTGTGGTTATCCAGTCAGTTAGAACCAAATACAGATTGCTACTAAGCGTTGTGCCAATAAATAAAAAGCCTAGAAATGATAAAACTGGCCAAATACAGGCATTGCACACAAAATCAAACGCGATTCTGTATAATGGCACTGTCATAACAATATCGTAAATCGTACTGATATCGTTCGTTATTCACGTTATGGATATTTTACTGTAATTGATTTGTCATATAAATCAGTGATAATGTGCTGGAGTAAGTTGATTGAATTAGCTGAATAGGTACTATTTATTGCGATGATAGAGAAGTTTATCAGAAAGGTTTATTTAATATGGAACATTGAGCGAACGTTCCGGTTTTCCCACTTTTCCCGTCGTCGGGACAGCATTCCTTTTTTAACGGACTTCAAAAAGGAGGCGATTCTCAATTCGACTGTATGCTTTTTTTTATTTTTTATTTATTTTTTTATTTAAAAGAAGTAGGAAATAAACAATCAAGCATGAAAATTGATAGAAGAGTAATCAAAACCTGCACTAAGACCTTACTTACGAGTACATATAGTTAATAGTAAAATTCTTTTCAATGCAAGTGGTCGTAAAGGCCCACGTAACAGAAAGTCCATTATTTTGACCTAGTGCTTTATTATTATTATTTATTTTTTTATTATTTACAATGGTTGGCTAACCTGCAGCCTTTCTTGTGTGCCATAAATATTATACTTTTTTTTCCACTGTTTAACGGCTTTGGATACAGTCCTTTTGAGCCAATCATAATTTAAAGTTCACAAGATTATATTTGTTTTATTTCCTCACACTATGCATTGAAAAACGTAGTATGATACACGGGCGTAAGAGCAATAAATTACTCGGTTAAGTTTAAAACACTCGCTACGCTCGTGTTTTAAATCGTCCTCGTGATTTATTCCTTTTCGCCCTTGTAGCATAAACTACTATTATTGCACATAAAACTTTTACATAAGGCGAACATAATGCTAGTTCCAGTTAATCTTTGGTTATGTGGATAGATGGATAGTAAGTTGAAGTGGCAGTGGACTGGCTATATTTGTCGCCGACGTGATAACCGTTGGGGCCGTAAGGCATTGGAATGGACACCACATACAGCAAAGTGCAGCGTAGGCCGTCCTCGTGCCCGCTGGACTGACGATCTGAAGGACGTTGGGGGTGGCGGCTGGATGAGGATGACTGAGGACCGCCAAGAGTGGCGTAATATGAGGGAGGCCTATGTCCAGCAGTGGACGAATACGGGCTGATGGATGGATGGATGGATGTGGATAGTACCAAAAAATATGTGAAGATGCTTTTATCTAAATATTAAAACGGAATATAATCTACACAATAAAATATACCATTACTTACCGAACCCTATATTTATAAAGTATAATATATGTTCTTTACAATAAATACCTGTACTAAAATAAATACTTTATAATATATATACTTATACATATTTATATATGATACATAATTAAGACGAGACTCTAAACTTATACAAACCAAGAAACGCAAATTTCATTAGTATTCAAATATTTTTCGTTTGAAGAAAGTGCTGATGAACTCTATTTTTAAAAACAGATATTTAGAGCACCGATCAGGCACCAATTAAGGCTATACTCATACTAATGATCAAATAATATAATAATAATATACTAATGATCCATTTATGCTTAGATATCTAAATTTTATTTTGTTTTCTATGTGCCATATGAAAAATACGTAAGTTAAGCAAAAAATCAGTGTTGAGAAGTTAAGTACCTATAAGCGGCGGTAGCTCAGGGGCAGAACGCTGGATCCAAGCTCGATCCCCGGTCGGGCATGCACCAATAAGTTTTTCGGAATTTATGTGCAAACGATTTGTAATGCCTAATACTTACCACTTGCTGAACTGTGAAGGAAAACATCGTGAGGAAACCTGCATGCCCTAAAAGCGTGTATTGGTGCCCGAAGAACGGCGATAGGGCTTACCACCCGTCACGTTGATGAAACGCGGGTGCACCCGAGTGTGGATTGCTTGCATGCATTTCACAATTCAGACTCGGGAACACCTTCGAGAATTCATATCGTGACGATATACATTCTTATTAAGTCTTTGTCTGGGTAATTAATCTTTGATTCTATGTCCTTATCTATATGGTTTGATGTAACAAGGACGAAGCATACAAAGTTAGATAACCTGGTTTAAGTTACTTGTTGCAAGTGGGCTTCTGAACAATTTCCGAGCAGATTTACATACTTTGACGGAACCCGTTCATATTGAGTACGACAATAATATTTTATGCAACTGTAACATAATGTGAAACATTGGGACACGAGTGCTCACCTCGTTCGTTTCGTAATAGTTTAGCACGAGTGTCCCAATGTCTTTATGTTCAGTTGCACATAATACTTTATCTAGGATCATAAAAAACAATTTCACGAAAAATGGGAAAAGAACACTCCTCATGCATATGTCATGCATGGATGGTAGTTAATCCTAACGAATTAGTATGTAGATGCCTGAGATCAGTCAGAAATGAGATCGAATAGAGGGCGTGGCTTAAGAAATAAAGACAGACCCTTATTGCTTGTGACTGGATCCCTAGCGGTGTTATAATAATATATATTGGCCAATTACAGCGCAGAATATCTTTGCGCTGTTATTGGCCAAATTTACAAAACCGCTATTGATGTTGTAATTACCTTATTGCAGTATGGGAGAAGAAAAAGATCTTTTAAGGGTTCCGTACCCAAAGGGTAACCAACGGGACCCTATTACTAAGACTCCGCGCTGTCCGTATGTCCGTCCGTCTGTCCGTCTGTCACTAGGCTCTATCTCATGAACTATGATAGTTAGACAGTTTAAATTTTCACAGATGATGTATTTCTGTTGCCGCTATACAAATACAACAAATACTAAAAAACAGAATAAAATAAATATTTTATAAGGAGGCTCCCATTCAACAGACATGATTTTTTTGCCGTTTTTAGAGAACCCTTCGTGCGCGAGTCTGACTCGCACTTGGCCGGTTTTTTGGATATGTAATATTCCATTCCCTTACTACAACACTTTCAACCCTCCCTCCCTTGCCACAGCCTAGAAACCTCCCTACAAAAGTTTTCTTACACCAGGTAGTATATATACGAACTTGCAACAGTATTATCACAGTTTTTATACAGCTAATATGATACTGTTATATTAACAACCGCCGTTTATTAATAAACTACCAAATTTAATTTCATTTAAATAATTCCATTTGATGCTATTTCCGTTAATTAAATTTATCGATCACATCTCGCATAAAATCATCGGTTTCCTCAAAACACATCTGACCGGGTGGTGGCTACCAACTTGGAAATAGCTTTGTGATGCTGTTAAATTACTCCAAGTTATTGAGTTATCAAATAATAATAATTCAATTAATTTCATATAACTAAAAGGTGTTATATCTGGAGAATATCATAAATCTAATACCTGATTTAATGATAGAGGGAAATTAATCAATGTTGGGTAATGACTAATGACTGATAGTCAAGTAATTTTATAAATTATGGAGTTTCTCACTTATGTATCTTGTAACTTTACGTTCCCTTTCACTTAGAAACGTGTTTATGTTGATGAAGGTAATTTATTATTGAATAATAAGGATATTTTGTAAACACATGTATGATGTGGGCTTAATGGAATTAACAGTTCAACGTTTCTAGGGAAACATATATACAGGATGCTTGGTAATTCGACCTATTCCTTTAAAGGGGTTATACTAGGGATCATTTCCAACAAATAATGCCTATCAACAAGGGGTCGAAAATGATACATTTTTTTCTCAAGTAAAACACGTCGATATTTCAAAAATTACAAAATAAAGAAGGTTTTCTTTCCACTTAAGACCTTTTAATTCTGAGATTATGGGAATTCAGGGCACGTATTTTTTTATAAATGATCACTCGTCCATTATTGATCAGAAATATAATAAATAAGTGCTGAGAGAATAATAGTTATTTTTAAATTATTTATTTTTGGTTTTTAGTCTGAAAGTTTGAAAAATAATATAAAAACCTTCGTAACTCAGAGACCATTCATTTTCGACACCTAGTTGATAGGACTTAATTCGTTGGAAATTATCTCTAGTATAACCCCTTTCAAGGAATAGGTCGAATTACCAAGCACCCTGTATATCTACTTACATAGTGGATTTATTAGAAGAAACTAGTGGACGTCCCCCGGCGGCGTTGCTAGCGTGGATCACGTTTCTTCTAATTTCATGGAAATCCCAAAAAAATCTGGCCTTATTCTTTGTTAACATTATAAAGTAAACCCTGTGCAAAATTTCAGCTTTCTAGTTCCAAGGGTTTATGCTGAGCGTTGATGACCCAGTCAGTGAGTGAGAAAGTGACTCAAAATGTATACGAGTATAAAAAATAAAAAAAAAAAATATATCGTCACGACATGAAATCCGGAGTCAGAGGTATTCCGAGTGTGAACTGTGAAAATGTCACAGTCTACACTCGGTCCACTCACGTTTCACCGACGATTACGTCCCAACGTGATGGGTGGTGAGCCCTATCGCCGGGCTTTGGGCACAAATACGTATAATAACAATAACAACTCACCTGATTAACAACCAAATTTTTAAACAAGCCCAATTTAACACAGGTGTCGTCACAATTTTAAACTTCTAATTATCGATCGAGATCAAGTTTTTCCTAACTTTCTTTATTTTACCATTTTTAGTAAGGAAAACGGTAACTGTGATTACGGATTTTCGAGACCTTTTTTCCCTCTTTTTATGATTTATGTTCAAAGTTACACCAAATTTTCGTAAATGTGACAAAACCACCTAAATTTCCCGCATTATCATGAAAACAAATATGCACCGCTTAAAAAGACCGAGTTACAATGTAGTGGAATTAGCCGTAAATAAAGCGTTCCCCCATTTTATCTGTATCCATATTTTTAACTAAATTACAAATAGGTGGGCGAGGGCGCCTACGGTGCCATCACTTGTGTAGCGTGCGAGCTATCTGACGAGGGGATCTCGAATACGCCAACGCTATGTACGTACACGCTACGATCGTACTTGCAGAATTCGTTTACAGACTAAAAAGACAGCTGTTGCAAGTTCGTATACTACCTGATTTAGGTAACCTTTGCAGGCAGGTTCTTAGGCTGTGGCAAGGTAGGGGTTGGAAGTGTTGTAGTAAGGGAATGGAGCGGAAACTAAACTTTTTTCGTCTAGTCTCCTTGGAACGTACTAGGCTTTCCGAGTGCGAGCCGTTTTTTGGGGGCGATAATGTCGTTCAAAGTTTTTATGTCGGTTTCCGAAGACGTGATAGTTTTTATGAAGCAGTTTTTATGGAGTGTGAAATTGAGGTCCGCTTTTTCTTGATGAAGATTGTTAGGATCTTTGCTACGAGTATGTGATTGAATGAATGAATGAATACACACTTTATTGTACACGGTTAAATAAAAAAATAAGTAAGAACAGATTTTTGAACACACAATGTTGTACAAGGGCGAACTTATCACTTAAAACGATTTCTTCCAGCCAACCTTTGGGTGGTAAATAAATTATTATTTTACGTAATGTGCAAGTGGATACCAAATTTACAAAATAAATAAATAAAAGAAGAATCAAAACCAATACATTGAATATACCTATACATAAGATTTAAGAGCATGGCATACCCTAGCAACTTTTTTTATTACCCGTCCAGCACAGTAAGTCTAATGGCAAAGACCTTATTTGCTTTTCATAGAGGCGGTAATATGTTGGCTCTTTGCACGCGTAATACTAGTGATCACGCAGCGAAACAACAAATTGGTGTGTTTTTAGCTAATACTGAAATATTTTGTTGGGAAAAAATATTAGATTTAGGTAAAATCCCTTCATATTTCTATTGCCTATTTTATACAAAAAAAATCTAGTTGATCTCTTAACCGCGTTTTTGAAACGAACGATTGAAAACCAAAAAAAAGAGGGTCCGAAACTTTTTTTTTTTACAAAAGTATAAATCTTAATACATTGTTTATACGTGGAACCCCTAGATAAAAGATCGATAAATCAAATATATTTTCTTCAATATGAGGAGAGACCTAGTTTCTTCCAATGAACCCTTGAAAACCTGGTGTTGTTGATGTTCTAGCGTCAGGTGCCCACTTAAGTGAATAAACCCATCAGTCACATTCATCAACAGATAAATTCGCTGCAGTTAATTGATAAATGTATTATTTATTCTTCTTAGATATTGATAAGCACTTAAAAAGTCTGACATTTATGGGGCGTAAAATACATTTGAGTATCTTAATTGAATTTCTAAAGAGAAGATAAGTAAATAATTAATTGTGAACCAGACTAAAAATAAACATGCAACAGAAATTCAATCAATAAAGCTTCTATTTGTGAAAATGAAAGAGTATTTTTGTTGAATGGCCACTTTGCATTGACCATAAACTACATTTTTGCAGGTAATTTTAATTTATCAGTAGTATTAAATAGTATTTAATAAATATATACGAGCTGTGCAGTTTTTAAAATGTTATTTCACCACTTCAGTACCTCTATCGAATTATAAATATGAGAAAAATTTTGTTTGCGTAAAAGTCCCTATCAAAAGCGTGTTTTATTATTTTGAATATATTTTGATCAGTAGATTATGTATTATTTGAAGATACCCTGTTCATTATACATCCAGCATTTAAAAAGATTTCAGTATATATTTAGAATTTGGACCCATCGAATAAAGAATAATAAACATTTAATCTATTCATAAAAAAGACAATTATTGATGTTACTATTTTCAAAATAGATTTTCTCGACTTAAACGATTTTCGAAAGAGATTTTTATTGTTTGGGGATAATGGTCTAGTTGATTTCAAAGTAGGTATGCAGTGTGAGGAAAAATAGACAGACAGAGACCAAAGTTTTGATATATCCGTTCTAAAACCCAACAAGACACAAGACACATGTAAGGGACACATTTAAACTCTCTTATAAATTAACAGAAATAACAATAAAAAAGGGTAAGACACTACAAAAATATAATACACCTATAAATAAATATTACTACTAAAAAATATATACTGACTACATAGATACTGACTATATAAATAGACTGGCCATATTTGTCGCCGACGTGATAACCGTTGGGGCCGTAAGGCATTGGAATGGAGACCACGTACAGCAAAGCGCAGCGTAGGCCGCCCTCGTGCCCGCTGGACTGACGATCTGAAGGACGTTGCGGGTGGCGGCTGGATGAGGATGACTGAGGACCGCCAAGAGTGGCGTAATATGGATATGGAGGCCTATGTCCAGCAGTGGACGAATACGGCCTGATAGATGGATAGATTAAAAAAAACATGAAACATATATAAATAAACGTTTGCACTATAAAGTACAGCGAAATAATAGTGAAAATAATACATTTTATTAATACACAGGAGACAAATTTTAAAGCTGGAAGTAATAATAATAAAAAAAAATTAAAAGTGCAAAGTATTAATTTTAAAGCTAAGCCTTTTATATATATATATAAGAAACATACATAGCCGTCATTTTATTTATTTTCAATGCAAGTGCTCCCAAAGGCCCACTTTTTATGCATCAAAACCGAACAAAAAAGTCGATTATTTTGCCCTAGGGCTTTATTATTATTTTTTTTTTTATTTATTTACAATGGTTGGCTAACTTGTAACCTTTCCTGTGTACCATAAATGTCATACTTTTTTTTCCACTGTTTAACGGCTCTAGATACAGTCCTTTTGAGCCAATCATAATTTAAAGTTCATAAGATTATATTTGTTTTATTTCTTCACACTATGCATTGAAAAACGTAGTATAATACACGGGCGTAAGAGCAATACGCTCGTGTTTTAAATCGTCCTAGTAATTTATTCCTTTTCGCCCTTGTAGCATA